>OY728125.1:1388571581-1389821581 GCA_963277665.1 Viscum album | reverse complement strand
TATCAATATAAATCATTAACAAATCCAATTTACTCAGATAGTGTAAATGATGGCCGCATCCAATAAACATTTCCCATACAAATCCAATTTGTCGTAACATAGAACGGAGGTTTTGTAATTGGTCTTTTCTATTGGCAGAGCCCATGTCTAGCATCAATACATTAATCTCGAATGGAATCGCCTGTGGGAGAATTTGATGTTGATAGAGATTACCACTCGAAAAATGTTATTTGAGAAACCCCAAGATTCTCTCCCCATTAAACACCTTACCCTTATGACATATGTTGGTGCTGTAAGGGGTTACATTACAAGACCCTAGAACTATGATTATGTAAATTATTTTCTTATGTAATCTAAAATATACATTCATTTTATTATTGTTACATTATTAATAGTTATTAGAGAATGAATTTCCTTTTTAGGTAATATGAAATTAATAAATATATTTTGTGGAATTACTGGATTTTTAAATTATAAAAAATTTAACAAAATATATTTACTAAATTAATTATTATTAAAATTAAATTATTTAATAATTTTTATGAATACAATTGTGATTTTTATTAATGTTTGAAAGCTTCTTTTATCAGAACCCATTAATTTTTTATAAATGGAAGTTTTTATTTTAAAACTAAAAATTTTCATATTTAGAAAATTATTTAGCTAAAATGAATATTATTTTTGTGATCATGATGTCGGAATTTTCCAGTAGTTAATTTTTTACAATATCTATAACAGTCGCATTTTTGTGTAAAAATTAAATACCATTTAAATATATAATGTTTTTATAACAACATAAAGACTCTATTTTTTTACTTTATAAAATAATATAAAAATTATGTTCAAAATATTTTTGGTTCACCATTAAAATAATGTGATTTTAGGTTTGTTTTATTTTACAACGTATTAGTGGACACTGCAAGACTTATAATATGTTTTAATGTTTTGAAGTTATTTTTAATGAGACTGTGACTCACCTCTACATAAAAAAACCTATTATTTTACGATTTTCGGCCACTGTCCTTATAAAATAATGTTTTCTACTCGCCATTGGAAAAATAATGGGAAAAAACTATATGATGGTTTTGATTTTTATTAGTTTAATGTTAGGTGTCCAAAACCAAAATAATAAATAATTCTCTCTCTTTTCATATATAAACCCATCCATGATCCCACGTCCTCTTCATTCAATGCCTTTAGAACTTGAACAACTTGTTCCTTCATTTCTACTGATTCCTCCCAAGGTTCCACAGTCTCCCAAAAATCTTTCCTCAAGCCTCTCCCACGCCGTTGGGATGACACATAAAAATATTGAATTTCCATCCTTTCGTCCTTATTTATGTCCATGTTTATTTATATTGTTATGCACATTTATTTTCAATTATAAATGATGAGGTATTAATTTTCACCTCCCCCCTACATTAGTAATTATTATTGAATGATTATATACTCATTTCTCTCCGATTAATTCCCCCATGTAAACCCATTACTAATCCAAAATTCCGTAAGTAATTTCTCTCTTCTCATTTACATTCAAGATGTTATTAAATATTATTCATCTAAATTACATTACATTATTTTGGGATATTTTAATAAATGACCCCTTACATTCCATTTTATGTATAAAAAATTAGAGTCACATTCTATCTCATCAACCCCTTTTACGATACCTATTTGATGATGTTATTCTGTCGATGTTATACCATAATTTCCATGCCAAAATCGTCATGTAAGTGAATACCATAGCCATTTATATTTCCAGGGTATCCAACTTTATGCAAATGTAACTATTTATTTAGGATATAAATTTATTTATTCCACATTTCTTATTTTTGGAATAGTCAATGATGTTTAATGAATCCTTGTATTATGATCTATGTGTCACACTGATGCATTAAATGAATGGTTTATGAAGGGTGATCTCTCACAGAAATCCAATGAATTGGGTAAATATTAGTAACACTATACATCAACTGAAATGAGGGAATACTCATGATAATTAATGTACAATGAGATATTACTCATTCTCCATTTAAAACGATCCTCAGCTCAGGATAATACTAGGTTAAGTGTGGTGCCACATTTCCATGTCTTGAAAATCAGGTTGTATCATGCCTTTATGTTCATGTATCTCTTATGATTCATTAATATTCTCATTGCCTAACATATATTATATTTTTCATGTTACTCCTTTTTTATTACTTTACTTGGATTTATGGCTCAACATTTTCATATGCATGTATTTAGGTTATCAAATGCAACACTAAGTGTGATGGAATATAGTGGTCATGTAAAGGATGATTTCAATAAATATGATGTGTTTTATGTTTTAAGTTGTTATGTAAAGTTCCTTATCCCCAATGGAACTCTACCTCTTGATCTTATATGTCGAATCAAGTGATTATTTTATGTAATAAATCCGGATTAATTGTGTAATAAAAACGTGGTTGGTATAGTTAGGAAAAATTAATCTATTTGAATTTATTTTACACTAGATAGAATCATGAATAATGTATTTGTATCCACTTATAATAGACATTGAGATGTTATTAAAAATCATATAAATATAGTCAACTACCCTAGATAGTTTTGTATCTATAGATTTTCATATATTCATTTAACCTAAGCTATTTCTCCAATGATTCATTCCTAAAATTAATCATTTCATTGAAATGTTTTGGTCAGTCCTCACATTATATATCATGTGATTTGAATCCCTTGGAATTTTAATTTTATTTTATCCAATTTTGTAATATGTTATTTTAAATTTTGTTTAATAGTATGTTTCTAATGTACATATAAGGTATATTCACAAATATGTGCATTATTAGAAGAGAATTCAAAACTGTAATTTTTTTCATAAGTTATTATTTGCATTAAATGAAATTAAAACGAAATATTATAAAATGGTATTGGATTTTATTTTCTTATATAGGGAAAACTATCTTTTTATTGTTTTATTTAAACTAGAATAAAATAAATATGTTATTTTATGATTCTTTATGGGTTATATTTTCTCATATCCAAAGTTACAAAATAATTTCATAAATAGGATTATATTACATATTAGTCTCATGATCATGTTTATTTCATGATTTTTTTCTCATTTAGTATGTTTAGTTTGATATTTTGATGTTTATACATGTAGTATCATTGATTAATGTTATTGGTAGTATTTTATTTCTATTATTCTTATAACCAAGCAGGCCATTACATCTTCCTTCATATTAATAAATGTCGTATTATATATTTGGGAAATGACTAATGATATCTGTGGTTATTTATATGGTGTATGTTGGAGCTATGAAATGGGATTTATTTGTTTAAATTAGTTAATATTATTTTATATTTTATTCATTTATTTATGATGACACTTGGACCACTGATATAAAAGGATATAATAAACCTTTTTTCTAGTAAAATTATTTCATTTAAAATCGTATCATTATGATTTTAAAGGAGTAAAATTATTCATATTTTCATACATGGGGATAGAGTATTACATTTTCTTATTACATGAGAATATTCTAGCATCGAATGGGTGGGAAAATGTAGTTTTATTTTAAAATGTTCTCTATTAAATATTCACATTCTATTTATTAAATGACATTGAATTTTTTACAGTTTTATATTCTCTTATACATGTTGGTATCATTTCTGTTTTATTTATAGAAATATTATTTAACAAACCATTTCAAAACCCATTATTAATTAATATATTAATTTCATATTAATGATTTTCATATGTTTAGTTTCTGTATGTATTTATATAATTTGTTATTTTTAGTATGTGATAGTTAGGATTGAAATTATATTTTCCATCAATGAATTTTTGTGGAATGGAATATATAATGATATTATATGTTTTATGTGTTAACATTTTTCCCTCATTATTCATATTTTATTATGTTTTTGACTTTTACATATATGATATGTGTTGTCCTAAGGAAACCATTATTGAAACATTATATATGTTATTTATTCAAAATGGTAATATTTATCATTTTAATGAAAATTATATCTTCACTATGAGATTATTAATCCATCCATTTTCAATATGATGATGCATATATTTTTTTCAAATAATTATTTTTCATCACATGTGTTATCCAAATGGTTTAGGTTCTTTATTCCAGTATTTTATTCATTACACATCTAATATAGAAGAACCCCATTATTCTAAGAATATCAATGTGATTAAATATATAATGAAAATTATGAATTAGTATAATATACAATTATAATAAAATTAAATAATGTTGGACACCTGAATTATTATTATGTTACATAAAAATTATTTCCAAAAAATTCGAAACCATGTAATTATAAAATGTAATATTATTATAATTTTATATTAATAATGATGTATACAAATGTATTTGGTTGAGTCTCCCTATACTAATTCATTGCGTATAATGTATAATGACGTTTTATCAATGATGTGTATAAAAAAGAACCAATATTGATTGATTTTTTAAAAAAAGAATATGTAAATTATTATTAAAGAGATAAATTATTTTCTTTTCCAAATGATTTCCTATATAAAATTATTATATATTGAAATTAAATAAAATAATAATGTATGGGTTTACCAAATCATACTATTTCCTTCTATGATTGAAAAATTGAGGACATTATCTATGAATATGTAATAATGATGTTTACATTGATGTTATGTTTTCCATCAGTACATTAGTCAAGGAATGATTATTTATTTGAATTCAAAGTGTAAAATCTTAATATATCTCTTTCAAGAACCATTTTAGATAGATATATTGCAGGATATTTGATGTGGGATATATTAATGAGGGAAATTAATAATATTGTGTCCTAGTTTTTTGTGGGATAAAAAGTAATTTTTTAGAGAAAATATCTTGATGGTATCATGAATCCCCTCAAATAATTATTTTGATGTTATATAACATTCAAATTGTAATTCCATACTAACAATCCGTGTAATCAGTGATTAATGATGAACTATTTTTTTTATGTTCATAATAAAAAATATTATGCATATTAAATGAATGATGGATGATATAAAACTTTAGTGTATTGAAAAGATATTAATGGTGAAATGTGTAATCTGGTATTCCCATATAAATTTAATTTTATCAACAACAATATTTCCCATTAATTTTAAGACTAATAATTAAGACGTTTTGTTCCTCGAGGTACACTCAATAACCTATTTTACCCCATAAGAAAATAGTAATTATGAAATTAAAATCCATACGTGATAGAACTTATTGAAGGAATTATCTTCAACTTACACGAAACATATTCCTAATATTAACCTATTATAATGTTCACATACAAAAAATTATTTCATAATATCATACAAATGGAATCATATGTTGCATTGTAGGAGGAAAACAATTTCCCTCAAAAAGTTTTAGATAAATTTACATAAAATATAACAAGTTAGTTGTACCATATTTATAATAAATCATAGCGTGATTAAAATATTAGAATTTATTTAAATATTGGAAAATTATATCATAATTTATATGTATTAGGTTATTTGTAATATAATATTATTAAACACACATATACCACATATATACGATATAAAAGAAATTCAAAGCTCCCCAAGGGATTTTGCAGCCATCAAGATTTATTTGTTATGTACATGGCCAATTTTATAAGTGGGAATGAATCCCATTACATGTCCCAAATTCCCTAAAACTATCCGGAAGGTTCAGTGCTGTGTCATGCATGTATCATTCATGTGTCAGCACCTCCCTGTATCACTGCCTGCCATCCAAAATTCCCTCCCACTTCGATTTGGAGTTAGGTTCGATGAAGGATTATATTGAGAATTTACCACTCTGGAAAACCCCCAATGAATAAATAAGAACACAATTTCATTATTGATAATCTATGTAAATAATTATTTTATCATGTTCTTTATCAAATCATCTTGAATTTATCTCCATGGAAGAGAGTTATGTGTATTTTTAATAATGGATTTTAATATCCAAGGTAGATTGGGAATATTGAGATTTTAAGAATATTGGAGAAATTTTTTATAATGTCAATGAAAAAAATCATATCTATATAATATTACATCATCTATATCTCCACATTGAGATGGTATATTTCTGACCAAAAAATAATTCTCATTACATAAGAAATAGAGTTGGAACATAACTTGAAATAAAATGAGCCACCTCTCCAGAATCATGATATGAAAGGTAATGTAGTCTTGTATCAGATAACACAATTTTTGAAACCAAAATAGGGTAATCATAAAATTTCGGGATTTTATTGGTATCATAAAGAATTTGTGTTAAATATTATTGACCTTTTTAAGAACATAAATATTTTTTAAAATTTCAGGTTAAAAATATTAAGTCGGGGAAGAATATAAAACCTGAAATTTTACATTATTAAATTAAGATTACATTAAAATAATAATTTCAAAATAAATATTATGTTCTATATTCATAATAGTACAATATAAAATGGGAAAATTACATTCACTATAATGACTACAAGAACTACTATAGAATTCATAACAATATATCCCATGATGACAATTATGACCTCTAGGGAATTTTAAAATATAGTGAATACAAGATATATAATATAACATGATTTTATAATTAAAGGCATAAATAAAATAATATAAATTATAAATAATAATAGACTTATTTTAATTATTTCCTAATAAATAAAAACATAAAATGGGGCCCTTTATGTATCAAACCAAACATATTCAAACTAGTACACACAATTGTAAAATAAAAAAAATTAAATGATCAACTATGAATGAAACTGAAACCTTGAATACTATTAGTTATATGTTTGTTTTGTCATTCTATTTATTTTTCTTCATTTACAATCATATATTTAATGAATAAATAAGATAAATATATTGTATTCATTATAGTCTATCCATAACGGTGAATCTTTTGACTAAGATGGATCATCAAATGTTACATATAGATTCTAATTCAACAATGTTATGTTCTTAACACTTAAACTAAAGTCATTTTTGTAATGTGATATGCATCATAACTAGGCAAAGTATTAGACAGGTTTGATCAAAATCTATTTAAATGGGGATATATATTTATATATCTTCAATGGAAAATACTCTTCTGAACAAAAATTAAATAATTCCTTCTCAATCATATGGGATTTACATATGGTTACAATTTCATTTAAACAATATATTATTAGATTTATAATATTTTTTTATATTGTCACGACCCGTCCTCTAGCCCCGTGCCGTGACTACCCCATGCCCACCCTCCATAGTCCAGGGGCTGGCGACTAGCACCAAAGGTGTAAATCCGTATATTGGGAAGGCATTGCTTTAATAGAATTAAACCAATAGAATAGTGTTAGAAAATGATTTAAGCACACGTTAAAATGTATACAAAAGTATGTGGTGAATAGAAAGGGGCCAGAAATCCAATCCCAATAGTTAGTACACTACAACTGAAAGACTAGTACAACAATAGTAAAGTAATGTATAAACCACTGACTCTTCCTTAGGTAATCCCACAAGAAGGGTGGGTACAGATGGTCTCCACAACACCTCAGGTCCGTCCGTCCGCTCCGTGTACGTCCCGCCGAGTGGTCCACCTTCGCTTACCATCCAGCTCTGCAACTCTCTACCACAATCAGTGATGTCCGTCATCTGCATCCAACACAACATAGTGATGGCATAGCCTATATAGGGGTGATTATAACGATACTCATTAGGGACCCCAATACCCGCAATGTCTCACAATATCCACTAATGATAAACAAATAGTAAGATGTAAATCATAGTGCAACAACCAACCCTACATAGGTATATGCCGATACATATACCTATGTCTTCAATCTAGTACGACTACAACTCTCAATCCAAAGCACAACCCAGTCCACATAGGAAATAAGTCAATCACATCGATGAATATTATTGAAATTCAAGACTCAGGTGACACAGGTATACAACTCACGAAGAGGGGTGGAGACTATTAGATGTAGCCTCTGAATCATCTCCTCTACGGAACCCACGTAGGATCCTAGTACTGAAGTCGTCTATTCCGAACCCACAGAGGATCCAAGTACAGTAGTTTTCGTTACTGAACCCACGAAGGATCCCTGTACAGTAGTCATCCCTACCGAACTCACGGAAGATACAAGTATAGTAGTCATCGTTTCTGAACCCACGAAGGATCCATGTATAGTAGTCATCACTGCCGAACCAACGGAGGATCCAAGTATAGTAGTCATCATCGTCGAACCCACAGAGTATCCCAGTATGGTATTCATCGCTATCGCAGCTAGCTCTTGGGTTTCCACACACATCACTCTTGATTTCTATAGGGTCCACTCCTCGAGTCAAGGGGTAGATACATCAAATATCACGATGTACATAGTTGATGTATACCGATGTTCTGTCTAATTAAGTGGAACCCAACGCAATAGATGGTGCATCAATCAGAAGCCCGGTCTGGGAGATATTGCTTTTTCCATTCCAGGGGCCCGGTTGGAAATACACTCGTAACAAACCCGACTATTTTTCAATGTTGTCCAAAACTCACTTAGAGTGTCTCCAAAGGACCTATTCGTCGTGAGAGTCCAAATTCCACAGACAGCGCATCGACCGGACGCACGATCTTTATGTTATTCACGTTTAAGTGAAATGGGGCCCAGCCCGCTATGCCCAGTGGGCTGGAAGGTCGGCCCGACCCAATTCAGTGGGTCCGAACTGGTAGAGGGTTGGACCAGCCTGGTGAAGCGCACGGTCCGGCCTGAGGGGTGCGTCCCGGCCCGACAGGGTGCGGCCCGACCGGGCAGGGCGCGGCCCGTCTTGGCATGGCATCGCCCGACACAGCGTGTCGCGACCTGGAATGGCGCTGCACGGCCTGGAACGCCGCGGCTCGGCCCGACACGGTGCGGTCGGGCCTTGTGGGGTGCGGCCCGGTCGGCTGCGGCTTGGCCGGCGGGCGGGGCGGCTCATCCCGGGTGGATGAGCGTTCCGGGTGGCCCTCTTTCCCAAACTGGCGGCACCGAGCGGGGCCGCCCTCCTATACGGCCGACTGAAGCTGGCTGGCTTCTCCAGCGCGAGCATCCCACTTGGGCGGGTCACTGTCTTGCGTACGCTGTGCCGCAGCCTCCTCCAACCCGGTCGGCTGACGAGTCGGCCGGTTCGCCCGCCGAAGCGGCTCGTGGAGCGCGGGCCGTAGTTCTCTGTCACGCGGCGCCCCTTGTGGTGTTGTGGTCTTCCTTTGGCTTGGATGGCTTTTCCCAGCTGGTTCTTCTTCAGCTGAGCGGCCTGCACTTACGGGCCGCGGTTCTTCCACATGCGTCCAGCGCACGTCCGCCGCCTTTGTTCGTCGTCGCCTCTTCCAACACACCTCATTCGCGAATAAAAAACAAGGCTCAATGGAATTTAGTCGGGCCATGTTCGTTTGGCCCGCGCCCTCTGTGTTAGGCCGTATCACATAGCCAAAGACAAACCGTAATTTTCAATGAATAACATGTACAGTTTTAATCAACTAAAATTTAACAAAATCCATCTACCATGATCAAGGCTTGTTCGTCGTAGTCATAGAAAATGATGTTGCTCCGTCAACATCGGTGAAAGAACCATCTTTTTTGTTGAAGTTCCCCATAGTGGTGTCTCCTCCCTTGACACAGAGGAAGAAGAAGGTTGGAGATGTTACATCACATCCTTCATGTCGGGGATTGTTCTTTGAATTCTTCGTGGAAGAACTCTCCCTTTCTAAATCTCCCCACAAATATTTTCCAACCAAATTAATAAAAAGGCCCTCCAATAATATAATATTGCCATGAATTATCAAATTAATTCAAAATGAAAATTGAATTAATTATGGCATTGGGTTGGATACATTAATGGATGGGAGATGGTGAGGCTCCACATTTAAGTGGATGTCCAATGGATTTAATAGGGTTCTCAAAATTTAATTAAAGGGGGTGTTGAAGGGGAGATTAAAGCATTAGGGCTCATGTTTGCCCCACTACACTAAATCCTCTCATGGGAGGTTTTTAGGGTGTGGACCTCATCTCCAACTCTCCTTGGGAGGAAATAACCACCATCCATAAATAAAAATGTGTACTAAAAATTTTGTTTATTTTATTCTAAATCCTGAAATATGAACTCTAAACCAGCATAAAACGCAATTGCGGTAAAGGTCCCCTTAAGCGAATAAAGGCGATGCGAGTTCATCGGTGTTCTTGGATTTCAATTCCGATCACTGGTTCAAAATATACAAAAACACACACGTACGTTCACTGAACGTACTCAAACAAAACACCAGAAATTGATTTTGGGCACACCGGGCCTTGAAATGAAGTGCCGTCAGAAACCGCGGACTTGTACAATTCGAAATTATTTATGAAAAAATTTTCTATTAAATTTTTGGTTTTTACATTACTCTCACCTCAGGGATTTACATCCATATAAAGCTACAACAAACAATAGTGAAACAAATGGGTGTACTCTAAATGCATCTGAGCCTCCCGCTCCCATGTGCTTTTCTGGAGGTTCCCTTGCTTCCAGTGAATGCTCACTAGAGGAATCGACCTCCCATGTAAGACCCACTCTTGTCGATCCTCAATATCCAACATGACCTCCGAGAATGTCACCTCGTCATCGATGTCCAGCTCTCTATGATCGATGAAGTTAGATGGGTTGTGCACATATCTCCTCGGCTGAGATACGTGGAGGATATTATGCACCCGGTGCTAATGAGGTGGAAGGTTATGGTGGTAAGCCACCTCACCTACTCTTCTGGGGACCTGCAATGGTCCGATGAAATGAGGAGATAACTTTCCACTTAGACAAATCTCCATATACCTCCTCGAGGTGAGACCCATAGGAAGATGTGGTCTCCATCCTCGAACTCCAGTGGTCTCCGTCTCCTATTAGAATAGGACTTTTGTCTGCTCTGTGCAGTCTTCATCTGCTCCTGGATGATCTTCACCTTCTCCATCATAGCCTGAACCATATCTGGTCCTATAAGTGCTGAATCCCTAGGTTCAGTCCAGTACAAAGGTGATCTGAAAGGTCGGCCGTACAGTGCCTCTTAAGGTGACATCCCGATGGTGGAGTGATAGCTATTATTGTACGCAAACTCCACCAAGGGTAGGTGATCCTCCCAGTTGCGTCCAAATTGAAGGACACATGCACAGAGCATATACTCGAAATTCTGAATGGTCCTCTTAGTCTTGTAATCTATCTGAGGATGGAAGGCATTGCTCAGATGTAGCTGTGTCTCAAAAGACTCATGTATCCACTTACATAGCTGGGAAGTTAAAAAAGCATCTCAATCAGAAATGATAGATGGTGGAACACCATGAAGTCATACGATCTTTCGAACGTAGAGGAATCCCAAGCTCTCTACTGAGCCATGTACTCTGATCCGTAGGAAGTGGGCCAACATGGTGAGTCGGTCTATGATAACTCAAATAGAGTTGTGTCCTCTGGATTTATGTTGAAGCCCCATCACGAAATCCATGGATATCTAGTCCCACTTCCACTCCAGGACCTCTAAGGGATGTACTAAGCCTACTGGTACCTGGTGCTCTTCAATCACATGCAGACAAGTGAGGCATCGTGAAACAAACTCTATTACATCCTTCTCCATAGCCTACCACCAGTGCTGTCTTCTGAGGTCCTGGTACATCTTCGCCACTCCGGGATGTACCTATAGAGGCGAAGTGTGATACTCCCTCTGCAATTCCTACTACAGTGCAACTGGTACCATAGTACATCCCCTAGAGAAGATGATGTGCTCCCCTCCTTTAGAAAATCCATTAGGAACCTACCATGTGGATATTTGGGCACATCGTGTCTCAGAGTCAATGTCCCCACACTGTGCCTCTCTAACTCACTAAAGGAGTGGAGGAGTGATTGTGAGGTATTGTAGAAATGCTGCTCCATCCCTATCCACAAAGGATATCTACAACGCGGCTAGCTTCTTCGTCGCCTCTCTTATTAGCTGAATGCCCAATCTCTTGCTGAGAGCATCAACTACAAAGTTCCCCTTCCCAGGAGTATAGACTATCTCAAAGTCATAGTCCTAGAGGAACTCAAGAAATCTCCGTTTTCTTAGGTTCATCTCCTTATACGAGAAGCTGTACCAGAGACTCTGGTGTTCAGAGTAGACTGTAAAGCGCTCGCCCATCAGATAGTGCACCAACATTTTCAAGGTGTAGACCAGAACTGCTAACTCTATGTCATGGGTAGAATAGTTCTTATCATTCTTTCTCAACTACTGCAAACCATTTGTGATCATTTCTCACTCCTACACCATGACACACCCATGTTAGGTCCCTGATTCATCACAGTAAACCACGTACCCAATGCCCTCCTCTTTTAGCCACAAGATGGGTGCACTGGTCAACCTCTGCCTCAGCTTCTGAAAGATCTTCTGACATCTATCTAACCATACAATGGGTTTCCCCTTATTCTCCAAGGAGGAAATTGGTGCTGCAACTCTGGAGATGTCTGGAACAAATCATTGATAGTAACCAGCTAGACCCAGAAAACTCCGCACCTCCGTCATGCTCCTGGGTGGATCCTAAGCATGTACTACCTCAATCATCGCTGGATCTACTGCTATTCCTTCCTCTGAGATAACATGTCCCAGAATGTGTACCTATTGAATCCAGAACCGGAACATCAAGAGATTACCATAAGTCTGGTGCTCTCGGAGTGTGTTCATTTCAACCTGCAAGTGGTAGGACTGCTCCTCCTTAGTAATCGAGTAAATGAGTATGTCTTCAATGAAAACTACAACATATCGATTGACGTCAGACTGGAAGATCATGTCCATGAGAATCATGATCACTGTTGGAGTGTTGGTTATGCCAAAGGTCATAAAAAAGAACTCATATTGGACATACTGATACCTAAATGCAGTTCTCTGCACATCCTCGTCTCCAAATTTGAGATGGTGATATCCTGACCTGAGGTCTATCATGGAGAACCATCGTTGTCCCTTGAAATGGTCAATGAGTTCATCAATCCTCAAAAGTGGGTACATGTTCTTTACGGTCACCTGATTCAGGCGATGGTAGTCGACACATAGTTTTAAGCTCCCATCTTCCTTCTTGGCGATCAAAATCGGATAAGCCTAGGGTGATACACGGGGTTATATGAATCCCTTTCCCTGAAAGTCCTCCAGCTGTACCCACAGCTCAAAAATCCGGGAGAGAGCCATCTGATCTGCTGGATTATATATTACTTCTTTCCTGGGGTACAGGTCAATGTAGAAGTCTACCTCTCTACGAGGAGGTAGTCCTAGAATGTCGTCATGAAAAACATCCACATAATCATCCACCACAACAGGAAAACTCGGACTCTGCACATCAACCACTCCGAGGATGAGACTAGCCAAATGATGAGTGATCAGCCGCACTATCCTCTGCGTAAGTCAATAATGCACTGCAAAGACTCCCTTCTCGCTAGTGAAGGTGATCATGCTCCCATCTGTGCGGTCACACCACACTTTGTGCCTAATAATGTAAATATGACCATGAATTGTAGATACCATTCCATACCCAAGATTACGTCATAAAGCCTCGATGTCACTACAAGAAGATCCCAGAAGATTCTCCTTCCTCCTAGAGTAATCTCATACTACCGGAACTAGTGCGAAATCGTCGTGTCTGCTCCCGTAAGAGTATTTAGCTGTATGGATCGAGCCAACGGCTCCATCGGAATCTCTAAGATCTGAAAAAGGTAAGCGGCTATAAAATAATGACACACTCCTGTGTCTATAAGTACATCAGCAAGTGTAGAGAATACAAAGATAGTACCTCTAATACTCTCATGTGTGTCATGGTTGTAGGCTATGACTGTCTGGAGCTGAGACCGCCTCTGTCCGCCAGCTCCCTGTGGTCAGGGTGGTCCTCCTTGTAGTAGTGGTGGTAGAGCCTCAAAATGTCATCCACCACTAGCTACTCGGCCAGATCCTCTACCTCGTCTGTCTGCTCCCAACAGACCACTATGGTCAAACCTCTACCTCTACGTGGGATATCCCTCTACTGTCTGATTCTCGTCTTCATGGAGAGACTAGCAGTCACGAAACATGTGACCATGTCCGCTGCATTCATAGAATTATCTGCCCCTCGTATGGTTGGCTCTGTTTCGTGTGCCTCGCACATCTGAACCAGTATCCTGAGGAAACCCACCTGATAGTATGGTCTTCTTGGACCTCTTTATCAACTATCTATTGCATGATTCAGAAGACTTCGCTACCTGTCGTCCTACGGTGGGTCTCTCCACTGGAGACTACTCAGTGAGAAAGCTCTCTACTAGAAGGGCTTGCTCCAGCACCCCCACATTCATCGAAATGCTGATGGGAATCGTTGAAGCCCTGATCTCGTGCCTCAGTCCCTGCTCAAAAGTCAGGGACCTGATGAACGTGTCCCTTACCATGTTTGTGGAGTAGCATGAGAGGTCGGTAAACCTCGCTAAGTACTGAGCTACTGTCATGCTTCCCTGTCGTAGATTAAGTAACTCCTGGATACATACCTTATGAAGGGTGGCGGGATCAAACTCCTAGTGGAAGAGACTCTCGAAGTTTGTCCAAAGTAGAGATGCCTCATTGTGCACCTAGAGCACCATGGACCACCATCTACTTGATACTGAGTTTAGGAGACTCGCAGCAAGTATCAACATAAGATCAGGTGGTGTCCCTACTAATCTGAAAACCCGGACGATAGCCTCCAGCCAATCCTCGGTTGTCTGAGGGTCCATCTCTCTGTGGAACATGGGAGGCATTTGTCGCTAAACTAATTCAATGCACTAAGGAACCATGAACTCTCCACTTCTGGGGATGGTGGTATTGGTTGCCCAGCAGTAATGGTGCCGCTGGTTCCTCCGCTGTGATGGGGCCATATACCGAGGCCTCATTGCTCGGTGGGATACCATCTCGTACGTTACTCAGAACCCTAGTTGGCTGCCTTTGTGGGGCCATCCTAAATAGAAACTATTGTGCCACAATCAAAATAGTATACCTTGTGAGCTGACACAAAGTAAACACAATGAAAAGTTTTCAAAAGAAACACACACGAAATCACTATTTTCATGCACTGATTCAGAAATCAGAGGGAAGGGTCCTTGTGTAAGGATACATCGGCCGCCACACCAACACTAGAATCCCGGGACTAAAAACCACACTCAATACTCTTAACACTATTGCTCCACAGAAAGATAGATCAGATTCATGAGTTCTGCGGAAGAACTGAATCCTCTGATACTAATTTGTCACGACCCGTCCTCGGGGCCCGTGTAGTGACTACCCCAATCCCATCCTCCATAGTCCAGGGGTTGGCAGATAGCACAAAATGCATAAATCCATATACTGGGAAGGAATTTCCTTTATATAAGTAAACAAACAAAACAGAGTAAGAAATCGAATTAAGCAGATATAAAAATGTATAAAATGTATGTGTTGAAAAGAAAGGGGCCAGTAATACATTCCCAACAATGAGTACAGTACAATCAAAATACTAGTACAACAGTAGTAATGTAATGCAGCAACCACTGAGTCATCCTCTAGGAATCCCACTATAAGGGTGGGTACAAATGGTATCCACAACACCTCGGGTTCGTCTATCCGCTCTGTGTACATCCCACTGAGTGGTCCACCCCCGGGTACCGTCCAACTCCACAAGTCCCTACCACGATCATTGATGTTGGTCTTCTGCATCCAACATAACGTAGTGCGTACATAGCCTGTGCAGGGGTGAGTATAACGATACTCAGTAGGGTCCCCGAAACACACAAGTTCTCACAAATATCCACTAAGGATAAACAATAAGTACGATACAAAACACATTGAATCAACCAACCCTACTTAGGTATATGCCCATACATATACCAACGTCTTCAATCCAGTACAGCTCCATCTAGAGAACCCAAGCACAACCAAGTCCACACAGGAAAAAATTCAATCAAATCAATGATAATGATTGAAAGTCAAAAACTCATCTCACAAAGATATACAAATCACGAAGAGGGGTGGAGATGATTATTTGTAGCCTATGAATCATCTCCTCTGTCGAACCCATATAGGATCCTAGTACAGAAGTCGTCGCTGACAAAACCACGACGGATCCAAGTACTGAAGTCTTCACTGTCGAACCCACGGAGGATCCAAGTACAGTAGTCATCGCTGCCGAACCCACGGAGTATCCATGTATAGTAGTCATCGCTACCGAACCCACGGAGGATCCATGTACAGTTGTCATCGCTGCGAACCCACAGAGGATCCAAGTACAGAAGTCATTGTCATCGAACCCACAGAGGATCCCAGTGTGGTAGTCGTTGTAGTTGAATCCAGCTCTAGGGTTTCCAGACATAACACACTCTAGTACAGAAGTCGTCACTACCGAACCCATGAAGGATCCAAGTACAGTAGTCTTCGCTACCGAACACACAAAAGATCCAAGTATAGTAGTAATCACTGCCGAAGCCACAGAGGATCCAACTACACTAGTCATCACTAACGATCCCATGGGTGAGCCAAGTACATTAGTCTTCGCTGCCGATCCCATGGAGGATCCATGTATAGTTTTCATCATCATCGAACCCAGGGAGGATCCCATTAAGGTATTCGTCGCAGTCGTAGCCCACTCTAGGTTTTTCGTACACATCACGGTCGTTTCTAGGAGGGTCCACTCCTCGAGCCAAGGGGTAGATAAATCAAATAACATGAAGTCCAGATATGATGTATCCAGAAGTTATATCATGTCAAAAGGAACCCAACGCGATAGAATTTGCGTTAATCAGACGCATGGTTTGACAGATATTGGAATTTGCATTCTAGGGTCCCGGTTAAAATACACTCGTTCCAAACCTAGACGTTTTCAAAAGTTGTCAAAACTCACATAGAGTATTGCAAAAGGACGACTTAATCGTGATATTACCAATTCAATAGTTGGTGTGTCAATCAGACACGAAGTCTTTATGTTATTCACGTTTAAGTGAAAATGGGCCCGACATGTTAAGCCCAGTGGGATGGCGGGTCGGCCCTAACCAATTGGGGGGGGTCCGACCCAGCAGAGGGTCAGACCGGCCTGAGGGGCGCGGTGCGGCTCGGTGCTGCCCGACACAGCGTGACCTGGCCTGACACGGCGTGGCCCAGCCTGGCATGGCGTGGCCCGACTAGCCGCGGCTCAACCCGGGTGGCCGAGCGATCGGGGGGGGGGAGAGGAGGAGGTCGACCCCTATGATTTCCCAAACTGGTAGCGCCGAGAGCCATCTCCCTCCTATCCAGCCGGCCAAAGATGGCCGGATTTTCCTGCACAAGCAGTCTACTGGGGCAGGACACTGTCTTCCGCACGCGGCATAGGCGGTACCTCGGACTCCTCCAACGTGGCCGACCAACAGGCCGGCCAGTTCACCCACTGATGCGGCCCACGGAGCATGGGCCGTGGTTCTCTGCTGCGCGGTGCCCCTTGTGGCACCGCTGTCTTCCTTCAGCCCGGTAGGCTTTTTCCTGCCACTTCTTCTTTGGCTGAGCAGCCCATGGTTTCATGCCACTGTTCTTACCCATGCGGCCAACGCGTGGTCGCCGCCTTCATTCTTCACCGCCTCTTCCAACATACCTTGTTCATGAATAAAAAAATGAGGTTGAACGGAGGGTCGTTGGGCCATGTTCATTCAACATGATCCCTCCAAGTTATGTGGTATCACATGGTACAAGACAAACCATAATTATCAATGAAGATCAAGAAAAATTTTAATTAATTAAAATTGAACATAATACCCCTACCTCCATCCAGGATTGTTTTTCATACTTGGGTATAACGATGTTGCTCCGTCAACTTTGGAGAATGAACCGTTGTTGTTGGTTATGTTCCCCATAGTGGCGTCCCCTCTCTCGACACAAAGGAAGAAGAATGATGGAGAAGTTACTTCACGTCATTCATGTAGGGGAGCATTCATCGCATTCTTCGTGGATGAAATCTCCCTTTCTAAATCTCCCAAATAATATTTTCCAACCAGATTATTAAAAAGGCCCTCCCATAATATAACATTTCCATGCATTTTAAAATTAATTGAAAAATCAATTTTAATTACATAAGGCTTTGAGTTGGCAACTTTGATTGATCGGAGATGATAAGTCTCCACATTTAAGTGGAAGTCCATAGGTTTTAAGAGGGATTTCCAATATTAATTAAAGGGGATGTTAAAGGGGAGATGAATGGATCATAGCCCGTGTGGGTGCCACCACACTAAATCATCTCATGGGAGGTTTTGTGGGTGTCTCCAACTCCCCTTGGAACGAAATAACCACCATCCATAAAAAAAATTGTTTGCTACAAATTTTATTTGTTTTATTCCAATTCCCCACATATTAACTCTGAACACGCATAAAACGCAACTGCATTAATGGTCCCCTTAAGCGAATACTGGCGCTGCGAGTTCATCGGTGTCCTCATATTTGAATTCTGAGAATCGGTTCAAAAGATAGAAAAACCCACATGTATGTTCACTGAATGTACCCGAACAAAACTTCAGAAATTGATACTAGGCATACCAAATCTCGAAATCAAGGTCTATCAGAAACCGTAGACCTGTAAAATTACAGAGTCTTTATGAAAAAAATTTCCTTGAATAATTTGGGTCTTTAATTATATTATGAAATGTATTATAATAATTTTTTCAATGAAATATGAGACTTGAACGTTTTCTATTATTATTTGTTAATAATGATAATAATCTAGTACAATTGAGTCTTTTATAATGAGTCATATTTTCATTAAAAAATATTTAAGATAAATATTAATTTCATATAATATTATATGACACCATAGATTATAATGATTTACTTATTTTGGAGACTATATTCATAAAAATACATCTTTCCAAATTATTAATTTCACCAATTAATTCCCTTTTCAATGACACCATATTTGAGGCAATAATAATACAACATTCTTAAATAAGAAAATAAATGCAAACATAACAGAGGGTGACCATAGATGAAAAATAATTAAAAATGTAAGAGGCACTGATCAATGATTATATGTGGGAACAATATTAACATATAGGTAAGATAAAATAATAAGTTTTAATGAACATAACATATTATAATAATTCCAGATGAAATAATATGTCATAAATATTATTTCGTGAAATACGTTCCTAAAATTTATAAATGAGTAAAATGAGGATAAATATGTTAATAAATGTAAATTATCAACAAATAAAAAATATGGATATAATACAGTATTATTAAAATGTGTAATATACATTTAAATAGAGAAAGAATATCTAGAAAAAGGATTATATCAAACACTGTCATCACAAAATTGATAAATCCCCATATGGGATTAGGTTCACATATAATTATATAATTCATATAATCTCTATAAATATTTTTATTTATTGTATATATTGTAGGGTTATATCCTATCAAGATAAAACATAATGATAAACCAAACATATGTGTTCCATTAGAACATGGAAACATTCATAATTCATCACATATTGAATAACAAATTATAAAGAGATTGGTTTCATGAAAACATCCATAAATCAGAATTATATATTTTCCAAGAGAAAAATATAGATAATATCATTTTATAATACCACCACTCGTGAAAAAAAAATTATAGGATATTGGTTGAGATTTAAATTGATTTTACAAGGGAAATAAAATTTTCATATTGTATGAATAAGAAATATTGTATACATATTTCTATATACATTGATAAAATATATTTTATAATGAAAATATGATTTTAAAATTAATATTATTAAAAATTGATAATTAATTTAATAATTAATCCATTATAAATATGAGAGAAAATATATTAGTATTGAAGAATTATAAAAAGAAGTTTCCATTACCATTTATTAAGAAGTGTCAAATTTAATTGAAAAGGAGTGTAATG
Organism: Viscum album; assembly: GCA_963277665.1. NCBI lineage: Eukaryota > Viridiplantae > Streptophyta > Magnoliopsida > Santalales > Viscaceae > Viscum > Viscum album. The sequence goes on along the minus strand of OY728125.1, from coordinate 1,389,801,700 downwards.
TAAACATTTAAATAACATTAATTTTTTATATAAAATTAATATAATATTGAAAAGTTAATAATTAAAATAATATGATATAATAAGTTCCATAAATTAAATATATATAATTAAAACGGAGGAACAATATTCATGAATAAAAATTAGAGGTAATAATAGATACTTTTAAAATAATTACACCAAATGAATAACAATACCACATGTAAATTAAATTTAAGTAGTACATTTACACCTATAAAAACATAATATGAAAATTTATTTTATTTTATAATTAAATAACATTAAATAATTCTATGTTGATAAAAAAAATCATATCAATCATGATCTAAAATTGATATTTGAATGAAAACACTTAACTTTTAATAATAAAATCCATGAGTGATCATTAAAATCGATTATAATAAACATAAATATCCAAATATATTATTTAAAACCCCCATAAATGTACATTAATTATTCTGAAATTTTATTATAATCATTTATTATAATTTTATTATCTTGTTATTGTTTATATTTCATCACCACTAGTTTTTAATTTTGATTATTCATACCTGTTTTTAATGAAGATGTTAAACAATGTTTACTGATACAATGTTCAAATTTACATGATTATAAATTTTATTATTGACATTTACTAGTGATTTACATATCCCTATATTACTTTTACTGAATTCATGGATATTTAATGTTATAATGGACTCCATTATGATCTTGTTTGTGGGGTAGTGACCCAATACCTTTTTGGTAGGTCTATCTAAACTATAATTTTGGTTTTTTTGTTGTTGTTTGTGTTTTGATGATAATGAATCTAATGGATACATGTAATGATGATGTTATGTATTTTTTTGAATTTCATTGCACGACACATGTAGTTTTGAAGTTTTATTGGGATTCACATGTCATGTAAATGGGTTACATGATGTGTATTTTTTTCCTGAAAAATGCTATAATATGGGTGCACAACGTGAAATGTTACACAATGTGTGCCGCTAAAACATCGTGAAAATTTTTAAAATAATTTTTAATTAATAGGTGATATGTTTTCATACTATGTGGGGGTTAACAATTAAATGATGTATAATTTGGTTACATAACTAGAAATATCCTTACGGTTGGTTTTATACAATAATTTGTATAATAAAATCCATATCCTTACTATAGGAATCCCTACGCTCGACTGAGATGATCTTAGTATGAAATATTCAAGATCTCTAATCACCTTAAATCATCTTTTTTGTGATAATTTATTATGTTTTATGTGTTTAATCTATAAGGGAATATTTATTTTGTTGTTTCAGTCTCTCTCTCTCTCTTTTTTCTTTGTATTTTGAATGATCATCATGTGATTGATCAATCTAATCTCTTTATCATTCATTCATTATTCAACCTACTTTTGTTTGCAGTAGAGTCCCACCATGGGTTTTGTGATTCCATAAAAATGGAAGGTGGTTGAATTTAGGAATATACAATTGATAAATCCTTTAATAACATCCTATTTTAATTTTTTTCCAGCTTTTTTAGAAAAAAAAATTATTCAAATTGGAGGATTTTCTTATTTGGAATGTATTTTGGTAATTCCCTCAATTCTAATGTATTTATAATTAAGGTAGTGAAATTCAATTTATGGAAATTATGAAATTATTTTGGAATTTAATTTGATAAAAATGAATTAAATTATAATTTTAAAAACCTAACTTTTGCTTATTTATTGAATACCATGATGAAAAATACATTATTTGGTTGTGACAGTGAATTTTGATTTTGAAATGGTAAATTGGGTAATTGCGTAGTGAATTATTATTTATGTGAAATGAAATGATTTTCCTTTCTTTTATTTATTTATTGACCAAATTTGGCCCTAGCCAGTTAATGGGCTATTTGGGTCAAGAACGCTATAGTGGTTATTCCCTAGTAATAGATTGAGGACTACAATAATAATAAAAATCCCAATTTGGAAGATATTATCCCTAATAAGATGTTGATGATTCCTATTTATCTTGAGTTAGAGGAACATGTGTATATATAATTCAAGGATCATTGATATGACATCTGTGAGTATAATATAAAAATAAAAAATAATATTTCATGGCATATAGACATGCTAATTATTGTTACTATTTTGATAATAAATTCAATTAATAATGAATCTTATTTAAGCATTTCAAGTGATATATATATATATAGTTTTAATTAAGGAAATCTTTTCAATTCTTTCCATTATTTTGAAATGATGCATGTTTTCTTTTAAAATTGATATTTTCAATACATTCATAGATTGGTTAATATTTAAATAATTATTTAGTTTATTACTATAGAATAATATTATAAATCACCTAAAGATTAACTTATATTATATTAGCTCCACCATACATTTTATTTCTTGATTTTGTAGATATTCTACTTCAATTTCCGTGTGAGGGGAAAATGCCTCATGTTGGAAGTGGAAATTTTTGTTCCATAGGGCATAGAGTGAGGTGTAATTTTAGAAATTTCTTTAATATTATCATATTTTGAGTTCAAAAATGATTAAAATTTTTTATATAAATTTGTGTTGTTGGTACTTTCTTTTTGAGAATTTCTTAGATTAAAAATATGTATCCTTATCATGCATTGGTTTTTTTGGAGTCGTTATTGTCTCTTTTATCTTGTATGATGTTAGTTGATATTCTCCATCTTATTGGGATTAGGGAGCACATTTGGGATATGTTAGTTCCAGATCAGGTATTATGGTACCATGGTATGTGGGATGATTCATTATAATATTGTATTTGAGGTGAATTTTGAGCATCATTACATGATATTAGTTTACAGTTAGAAAAATAATATAAGGACATAGGAGTTTTGGGGAATGATTTCATGACCATTTATATTAATAATGAGCCTTATGTCATTATGGGTGGTTTAGAAAAGTTTTCTTAGAGAATAGTTCCAATATTTACCATTCATTATACTTGTATTAGTTGAAATCCAAAATTATTTATCAATGTGATTGGATTGATTTCAATGGTTCTCTTATATGGATCATTGATCTTAGTAATCTGTTGATGTAATAAATTTTTTTATTGAGGTTGTGTAGAATTATTCCATAAAGAAAATATGTGAATAATATCTAGGAGGAATCTTTTGATAAACCACATTATTAAAATCATCTCTTATACTAGAATATGGTTGAGGTAGTGGAGTGTGATGTCTATTCTCTATGATAGGGACCAAAACCTGTTATCATTATGTATATTGTTTTCTATATTTAATGAATGAATATCATAATCATTAATTTGAGTCAATTCCCTATAATCTATTAGTTATACAATGCTCTAATTTCATTACAAATATACAAATTGGTTTAGAAAAATTAAATTATGCATGATTTCATCAAAAACCCCAATGCTGATAAACTGAAGTGTTTTCCCACTATGTTGAGGGGCCTAAAATTATATGCTGATACTCGATTGTAATAGCAAATAGTAACGATTATTCAGGGAATATGGAAATTACTATTATTTTAAATTACTTTTTCAATACATAATCTATTATATTTTCAAGATATGGAGTTTTCTAAACTCAAACATGCTTACTAGACCATGATGGAATAATAAAAAATTATTGTTTAATTTTTCCAATTTTCACCTAATATTCTATTGAATGTGTAGATCAGGATATAGTAGTTATGTGTGGGTCTTTGGTCTGATATTTTTCCCCGTATTTTTAAATTATGTTCCATTGTTAAACTGACATGTTCGATAAGGAGTTTGTTGTCAAACATGATCAAGATGGTATGTAATTGTTGACAGGGGACACTTTTTCTCCCATTGTATGTTTTTTTGAGTTTGTATAATGTTATTAAAAATTATGATGATTCCCATAGTCGATCATGATAAAAGGTTTATTCTAGAACTTATATCATGCTTGGTAGTGGCCATTGTTCATTTTCCTGTGTGGAATGCCTAGGTATTCTAAAACGGATTCATTGAAGAATCCAAGATATGTAGATAAAGTGATCATTTAGAACACTAAAATATGTATTTATATATATTATATAATAAAAATAGTATCACAGGAAGATTATCACCTAAATGTAATATGGTGAAATCAGATACATTAATAACATATGGGTTCCAACCATATAAATATGGAAAAAAGATTCTTCATGTCGTTGAATATTCTCTTAAGGAAGTAGATACAAGTCTAGTGACCGTGAGATGTAAGAAGACTATGGCTTCATCATTAGTGACTTCCTTATTTAATACATTTTAATATCACTCATTTATGTACAATCATATTATGAACATGTAAAATATTCCTTTTAAAATTTTGTCTTACATGTTGAATATTACTAGACCCCTCGTAATAATGATAGAGCAGGGTCTTTGTATTCATACTTCTTTGTTTTCATTGTAAGATACTAATAATTCATGTGATTTTTTTGATCTCAAAATGATATGTACTTATTTCATTTTATGTATAGATTGACTTATTTCTAATAAATCCCAAATTGATTTTTATATTTTTTAGGTCTCCATTAATTCTCTGGATGGGGTATTCTATATCTTTCAGGTAGAGTTGTACCTGAGGTCGAGTAAGTCCAAAAAATCTTATCCATAGTTTTGGAATGTAATTTTAATTTTTATGCTGATATAGATCCATTAACATTGTGTGATGATTTACCACATGTGATCATCTAGTTTCCCAACATTTTTAATAATAAATTACTTATTTTCCACTAATATGGGATGTTAAATTTTTTATTGATTTACAACCTCTTACTCTATCAGTATGTATTTCTTATTAGCACATAGAACCACCTAAAAATTAATGAGATGATGACATAGTTGGATGATCTAATATTTTAATTCTTTTTATGTTTTAGTGTGTAACCTTGTAAGAAGATAGTTATATTTTTTATGAAATCTGATGGGAAACTTTGCATATGTGCAGGTTAACAAAAACTAATCTTTATTACAGAAAATAACGATTATTTATTTAAATGTAATTATGTTATGTTTGAAAAGTTGAAATAGGATATATAGTTCTATGAAGATAATCATTGAAATGGATATCACCAATTTAAATAAAATATTCTAACATTTATAAATCTACCATATGGAGTAGTTATGTCCATTATGTGTACTTTTAATTGTGGTTTTATCTAAACAATTATCTTGATGAATTTATGAATATGATGAACATGATATTCTTTGATGGTCATGATATGTTCATGGTGGTCTTTATTGAGGACATCTGAGTTTACTCTAGGTCTAATTAGGATCATATATTTCATCTAAGAGATGTTTTCTTACTAATGTGAAATAACTAACTATGTTGAATGATATCAATACGTTATTTATGGATTTTGGTAAGTGATGTTCTTAGGAAACTTGTTTTGAAATCATTATGTTTTAGTTGATCATATGAAGGTAAAAAATGTTATGACACATGAGTGCAAACGTAACGTTATCGACACTCAGAGATTCTTTGGTTTATCTAGATATTATCACTGATTCGTAAAGGATATTTCAATGTTACATTCTATAAAAACTACAATAACATTTAAATGAAAGAATTTTTCATTGAATGATAGATTTTAGTGTTTTTTGGAGCATAATCATTTTGTGCCTTCAATTATAAAAATTAAATTTCTAGAGGATGGGAAAGGTTGTGTTTACTTTTCTAATGTATCAGGTTTGGGATTGGGCTTTATTCTTATGCAGGATGATCATGTCATTTCCTGTATATCTCAATATATTTTCCCACATGATATGATTTTTTCATCCCCTTACCATGAACATAAATCTTTGAGGTGTGATATTTAACGTTGGTCGAATTGCATTTTTCTAGAATGGTTTACCACATATTTTGACCCTATCAGATTTAGTGATATATTCCCTCATAAATATTTTATTTTCCACCATATGTGTTGGGTAGAGTAACTACAATAATATAGTATTTATATTTCTTCTCTCCCAAGGAAAGGTAAATTCACTCCTGATGCGTTGAGTTTGAAACCTATGTCTATTCTATGAAATATTCACCATAATATTTCAAATTGATGTATTTTTTGCAAGGATTTATATTTTTTCCATTAAATAGGGGCCAAGGTTGTATTTTATTTTTTTTAGTTTAACTAAACCCTTCCTTAAATAGATATTCAATAACTGAAGGTTTATGATTAATTTTATAAAATTTGAGACTCTGTTTATGGTGGGGAGACTACAACTAACTGTCTGTATACAATGATAGGTCTGATATGTTTTTAGAAAAATTATTTCATTATTATATCTATTATAAATGTTGTTATTGTGAATTTTAATAATTCCTAGTAGAGTGTGAACACAATAAAAAAATATTTTTGGTGAAATGTGGAAATTATTTGTAGTGGTTGGCTGTGAGAAGTGATGTTGACAACATTGTTTTACATTTATATAATTTATATATTGTCATAGAGGAACATTTGGAGCCTTTTAGTTTTATTCCACAACATCCAGTGCCATCATTAAGGTGGGATAATATTTTTAGGGAATTTTTTATTGGAATATTGTGTACCAAGATTATGATTAACACAATATGTGTTGTGATTAATAGGATGACCAAATTGTCTCACAATATTCCCATTAATATAAAACCAATATTAACAATAGAAAAATATGTATGTGTGACTGGTTCTTCATTTAAATAAAGGATAATAATTAATAGTCATTCATATGTATCATAGATTCACTTATTTATTTTGGAGAGTCCATCATGGTTTATTGTGATGTCATGTTTTACAATACTACATACCATCATTGGATGGATAGCCATGTAAATAGGGTTATACATATTATTAAGGATATGATTTTCCCTTACTTACTCGATATTTGCGGGGCTTAGTATTACCATTTTGAATAGGTTTATTTTTCATAGGAAAATATTTACTAGTCTGATATCATAGTAGTTCATTTCAAAAAACATATATATCTATATTTTTATATATTTGGTGTGATCATCGTAGAATATGTAACGTTCTATGGTTGGGATAAGCATGGTTTAGTAGAATAAATTAGCGATTCAGTTGATTTTTAAGAATATTTTAACAGAACAGATCGTGTATAAATATTATTCCAACAGTATTCCTTGAAAATTGGGGTTTTCAGTTACTTACTACATGTTATTAAATTATTCACCTCATTTAGTCCATCGATGGAATGAGGGGTAAAATAATATTTCTCTTCATTTTTTGGATCATTTTTAGAATTTTGTTAGGTGAGGAGAGTTCTATTTCATTTAGAATATCCTTAATATATTATTTCGATACATAATATGTTCCATGTATCACAAATATGTCTTTATCATTCCAATAATTCTCATGTTTTGATATAGAGTGATCTGGATGTTGATCATGGTTTATTTGGGACAAAGAATTCAATTGTGGTTGTTGATTCTGAGACAAAGATACTTAGTTGGAGGATAATACCATTATTTTGTGTTTTATGATGGAATAGTTCTGAGCCACATGATAAATGTGTGATTTATACAATGATGAGAGAGGAGTGACCACACAGTTTTTATATGGAATCCACATGGAGGTATTCCTAAGGATATAATGATTTTATGGTGGGTAGGTTGTAATTCCTTTTTTCCATTATGTCAATTACGTTTTAAATATTTTTTCCATTCCTTTTTGGTGGGTCTGATAATTATAATTAGGTATTGGGAGGTTACTTATAATGATGTAGTCAGGGATTTTTTAGAATTTTCAGCATGAATCCTATAGTTTATTTGTTATGTAGGGACTTACATGCCATGTAATAGAGAGATACAATGTGTATTAACCAATTTTAATATATATTAAGATAAAACATATCCGGAAACGTTATACACTATTATCAATTTAAACACAATGTAATTATTAAATATCAGATCCATTATAAATGGAAAAATGTTTTTTGGAATATGTGGGGGTGGAAAATTACATGATGTGTATTCAGGATACACATCATTTAAAATTGTCTGTCTTTCTATTAAGAAGATGTATCAGCTAAAATTCCAATTTCAATACTGCAATATTCATTCATCATAAACTATACACTCTCCTTATTCAATTTTGGATATCTTCAAAAACCTTATATCATTTGTTTTGTGATTTATCTTCATGTTGTTTGGGGGATATTTTTAGGTATGTTATATTCCGATCTTTTATATCACTCCATATTTACTCATTGAATTTTGGTTGATTTTATTGTGATTGATATATAGAAAATACATTTTATCTAATTTCTATTCTAGGTCATTTTAGATGATATTTTATTCTCTTTCGCAATTTGCAAGTCATGCTATAAGAATTGTGATTCTTTCTAAAATATATGTGGATCTTTTTAATATTTTATATTTTATTAAATCATGAATTGATCAATACATGATATTTTATTTAATTTATTTAAGAAAAACTAAATTTATGGGAATTATAACATGTATTTCGTTTTGAATGTGTTTAGGGAGAACCAACAATTCTAATGGAATTAGAATTTGGTGTGTGAAATGAAATTGATGGAAATTGTGAAATGATATTTGAATTAAAGTTTGGAAAATTTTCATAAATTAAAATGATAAAAACAGTTTTTGTTTTTACTTAAAAATTGTAAAAAATAATTAAAATCCAAATATTTTGTTTTTAATATGAATTGGATATTTTAGAAATAAATTAGCGAAATTGAATAGTGAATAGTTTTTATTGTGAAAGGAAATGACATTACTATTTTTTGTTGAATGACAGATAAGATGTGATCATGGGTATTTAGTGGGTAATTTGGGAAAAGAATGTAATGATGGTAATTCCCTACCAACATAATGACAGTTACAACTCTATAAAATAATAATGTTGGAATATCTTATCCCTAATGGAATTTTTATGAGTCATATTCATCCTTCTTCTCAGGAACATGTGTAAACATCCTTCTAGGATCACATATATGAGATGTGTGAGGATTATATAAATAGAAACTACCACATCATAGGGTAGATCACCATAGTTCTTAATATGACTTTTTTGTTATAAAATACATTTATTTCCAAATTAAATTATTTATCTCTAATTAGTAATATGAACTATTTTATAAAAAGTGTTCATTTAAACAGTTTTTAAAAAGATTTTATTCATTTTGAAATAAATAATGTTTTTTTAAATAAAAATTTTCATACATTCTTATTTTGATTAAAATTTAATGCCCAATATTTTTTATTATTATGCATAATTATTATACAACACATGGTGAAGACCTACTGGGTTTTTTACTCATAGCCTATTTTTTCCTCTGGAAGTTTGTATATTTTCTCAAATTAAGATCGAGTCATAGGAATGTTCCAAATAGTATAAGTGGATGTTCTTGATACCTTGGGGTTGGGGTGACATGTCCTTTAATATGTTGATTTTTTATGGTTAGAGTATGAGAACTATGATGATGTACTCTTTCAGTTTTGATATATAAATAAATATTTTTTAGAATAACGTATCCTAGGAGTTTTGATCATACAGACATGTAACTTTGTATTTGGCTATTTTTGAGGAAAATTACATCCATATTTTATCATATATAAGCATATGATCCAGTCGCATACCAATGGGGATTAGAAATTCACTTTTTCTATTTCGTTTCCATCTCTGGTATTAATGCAATAGGATATTCAGGAATGTTTGTGATATGGAGAAATTTAACAAAATCAATAGACTATTTATAATTACTATTATTTATTATTAATAATTCTAGAATTATAATTATGAATTACATTAACAAAAATTATCCTATTTTTTCTTTAATTTTTTTAGAAATAATGATGTTATGAGGAAAAGAAAAAAGGAAGCATATCATTCATGGATACAATATTCTGGACATAACTAAGGTGGCATGTTCATTATGGAATTGATTTGAAAGTGTAAAATTGATATTCCATAAATATGACATCTTTAAATAATTATAATTATAATTATATAGTTTTGAATTTATATGTATAAATGATTTCTAATATTTTGAATTATAAATAAGATAGTAGAAATGAAAAATGGGTGGTTTTGTTTACCTATATAACTCATCGACACAACATTGTAGGCTTCATATATTGAAATTTTACCTTTTAAAAAAACCATACCCTATGAATGATATATTGGAAGGGTTATTTTAGATAATTGTTGATCTAAGAGGTTTCATATATAAGTTATTTTGTGGTAGTTATGGGATCCTTTTATAATTGAAAAGGGTTTCATTTTTGTAAAAACAAATTATACTATTTTAAAGGAATGTCCCTTTTAGAGGAATGCAGAGCTAATGGAGTAACATAATAGAGATAGGGTATATTTTTTTCTATAAAAATCCCATCCAAAAATTTATATATTATATTGTTAGTTATTTTAATCTATTCTAATTAATTTAGATTTTTACAAAAATTAACTTGTATACTGCTAATTATTTTTTTACTCAGTAACATCTTTTTTTGTTTTAGAATGAATTGTAAATTCATACTATTTATTAAACTGGTGATTATAAAATTTAAATACATTTCATAATATTCAATTTATAATTTTGGTGAATAAATATTCATTCATGAACAATTAGCATTCCAATTATTTTTAAAAACAAATTCATTTTTGAAAACAAATCACACTAAAATAATATATATTAAGGATTACCAAGAAATTTATTGGTTTATTAAGAAAGTTTATTATTATTATTATTTAAATAATTATAGAAAAAAATTCATTATTTTAAATTCATATCTAATTGTAACAGAACATAATAATTTATTTATTTAAATTAAATATAATATTGCCTCTCAAAATTGACACAAAGATTTTAAATAAAAAATTAAAATTTTAAAATAAAATTTTTATTTATTATTTTATTAATTTTAAATGAAACATGTTTCCTAAATATTTATTTCACATTTATATCATGATGATTCAATAATGTTTATGGTATATCTTAAAAGTATATTTTCAGTATTCAATTTTAAATTAAAATTTTAAGAAACACATAGAAATTTATCATATTCATTTTTATACAAAACTATTTAAAAATTTATACTGACATATAATATTAAAAATACACATCTAAAAATTTACAATTTAATTGAAATTATAAAATATCGATAAAAAAAACCTTTAAAAAATTCATTTATTATCATTAAATGTTTTTAAAATTGATATATATATAGAATATAAATTAAATAAGTGTTATTAAAACTGTTTTTAAGAAGAAACATTTTGTGGTAATAATATTATTAAATTTACAATTAGAAAAAATATCATAAATCAGCTTTATTGAAAAATATTCCCTTTTGATTATTAAATTTATTTAATCAAATCAAATTTTTAATTTATCTTTTTATTATTATATAATTTTATATTTTTTTATAATCGAAATAATAATAAATTTATTCTCAATATTGATAATTATATCTATAGAATTAAAATATATGTATTTTCTAATAAATTAGTTCATTGAATTTTATTTTCTCCAGGTTTTGCTCTTATTATAATTTTAATGATGATATATCATCATTAATTTTTGTTTTTTTTCATGTGAAAAACAATATTCATAAAATTATTTCGGAACAATTTAGTCATATCTTGATGTTTAACAATCTAAATCCCTAAAATTAATTACATCCTCGAAATCGTAATTATTACCCAATATGGAATGATACATAGGGTATTCAAAATACTAAAAAGTATCAACATATATTATTATACTCACTTCCGAATGTAAAATATTGAACCACAAAATTTCTTTTATAATATTTATATATATATATATATATTTAATATTAACAATTTTTTACAAATATTCATCAATAAATAAATATAATTACTAAATTCATTATGAGAAATATAATTCATAACATCATTTTCATAACCCAATTTTACCTAAAAACTATGTTTAAATAGATACGATATTATATAATAAAATAAACATTTATTATTACGTGTGTAAATAAACTCATTCCTAAGATTTCTTCTCATACTAATCAACATTTAAACCTATGGAAATATCAGTTTCAATATCATATAATTTGATAAACCAATAACTCAGATTATTTTTCTTTAGTTTTTCATAATTCTTATCAAGAATGATATAAAATATAATATGTCTAATATTATGTTATCATGTTCCACATAAATCAAGTCAAACTATTCTTAAATGTAATTTTAATCATCTAATGAATATCATAGAGTTTTTCAAAATAACTAAATATTTTAGACTAATTATTGTGGTTTAAAAAATTATCCATATATTAGTAAACATATATTTCTTTATATTTATTACATTTATTAAAACCTTTTAAAATTACTACATGTACATATTTTTATATATTCAATAATATAATTTCAAGGAATCCATCTGATCTCTAAATTACAAATAATTATAGAATCTATCCTCTATTTAATATTATCCACATATTTGTAATGATTATTATATAGAAATCATCACAACTAATTAGTAAACTATAAATATATGTCAACTAATGCTGCCAACTAATTTTATTCAACAATAAAATATCATTTTCATGAACAATCCTTTCAATATAGAATAAATACCACCCACAAACCAAAAGGTGTATTATCCTTTATGAATATATACCAAAACCGTTTATTTCAAAACATTTTTAATATAACCAAAGGATATTCATATCAATGATAACCTATTTTTTGTATTAAAAATAATAATATCTATTAAAACATAGGAAAAAAGAATCATTAGAAAGTGTAAGAATAGATTATTATTAATGGTAATCATTAATGTCAACAATTTAATTTTAAAAGTGAAAATACGGTATGAATATGGGTTGGATAGCTTAATAAAAGATAATTGATATAATTAAGAGGATAATAATACCTATTAAATCATATATCATGGAACATGAGTCATGATGATTGTAATTTTGAATATCACATGATTAATTATTATTTCGAAACATTATCCAATATGTGTAAGAAATAAATATATAACATAGGAATGAAAATGATATATAAAATTCTAGAACATATATAATAAGATCATGGTCTTTTCAAAAATAAATACATTTTTATTTGACCAAACATAGAAGCATTCATAAATTTTCACATATTGATTTACATGTGAAATAGAATCACAATCCCTTAAAACATAAATATAATATTTTTCAAATGAAATCTAGGGAGTTAAAGATGATGGTATAATTATATTATACTACCATTAATGTGTAAAAAATATTAAAGGATTGGACATATATAAAACTTTTTGAGTGAATTACATTTTATATAGGGAAATATGAATAAATAAAATTCATGTTCTTTATGTGTGTGAATACAATATTATCTTAAAATAAAATAAAAATATTTATATAAATAATTTAAAACATTTAAGGGTTAGTTCATAGTTAAAAAAAATAATGGAATTTTGATAAATGTTTTTCTATGGAATATAATTAATATGATGATTTATTTCAATTGTTGTAAAAAGAATTAATGTATGTAAAAATTAAACATGTAAAAAATGATAATATAAGATTTTTTAATAAAAATAGTTATTTTATTTTGAAACTAAATTAAGAAATTATATAATGAGATATAAAAACATCAATGAAAACTAATATATAATATATACTCAATGGATAATGATTCGGTAATGGCAACTAGATGATGGATTAGTTTTTATTACTAGAAAAACATCATGTGAATTAGGAACCAAAGTGTAATTAAAATGGCATATTGACATGTGAATGTTTTAAGAAGATATAGGATATGAAAATATATTTGTTTTTTGTTAAAATAATATTAAATGATATTAAATTTTAAATATAGTCACAATAATCATGCATTCATGATTATATTCAAAAGAATGCACTTTCCTTTTACTCCTTAATTCAATAAAATCACATTAAGATGCAATACAATGGGAATTTCCATATTAATACAATATCTAATAACCATATTCATATATATTTAAATTTCCATATTTTAATTATACTCATTTATTATAAATTCAATAACATTTTATGGTTTTTTGTCATCATCAAATATCAGTAGTTTAGATTGAACATACTTGTTTCTTAATGGAGATAGTAGACCCTCTTTTTTGATACTATTTTAAACATTATAATATTTTTAAAATTATCAATATCACTTTATTTATTTATTAATCTAATTATAATTTTTATAGAAATTAATATAATTTATCAGTTTAATGGAGTCTATGATGACATTATTTACGTTAATTTATATACCTCGACGGATTAATAAATTGTTATATTTATATATTAAGTAATTTATTCAAAATAAAATTTCTAAATTTTATTAATCTTCAGTATCATATATAAATTCAAAAAAAATTATGACTAACCATATAATTTAGTGACTGAAAATAAAATATTTTTTTAATATAGGTTGTAGTCCTAACATAACATGTGTTCGATTTTTATTTTCTAAATGTTTTTATTTAATGTATAAATAGCCATTAAATCAAAATAATATCATGTATTTATAATTATAATAACTTTATTATTATGTTATTATGGTTATTATATATTTTTATTATATATTAGATGAATGAGAATAAATAATTGATTATAGTGTGATACATTTTTCATAACATACTCCTTATGAATACTCTGTAAGCCTTATTAGATGGGTATTTTGGTGATATTTATTTTTTCTAGAATGAAGTAAAGAATGTTTGAATTTTTTATCTAATTTTTTTAAAAGTATGAGGCTTTAGGAGTAAAAAGATGTGTCTTGTTCAGGGGAGCATTTTAAATTTAGTGGGTGTCATATATTTAAATAAAAATAACATTATATTACAAGAATATAAATTTTTAAAGGCACAAAAATCAATAGGTGAATATATTGAATATTAGGTTTTCATTGTCTAATTACCTCTAATACACACATATAATATGTACGTCTTTTGAAATTTTTCTCACAATCTATTAATTTAATTTTTTCATTATTCACTTATATAGTAGTTACCATTTGTTAACATATTTATCATAAATGTGTTTTAAAATGAAATTGACATTTTCCTTAATTTTAATATTTTGATTCCAAATTATATAACCATTTAACATGATTCAATTTCTAGTTTTGGAAAAAATTACTTCATCGAGTATAATTTTTGAGCAATAAAAATATTTTATTAAGAAAATTTGAACTTCTAATGAAATTATTGATTTAGACAACATCGATAAATAATATTGATTACAAATACAACTAATGGTTCATTATTAATAATGGAGAAATATTTTTATATTCAATGATAAAAAAATTAGAATCAATTATTATGAATGAATAATTCATGGAAAATGAATTAACATATTTATAATGGAATAATGTATTAAATACACTAAAAAATACAGGGATGAAATTATAAATTAATTATAATATATTTAGAATTATAATATAAAATATAAATATATATTATTTTTCCAAAAATATTTTAGAAATTATTATGTGAATGTTTTAGCAGGTTGATTTTATAATTATTTTGGTATTTGACAAAATTATATTTTTCATCTTCAAATAAATTTTATTTTTATAGTGAAATATGAAAGAAATAATTAAATATTTATTATCTAAATATAAATATAAAAGAAAATATCATATGTTCAAATTAAAATTTAAAAATTTAAAAAAATTATATTTCAAATAAAATATTTAATGTGTTTTAGAGACCCTACTTTTTTCTTACATTACTATTACATCATTCTAAAGATAAACAACATAGTAGTATTACATATATAGGATCCAAATAATTGGTGTGTTGGGAAAACTAGGACCGTACACAATAATTACAACATCAAGCATAAACATTAATTGAGTTTCTTCTTCTCTAGATTCATATTGGCACTTGTCCTCTCCTTAGTACATGTAGAGACCTGAGGATATACATAAAAAGGGGTGAGATAAAATCCCAATAAGTGGATAGATATAAAGAACATAGTATGGGTGAGAATAATCATGCCATAGGAAAAATATCATGAACATGAGAGGAGCATAAATAAAAGACTTGAAATATGGCAATGCATATAAATGAAACATCACGTCTTAATGGATAACTACAACACATTCATGTGAACCAAGCTATAATCTTGTTCAAACACCATTACACATTTAATCATGAGATTCATCACTTTACCCAATGCATTGGAGCGCTATATAATTCCAGTCACACCCATCACATTTAAATAATCATATTGAGCTATATAATTCCACGTGCACCCGTCACATCATAACATTATCATTATCATTCTTTCCATGTGGAATGTATGTCAAAAGTAAACATAACTAACCCATGTAAAAGAATGGGTTACATCTCATAAGAATAAATTCATAAACATATGGTTCCCAAAATAAATATGGAATAACGTACATGTTACAAGAACCATCCCCTTTGAGAGAGAAGTAAATGGTGTGTTCTTAATAGAAGAGTTCTTTTGGAAAACATTTTGTTTGACATAAAAACCAATGAGAAACATGTATATCATAGAAAATTAAATATAATGATTAACAAATTATCTTTAATGAGTAACCATATAAAAAAAGGAGTGAAATAGGGAGAATGCGAAGGACAAAATTTGGGTAAGAGAATTTCCCTTTACCTTGTATCTGAATGCTCCCTTCTCTTTTATGTCCTTTTAAATCATCCTCATGAGATCCTCCTTAAGGAAACTAGGATTGGTCTTTTATTGATACCAGCAACTATTGATCATTGGAGAGGGGATAAGGAGGACGTTTGGGTAGAGTTTAGAGAATTCATGGAGCTTGAGAGGAGTGAGGAAATGAGGGTGTGAAGGGTGGTTTTTATATTGGAGGGGAGAGGGGTTTTCTTAATATTACATTCATTAGTTTATTAATATCCCCTAAGACACGGAATAGTGAGTCTTCAATGACCACGAATAGTAATTTCATCATTTTATCACCAACCAAGTGGTTTTACATCAGCAATACATCACACATGAATCTATAATAAGCTTATTTAGATTATTTTGTAAATTATTGTATTTCACTATTTATAAAAAATTCAAGTATCTCAGAAAAATCCCAAAAATTTACCCCTTAATTTTTCACCATGTAGAATCCAAAAATGAAGTCCATTTTTTAAAAATTATTTTCTAAATATCATTAATTTAATATGTAATTGAAATCATAATTAACTTAATTTTTTTTAAATTAAAATTGATTTTATAGTTCCTTCAAAAATTACATAGGATCTTATTAAATTATATAAAAACTATACAAAATTTATATTGATAATTATTGAATACATTTTAAGAAAATAATTTTCTTTTTAAATGAATTAAATATTTATAATTAAATATTTATGACTTACAAATTACCAAAATGATTACTAAGATCAAATATTTTACTTTCTAAGATGTCAAAATTTTTTAAAATTATTCATGTGTATGGTTACTTTTATGTTGGATGATTTACTATTCACAAGGTTCATATTACTATTCATAAGGGTATGTTTCTATTAATAAGAGTATATTAAAATTCACCAAAAATTATTTTCTTGTTTTATAAACTCCAAAAATCATCTTGAACAGAACTGTGCAGGTCAGATTCCCAAAAATCCCAATACAGAAGTGAAATACATATGTATAGCGGTCAATTAGCACTTAGTAGTTCATTAATTTGTGTTTTCATGTGATTTAATGACATAATTATAATAAGGTAATTTCCAATGAAAAACATTTGGACGTTACATTCTTCCCCCCTTAAGAAATTTCACCCCCAAAATTTCACATTACACAAACATGTGAGGGTACTTCTCCTTCATCACCTCCTCCAGTTCCCCATTAGCTTCTTAAAACTTATGGTACCTCCACAAACACTTTGACAAGGTGGGTTGTCTTATTGCGTATTACCTTGTCTCTTTGATCCAAAATCCCTACTGGTTGTTCCTCATAGGAGAGATCATCTTCCAGCTGTACCACCTCTGAGTTTAGTACATGTGAGGGGTCTGTTATGTACTCCCTCATGAGTGATACATGAAGCACATCATGAACATGATCCATATTCGGTGGAAGTGAAAGTTGAGAGGCCACAGCTCTTTTGCGTTCAAGGATCTCAAAGGGGACAATATACCTTGGGATTAGCTTCCCTTTCTTCCCAAATCGCATTACTCTCTTCCAGGGAGATATTAATAGTAAGACTATATCTCCAATGTCAAACTCCAAGTCCCTTCAACAGTTGTCAGCATAGCACTTTCGCCAACTCTGAGTAGCTTTGATGTGTTTCAGGATGACTTGAACTTCCTCTGTCATATTCTGCACAAGATCAGGTCGAAGTAGCTTTCTTTATCCAACTTCATCCCAACATGTTGGAGTTCTGCATCGCTTTCCATACAGAGATTCATATTGACCCATCTTAATACTTGAGTGTAAGATATTTTTGTATGAGAACTAATACAATGGGAGATGTTGATCTCATCCACCTTTGAATTCTACTAAGTAGGCTCTTAGCATGTCATTAAGCGTATGAATAGTCCTTTCAGATTGGCTATCCGTTTGGGGCTGATAGGCCATGATGACATTTAATTCAGTACTCAAAGCATGTTAAAGACATCTCTAGAATTTAGATGTGAACCTTTGATCACGGTCAGAGACAATCGGGAGTGGAACTCAATGCAGTCTCACCACATTCTTCACATATATATTTACATGTTTTTCATGCAATATATCTTCCCGAATTATGATAAAATGGGAAGCCTTGGTGAGTCATTCATCCACAACCCATATCACATTATTTTCTTTTGACATCTTCGGGAGACCCATGAAATAGTCCATAATAACTTTATTCCCATTTCCACAAGGGAAAAGGCAATGGATGCATCATATCTTTTGGACTTTTGTCTCTCAGTATTAAGTTGCAGACATACTAAGCACCTTGATATGTATTCTGAAATCTCCTTCTTCATGTTATCCCACCAAAAGTGTTCCCAGAAATCACGGTACAACTTGGAACTCCCAAGAGGGATAGAGAATGTTGGGCTATATTCATTTTCCAATAGCTCATTATTTATCCTGGGAGACGAAGGAACAGAAAGCCATGTTCCAAACTGAAACACACCATCATTGTCGATATGTAACTCTTGCACTTTCCCTTCCATTACTGTATTGACCCTATTTTATATATCTACATCATCCATTTGTGCTTCCTTAATCTTCTCCTGGATAGATGGTATTACAATAATTTGGGAAAGGTAGGATGTATCCCCTACCCTTATGATTTACAAATCCATTCTTTCCATATCCAAGAAGATAGGGTCTTTCTCAATCCATAGCCTGGATAGAGTAGCTTGCTATTTTCTACTTAGTGCATCAACTACCTTACTCCCCTTTCCAAGATGATAACTAATAAAGTAATCATAATCCGTGATTAGCTCTAACTATCTCCTTTGATGCATGTTGAGATCCTTTTATGTGAGTATATAATTTAGGCTCTTGTGGTCGGTGTATATGCCACACTTCTCACCATAAAGGTAGTGCCTCCATATTTTCAACGCAAAAAACACAGCTGCAAGCTCTAGATCAGGTGTCGGGAAGTTCTGCTCATGGATATTCAACTATCATGAGGCATAAGCTATCAAATTATTATTTTAAATGAGTATACAACCCAAAAATTTCTTTGAAGCATCACTTTATATCACAAAAATTTCTCCTCTTTTTAGTATTGTTAGTACACGTGTATTGATCAGCCTTGTCTTTAGCTCCTTGAAGCTTCCCTCACATTCTTCCACCCAGACATACTTTACCCCTTTACTTGTTAACTTAGTTAGCGTGCATGAAACTCATGAGAAGTTTCTCAAAAAAAATTCAGTAGTACCCATCTAATCAAATAAAAATACAGATTTCTATGACACTAGGGGGAATGGCCCATTCCTCAATCCCATTATTTTTGAAGGATCCACAGAAATTACCTCACATGTGATCAAATGTTATAAGGCACCAGACTTAAACCTTACTTAATATTGAATTAAATGAATAATTCACATTGAGGATATTTTCAAGTTTAGATTTTTAGAGAATTAGGACATTACTATTACATCTCAAATGATTACAAAGTAGACACTTCGACTATGTTTCCATAAAAAAACTTTTAAAAAGAGACATGTCTAGTTCCATGTTTTATATAGCATGACTTTCCCTTGATCCCGTCCATGACCCTATTCCAAAATAAGTCATGTGAAAAACATTTCAAAAAAACATAGCGTGTGCATAAAAATATCAGTAAGGGATACACAATGAATGAAAAATGTTAGTTTTTCAAACATCACGTAAACCATGTATACTTTATCAAAGTAATACCTTCACCTTCATGAAGCATTAAAAACTCTTCACTGAATAAAATATCATTACTTAACCTTTTGTAACCAAAGGATTACCGTAAAACCCATATAAAGAACACATAACATATAAAGGTAACTTGGGACATAAACATACTTAAGTGGAACAACTATACGGTCAACATCCACACATATCACATAATGGAATAGCCATACGGCCAACTTCCATACATACTTAATGGAATAGCCATACGGCCGACTTCCATACCCAATTCATTGGAGATTATAACGTAACCACCCGTCCTGGTATTCACGGGACCACATGTCATATGGTTCATCATGTAACCACCCGTCAAATGTCCAAGTACCGTTATAAAATCATAAGGAATAAAACAAATATAATGGAAAGAAAACATTTCCACACTTTGATCACAATATATCACATAAATATATTGACATAAAAAATCCATTATAAAAACCATTTTCAATACCAAAATACATAAAAGAGTATATGGTATTCATTCCATTTAAAAAAACATAACGGCTTGTTCAGGAAGCCAAAGACCAAATAATACTCGCGGCGGCGGAAAATGTCGTTGTCACCACGTACGTTAAAAAAACATTACTTTTTGTAATTTAGTAAAACAATTCGTATAAAAAGATTTATTTTGTATGAAAGTAAAAGTCAAAGGGGTTTATACACCGTATAAAAGAATGCTGTGTATAAGACGAAATATGCCTCAATGAATGGAGATTAAGACGAAGTCCCTTACCTCAGGTCCGACTTGACTCAATCGTTCTTTAACGTCCTGAATAATAAACATGAGATAATTTCTATTTTCTTAAGAACCATTTTCAAGTTCATTATTCCTTTTATATCACTTATTTTCATGTTATAAACATTATGTAACCATTTAAGTTAATAATGTTTGTTTTTTCGATATTTGCTTCTTAAGTCGAAGGTGGACTTCTTAAAATTACACGTTGTTCGTGTGGTCAAAGGTTATTTATATCCAGAATGACATTCCTGATTTTTATATCATATATATCATATATATCCATCATATACATGTATTTATATTATTACATAATCATTTAGAGGTAAGAAATGAAATGCACCTTTCATGGAGACGGTAAGCCGTACGTACGCATGAACGCTACTTTCATTTCTTTGTCATATTAATGGAATTAAAACTAAATGAGAGGTATGTATATTTTAATTCCAGAATTATATTTATCATTTACATTTATCATTCATCATATATATCCATTATATACATGTACTTATAATTGTACATTACATTTGGGGAAAAGAAATGAAATGCACCGTTCATGGAGACGGTAAGCCGTACGTACGCTTGAACGCTAATTTCATTTCTATCTCATACTTTAATGGAATGAAATAATAATTATATATAGGTATGTTATAATTCCAGTATAACATCATATATAATAACTTTAAATCCATCCTTTATACGTCCCACACATGGCATTAACGAATCAAATCACTTTGAGTGGGCGGTAGTCCGCACATCCTTAAATGAAGATATCACGTTTACCCAAAATGGAAACCATAAAGTTATGCCCAAAATGAAAAATACAGAAGCATAAGGAAAACATAAACATATTATATATCATATATAAATATAGTGTCAAGTTAATGGCCACCATTGAAGGTTTTAAAATAATGTTGAACATTTATCGTTTCGGGAGGCAGAAATTCGCCATCCACGGAAACAGTATGTTCTTTAACCATTAGGTGTAGGTGTGTGTAAGTGTAGCTCTAATACTTATTATAACCAAATCCTGGAATATTTACGATACTGTAGTTGTTACAAAAGAAAATAATAAAAAGAGTTTAGGGGGTTGGAGAAATAAAACAAAAAGATTCAAAAGAAGACATTACCTTAAAATCGGGTAACTCCCTTTGGTTTGAGCTCAAAGGCTTCCTTGGGAAGACTTCTACCCAATGTGAGGCTTCATGGAGTAAGAGAGGGAAGTGGAGAGACAAAATGGGAAGATTTTTGCCTAGCCAAAGTCTTTGGGAGTGTGGGTAAGGTGGTGGAGGTGGGGGCCATTTATAAGAGGAGAGGAGGGGCACTTTTATAAAGTTACAAAATGTTACTTTATTTTCAAAAGAATTTCTGATTTTAAAGGTCCCACATTGTTGTATTTCTAGGATAAGGTGATGAGGTTTCTAAATCCACTCATCCAATAGGTTTTGGACTTGTGTATGTCTTAGATTTTACATTATCATTCCATTTTATTTAAATCGTTAAATAATGAGGTCATCGCTGAATCATCATGATGTCATAAATAATTTAATTTATATAATGTCTAAAAATTATAAAAAAATTACTATGATGTATTAAATCGTTTTAACATTCCAATGACTATTTATAGTCAAAAATATGACTTGTATAACCCATTGTAAATTTTTTTGGTAAAACATTTCATGTTTGTGTCATTTTTTACTTTAACATTAAATAAAAGGTATTTATGTAATTTTCCAACCAAGTGGATCCATGGGGTCCCCAAGTTGACCCATGGATTTTCTTGGTCGGCCATGACACATCCAATGATGGTACTACATGTGTCTATGTCATTTCATTTTATTAAAACATTATTCTTTCCTTAAACTACACAAATTACCTCTAATCGCGATTAAGAACTTAAGAGTTACTATTCACCAAAAAATTATTTTAATCTTATTGAACCACATTTTAATTCTTAATGAAAACCATGTATGTCGTATTTTTGAAATTCAAAACATAGAAGTGGTAAAATTTCATTTAAATGAAAAATCAGTTTTTATAAGTACCACTTAGTGGTTTCACTATTCATAAAAAATTGAAGTTTTTCAGAAAAATGCCAAAAATTCACCCTAATATATATTTGATATTCCGAATTCAAAAATGAAGTCTATTTTAAAAAATTCATAACATATAAGTCTCATTAATTAATTTTATAATTATTTCCCGCTGTCATGACAAATAGCGTGTTTTTATGAAACAATAAGTATCAAAAGATTGACACTAGTTTAAGTCTGATTTCAAAGTGAAATTAATTCCAACGACCACTATTGGATTTAATGGTAAAAATGTTTTCTAATTTCACTTTAAAAAAAATTAAAATGATTATCTAATCATCTAAATAAATTATATTAAAAATAGGTTTTGAATTAAAATACAACATTTTGCACTATTCATTTAAAAAAATGAACTTTATCAGAAATAGACCAAAAATTTACACAAAGTAAATTTTGATGTCCCGATTATAAAAAAGAGTTATATTTGGTCTAATAAAATGTATAAGGGTAATCAAAACTATATTTAATGACAGTTCGCCATCAAAAGGTGAGAAGTGAACCTTTAGTAAAAGTTAGGGTATAAAAGCCTAAAATTGAATTCTTTCCGTATTTTAAGACTTTATCTTTTCTTGGATAAATGTATAAACATTTAAAAAAACATATATAATCATATTTTAGTTATTTCTATCCATTCCTTCCAATACAACAGCTACATGTTAACTACCATATAAAATAATATTATTATATTACAAGTGTGCAACGTAAGTTTTCAATGGAACTCATCGTTGCGTATCGGGTACACTATCGAACCTAGAAACCCCTTTAAAGTAAAATTAATATTTAATTCATAAATATTAATAAATACGAAAATATTTTATTCATTATTTACCTGGGATTTTACATCCTTCCCCCCTTTTGGGAATTGCGTCCTCGCAATTTTATTCACTTATCAAAATAAGTGGGGGTATTTATCCCTCATAGCATTTTCAGATTCCCACGTTGCCTCTTCAACAATATGGTTTTTTCACAAAACCTTTACCTGGTGAATTACCTTATTTTGCAACACTTGCTCTCTTCGGTCAAGAATCTGGACTGGTTTTTCTTCATAAGAGAGATTCTCTTCCAACAGAACTACATCTGGGCTCAAAACATGATATGAATATGGCATATACATCCTCAACACCGAAACATGAAAAACAATGTGTACCTGAGATAAACTCGGAGGTAATGCCACTCTGTATGCAACTGATCCAACTCTCTCCAGAATTTCATACGGTCCAATGAACCTTGGACTCAACTTTCCTTTCATAACAAATCACATCACACTTTTCCATGAAGAAACCTTGAGAAAAACATGATCAACTACCTCGAAATATAGATCCTTCCTCCAGTTATCCGCATAACTCTTCTGTCTGCTCTGAGCTGTTCTCATGTGTTTCTGAATCAACTTAACTTTTTCTGCCATCTCTTCTACCAATTCTGGTCCCATCAGCTTCCTTTCACCCACTTCATCCCAAAATGCTGGAGTTCGACACCGCTTCCCATATAATGCCTCAAATGGTGCCATCTGTATACCGGAATGAAAACTGTTATTATATGAAAACTCCACCAAAGAAAGATGTTGGTCCCAACTTCCCTGATAATCCATCGAAGAAGCTCGTAGCATATCCTCCAAGGTCTTAATTTTTCGTTCTGACTGCCCATCTGATTGTGGATGAAAAGATGTACTAAATTTAATTCAGTACCCAACGACTTCTGAAGACCTTTCCAAAAGTTAGAAGTAAACCTAGGATCACGGTCAGATACAATGGAGAGAGTAAATCCTTGTAACCTGACTATCACCTTAAGAAAAAAATGGGAAAGTTGATCTAGGGAAAAATTTTCTCATATAGGAAGGAAATGAGCAGATTTAGTCAAGAGATCAACAATAACCCAGATTGTATTATTACCTCGAGATGTCTTCAGTAATCCCACAACAAAGTCCATGGATATATTCTCCCATTTCCACTCTGGCACTGGTAGAGGCTGAAGCATCCCTTTCAGTAACTGCCGCTCTGCTTTAACCTGTTGACAAGTCAAACTCTTCACAGTAAAATCAGAAATATCTCTTTTCATTCCATCCCACCAGTAATACTCCCGCAGGTCTCTGTACATCTTAATACTGTGAGGATGAACTGAAAACGGGGAACTATGAGCATCACATAACAACTCATTATTCAACTATGAATCACATGGCACACATAATATCTTCCCAAACATCAAAAGACAATCACTATAAATGTTGAATTCAGGCAACTTACCTTTCTGAACCATCTCTACCTTTTTCTGCAAATCACTGTCTTCCTTCTGTGCTTGCTTGATTCTGTATGATAGAGAAGATCCCACTGATACCTGAAACAAAATAGAAGGACATCATGCACCAACAACTTCTATTCCAATGTTCATAAAATCAAAAACCAATGGATCTCATTCCAAATATAGCATGGTTAATGAAGGATTACTTTTTCGACTCAAAGCATCAGCCACTTTATTTGTTTTTCCCGGATGGTAGTGAATTGTACAATCATAATCCTTGGTTAATTCCAACCATCTCCTCTGTCTCATGTTCAATTATTTCTGAGTGAATATATACTTTAAACTTTTGTGATCAGTATATATTTCACACTTTATTCCATAAAAATGATGCCTCCAAATTTTTTAAGCAAAAACAACAGCAGCTAATTCCAAATCATGTGTAGGGTAATTTACCTCAAGAGTTTTCAACTGACGTGAAGCATAAGCAATTACCTGATCATTCTGTATAAGGACACAACCATGTCCCTTCAACGAAGCATTACTGAATATAAAAAACTCACCATTCTTGGAAAGAAGTGCCAAAACTGGAGCATTCGCCAGTCTTCTCTTCAACTCCTGAAAACAATCATCACATTCTTTTGCCCAGATGAACTTAACAGCCTTACGAGTTAGCTTAGTCATTGTACTAGATAACCGTGAAAAAAGTTCAACAAACCTTCGGTAGTATCCTGCCAAACCATGAAAACTACGGATCTCGGTTACATTTGTAGGTCTTGGCCATTATTCAACAACTTTTGTTTTAGCAGGATCAATAGTTATGCCATCTTTTGATACAATGTGACCCAGGAAAGAAATTTGTTGTAACCAGAACTCACCCTTGCTGAGTTTTCCATATAGTTTCTTTTCTTTTACGGTTCGCATGATAACCCTTAAATGACTTTCATTGTCCTCTTTACTTTTCTAAAACACCACAATATCATCATTGAAAACAACCAAAAACTTATCCAAGAATTCATGGAAAATTCTATTCATAAGGTCCATGAATATAGAAGGTGCATTGGTTAACCCAAAAGGCATTACTACAAATTCATAATGGCCATATCTATTACGGAACACAGTCTTTGGAACGTCTGCTTCATTTACTTTCAACTGATGGTACCCCGACCTCAAGTCAATCTTCGAAAAATAATGAGCTCCGTGGAGCTGATCAAACAAATCATTGACATGAGTCAAAGGATACTTGTTCTTAACAGTAATATTATTCAAGGCTCTATAATCAATGCAAATTCTCTTCGAGTTATCTTTCTTTTAAACAAATAAGACATGAGCACCCCATGGTGAAGTGCTAGGTCAAATGAAACCTTTATCTAATAACTCCTGCAATTGCTTATTTAACTCTACAAGTTCCACTTGAGCCATCCGATAAGGGGGTTTTGAAATTGGATTAGAGTCAGGAACTAAGTCAACAGTAAATTTAACTTCACGATCATGAATAACACCAGGAAACTAATCAGGAGAAAAATCAGGATACTCATTTACCACTGGCACATTATTAATCTGATCAGTTCCTTTTATTTTAAAAAATATGTGCAAGGTAACATTCATTTCCATCTTTTACTAGTTTCTCAACTTCCTTATATGTTATCAAAATCAAGGGATCATTCTTGTACACAAAATGAAAATCATTCTAAAAAGAAACCATTTTAGCTCTGCAGTCAATCTTAGAATGAAAAACAAAAAGCCAATACATGCCCAAAATAACATCAAACTCTACTAGAGGCAAAACAATAAGGTTTGCTGATAGATTCTTTCCACAAACAATGATAGGAAGGTTCTTATAATTCCATTTTGTCTCAACATTCCCTCCAGGTGTTTTTACCATAAATTAAGGATTCATTTCTTGAGATGGAATTTCCAATTTAGTAGAAAACATCTCAGAAATGAAAGAATGTGTAGACCCTGAATCAAACAACACATTGGCATATTCTGAACAAACAAACAGTGTACCTGATACTACTTTATTTGATGCCCGAACATCTACTGAAGTTGTTGCAAAGGATTTCACCACCCCTTTCTGCTTGTAGTATGGCTGCATTCCCGCAGTTGAGTTATTTGTTGGACACTTGTTTTCATAATGACCCAATTCATTACACTTAAAACATCTTACCACTGGCTTTTCATTGCCTTCTTGATCATCTTGCTTACAGTTACGAGCAATATGACCAGACTTTCCACATCTAAAGCACTTACCAGACCTGGATAAACATTCTCTAGGATGCATTTGACCACACTTCTAAAAGGATGGATATTTGGTTTTCTTAACTCCTTGCTTATTTGATGAATTCTTCCCCTTTTCATGCCAACTAGACCTCTTATTCTGTTGTTTTTCATAGAACACCTAATCATCGGAAAACTCCATTTCCACCTTTTCCGCACATCGAACAAGTTTTTCATAACCTCTGAACTCACGAGAGGCTAATTCCCTTTGATACTTTGGCTTTAACCCTGAGTAAAACTGGTTTATTTTACTATCAAGATCTCGTATGAAGTTTGGAGCATACCTTGCCAATCGAGTGAACTTTGCTTCATAAGCAGCCACTGAATCATCCTCCTACCTCAATTCTAGGAACATTTTTTCCATCCTAAGACGAACCACCTTAGGAAAATATTTCTCAAGAAATATACCTTTGAATTCATCCCAGTGAAGATCCTCAATATCATCACTATCACCGATATTTTTCACCATCGACCACCACTGATCAGCTTCACCTTCAAAATGGTAAACAACAAGACTAACCTATTGATGTTATAAACACCCCATGACATAAAAAATATACTACAGTTCTTTAATCCACCCTTCAGCTTGCACAGGGTAGGATGATCCTCTGAATGATGGGGGATGTTGCCTCATGAAATGTTACACCACTGACATGTTCCTCTGTGGTTGATCTGGATGATCTTTTGCATGGATACCACCACCATTTATAGCCTGATTCAACTGTTCCATCACTGCAACGAACTGTTCAGTTCCGATTCCAACCATCTCAGGTTGCTGATTTGGAAGTTTGTCTTCCTCCTGATGTCGTCCCAACATAGCTGCTTTGTTTCCTCTGCGGAAAACCATTCTGAACACAGAAATATGTTAGGTGAAGCAACATGGTAATCATTAAATGCTATATCATTTCAATCATACCATAAATAAACTTATAATTTTACACTTTTCTAACCATTAAAGGTGTCTAAACCGACCTCTGATACCAACTATAATGCCCCGAACATAAACCTTACGTAATATTGAATTAAATGAATAATTCACATTGTGGATCTTTTCAGGTTTACAGTTTTAGAGAATTAGGACATAACTATTACATATCAAAAGATTACAAAGTAGACACTTCTACTATGTTTCCATAAAATAAAAAAATATCTTAAAAAGAGACATGTCGAGTTCCATGTTTTATATAGCATGACTTTCCCTTGATCCCATCCTTGACCCTATTCCACATTACGTCCTGTGAAAAAAATTTCAAAAAAACTTGGGGTGAGCATAAAAAGCTCAGTAAGGGATACACAAAGAATGAAAACTGTTAGTTTTTCAAACATCACGTAAACCATGTATACTTTATCAAAGTAATACCTTCACCTTCATGAAGGAGTAAAAACTCTTCACTGAATAAAATATCATTACTTAACCTTTTGTAACCAAATGATTACCATGAAACCCATATAATGAACACATAACATATAAAGTTAACATGGGACATAAACATACTTAAGTGGAATAACCATACGGTCGACTTCACCACATATCACTTAATGGAATAGCCATATGGCCAACTTCCATACATACTTAATTGAATAGCCATACGACTGACTTCCATAACCAATTCATTATAGGTTATAACTTAACCACCCGTACTGGTATTCATGGCACCACCCATCATATGGTTTGTCATGTAACTATCCGTCAAATGTCCAAGTACCATTATAAAATCATATGTCATAAAATAAATATAATGGTAAGAAAACATTTCCACACTTTGATCACAATATATCACATAAATATATTGACATAAAAAATCCATTATAAAAACCATTTTCAATACCATAATACATAAAAGAGTATATGGTATTTATTCCATTTGAAAAAAACATTACGGCTTGTTCAGGAAGCCAAAGACCTAATAATACTAGCAGCGGCGAAAAAGGTCGTTGTCACCGCGTATGTTAAAAAAACATTCCTTTTTGTCATTTAGTAAAAATCTTCGTATAAAAAGATTCCTTTTGTATGAAAGTAAACGTCAAAGGGGGTTATACACCGTATAAAAGAAATTTGTGTATAAAACGAAATATGACTCAATGAAAGGAGATTGAGACGATGTCCCTTACCTCGATTCTGACTTGACTCGATCGTTCTTTAATGTCCTGAATAATAAACTTGAGTTAATTTATATTTTCGTAAAATCATTTTTCAAGTTCATTATTCCTTTTATATAACTTATTTCCATTTTATAAACATTATTTAACCATTTATGTTAATAATGTTTGTTTTGTCAATATTTGGTTCTTTAGTCAAAGTGGTCTTCATACAATTACATGTTGTTCGTGTGGTCAAAGGTTCATTATATCCAGAATGACATTCCTGATTTGGATATCATATATATCATATATATCCTTCATATAAATGTATTTATAATATTTCATAATCATTTAGAGGTAAGAAATTAAATGCACCATTCCTGGAGACGGTAAGCCGTATATACGCATGAACGCTACTTTCATTTCTTTGTCATATTAATGGAATTAAAACTAAATGAGAGGTATGTATTTTTTAATTCCAGAATTATATTAATAATTTAGATGTATCATTCATCATATATATCAATTATATACATGTACTTATAATAGTACATTGCATTTGGGGATAAGAAATGAAATGCATCGTTTATGAAGACGGTAAGCCGTACGTACGCATGAACGCTACTTTCATTTCTATCTCATACTTTAATGGTTAAAATAATAATCATATAGAGGTATATTATAATTCCAGTATAACATCATATATAGTAACATTAAATCCATCCTTTATACGTCCCACATATGGCTTTAACGAATGAAATCACTTTGAGGGGGCGGTAGTCCGCACTTCCTTAAATGAAGATATCGCGTTTACCCATAATGGAAACCATAATGGTATGCCCAAAATGAAAAATACAGAAGCTTAAGGAAAACATAAACATATTATATATCATATATAAATATAGTCTCATCTTAATGTCAACCTTTGAAGGTGTTAAAAGAATGTTGAACAATCATCGTTTCGGGAGGCAGAAATTCGTCATCCACGGAAACCGTATGTTCATTAACCATTAGATGTAGGTGTGTGTAAGTGTAGATAGAATCCTTCTTATAACAACATCCTGGTATATTGAGGATACTGGAGTTTTTAGAAAATAAAATAATAAAAGGAGGTTAGGGGGTTGTAGAAATACAACAAAAGGACTCAAAAGAAGACATTACCTTAAAATCGGGTAACTCCCTTTGGTTTGAGATCAATGGCTTCCTTGGGAATACTTCTGCCCAATGTGAGTCTTCAAGGAGTAATAGAGGGAAGTGTAGAGAAATAATGGGAAGAGTTTAGCCGATCCAAAGGCTTTGGGAGTGTGGGTAATGTGGTAGAGGTGGGAGCCTTTTATGAGAGGAGAGGAGGGGCACTCTTGTAATGTTACAAAATGTTACTTTATTTTCAAAAGTGTTTTGGATTTCAAAGATCCCACATTGATGTATTTAGAGGATAATGTGACGAGGGTTCTAAATCCACTCATCTAATAGGTTTTGGACATGTTTAGTTCATATATTTTACATTATCATTCCATTTTATTTAAATCGTTAAATAATGAGGTCATCGCTGCATCATCATTATGTCAATAATAATTTAATTTATATAATGTTTAAAAATTATAAAAAAATTACTATGATGTAGGAAATATCTTTATCTTTCCAATTACTATTTATAGTAAAAAATATGACTTGTATAACCCCATGTAAAAATTGTTTTAGTAAAACATTTCATGTTTGTGTAATTTTTTACTTTAACATTAAATAAAAGGTATTTATGTCATTTTCCAACCAATGTGGCTCCATGGGGTCCCCATGTTGACCCATGGATTTTATTGGTCCTCCATGACACATCTAATGAGGGTAGGACATGTGTCTAGGTCATTTCATTTTATTAAAACATTATTCTTACCTTAAACTACACTAATTACCTCTAATCGTGATTAAGAACTTACGAGTTACTATTCACCAAAAAATTATTTTAATCTCATTGAACCACATTTTTAATCTTAATGACAACCATGTATGTTGGATTTTTGAAATTCAAAACACAGAAGTGGTAAAATTTAATTTAAACGAAAAATCAGTTTTTATAAGTACCACTTAGTGGTTTCACTATTCATCAAAAATTGAAGTTTTTCAGAAAAATACAAAAACATCACCCAAAGAATTATTTGATATTCCGAATTCAAAAATGAAGTCTATTTTACAAAATTCAAAACATATAAGTCACATTAATTAATTTAATAATTAATTCCCGTTGTCCTGACAAATAGCTTGTTTTTATGAAACAATATGTATCTAAAGATTAACACTAGTTTAAGTCCGATTTCAAAGTGAAATTAATTCAAACGACCACTATTGGATTTAATGGTAAAAATATCTTCTAATTTTACTTTAAAACCAATTAAAAAGATTATTTAATCATCTTAATAAATTATATTAAAAAGAGGTTTTGAATTAAAATACAACATTTTACACTATTCATTAAAAAATGAACTTTATCGGAAAAATACGAAAAATTTACACAAAGTAAATTTTGATGTCCCAATTCTAAAAAACAGTTATATTTGGTCCAATAGAATGTATAAGAGTGATCAAAACTATATTTAATGACGGTTTGCCATCAAAAGGTGATAAGTGAACATTTAGTGAAAATTAGGGTATAAATGCCAAAAATTGAATTCTTTTCGTATTTTAAACCTTTATCATTTATTGGATAAATGTAAAATCATTTAAAAAATCATATATAATCATATTTTATTTATTTATATCCATTCCCGCCAATACAAAAGCTACATTTTAACTACCATTTAAAATAATATTATTATATTACTAGTGTGAAACGTAAGTTTTCAAAGGAACTCATCGTTGTGTATCGGGTACGCTATGGAACATAGAAACCCCTTTAAAGTAAAATTAATATTTAATTCGTAAATATTAATAAATACGAAAAAGTTCTATTCATTATTTACCTGGGTTGTTACACATGTCCCAAGAATGTGACTTGATTCATTAAAAAGTATCGCTTGATGAACTAGGCATACATCTTCTCATTTCACAATGTCATCAAAACAAGTCTAAGATGTTCTTCATGTTCCTCCCTACTGTGGGAGTAGATGATAATATCATCAATAAACGCTAACAAAAAATTTTCAAAGTAATGTTTAAATACTCTATTCATCAAATCCATGATGATTTTAGGGGCATTTGTAAGTCTGAAGGGCATCACCAAAAACTCATAGTTCCCATACCTTGTACGGAAGGTCTTGTTCTGAATATCTTCATTCATTACCTCTACCTGATGATATCCACAATGAAGATCCACCTTTGAGAAGTATAGAGATTCTATTAACTGATCAAATAAGTCATCAATCCTAGGTTGATGCTACTTTTTCTTTATGGTGATCTTGTTGAGTTCCCAATAATCGATACACATCCACATTGTTCTATCCTTCTTCTTTACAAAGAGTACTGGCACACACCAAGGCGATGCACTAGGGTGTATGAACCATTTGTCCAGATTCTCTTGTAGCTACTTCTTTAACTCATCCAGTTCAAATGGATCCATCCTATAGGGACACTTTAAGATATGAGTAGATCCTGGTATGAGATCAATTGAGAACTCTACCTCATGTTCCGAGGGAATTCTGGGTGACTCTTCGGGAAATACATCGTTGTATTCCCTCACGATGAGAATTTCCTCAAGGTTGGCACATTCCATTGACTCAACCATTTGGGAGTGGTATGCTTCTTCATAGGGAATCAACACAAAAACTATTGAAGGATTTTTCAAAGGATATTCATGATCTTCTTGCATTTGTAGAGGAGCATTGGATGGTTCAGAATATAAAATGATATTTATTTTTCTCGACAGTTGATATGTTCTCTATATAACGAGAGCAAATCCATTCCCATTATTGCATCAAATTCTTCCATGGGATGTAGTACGATATTTTGAGGAAAAATCTTCCCACATATGCCAATATGATAAGATTCAAACACTTGGGTGGAAATTATTACACCACTTAGTGTGTTTACAGATATCTCTATATCATGGTTTCAGGGCGTCAATTCTATAGTTATAGAGAACTTGCAAGATATAAAGGAATGCGTAGAACCAAAATCAAATATTAATATTTTCATTCTTGAGTGAATAGGAAATGTACCTTGTCTGACTTCATTATCCTACTCCACTTCCACAGTAGTGATGTAATAATCCTTACCTTGTAACTTTGGCTTTGGTGGCTGCTGAATTTGATTACCCTCAAGAACTCGAGGTTTAGTGCACTAGTTTAAATTGTGTCATATCTCCCTACAGTTGTAGCATTGAACCCTGAGTGGTTCTCTCCTTTCATCAGCTACATTATCCTTCCTTTTAACATCTTTTGGACACTATTGAGCATGATGTACTTCTTTCCCACACAGAAATCATTTTTTATCCCTTTGAGGCAGTTCCCATTGTGCAAAATTCCACATTTTTGGCTTGTGGGTCATTGATTCTTCTTCCAACCTTTATCATTAGATCCACCAGATTGAAACTCCATATTCCATTTCATATCACCATAGCCGTGTGAACATTCTCCAAACTCCATCTCCACTATGATATCACCCTGAAAAACATCTTCATAACTCCCAATGTTTTGAATTACAAGAGCCTCTCCAAGGTGAGGTTTTAATCCACTAAAGAATCTATCAATTTTACTATCATTTCTCATAACAATACCTTAATAATACCTTGAAATCCATGTGAAATTCACATAGTTGGTTGTGACAGATTCTCCTTCCTTTTGCTTGAGCTCTAGGAATTATCTCTCCCTATTCATTCGAAGAGGTATTGGGAAATACTTGTTAGGAAACATAATCATAGAGTGTTCACATTCCATCTCTTCAATTTCCTCCCTTGGATTAGTTTTCTTAATACAATCCAACCATTGATTCGAATCACCATCTAGACGATAAAATGCTAAAGTCACCTTCTCCGTCTCAAAATAGTGAAGAATAGAAAATTTCATCTCGAAGGATTTGACCCACTATTCCATTGATAGTGGATCAGAAGATCCATTGAACATTGGCGGTCGTTTCCGCATAAAACATTTAATACCTAGTTTCCCATATTTGGTGATGCAGAATTTTCCCCATTATTATTGTTATTGATTATAACCTGAGATAATTGGGTAAGAATCACCATGAAGTTTTGATCTCCACCTCCCAAATCATTGGGGATGTCATTTGAGCAATCGTTGAATTGGCCATTTTATGAGTTATTGGCCTGATTTCTGATGATTCCCACCATTTTCAAAAATATAAAAGGTTAGAACAAAACATAACTCAACAATTCTTGAATAAATAACTTTTTTATTTACAAAATCTATACTAAATGAATAACATATGGGATCCCTATGTTCAGATTCATCTATGCATATTTTTACACAGTCTCATGCAAGAGGTTTTCTAGAGGGTTCACTAATCGTAATTCCCAGATTATTTAAACCTTGCCTCTGATACCAACAATAGTGACCCTACCCTTTTCATACATTAAAATTACGCCATTTTAAAGATAAAAACGTAATATTATTAAACATAGAGAATAGAAAGGGTTAGTGTCTTGGGAATCTAGGACCGTACAACACAATTACAACATCAAGAATAATCATTTATTTAATTTCTTTTTCTCTATCTTCTTGTTGTCACTTGTCCTCTCCTTAGTTCATGTAGCCACCTGAGGATATACATAAATATGGGTGATAGAAAATCCCAAAAAAAGGATAAATAAGAATAATATAGCATGGGGTGATCATAATCATGACATAGGCAAAAGATTATGAACAGGACATAAGCATAAATAAAAGACTTGAAATGTGGAAATGCATAAAAATAAAACATCATGCCTTAGTGGTTAACTACCACATATTCTTGTGAACCAAGCTAGAATCTTGTTTAAAATTCATTTCAATTTTACTCATGAGATTCATCACATTACCCAATTGAATGGAGTGTTGTATAATTCCGGGCATACTCGTCACATTCAAACAATCATATTGTGCTATATAATTCTAGGCACACCTGTCACATAATAACATAATCATTATCATGATTGCTGTAAGGAACATTTATCAAAAGTAAAATAACTAACCCATGAAATGGAATGAGTTACATATCATTATAACACATACATAAAAATTGGCTTCCCAAAATAAATAGGGAATAACATATATGTTACAAGAACTGTTCAATTTGAGAGAGAAGTAAAAGTTTTGTTCTTAAAAGAAGAGTTCTTTTGGAAAACATTTAGTTTGACATAAAAACTAGTGACAACTGTTTATATCCTAGAAAATAAAAGAAAATGATTAGAAAATGATCCTTAATAAGTAACCATATTAAAAAAATGGTTTGAAAGAGGGAGAACTCAAAGGATGGAATTTGGGTTTGAGAATATCCCCTTACCTTGTATCAGAATACTTCTTTCTCCATAATGTCCTCTTAAATACTTATCTTGAGATCCTCCGTAAGGAAACTAGGAATGGTATTTTGATGTGAAAATCAAATCTTGAATGTGGGATAGGGGATAGGTAGGATGTTTTGGCAGAGTTTAGAGAAGGCCTGGAGCATTAGAGGTGTGAGGAAATGATGGTGTGAAGGGTGGTCTTTATAGTGGAGGGGAGAGGGGTTTCCTTCATATAAAATTTATTAGTTTATTAATTTCCCCTAAGAAAAGGAATAGTGAGTCTTCAATGACCAAGAATAGTAATTTTATCATGTTATTATGAAAAAAATGGGATTACATCAGCAAAACATCACACACGACTCTATAATTAGCTTATTTAGGTTATTTTGTAAATTATGGTATTTAACTATTCATCAAAAATTCAGGTATCTCATAAAAATCCCAAAAATTTACCACTACCATTTTTCAATGATTAGTAAACAAAAATTATGTCTATTTTATAAAAATAATTTTCTAAATATTATTAATTTAATTTTTAATTAAAATAATAAATTACTAAAAAAACATTTTTTAAATTGAAACTTATTTTATTGTGCTTTCAAAAATTATGTAGGGTCTTATAAAATTATTTAAAAACTATAAGACATTGATTTGATAATTATTGAACACATTTTAAGAAAATAATTTTTTTTAAATGAAAACATTATATATAATTAATTATTTATGACTTAAAAAATAATAAAACGTTACTATGGTCAAATTGTCACTTTCTGAGATGTCTATGTTTTATTTAATTGTTCATGGGTAAGTTTACTCTTATGTTGTATGATTTAATTTTAAAAAGGGTCATATTTCTATTCATAAAGTGATTTTACTATTCTTAAGGGTAGGTTACTATTCAGGAAAAATTATTTTTCTGTTTTATTAGT
The DNA here is from genome assembly GCA_963277665.1 of Viscum album. Classification (NCBI taxonomy): domain Eukaryota; kingdom Viridiplantae; phylum Streptophyta; class Magnoliopsida; order Santalales; family Viscaceae; genus Viscum; species Viscum album. Next base: position 1,389,764,590 of record OY728125.1, on the reverse strand, counting down.
CTCCAAAAATCATCTTGAACACAACCGTATATGTCAAATTCTCTAAATTCCCAATACAAAAGTGAGTAACGTATGTTTAGAGGTCACATGTAACATAGTAGTTTAATAAGTTTTTCTTTCATGTGATTTTATGACATAATTATAAGAAGGGAATTTCCATTGAAAATCTTTGGGTCGTTACAATAATGATATTTAATTAGAAAAAAATGACGGTCAAAGATTTATTGATCTTATTTTATATCACATACCAATTCAATGATTGTTATTGTATATTTTTATGCATTGAATCAATTTTTAGAATAATACTATGAAATTTCATATAAATATTCTCAATGTAATTAAAATAAATTACATCTATCTTTATTCCAAGTACACTCTTCTTAAAGTATATTTTAAAACATTGAGTTTTTTGTGATTAATTTAATAATTACTGTTCGAGCCTAGTTCAATGTTTTGTTTTGTGTTATTGGTGTGTAATATTAATTGTAGATGAGTTATGACTATAGAATTAATCCACAAAATAAATTTAAAATTCATAGTGTGAATTATTCTAGTATAACACTATGAAATTAATTCAATCCCAGAATTTAATTCACCAATATATTTAATTCATCTATCAAATTGACCTGCTTAATTTATTTTATCACCTGATTTTAATCCACAAAATTAATAGATACCATAAATTTAATTCACCACTATGTTTATTTCACCACTTAAATGGATACCATGAATTTAATTTACCCTTTAACGGACCCCATAAAATTAATTCCCCCATATAACAATCCCCGTGAAAATGAAATTCACTTCATAAATCTATTAACATCATGAAAATGTTTTCTGTTTTATTAAGAATAGTTTATGTAATTCATGTGGGATATAAGAACTGTGAATTTTACGATAGGAATGAAAGATAAACATTATGAATTTGCTACCCAAATCCCATTGTAAACTAAGCTACACCATATGTTAATTGAATTATATAGCCATTTTGACTGTATCCCTTCCATAAGTGATTTATAAATGTCCTATTGGATATATAATAATTTCTATATTGGACCTAGGAGTTCTAGACATATAGTTTTAATTTATTTCTTTTATTTCATCTTCCCCTTCTTGATCAAATGTTGATGAAATATTTAGTTCACATGAAGAGAAAGGGGGAATCCCAACACACCCAATAATAGATATTTTTCATTTTCCCCCGTTAATTTTGAGGAAGTGGTTGAGAATGAATCCCTATTGTCTTTTTAAATTTTATATGTTTTTTCAATGACTATTATTCAAACAGACACATAGTGTACAAGACATAAAAAATTGGAAAAGTCATTTCATGATTATCATATTGAGATTAGAACTCCCATCAGATATCTTTGGTTGCATTGATGTTGGGATTATACATATGGCCACATAGAGGGTGAGTCTACCCATAAAATTATTAATGAACCATTAGTAGTAAATTTTGATATGGATTTTTTTTGATTATTGTAATTTATTTATATTTTGAAATGGAATGGTATGAAATTTTGTTGTTTTCCATATTTGAAATAAAATAAAACAATATTAATTAATAATAATGTAAATGGATTTTAGGAAAATTGATTAACTAATTTCTATTTCCTATGATTAATGTTTTATCGATGAATTAATCTTTGTTGATTTTGATGATATGATTATTCCATATCCATGTGATGTTTATGTAATTTTCATTGATTTATTGTAATATAATTCTTATTTATATTATCCTTGTTATGATTTTATACTTATAGGGCATATCTCAATGACACTGTAATTATTAGTGGTCTCCTTGTGGTTCTCTTGTGATGATTTATGGTATATAATAAGCAATTATTGTAGAAATGTCTGGCATGGTTCCATAAAATGATATAATTTATTTGGATTAGTACTGAAAAATGTTGTGGTTGGCCTTGGAGTGTCATCCTATATCTCGATGGTCGGTGTATTCATTACATGAAATAGTATTTTTTTGAAAATTAATACCCGCTTTTATCTCGTTATTACTTGATTGGTTTTCAAACATGATTATTATAGACATGGTGGTGTTGATCTAATGATTTTTAACCATGAACTATACGTGCCTCTATAGATTTCCCTGTATGTATTCATGAATATAGGTTTGGCCAATGATAAGGGGCCATGTTGATAATTTATTATGCTAAGGGATCAAGATGTGAGATGGTCCTCACTTGGATTTTATGTCAATTTTATTTTGTATTATTTATTTGATTCTATTTACTCAATTATATGTATATAATTTAAAAAATCATTTCGTTATTTTATCCTGTCATTATAATATTCTCATATAATTTAATTTTATTACATAGCATTCATTTAAATTTTGGATTATTTATTAGTTATATTGATACATCTATTTTTACATCTTTTTTTATTAATTTTAGATATTTTTTCAACTCAGTATCTAGGGGAATAAATTTCAAATAGTGTTCCTTACACCCCTAATACATGTCGAGAATATTTGAAGTATTTTGGGGTGCTGGGTGTCTTTATTTTCACACCACACACATGACTCAATCACTTGAGGGAGTTCATAGTTTATACATTAAAAAATATTTTATTAAAAAATTAATTTAAAAATATTATTTAGATTTAATATCATCCAATTAATTCATTTTACTATAACTAATATATATTAAACAGTTAATTTTTATAGGAATATTTATTTTATAATAATAGAGATATAAAATTAAATAAAATATATGATCTATAGTGATAATTTAATTTAGTTACATTTTAATTGCATTAGGATTTAGGATTTTTATAATATTATCAAGGATATATTCTGGTTTATTTTTTATTTGCGCTTCATATCACAATAACAAATTTAAAAATAATAATTTAAGAAAACTATAATAAAATATAGATTTTTTGTAGACAAAATTTTTAAAAAATATTAATTACAATATTAGTATACAATGATATAAATAAATATGAAATCACTATATATTCATAAAATATAAAAAATACATAAAAATATATTTGGTTAAATTTATATTTTTCTATAGGAATTACTTGTATCTTGCAATAATATATATTCTAAAAATTGATTAAGGCTATATGGTATAACACCCAAAATCACCTGCATATAGTATATCCTCAATCTATATATTCAATTTAACAATATTTTGTATCATAAAAAATTTATTTTTATATCATATCACAATCATAATTTTAATATTACAACAATGTGAATAGGAATAATATGAATAATTTAACTATGTAACACATCATATGTAGACCCAAATAAATATCTATCAAAAATTACGTATGAATATTAAATAAATTAAATTTAGATTATATCAATATTTAAAAAAAAAGATGAATCTATCCATAAAAAAATGAGTGAGATTATAGAAAACAATAACATTGATTAAAAATAAGAATTCATGTTTTCATATATCTGTGTAAAGAATTCCATATTAGATAAAATTATTGACAGTCATTAATGATGTGTTATAGAATTCTCCCGATTTTAAATAGACATTTACTTAACCCTGTCAGGTAAGAGTGTTTTATACTAGTATAGACACACTTTTATCCTCTTTTCAAAATAACCATTTTTACTACAAGTAATAACGTTTATCAGTTCCATATAGAAATGTGTATGATTATAATTCAAGGACTATATAGTGAGATAGTAAAAAACTATCTCACATGTCAATAACCATAATAAAATACCACATAAAACCCCCCACATCTGATTGGTAATAAAATTGTATGTATTATCTAGATAGAGTCATATAATTCTTCATCCTCTCTCTTTGTAGGTTTTAGATTCTATAAATATCATATAAGGGGAAGAAATATCATTATTCTTATCCTATGACAGATAAATTGAAAAAAATATGCAATCAACAACTAATAATATAATCTTCAATGCATGTTAAATAAATGTATCAAAAAATGGTTGTTCTACTTGTATAAATATTTATGTCCCTAGGTTTTGTGGTTAATTATAAAATATAACCCTTGTATACTAATGGAATATTATATAACATTATATCTATATTAATTGAAGTGCATCCCAAATAAAAAACCTATTTTATTCTTGATTATCTTATTTGTATCTATATATAAATTCATACACATGATAACACAATTATTTTTTTCAAAACCAATAATACCCCAAGCCAAAAAAACTAAAATAGATTTCTCTATTTCATAAAATCATGATTTACAACAACATATATAGATGAATGATATTGTGAATATTTTATTTTCTATAACCAGCTATATTTTATAATATTGATGCCTGATAATAATAATAATAATACATAATTATCGATCAATGTATAAAATCTAATTTATTCTATAAAGATATCCTATTGTTTTCTACATTATTTTATTAATATCATTTGAAAATAATATAATTGATGCCACATCTATATGTAACCATCTGGTTTAATCCTTTAAGTAATGAATTTAATTTATGAAACCTATGATTAATGGATGATTTAATAATAGGGAAAAATAAGAATCATATTTTGATAGTTCAATAATTTGACCAATGTTTTGAGGACCCAACCCCATAATCATGTAGTCATTTCCTAACACATGGTGTGTAATTTTTTTATAAAATGAGGCTGATAATATTACACATCACATTCCATCATAGAGTATCTTCTCGGTCAACATTCATGTAAACTAGAAACAACTGATACACATCTTCAAAACTTAATGAGATAAGCTTTATAATGTAGCCAACACTCATGCACAAAAATCTAATAGTAATGAAAAAAATTGAAAACATCGTTTCGGAATTTAAAACTCCTAGTATGTGGTTTTTTAACAAATTAATGAAATTCATTTTCCAAATACATCCTTCTCAAATAATTACAAAACATTTTATAAAAAGAATATAATATATCTATGAGCATATCATAATAATTTTTGAAAGATTACTTGATATCATTTTAGTGAAAACTCATACACATGTATTTATATATAATTTTAGAAACAACATATAAAACACATATAATAGTATGTATATTTGTATATTATTTTTTGGAATGCTGCATAATATCCATATGTTGATCAAAGTAATTTAATGGTTACAAGAAATGGACTGGGAACAAAATTTAGCACATGTAATACTACTATCATGGAGTTTCACAAGGTACCAAGTCATAATTATCTTAACACATAAAAGTGAATTCATAAAATGACCGATTTACTAGTAACTTATTTATCAATGTCCTGAAAATTGATGTCAAACCATCTTTATAAAAACAATCAAAGAAAATACTTCATATGATATGTAAATTTATTACCATTATCAAATGTTAAATAATTATTAACAAGAATATTCTACCAATAGAATAATCACCTTTTTAGTTAAATAAAAAGCACAGAATGAAGAAAATTCATTTTCTAGACATTCTAAAATATTTTGTCAAGGCCTCATGCCAAGACCGTACATAATTTTTCTTTCAATGCATTGCGTCATGACTTAGTGTGTCTCCTGATACCTATCACTGAATCAAGATGCTATAGTAGGCCTCACCCATCACATAAAAAGAAAAATGAATTCCTCATATGCCTAAATGTATTTAAATAAATGTTTCCCAGACCAATTTGATTTATTAATTTATTCATTTAAATCAAAATTTCCCATAACACTTAAAATAATTAAATTATTTATTTTATTTGAATTGTCCCATACCACTTTAAATAATTCAATTCTTGATCCACAAGTTATCATAAGAGGTAAATTTTATTTCAAATTGTTTTCCATATTTATAAATAAAATTAATCATGCATTAAAGGTAAACATTAATATAAATACTGCATGGACACAATGACAAAAATTTGTACAAGTGAAGATAATTAGTGTAATAAAATAAATGTTTTTTATGTTTGTCACATAAAATGATAACACATAAATTAGAAAACCTTTATCATAGAAATGATCTTTTTTTATACATAATATTCTTGTTCACCATACAATCATAAATGGATGTTTCAATAGGTGAAACCATAAAATTATAGTATTTATTTTTGTAGACTCATCATGAATTAAAACAAAATATTTTCAAATGAATATCATTTTTATTTATTCGTATATAATTAAACACACTTCACAAAATGTGCTGGTTCATTTATTTGTTTTTTTATTAAAAAAAGATACTTCCAACAACTTATCCTAAAATTTAAAATCAACATGTAGGTCAATTAAATTTCATTAAAATCGTGATGAATTCTTTTAGAATTTTCTGGCATAAAATTAAAATAAAATTATTTGTTATAGTTTTCCAATATCTAATTGTGGTTCATATATATATATACTCACACTTGTGGTCTTGGAAATTAAATAAAACCATATAATCATAAAGTGTAGACATGGTATTTGCACAAGAAAAATAAGTTTTTATGAATCCTTATAAGTATCGTACAGTTAAAAAACATTATCTCATTACTTATCAATTATTTAAAATCCCAATTTAGATTAATATATATATATATTCATATAATCATATATACAATGTGTATATATGGGCTTGACATATCAAATATGAAGTGAAATTAATCCTTATATGTTTTACACGAGTAAAGAACATCATACAAATATTGATAATTCAAAACATATGTAACATAATAGGTATATATGTATATAAACATGTATATAGATATATGTATATAAGTGTTAACAAAAAAAACTAAAAAAAACCCATACATATATTACAAATATTAAGAACATCATTTAGAATAAAATGTTGATCATTATAGAACCATAAAAACCGAAATGGTTTGTTTTATAAGTAAACATATATACATATATATGCATATATATAGTGTTTATTTAAACCCAAAAAAAATAAGCCCTTATCTTAACTAAAAGGCATGGTTGATCTGAGAAGAGGATGGAGAGGAGTTGGAAAAAGATAAACTTGTAGGGTTGAGGTGAAAAACAGGATTTATATATTCAGATTATATAACTGTATATATATATATATAATTTTTTTACATACAACAGTTAAATCATAGATATATAAACAAAGAGATTTTAATCAATTATAATACAAAAATTTAGAAATTACAAAAACTATATTCAAATAAGACCTATAATAATTTAGTCATTATATATTATAAAAATTTAATAAAAAACATACATGATATACTAGGGTTTTTGCATTAAACAAATGCACCCTTGGTGGACATGTGAAAAAAACCGAACCAGTTGTGCTTGAGGAGAGTGATGTGAGGACTCATAGAACAAGGGATAAATAGTGTAGAGGTGGGAGATGGATACTAGTGTGTTGTGAGGAAGAATAAAAAGAAAGGGAGAAGTGTGCAAATTTAATGGACATCCACAATCGACCGAGTATGATTAGATGGATGAGGAGAGTTTTGTGGTTTTAAAATAGATGAATGATTGAGACTATAACACAACATGATTGGATGGTTTCAGGGAATACATGAGTATTAAAAAATGATCAGTGGCTGAGATTAGTCACATCGTGATCATACAGTTAATGAAAAATGTGTTGAAATGGAGTGGCAGAGGAGTTTGAAGGAGAGACCATATTGAATGATTGAGATCTCATATTGCAAGATCGAACGACTCAGATTAGATCCCCCATAGAAAAATATTTCCCACATTGAAATAGAAATGGTTTTAGGAATGCCTTATATATTTTTACATCTCAGTCGCATTCTAATTAAATCTCATCCTCCTCCATGGCACTACCCCTACTGGTTCCCTTGATGGTACGCTTTGCTCACACCAATTGCCGATCTGCTTCCCCGAATGGTGGAGCCACCATGGTTACCATCTCCCCCACATGGGCATTCACTATCACACAACACATCTAGAATATGTTGGGTGGAATGTGAGTCAATGCTCAGATGACCAACTAAACACTACTGTGTGCTGCCTCCCCAACGGGATAGTTGGCTTGGCAAGCAAAGGGATTTTGTTTTGTAGAAATACAAAAAAAAACACATATATTTTAAATATTATTTCAGAAAACAAAAATTATATATTATTGAATATATAAACATATATCCATCATTTTCCAATTTATTATTATTATTATATGTATTTATTTATTTTTACTTTCAAATTATTAAATTTAAAAATCTAAATTTCAACATCAATTAAAACATTTATAATCATTTATAATCATTTTAAAAGAAACACCATGACTATTAGTGTTATATTTTTTAAATCCAAATATGAAATAAATCTTCATTTTGAAACCATAAATTCATTTAACTAAATATAACACTTTAATAAATTTAAAAAATTTTATAACATATGAAAATTTTAATATACACAAATTTATAGTATACAAAAAATAATAAAAATACCTAAAAATATTAAAATACATAAAATACCTAATGGCTATATGATTTCATGAACATTACAAAAACAAAAGTCTCTTAATGATTCCAATGGCTATTAAGTGTCAAATTTATCTTCCTGGATTTATAAATATAGTTCAAGGTGTTCCAACGTCAAAAACATTTGGTGAAGATAGAGATCTTAATTCCCTTGAGATGTTGTACTGTTGCCATAGTACATAATGTAACGTTCTTCATTGTGATAGACATGAATAATTTTTTGGATGTAATCATAATTAAAAAATAAATAATAAAAATAATAATAATAATAATTAAAAAAACGTTATTATTACAAATACAAATGTTTTCGTGGCGTTACATTATTCCCCTCTCAAAAGAATTGTTCACACGCAATTCCATATTACTCTTAGGCATCCTGGCACCATCCCACATATAGTAGTCATTATGTCCATAAAAAATATTTTCTAAAACATTATTAACTTACAAAATATTATTTGTACCTTTACTAGTTTCACTCGTGCAGGAGATTTTCATAGTTTTTTATGGTTAAGAAAATCCTCATAAGAGTTTCAAAATCCTAAATTTCTCTAGTCTAGATTCATCATGAGAAACTGGGTTCAAAATATTGTACATAACTATTGTATATAATGGGTGATTCATTAGGGGTGTGAAATTCAGATACAACAATATGGACTTGATTTCTATATGGAATACAAAAAATATTGACCTCTAGAATTTAAATGTCACTAACTTTTCTATAAGACTATACGATAAGATTTGAAAAAGATATGTTTTACAACGGTCACCATGTCTATCATTTTCTCGGAAATACCTCATGAAAAAAAATCTATAGGTCAGGTTGAAACATTAAATGATTTTATCAATGTAATTTCCTCAATGTGCATAGAATAGGAGTTTAGGAAGCATTATGATGAAATAATCAATTCTAGATCCTCGTTGAGGTGACTTATACTATGAGTGTTAGATATATAGTGAAGTTGTGAGCATGTAAACAAAACGAATCCAAAGGTCTCAAAGTCCTCCATGAATGAATTAACATGTATGGTTCCTATTTCCATACTAGTTAAAGATAAGAGGTATTTTTTTGAACCATTGACTTATATCAAAAAAATAAGATAATATTCTAGTCATCAAAGCATTGAAATTATTTTTCGTTCTATACAAATTTTCCAACATTTTATATATCGTTCCTTGTATACTAATAGTGAGAACCTGACTCCAGAAGCCCAGATTCGGTTCCTAAAACATGGTGTGTATTTTATTTATAAAATGAGGGCGCTAAAATTACACATCACAATACATCAGATAGAATATTCCAATTCTAGATTCTGGAAAACAAGATACAACTGACACACATTTATAAAATAGAATGAGATAATATTTATAAATAATCCCCAACCCAAGATGAAAATACTATTAATCGGCTAAAAATTTTGAAAGCTTACGGTAAGAATTTAAAATTCATAGTAAGGGTTTTTAAAAACAATTAATGAAACTAATTTTTAAGACATCCTTCTAAAACAAATATAAAACATTTTCTAAAAAGTGAATAACATTTCTTACATCATTTCATCTTCATTTATCCTTGGTTAATTGATATAATTTTATTGAAAACTCTTACACAATGATTTATATATATTTTTAAAAACAATATATAAAACCCATATTAGAGTATGCATAATTGTACAAACATTCTTGGAATGCCTCATAATATCCAGAGGATGATCAAACTAATTTAAGGGTGACATGAAAGGTTGCAAGTAAAAAATTATTCACATGTATTAATACTTTCATTTAATTTCACAATGTAAAAATTCATAATTATATTGAAACATAAAATGAAATTCATGAAATGAAATATTTACTATAAAATTCGATATCAATTTCTTAAAAATATAAGATACAATTTTATTAAAAAACATGCTATGTATATACATCTTATTTCATGTGTATTTATTACAAGTATCATAAGTAAATGATTCATAACCAAGGATGTTCTACTAGTTGAATAATCACATGGTCAGTTAAATATAAATCACATATAGAAGAAAATACATATTTCAAACATTCTAAAACATTTCTTGAAGGCCTCATTCCAATGACATATATAATCATTCTATATAGAAGTCATTTTGTGACATCGTTTTCCTAATCTAACTTGTCAATACATTGAGAGACTATAGCATGCCTCACCCATTACATAAATAGTCGAATGCATTCCTTATATGTCAAAATTTCTTGAAATCAAAATTTCCCATACCACTTTGATTTATTTTATAATTTATTTTATTCGAAGTGTCTCATACCACATAAAATAATTACATTAAGGCAATTATTCTATGTGTCCCATACCACATCGAATAATTAAATAATTAATCTATACTTTATTATAAGAGATAAATTTAATATTGAATTTATATATATATTTATAAATAAAATGAATTATTACTTAACTATAAATATTAATTTAATGACTGCATGGACACATAGAAATGCATTTTTACAGGTGAGGATAACTACTGCTCCTAAAATAACGGTTTTTTGGGTCTTTCACATAAAATGATAACACATAAATTCAAAATAATTGTTTTCTTGAAATGATAACATTGTATACCTAAGTTTCATGGACATCGTACAATGATAAATAGATGTCTCGAAAAGGTTAAACTATAAACTAATATTTTTTATTTTTTATTATTCATAATGAATTTTAAAAAATATTTTAACATTTAAAACATTCAAATTGACACATAAATAATTAAGAACACATCACTGAATATCCATGTACATGTATATGTGTGTGTATTAAACAAAAGTTACTTCCAACAACATATGCTAAAATTATAAAACAAGATGTATAAAAATTAAATTTAATTAAAAATGTGGTGAATTCTTTTATAAATTTTAGGCACATAATAACAATACAAGGATTTGTTATTTTCTATAAATATATAATTGTGTCATGTTTATTTTACCAAATGATTTCCAGGATAATACCATTAAAACATTTTAAAATAGACGAGGATTTCATATAAATAATTTTGGTTCATATATATATATATATATTGGTTTGAAAATTATATAAAACCATATATACTAAAAGTGTATAAATGTGATTTTCACAATCAAAACTAGGTTTGATGAATCCTTATAAGTATCGTAGAGTTCAAAAATATTATCTCATTACATAATATAAAATATTTTAATGCCTGATTAACATTAAAATCATTATATATATATATATATTCATATAATCATATATATAAACTGTATATATGAGTTTTACATATCAAATCCAAACCTAAAATAACCCTTACCTGTTTTTCATGAGTTAAAAACATCATACCAAAATTCATCTTTTAAAAAATATGAATGAGAATAGGTATATATATATATATAAATGTGTATACAAATATATATATATGTAATGGTTAACTAAAAACCAAGAAAAAAATAAAACCCTTACATGTATTACATGCATTCAGAATGTGATTTTAATACTTTTCCTTATTCAAAAACCGTCAAAATAAAATTGTTATGTTCTATAATTAATGTATATACATATATAAGGATATATATATGGTTTAATTAAATAAAATATGATCCCCTAACTAAAATCAATGGTATGGTGGAGCTGATTAAAGGATAGAGAGGAGTTGGAAGTAGAAAACCACATTGGGTAAAGGGGAAAAGATGGTTCATATAAATGTGTTATATAAATATATATATATATATAATGATTCAGTCATAAACATATAAATAAAATGACCTAAATCAATTGTAATTCAACAATTAACAAAAAATTTAAATCAATAAATATCATGAATAATTGATTCGTTAGATAAATATTTGTGTTTTATAGAAAACATACACGATTAACATTGGGTTTTGCATTAAACTAATGCAACCTCAGTGGCCCTATGGAAAAAATGAACCAGCTAGGTCCATGGAGAGTGATGAGGGACTCATGGGATGAGAGAGAAATAGTGAAGAAATGGGCGATGGATACTAGTGCAGTGTGAGGAAGGAGTAGATGAATGGGATAAGTGTGTAAAATGAACGGATGGCCAAGACTGATCAAGAATGATCAGACAACTATTGAGGGTTCGAGGGTATTTAAAAAATATGAACTATTTATATTATAAGATTTATTATTCAGTTGGTTTAAGGGAAGCCAATAGTTTTACAAAAGGTTGAAAGTAGGAGATTAGACGCGTCCTAGTGGGATGAATGATGAAAAAAATCGATGAAATGGAGTGGCGGTGGATTTCGAATGCAAGACCAGATCGAAAATATGAGATCTCAAGCTGAGAGATCGAACAACTAAAATTAGATCTCCTCTAAAAAACACTCCCCACCTAAAAAAGGAAACCCTTCCGGAACCACCTTATATTCCTCGACCTCTCAGCCACATCCCAATAAACTCTTCTCCCCCTCCATAGTATGTCTCTATTGCTGCTCTCTTACAGGCATGCTTTTCACCCACACATTTCTCCCATGCCTCCCAACATGGTGGTGCAACCGTGGTTTGTCCTTTACCCCCGGTGGTCGTGCAGTAGTGCTCTACACTGATGGTCTAAATAGGTTGGTGGGGGAGTCATAGGTCACCTACCCAACTCAATAGTGGTTCCAGCTTCCCCCCCCCCGACAGGCTAGTTGGCTTTTCCATCGAAGACCCATTTTTTTGCAGAAATATGAAAAAACAACTCATATTATAATGTATATATTATAAATTAAGTACATATATATTAATGAATATATATATATATATCCTATATTTTCTCAAATTCAATTATTTTTTTAGGTTTGTACTCATTTTTTGTTTCAAAATATTAAATATCTATTTTAATTAAAAAAATTATATTCATTTTATTTCATTTCAAAAAAACACTATGGTTAATAGTGTAATATTATTAAAATCAAAATATGAAATACATTTTTAATTTGAAACTATATTTTCATTTTACCAATGAGTACACTTTAATAATTTTAAATCATTTTAAAAAATTTGTAAATTTTAATATAATTAAATACTTATTATTCATAAAATATTCAAAATTCATAAAATAATCAACATGATTAAAATACCTAACTGTTATAAGATATTATGATCATTACAAAACCATCAATCATTTAAATACCCCAAATATCCCTTAATGGTCATATTTATCTTAATGGCTTTATAAATACATGTTTAGGGTATTCCATCATCAAAAACCAATTCGAGTCATATGGTTATCTTCATTCCCTTGATGCATTGTACAGTTGTCCTAGTAATTGCTATAATTGTGTTCATTATGATGGACATGATTGATATGCAATACCTCTTTGGTCACATTGTTTTGTTTGGTGGTTGTACAGTGATTTTGACAGGTCTTTTAGTATGTATTATAGGTTAGTACAGTATTTTTTTGTTATTGATAATGTAAGGTTTCAACATTTATATTGAATAAAACATGACTTATTATTCATAATATAAGAATTTATTTTGAATTGAATCATAATTAAAAAAATAAAATAATAATTATTCAAATGATTTAGAAATATAATTAATACAAATATAAATGTTTTCAGGGCATCACAAATGTAGTCAAACTCATTTACTTGAAATCATTCAATGTTGCGAGGTTAAATAATTTTTTTTATCAAAATAGAACACTTAAAATGTTCATTATTAACATTCATTGAATATTTCTATATATTGTTATTATTTAAATAGTTTTGTTTATAATATTACAATTCAAATTATTATTTTATACACTTATCATGATCCTTATTGAATAATATGTGACAAAAAGTCTTGAATATTTTATTTTATAATATTTTATTTGTAATAATTGAACTTATTTAATTGATAACCCACCCATAGTTTCCATATGGGTGCTGTATTAATTTTATAATTTATATCATAGGTAAACAAAGTCATGTTTATTATTAAATAATTTTTTTTCTATTTAATTAATATATTTATCAAATAAAATATGGTGGTAATATTATATAAGATATTATTTATATTTACACTAATAGGTATAATGACTTTATATATATTCATATATATTCAAATCATTAACATGAAATTTGTTCTTTTTTATTAATCTTTTGTAAAATAAGGATCAACTAATTGTTTCCTTTACATTTACCTTCATTTTATTTGAAACATTTGTAATTTTTACACTCATAATAATTGTTTTTAATTTAATACCAAAGATACCTGACATTGATGTATGATGGAGATAAAAAAGTACATTATATATCCTATAAAATTATGTCATTTGGAGAATTGAAATCTCTTTATTACATTAAATTTATAATTCAATGACCTTGAATTTTTATTTGAAGAAACATTTACAACCTAAAAAATAATTTGTCTTCGTATTTTACGAAGTATTTACCACTTTTTCTGTCAACTCAACACTGAAACATGAACACCACATTCCCTAGGCTATCAATATCCATTATTTTGAAACAATAGTTTATGATTTTTCAAATCATAATCACATTCCCATAATATATAAAATTTTCTTTCGAGGATTAATTTCATATCCAATATAATCTATAAAAGAAATATCCAAATTAACCATGTAATTGTATTACATAATCATATTTTTTAAATGAGTTAGAAATAAATTTCTATTTATCATATTGAAAAAAATTCCAATAAAAACATAGGTATATTAAAGTATTATTCACTAATAAATCTAGATCATCTTCTTGGGAAACATTTACTTTCTGTCATGCAAGATGATGTACCAATTTTATATATACAACTTTCATTAAATAGTTATGAATAATTAATATATTATTTAATATTTTGTGATTATTATTCAATTTATAGTTTAATTACATTAGATATTGATATAGAAGTCTTATTTATTTTTAATCACTACATTCCTCTACTAAAAAAATTCTCTTATCGTATAATCTTAATATTATTTATTCATTTAGTATGAATTATGGTCAAATTTTCTCAAAATTAAAATACTTTCAATGTTAAATACATCATAAACCTTATTGGGATAATGTCCAAATTTGACTATGAAATGTGTTATCATGGAAAATCTTTCATCCTATATATGAAATAATTTCTATCATTTCATAAATTTTATGTAGATAGTTAATTGAGAGACACATTTCCCAACATATCATATAGATAGACTCCACTGTTTTTCTTAGGGGGCCATTATAAACTATGATGTCATAGATAACATTAATCTAATGAAGTGAGTAGTAATTAAAAATTATTATATTATGTTCACCCTTTCTTTTTTACTCTATTAATGATAAATCATTCTTACTTATCTATTTTATAACCAACTAGGATTCATGATTAAAGGACAAGAAATTGTTTAATTTGGAAAGATTAGAAAAATAGTATTATTAATTGAATAAAAAAATACAATATTATCTTAGGTAATTCCCATTTACAATTTAAATCCGTCTAATTATTTATATTAGAATATAATTCCATCATACAAATTAATTTGATCCCATCATGTTGATTTTAAAAAAATTTCACTACTCATCTCATTTGTTAATATCCCATATTAATGGACAAGTATTCTCATAAATACATAGTTGTATCTTATGGATATTGTATTTGAGACCATTTTATAGTAATATCATAATATAAAATAAAATAAATAATCAATATATGATTACACTTGGATTTATATATAAACAATCCATATTTTCCTTTATTAGGCATCAGTTATTAATACAGGGAGTAGTCTAACTGATAGTTTCTATACACAATGATACATTAATAAAGGGATAAATTAATTGACTTAAAATTTTAACACATAATATTTATAACTATAAATTAATCATTGAATTATATCTCATTAATCAGTGTAAATAAATATCAACATAAAATAAAAATAACTATATTATCATACATAGAATTTAACTCCTTATATTTTTATTTCAATATTTATAAATGAGTATTACAATTTTCTAATAAAGTAATCGTCTATTATAAATATATCAATTATATATACTAAGAATAAAATAAATGAATGAATGAATAAAAGGTTTAATAGTCAGAAAATATTTTTCGAACTACTCACCAATTTGGAAATCGATAATATTTTATAATTTAATCATGTATTATGGATATTTCATAGGTAACAAAACTAACAAAATTATATTTATTAAAAAAATTATCCGTTTTATATTACAATTATAGCATGCACTATACATAAATATAATAAATCAAATTAAATAATAATGTGTTCATATTTGAATGATATTAACTAAATTATTTTGATAATTAAAAATCACATATTTACCATTTGGACCATCAATATATATATTAAAAAAATAAAATTTTAATATGATTTTTATTTATTTTTAAATAAGGACTATTAATTAAAATAATTAAAATATATCATTATTATACAATTTATGAATTTAAATAAAAATTCTTATATTTTTTATAATATTTTTTGATATAAAATATTTATAAATTATTATTATAATTTATATATGGAAACATTACGTAAGAAATAAATGTATATCAATATAATTTAAAATTTTAAAAATAGTAAAATATAATATTATCGATATTTATTTAAAAATTATTCATAAAAATTTATTATTTTCAAATATTATATAAATTATTAATTTATTAACATTATCTCAATTTATAAAATAATTTAATTAATTTTTAAATAGTTTTTAAATCAATTTTATCAATTCATATGTAAAACATTAGAGAATTTATGTTTTTCTATATATTTCAATTTAAAATCTGACATATATCATAACATTAAATTTATAATATGTGAACAAAACCCCAATAACAATTGTTAATATTATGTTAAAAATTAAAATCCTGGCAGGTGTTATGCCACTATAGGATGCATGAGATTATTATAAAATATCAGCTCTCAAAAACTATTATTAGCCTATATATAATTATAATAAAATATAAAAAACATGTTAATGAATATCCTAGCGGTGTAGGATGTTTTAATTTTTTATATCTTGGTAATTTTATTACAAACCATTAGAATCATGGTTTTGTGTCCTAAAATTAGAAATAGGACCTATTCAAATGATTTGGCCAAAACCATAAGATTATTCCCCGAATTTTGTCCTATTCAAATGTTTTTCACAAAACTATTGTTATAGGTCACTAATATGGACAATTATCAACCGTTTAGCCAAATCTGTTCGTATAAGACACTTATATGGACCTATACCAATGGTTTTGGAGAAAACTATCTCTATAAGTCCATTATAGCATCCCTATACCAACGGAATTATCCAAACTGTTGGTATAGGTAAACCCTATGCCAACTGTTTCACCATAACCTTTGGTATATCTGAAAAAATCATTGAACCTCTACCAACATTTCATAAAAACATAGGAATAGGTTCACATTTTTTTATGTAATGTTTTCTTAAATAACATTAATTAAATTAAAATTAAAATTAATTATTAATATACGTATATATATATATATGAAATAATATTTAAAAATTTCATGATAGGTTAGTGGTTAGGTAATTAGATTATAAATAGAAGGTGTTTGGATAAATACCAAGTAGGGTTTTTTTGAAGTACATATGAAAATGGTTTTGTGAAATTTTTCTATTTGTTTTTCATATTACATATAACTATGGGTTTCCCAGAATCTTTAGTATAGACATATCCCAATGAAAAACTTCCCAAGGATCATCCAAACCATTGGTAGAGGGTATTCCAATGGTTTAGAGACCAATAAAAACAATTCCAAACTATTGGTATTGTGTATTTTTATTATTATTGTCCTATGAAATATCATATATTAAATGTGAGATATGATGATCTACTTTTGAAACACATAAAAAATATCATTATCTTTTATAACTCATATTATATATAATAATAGTTATAAAAATTAAGTGTTCTTAAAAATAAAAATCTTTGATATTTATAATCATATGGATTTGTTCCATCACATAAAACAACATAGAAAATCACAAACAATGATTCAAAATAAATATCTTGTCATTTTTTAGGAAATGAAATATTACTCAATAATGATACAAATATACCAATTTTTTAAAGAAAACTGTTATAATAATAAATTATGGTGATACTTTTAAAACACTAGGGATTTTTGAATATATCTAAATGGTCACTTTTGTGGTAGATAAAAAAATTAAGAACTACAATAACATATTACAAACCATGCATGAATCCCAGACAATTGATATATTATTATATGACATTCATTAACCATAATATCACATTCTATATTTTTATGAATTATTTTGAACTTTTTTGGTATTATATTGACCTATTGACATTCATTTGTGCTTCTGGTGAAAATTCAGTTTTTGAACCCAACTACATATGGCACATGATTGGTTCACAGTAAGGAGAAACCATGCTACAACTCAATATAGACGATGTACCCTTTAGAGTGTCACATTCCATGCAGTATTTGAAATCCCCCCAGATAGACCATGAATCCTATTTCCTCTTCGTTAGAGAATACCACATAGTTTATGTATGGTTTTTCTAAAATTCATCCTATCTATGTGGCATGTCTGGTTCATTAAATATGTCGATTTACATTCTAATCCTTCCCAAAATAAATCCAAAATACACCCTTTATATCACCATTCATGATTTTCTTCTTTAAGAATCTCTCTATTTTCCTACTTCCCCTCTTGAACATCCTTCACCATCATAATTAATTGTGTATTCTTCAAGAAATCATAAATTAAATCAATAGATTCCATGTTTTTCCCTCGTCAGAGCTCTTACTCCATATTTGGATTCCTACTTCTCTAGTGGATAATTTTACATAATAAGTGTTTAATATTTTTTTTGTTAATTCATGATGTTTTTTGGGTTATTTTTTTATTATAATTTCCCTTGTGGTTATGATGTGGGTTTTCAAAATATTTTGGATCGTTCCAAGAATTAGGTACGTTATTCAATTCATTTACATTATTAGATGATTTTAGTATCATTGATGTGCCTATTAAATGTGTTCAATGATTTTTAGTATTGATTGAAATATTTTTTCAATGGGATTTGAGGTGTTTATGTGTTAAATATATATTTTTACAAATGTAATCTACTGAGATTCAAATTTTCCATCTTGTTATTATTTCTAAATTTCTTCCATGAAATTATTATGTTCTGAAATGTATGTTATAAAATTTTTTTGGTTTCTATGTAGATTTAAAAGAGTTCCTCCTTATGAAAATTGTTGGTCTTTCATGAGTATTCATGTTTGATGGTTTGAGAATAACTAAAAGGTGGTGTATTCTATATGTGAAACATAAATATAGCACAAAGGGAATCATATGTATCTATTCAATGGTGTAAGAAGAGTCTACTAGTAATATTTTTATGTTCAAGGCCTGGTTCCCTCAAAAAGTATTGATTCTACAACACTAACTAAAATATAATGACTTAAAGCCTACTAGACCATGGGATTCATTCCCCTCTATTGGTTCATACCTGAGAATGCTGTGATATATGTTACATATACCATTTCTAAACATGGTATGAGGTTCCTATGGTCCCACTATTTCAACATCCTTTATTTATTAACCATGGTTATATTTTGATTTTTTATTATAATAGTGGCATATGTTGGACAAGTATTTCATTTTTATTTCAACACGTGTTTCTATTCAAAATGTCTTCATTAAAATTATTTTAAAAAAAATAAAATTTCATTCTTAAAACATGAATGTTGATTTAAATTATAATTTTAATGAATATTATATATTTATATTGGAATCATATAGCGAATTCGATCAAACCATATACAAAAAATATTTTATTTATATCATGTTATCTTAGATCATAGAAAATGAAAAAATTTCTATATTAGTGACGGTGGATCTATTTTGTAGTCACCTCTTCTTATATGTGTTGGTGGTGGAGGCATTATGTTTATAAACCTCTAATTTCAGGGAGATTTTTTGTTTTAGATGGGTTATTGAGCCGATCAGTTGGTGTTTATTTAAAATACTAAACTACTATCATGTGATGGTTGTATTTATTTTTCATTTGGTTTTGGATCATTATGTGAGGAGTGATTCAAGTTAGTTATTTATTGTATCTTACTATGGGTGAAATCATTCAAAATAAGTGAAATATTCAATCCCATGTAATATTTTCCATCCCATGAGGGTCGTGAATGACCTTCTGGCCATACCACAGCCTAGGTCGGTTGTCTGGTAAGATGGAATCGTCGACCATTTCATATCAAGAAGATATTAGATGGAGGATCCAATCTTTTATTGAGTCTTTTTTTATGGTACGTCTAGATATATATGATCTAGAAATATATGGGAATTAGGATTTGGTTGTTATTGGGTTGATTGGGCACAACATCTCATTATAGACCTTTTGTCTCCATAGGATATTTTGACCATGGTTTTACCTTTCTTCTGGGAATTCTATAAATGCTGCCAATTGATAATTGATACCTTGTGGGGAAAATTGGTCTGTCTTGTTATAGGTCATTTATTAAATTTGAAATATATATTAATGTGTTTGTAATTTTTTTAAATATTGAACATTTTAATAATGTTTTATTTATGAATGTATTCATGGTTACCCTATGTTTTCATTTTTTTATAAAGATTCCTCTCTATAGACTTCGTGGTAAACTAATAGAATGATCCATGGAGAGTTCTCCCTTACAAGTTGATCAAACATATTTTAAAAAAAAATTTGGGATGTCTTAAAATAGGGTTACGAGGAGGCCTATTTTCTTACTCGGGTTAGGGAATACAATGCAGATTTATAAAAGGATATGTCTCATTAGTTTTCTAGGAACAAAAATCAAATTTTCTAAGGAGGTCTAAATACCCAAGAGGTACATTAGTGGAATGAAAATATTAAAAGGTTATTATAATTTCATGAAACTCATGGGGAATTTAATGTGATTTTTTCTTCATTATTGTTGGAATGTCATGGTCAAAGATGGTGGGACTTTTTGGTTAATATTGTGAAGCACAAACAGACAGGTTGGAAGGATTCAAATGTAATAATTAATGAGAAGTATTTACAATAGACCATGTACTTTTCTAAAACCTGGTAGCTTCTATATCTCCACTCGTGGAGTTAAAAAATGTTTTTTTATTCCATAAATTTCACTAGATTAGTTTTTTTCTCAACTGATTTGGTTTCCAATAATCAACTAAAGGACATACAGATAATAATGGTGTAGTAGCCAAATATCTAATCCCATGTCTTCCAATTCATGATGAAGTTATAGGATTATGGGGTTGCTCATGCATTGATGGTGGGTTTAAACTACTCTAACATGTCTGGTATTTCAGGCAAATCATAAATAGTGGGATATGGTAGTGGCAGTCCATTTGAAAATAAGAGGAATTGAGGCAATCGTGATATGAGGGGATACAGTAGTTTATGAAATCATTGCTGATCATTTTTTGAATATGGATTTAGATGTTGGGTTAGACAGATTTCATCTGTATAGAAATTAGGTGAATATATGGTTGACATGTATAGTTTCACAAATACCCTACCAGTAGGGTAGAACAATGAGGCACTTGTCGAAGCTTTTAATGTTGTAAAAATTATGTCAGTTTAATATAGGATCCATGTAATCTTGGGGAATGTCAGCTATGTCATATTCATATGGGATGGTGGGTTTGTAGTTTTTTGGGCATGGTAATAGAATCAAGTATTGTTCTGGTAAGACTATGTTTAAGGATGATTATAATAACATTTACCATTATCAAGAATTAAATGAGACTAGGCAGATTCATGTTTAGGACATGGCACTAGCGGGTGAATATGCCAGATGAGCAACAGTTTGAGGCACTGGTGTAATTATATCATCTTAAATTATATCCTTATTTGTTTGTAATTCATCCTATTCATATATTTCCATATATCTTGTGTATGTATGTAAATTTATAACTGGTCCCAAGACTTATGCGATGGAGTTACTGGCACCATATGGAAAGAAGTGGGACAAGGGTTTCAGGTCTCTAGATTATACACACATCATGTTAAGGAATAAGCTTGAATGTGATATCTTGGATTTATAGCTGTAATTTTTCTACATAATCCTCAGTGTGAATTTTATTTTTCATTTTTTTGTTTAAAATTGATTATTATCTATTTTGAGAGTAATGTGGAACCTGATGGGATTATCCTAGTTTTTATTAGTGAATGAGATCCTCAATTAGGATGCGATGGACCTTGAATATAGAGTTGAGTAGTAATTTTTTAATATATCATCACTCATATCAATTAATTGTGATAGTGTTTTAGATACGAAATTACCTCATGTGGTTTATGAGTTCCCAGTGGTATTTCCAGATTAATTTTTAGGGTATCCTCTAGAGATGTATGAGGAGTTCCCCCTTTGTTTAGAAATAAGGCCACATCTAGTCTCTTCCTTCATATTATATGAACCTCATCTAATTGATTGAATTAAGGATTCAACATAATGATTTGGGATCTAATGGACTCATTCACCCGAGAATCTACCAATGTGTTGACCGAGTCTTGTTTGCAATAAAGGGTAATCGATATCATCTGTTGTATATTGATTAACAGAAGATGAATAATGTTATTATCATGAAATAAATATCCCTTTGACCACATTGATGTCAGGTATTATTAGCATAAGGTTTAATAGTGGTTTTTGAAGACCAACCATCATTCTAGGTATTACTATTCCTAGGTTAGAGAATTAGATATTTCGAAATAACTTTCTAAATTAGGTAATTACATTTGGAGAAAAATTTTATGCCTTTATTAAATACCCCGACCTTAGTATCCCAGAGTTGGTGGTTATGTTACTACATTGGCATATGATACCAAGAATAACACATCAAATGATTGAATAGATTTGTATACTAGTAAATTATATACAAAAATGAAAATAAAAATTATATTTTAAACATATAATAGATAATGTAATTTCTATATGAAAAACATTATACACATACCAAAACCCCACATAATGAATCAAAAAACAATTCTTAGTTTCATATGCAAAAATAAATCATAAAAATTAATAATATCAAATTATGTTTAAGGGTAAAAAAAGGGTGACATGTTTAAATATAGAATAAATAGTATGGAAAGGTAAATAATTGAAACAGGTTCCATTTATTAAAAATTTCCTTAATAATAAAAGTAGAAGAACAAATGGTCAAATAATACCATATAAAGAATCACATGAATATGAAACAAACCCATAGGTATTATAACCAACAATATATTCATGTGGAATATCAATAACTAAATTAATGATGATGGTACTAATAATTACAAACATCTAAAATATAATGTTAATGCTTTATACGAATAATCCAATATATTCAATTACTTGTTCCAACAATTGAACATTACCATGTCCTCAAACAAGAACCTAAAAATTGGTCAATCCGTTTTCCAAAACCATGTGTAGTATCTATGATGATCCAACAAATTTGAATTGAGGGGATATAATTGGACCCACACCTCACTTACCATGACTAAATAATTCCTCATAAGAAATTATTTAATTATAAAAAAAATACATTCTTATTAAAAAAATTTATAAAATTTTGTGATTACATTAACTATAAAACAAGAATGGTATCAAAATGGATCAACCATTATAACACTAAGAATAAACTATTCAATGAAGTATGGTAGATGATATAAAATTATTTAGAACTAAAATTATAATAATGTTTTAAAATATGGTATTGACATATAAGACAATACATAAATAAAACCATTTTGAAATTATTTATTAAAATACCATTTTTCTCTTTGAAAATAACTTTTTTTAAATTTTGTAAATTTAATAAAAATAAATTATTTTCATTATTTAAATAAAATTTTTGAAAAGGATGATATAAATCATTATGGTTCCTTTAATATAATAAAATTACCTCATTCTATATATGTTAAAAATCTTTCCATCTATTTTTTCAGAAATGTCTTAAAGAACCTTGTTTAGAAAACAAAAAAAATACACCCAGTAATTTTTCTTAAAAAGTAAATAACATAAATGTTAAATAAAAAATTTATTTATAATATTGAAAAAACTGAAATTTTTAGAAAAAACTGACTTGTAAGATAAATATTCATTTGTAGTTAATTAAATAGAAACAATCTTGATTAATGATGAGATTGTGAATTAACCCATTACCTGTGGTGTAATTTCCACTATGATTGTCGGAAAATTCTATATAGAATTTTTAAACAAATTATTAACCAATAAAAAATACTTATTATTTGATATATGATCCAATTATAAAATTTTACCTCAAATTTATTATTAATATTTTCTTCATTATTTAATTTTGTGTCTTACTTTTCATGTTTTCTCTTTCTTTTTTTTTTCTTAAAAGTAATGGTTCTCTTACATATGATATTGATACAATATATTTATAAAAATATTATCCTCATAAATATCATATTTATTCAATATATAATTTTTTGTTATCATTCTACAATGTAGAAATTGGAAAATGAATCACATCCCAATTTGGAGATGGTAAGAAGTATGTATGAATGAGTGATGGTATCATTCCATTATTACTGAAAGGTTAAAAAAGTTTATGGAATATTAATTTTATAGAATAATTATCATTTCTCAATTATGATAAATTTCTATAATTTTTAACATAAACTCCTACACAATGTTGTGTTGATGAAAAATATATTACATAACAACGTGGAGATGAAAAGCCATACGTACTCATAGGAGGTTCATAAATTTTTCAGAGTGTGGATAAAAGGAGGTATATAGTTGTCCCATAATCATTATAAAATCTCATAATATATTCTAAATTTTATTTATTATTTTTTCATAGAGGTAACAAATGACAAGGAATTATAATATGAATTGAACATGGATGAATTTAAAAAAAATGAATTGATGTTCGTCAGAGAAATTCCTTATGATCCAATTTTAAGGAATTTATGGTAGGATTTTTTAGAATAAAAAAACTAAAAATTTTTAAAACTATGTAAATAAGGGAAATTTTTATATTTTGGTCGATATAAAAGGCTCAAATTGGTATGACAGAGGAACAGTGGACGTTACCTTTTATTATTGAGGTGAGTGACCCCTATGAAAACACAAAAAAAATATTAAATAAATATAAGTTAAATACCAATTAAAAATTGATTTAATGTTATTTTTATAGAATATATTATTAGTATGGGTATAAATTCTAAAATATAATAATTTTTAAACATCTTTACACCACATTTTTACCCATATCATTTAGCTTTACTCCTTTTTTTCCTATTAAATCTTACCATGACAACTTGTATATTTACTCATTGAGGGTCAAAATTTTTACTATAAAACAGAAAAATAATTATAACAATATCAAGGTTGATGTTTTAAAACATATCTAAATAATTTTTGTAAAATATATATTTTATTAAAATAATATCCTTAAACAAAATATTATTTTTTCTAAAATTAAATTAATGTCGATTTCGACACAATTCATCACATTGACATTATAAAAAATATCAACACAAAATTTCAGATAAATTAATACAACAAATACCTATCTAATAAATATAGTTCATTTATAAAATTCTTGGATGAAATTGATTATAAAAAAATTATTTTATTTTTTATATTATTAATATCATTTTTTAGTTATTTATATTTTTTAAACAATCACTATATTGTTCATTATGTTAGCCATGATGATAATTATTTATTACAAAAAAAATATAAATTTACATGTTGAATATAAAAATATTATCTCTAAATTTATTTATTTTAGATGAATATAGCATCTGGATAAGCATATATTGAATGTGTAATAATTATTTAATACTTGAGTATGAAATGTTTGAATTTTCTTAAAATAAAATACTATAAATGGTATAATCTCATCCAAGTATCTTTATGTGGAAAAAAAACATCCCAATGATGATTTTGATCAAAATTCAAAAAAATAACAAAATAAGGGAAAGTATTTTTCTAATTTTATAACATTTTTATTATTATTTTAACCTCAATTTCCCAATTTACCCTTGACTATTTTATTTAAAATTATGAAATTTAATATTCAGAATAGAAAAAATTAAATGGACACTATATAATAAATTTTAACATTCTGATTTCAAAATATTGTATCAAATTTTCATAAATAAAAATATAGAATGGGTGAAAAAAAACTAATTCCATTCATAGTGTGAGAAAATAGGATTTCAAAGAGAAAATGTGCAAATGATTAATGTGTTTTTATATCCACATTAAATATAAAAAAGGATACAATGGGTATAGTTGAACTAATATATGTATTATTGAAATAAATTTAAATTTATAAAAAATTAAAAAATTATTTACCATCCTAGATTATTTAGAATAGAATAAATTTTTGAAATAAAATTATATTATATTTTTACTGTTAATTAATAAATAAATGATTTTATAAAATACCGAAATTCCAAAAATATAAATTTTGTACTTTTTATTTAAAATTTTTTTTATTTTTTTTATATATAATTTATAATAGGGTCAAATATTAATTTTAAAGAAAAATTCACATCAAACGTTGGAAAACTAACATTTGTCACGACCCGTCCTCGGGGCCCGTGCCGTGACTACCCCAAGCCCGCCTTCCATAGGCCAGGGGCTGGCGACTAGCACCAAAGGCGTAAAATCCCGATATCTGGGAAGGCATTGCCTTTATAAGAAAACAAGCACCACAGAGTACAAGCGGAAGTAAAACACTAAGTACAAAAAGAGGAGCTGAAAAGTAAAAAGGGCCGGAAATACAAGCCCAACTGTAAAGTACAACTCAAAAAGGGAAAACAGCGACTGAAAAGTAAAGCTGCTATGTTGAGATGTCCACTGGAAATCCCACCTGAAGGGTGGGTACAGATAGCTCTTCTGCTCCTCGGGTCCCGCCGTCTTCTCCAAGTATGACCCGCCCAGTGGTCTGCCTCTGGGTACCGCCTCGTCGTATAGTCCACCTCCAGGTACCGTCCAGTCCTCGAACACTCGGCCTCTGCCAGTACTGGCCGTCGTCTGCAACCAACACAACGAGGTGCGGGCATAGCCCGTGCAGGGGTGAGTATAACGATACTCAGTAGGGACCCCGAGACCCTCAAGGTCTCACTAAAAACAACAAGGATAACCAAAGAAGATCACAACAGATAAACTCTACTTAGGTATATGCCCATACATATACCTAAGTTATCAAGTAACCCATCTCAGTCATGAGGAAGCACAAGGATCATGAGATCAACGGATAACCACTACCCAGGTATATGCCCATACATATACCTAAGTTATCAAGAAACCCATCTCAATCATGAGGAAACACAAAGGTCAAAAGTCTCAGCTCAAACCAGGATTTTCATTATCGAAACCGTAACTGCTGAAGAGCTCCGTCTCTAGAGTGTACAGTGGTCCTGTCACGACTCCGAGGCTGCCGCTCGCTAACCTAAGACTGCTGAAGTACTCCTCCTGTCGAGTACTGCGGGTCTGCTGCCAACTACCAGGCGCTCCGTCCGCTGAGGGTCTGTCGCCAAATACCGGGCGCTACCCAGATAGCCTGCTGAGGTACTCCTCCTGTCGGGTACCGCGGGTCTGCTGCCAACTACTAGGCGCTCCGTCCGCCGTGGGTCTGCCGCCAAATATCGGGCGCTCCGTCCACTGGGCTAGTCGACTCACTCCAAGTCGAGTCGGTCAAGCAGTCGTCAGGTCTCAGCCGGCTACTCGGTCTCCGTACTCTGCACGCTCGTCTCCGGGAGGGTCCGCTCCACGAGCTACTGGTCGATACTCCAAGTATCACAAAGACCCACGAAGAAGTGTCTCAAAGGCCCGTCTCGTCACAGGGGTCTCAACGCAACAGACGGCGCGTCGATCGGACGCCCGGTCTGTGAGTTATTAGCCTTTTCGTCCCAGGGGCCCGGTTGGTTTCGTGAGCGAAACCAATCCCGGCCGTATCTCAACTGCACCCCGAACTCCCATAGGGTATACTCAAAGGGACCGTTACTCAACGTAACCACCAACGCCGCTGACGGCTCGTCAAGCGGACGTCCTGTCTGAAAGATATCATCTTTTCCGTTCCAGGGGCCCGGTTGGATTTCGGGTACAATCCAACCCGGCCATACTCCGACTGCATCCAAAACTCGGGCGGAGTATGTCAAAAGTTCCGTCTCATCAAGAGGAAGTCAACGAAACAGACGGCGCGTCAATCGGACGCCCGGTCTGTGAGTTATTGGCATTTTCGTCTCCGGGGCCCGGTTGGTTTTTAAGGAAAAACCAACCCGACCGTACTCCACCTGCGTCCAAACCTCGGGCGGAGTATGCCAAAAGATCCGATTCACTAAGAGGAACACAACGCGACTGACGGCGCGTCAATCGGACGTTCGTGGCTCAAGATATGAGCGTTTCCGCTCCGAAGGCCCGGTTGGTTTCGTGAACGAACCAACCCGGCCGAACTCAAAGTAACCCGAAACCTTGAGTGCGATATATCGAAACGACCGTCTCGATCCAAGGATCGCGTTGCCGCAGACGGTTCGTCATTCGGAGGTCCGAGGCTCAAGTTATGAGCCAAAATCCAAATCAGGTTCGAAACGGGGGGGTCCGGGTCCGGGCCGACCCGGCCCGACCCCCCCCCCCCCCCCTGGGCGGCCGGCGGCGGCGGACGGCGGCGGCGCGGCGGCCGGCGGCGGGCCGCGGTGGCGGCGGCGGCGGGCCGCGTGGCGGCGGCGGCGGGCCGCGCTGGCGGCTGCGGCGGGTGCCGCACGCGGGTGGCACGCGGGGGATTCAATCCCCCGCTTCTTCAATGTCGGCGCGGCATAGCCGCGCCGTTTTAATCAATCAACGGCCCCCCTTTGGGGGCCCGCTTTGAAGAGGGTCCGGGGGAGCCGCCTGCCCCCCCTCATGGGAACCGCCTCCCCCAATTAATGGGGAGGGGCTTCTTTACTGGCCGGGGGATTTATTTCCCCCGGATTTTGGCTATCCGGCCGGCCAGCTGGCCGGCCGGTTTTCTCCAACGGGACCGGAAATTCCGGTCCCCCCCCCCCCTCGGCTTCCGACGCCGGCGGCCCGGCCGCCGGTCTCCTCTTCCGCCGCGGCCCGGAACCGGCCGCGGTCTCCTCGTCTCGCCGCGGCCCGGAACCGGCCGCGGCGTTAGTAATCCGGCGCGGTGCGACGGCACCGCGCCCCTTCACCGTGCTTGATAAACATTCAACGCGGCGCGACGGCGTCGCGTTCTTGTTGTTCCTCCCAAGGTGCGCACGCGACGGCATCGCGTGAGATATTTGCATGTTCAACCGCGTGGTGCGACGGCACCACGCCATTTGCTTTCTTCCGCAAAATAATTAAACAAGAACAATGTAGGGGGTTCGGCCGTGTTCGTGCGGTCCGGCCCCCTCACGTTAAAATAATAACGCAACTTTAAACATTTTAAAAGTCTCATGCTTGACAAGCGAAATCCAGGATCAAGAAAAGGAATAAATAAAGAATGAAACAACAACCCCTACAGTTTTCCCCGCAAACAAGAATTCCCATCCCGCAAACATATTCTTCGCGGATCAACTTAATATTGAGTTGATCCGCATTCTTTGATTTCAAAAGGGAACATCCATGGAAAAAAAGATATCACTCAAAATAATTCCCTTCAACCTCTTAAATAAAAAGATTCATACCAAAAATTCCCCTACCTTGATAACGAGATGAAGTTCGAAGAGCGTTGCGGAAAGCGGCGTCGCGGGGTGAAGTTCCGTTGTCATCGGAGGAAGAGTCGTCGTCTATGGCGACGTTCCCTGCGGTGATGTCTCCTCCCTTGATGCGAAGGAAGAAGAAGAGAAGGCATGCCGTCGGTAACTTCGCGTTCTCCGTCGGAGGCGTTCTTCGTCGGAGGAGTTGTTCTTCGTCAAGAACGTTCTTCAAAACTCAAGAGCTCTCTTCCCTTTCACTTATCACATCAATTCCAACCAAAATAAAATAAGGCTCCACCTTATTTTATTTACCCATGCCATGCATTCAAATTTACAAAATTCAAATCCAATTCACTTAATTAATTAAACCATGAGTTGTTTAATTAATTAAGAGGTGGGTTGGCAAATTAAATAAGGAAGTGGAAGAGTTACTTAATTTAAGGGAGTTAACAAGTTTAAAGGAAGAGTTTATGAGAGTTATGGGAATGTGAAAGGTTGGGGCTCGTGTGGGCCCCACCTCACATTTATCCACACATGGGTAGTTAGGAACTAGTGGGTCCCATCCCAACTCCCTCACTTAGGATATAACCACTTAGATATAAATAAAAATTGTTCCCCAATTTTTATTCACTTCTAATTTAATCTACAAAAAAATTTAACTTCTCATCCCGCAAAAACGCAACTCCCGAAAAGGTCTCTTTAAGAGAATATCGGCGCTGCGAGTTCATCGGTGCCCTCGGATTTCAATTCCGAGCACCGGATCAAAAGTTAGGAATTCCCGCTCGTTCGTTCACTGAACGTACCCGAGCCAAACTTCAGAAATTAATTCCGGGCACTCCGGACCTCGGAATCAGGTGCCGTCTGAAACCGCGCTCTTGTAAAATTCTAAAGAAAATAAAGAAAAAATTTTCCTTGAATTTTACGGGTCTTTACATTACTCCCACCTCAGGGCTTTACGTCCCCGTAAAGCTTCAACTCACACTTAAGGGAAACAAAGTAGTACTGAGCACGCAACTGAGCTTTACGCTCCCATATGCTCACCTGAAGATCTTGTGCTACCCGAGAAGCACCCCAGAGGAAGCAACCGTTCACGTAGAACCTACTCCTGTCGATCCTCAATCTCTACTAGAATCTCTGTGCTTATCGCCCTGTCATCGACGTCCAACTCCCCGGGGTCGATGACGTGTGAAGAAACATACACGTATCTCCACAGCTGAGACACGTGGTGGACACTATGCACCCGGTGCGACTGAGGTGGTAGGGTTAAGCGGTAAACCTCCTCGCCTACCCTGCTGAAGAACAAAAGGGTCCATCGAACTTCGGAGATAACATGCCGCCTCGGCTACATCTCCGAAACCTCATCGGGTTGAGACCGTATAAGAACGTGTTCGTCACCCTCGAACTCAAGAGGTTTCCCTTTTTAGGTTAGAACTGAACTCAAACTCATGCTGCCACAGGGGTAGGGTTGACCAACTCAAGAGTGATCGGTCACACCCTCTTATGTCTGAGTTTAACATGAGCTGCCCAGGGTTTCCTTTTCGCCGACCAAGGAAAACCCATTCCGACGTTTGCCTAAAACAGTCAACCGGGGTATGATTTGTGAATCATACCCAGATCAACGTCGTAAGGCCTCTACGCTGCCACCAAGAGATTCCAACCGAAACTCTCGCCTCGAGGTCAAATCACACCGTCGGCGTAAGTGTGATTATCGAGTCTCCTCCCCAAGGTATCTCCAGACGTGAGGGTCAAGTCTACGGCTTACCCGGAACCTCTAGGTCTGGGACATGATTCGTGGAAGGGTAGAATGATTGGTTCCTATGTCTATAGATATGGCAGCTCGTAGTAGACATAATTCGTACCCCGAATCATTCTTAGAGCTCCTGGGTCACACTCCTTGACCGCAATGCAGCTATTCTCCTCCCCAGCCCTCCTGCTCCCTGAGCCTGGCGGGGACTACTAAGTCGGGTGGTCGTAACATGTCGAAATGTACACCACCACATGCTGCTCTCCAAGCTCTGCTTCCACGTCTGCTACCCTGCAGATTCATCTGTCCTTAGCACTTCCTCCTCCTGAAACATTTTACACGCCCGAGTCTCTGAGACTGGCGCTAGTCTCCTGCCTTTCACTGCTAACATTCACAACCACAAAGGTTCTCTCTAGCATCCTAGCATAGGTAGGAATGCATAGAGGAAAAGAAATGGTTCGGATGTCCTTTAGACTCACTTCGCTCAGAAGTTCGAGTCTAAAGAACTGATCACAACGTAACCAACGAGTACCAAGATTGATTGGTAAGCCACGTTGAGTGCTCTGCTTCCGACATGTCGTACTGTCGAAGCTGTATTAGCTCCAGAAAACTCACAACCACCTCCTCAAGCCAGTCCTCAGCCGCCTACGAGTCAGGCTCACTTCGAAACTTGAGGGATATCTGATGCTAAAACATAAGTAAGGCACTAAGACTGTGAGTCTCTGCTACCGGTACCGCCGGTAGTGTCTGCTGACCAACAGATAGTGACATAGCTGGCGCTCTACCCGTAGGTACTAATCCAGGTATCGGTTCGCGTACCGAAGCCTCGTTACTATAAGGACCAACCTCATGGTCACTCTCTGGAAACACCTGGAGCAAAGATCATCATCCGCTCTACTAGTATCCGAGCTAGGCGTAGAACTCTAGCATTCGTCTCCATCCAGTCCACTGCTGCCTGGGAAATCTGTCTCGCCTCGTATCCTCAGAGGCCTCTACTGCTGGAACTCGTGCATCGCGCTCTGCTAGCGTGCACCGTCAGCTAGTGGCATCTGCTGCCTAACGGGTGGTGGTGCTGCTGGTACACCACCCGAAGGTGCCAACACTGAAAAAGGGCCCTGCACTGGAGTCTCGCTGCTCGGTGGGCCATCATGAAAGAAACAACGTAACACGATCAAACGATTATACCTGGTGAGCTGACCTGGTTTGAGCTGTTTTAAGGGGAAAAACCTTTGAAAACACACACGCAATCAGTGTTTTCGTGCACAAAGTCGGAAATCAGTTGTCAGGGTCCTGGTGTATGGATACGTCGGCCGCCCGCACCAACACTGGACTCCCTGAACTGAAAACCACACTCGGTACTCTCAACACTATCGCTTCACAGAAAGAAAGATCAGAGTTATAAGTTCTGCGGTAGAACCGAACTCCTCTGATACCAATTTGTCACGACCCGTCCTCGGGGCCCGTGCCGTGACTACCCCAAGCCCGCCTTCCATAGGCCAGGGGCTGGCGACTAGCACCAAAGGCGTAAAATCCCGATATCTGGGAAGGCATTGCCTTTATAAGAAAACAAGCACCACAGAGTACAAGCGGAAGTAAAACACTAAGTACAAAAAGAAGAGCTGAAAAGTAAAAAGGGCCGGAAATACAAGCCCAACTGTAAAGTACAACTCAAAAAGGGAAAACAGCGACTGAAAAGTAAAGCTGCTATGTTGAGATGTCCACTGGAAATCCCACCTGAAGGGTGGGTACAGATAGCTCTTCTGCTCCTCGGGTCCCGCCGTCTGCTCCAAGTATGACCCGCCCAGTGGTCTGCCTCTGGGTACCGCCTCGTCGTATAGTCCACCTCCAGGTACCGTCCAGTCCTCGAACACTCGGCCTCTGCCAGTACTGGCCGTCGTCTGCAACCAACACAACGAGGTGCGGGCATAGCCCGTGCAGGGATGAGTATAACGATACTCAGTAGGGACCCCGAGACCCTCAAGGTCTCACTAAAAACAACAAGGATAACCACAAGAAGATCACAACAGATAAACTCTACTTAGGTATATGCCCATACATATACCTAAGTTATCAAGTAACCCATCTCAGTCATGAGGAAGCACAAGGATCATGAGATCAACGGATAACCACTACCCAGGTATATGCCCATACATATACCTAAGTTATCAAGAAACCCATCTCAATCATGAGGAAACACAAAGGTCAAAAGTCTCAGCTCAAACCAGGATTTTCATTATCGAAACCGTAACTGCTGAAGAGCTCCGTCTCTAGAGTGTACAGTGGTCCTGTCACGACTCCGAGGCTGCCGCTCGCTAACCTAAGACTGCTGAAGTACTCCTCCTGTCGAGTACTGCGGGTCTGCTGCCAACTACCAGGCGCTCCGTCCGCTGAGGGTCTGTCGCCAAATACCGGGCGCTACCCAGATAGCCTGCTGAGGTACTCCTCCTGTCGGGTACCGCGGGTCTGCTGCCAACTACTAGGCGCTCCGTCCGCCGTGGGTCTGCCGCCAAATACCGGGCGCTCCGTCCACTGGGCTAGTCGACTCACTCCAAGTCGAGTCGGTCAAGCAGTCGTCAGGTCTCAGCCGGCTACTCGGTCTCCGTACTCTGCACGCTCGTCTCCGGGAGGGTCCGCTCCACGAGCTACTGGTCGATACTCCAAGTATCACAAAGACCCACGAAGAAGTGTCTCAAAGGCCCGTCTCGTCACAGGGGTCTCAACGCAACAGACGGCGCGTCGATCGGACGCCCGGTCTGTGAGTTATTAGCCTTTTCGTCCCAGGGGCCCGGTTGGTTTCGTGAGCGAAACCAATCCCGGCCGTATCTCAACTGCACCCCGAACTCTCATAGGGTATACTCAAAGGGACCGTTACTCAACGTAACCACCAACGCCGCTGACGGCTCGTCAAGCGGACGTCCTGTCTGAAAGATATCATCTTTTCCGTTCCAGGGGCCCGGTTGGATTTCGGGTACAATCCAACCCGGCCATACTCCGACTGCATCCAAAACTCGGGCGGAGTATGTCAAAAGTTCTGTCTCATCAAGAGGAAGTCAACGAAACAGACGGCGCGTCAATCGGACGCCCGGTCTGTGAGTTATTGACATTTTCGTCTCCGGGGCCCGGTTGGTTTTTAAGGAAAAACCAACCCGACCGTACTCCACCTGCGTCCAAACCTCGGGCGGAGTATGCCAAAAGATCCGATTCACTAAGAGGAACACAACGCGACTGACGGCACGTCAATCAGACGTTCGTGGCTCAAGATATGAGCGTTTCCGCTCCGAAGGCCCGGTTGGTTTCGTGAACGAACCAACCCGGCCGAACTCAAAGTAACCCAAAACCTTAAGTGCGATATATCGAAACGACCGTCTCGATCCAAGGATCGCGTTGCCGCAGACGGTTCGTCATTCGGAGGTCCGAGGCTCAAGTTATGAGCCAAAAACCAAATCAGGTTCGAAACGGGGGGGTCCGGGTCCGGGCCGACCCGGCCCGACCCCCCCCCCCCCCTGGGCGGCGCGGTGGCCGGCGGCGGCGGCCGGCGGCGGCGGACGGCGGCGGCGCGGCGGCCGGCGGCGGGCCGCGGTGGCGGCGGCGGCGGGCCGCGTGGCGGCGACGGCGGGCCGCGCTGGCGGCGGCGGCGGGTGCCGCACGCGGGTGGCACGCGGGGGATTCAATCCCCCGCTTCTTCAATGTCGGCGCGGCATAGCCGCGCCGTTTTAATCAATCAACGGCCCCCCTTTGGGGGCCCGCTTTGAAGAGGGTCCGGGGGAGCCGCCTGCCCCCCCTCATGGGAACCGCCTCCCCCAATTAATGGGGAGGGGCTTCTTTACTGGCCGGGGGATTTATTTCCCCCGGATTTTGGCTATCCGGCCGGCCAGCTGGCCGGCCGGTTTTCTCCAACGGGACCGGAAATTCCGGTCCCCCCCCCTCGGCTTCCGACGCCGGCGGCCCGGCCGCCGGTCTCCTCTTCCGCCGCGGCCCGGAACCGACCGCGGTCTCCTCGTCTCGCCGCGGCCCGGAACCGGCCGCGGCGTTAGTAATCCGGCGCGGTGCGACGGCACCGCGCCCCTTCACCGTGCTTGATAAACATTCAACGCGGCGCGACGGCGTCGCGTTCTTGTTGTTCCTCCCAAGGTGCGCACGCGACGGCATCGCGTGAGATATTTGCATGTTCATCCGCGTGGTGCGACGGCACCACGCCATTTGCTTTCTTCCGCAAAATAATTAAACAAGAACAATGGAGGGGGTTCGGCCGTGTTCGTGCGGTCCGGCCCCCTCACGTTAAAATAATAACGCAACTTTAAACATTTTAAAAGTCTCATGCTTGACAAGCGAAATCCAGGATCAAGAAAAGGAATAAATAAAGAATGAAACAACAACCCCTACAGTTTTCCCCGCAAACAAGAATTCCCAACCCGCAAACATATTCTTCGCGGATCAACTTAATATTGAGTTGATCCGCATTCTTTGATTTCAAAAGGGAACATCCATGGAAAAAAAGATATCACTCAAAATAATTCCCTTCAACCTCTTAAATAAAAAGATTCATACCAAAAAATCCCCTACCTTGATAACGAGATGAAGTTCGAAGAGCGTTGCGGAAAGCGGCGTCGCGGGGTGAAGTTCCGTTGTCATCGGAGGAAGAGTCGTCGTCTATGGCGACCTTCCCTGCGGTGATGTCTCCTCCCTTGATGCGAAGGAAGAAGAAGAGAAGGCATGCCGTCGGTAACTTCGCGTTCTCCGTCGGAGGCGTTCTTCGTCGGAGGAGTTGTTCTTCGTCAAGAACGTTCTTCAAAACTCAAGAGCTCTCTTCCCTTTCACTTATCACATCAATTCCAACCAAAATAAAATAAGGCTCCACCTTATTTTATTTACCCATGCCATGCATTCAAATTTACAAAATTCAAATCCAATTCACTTAATTAATTAAACCATGAGTTGTTTAATTAATTAAGAGGTGGGTTGGCAAATTAAATAAGGAAGTGGAAGAGTTACTTAATTTAAGGGAGTTAACAAGTTTAAAGGAAGAGTTTATGAGAGTTATGGGAATGTGAATGGTTGGGGCTCGTGTGGGCCCCACCTCACATTTATCCACACATGGGTAGTTAGGAACTAGTGGGTCCCATCCCAACTCCCTCACTTAGGATATAACCACTTAGATATAAATAAAAATTGTTCCCCAATTTTTATTCACTTCTAATTTAATCTACAAAAAAATTTAACTTCTCATCCCGCAAAAACGCAACTCCCGAAAAGGTCTCTTTAAGCGAATATCGGCTCTGCGAGTTCATCGGTGCCCTCGGATTTCAATTCCGAGCACCGGATCAAAAGTTAGGAATTCCCGCTCGTTCGTTCACTGAACGTACCCGAGCCAAACTTCAGAAATTAATTCCGGGCACTCCGGACCTCGGAATCAGGTGCCGTCTGAAACCGCGCTCTTGTAAAATTCTAAAGAAAATTAAGAAAAAATTTTCCTTGAATTTTACGGGTCTTTACACATTACTAAAATATAGATTTTTATAAGTAAAAGTAGATTTATTTTTATATTATTTATACAGAACACATAATTTAAATATTTAACTTTAAATTTAACATAAAATCTTCATAATATAGTTAACACAATTCATTCCCTCAATTTTTAATGCTATGATATAATTTTTATCTTAAATAATAATATTAAAAGTATATTGAGGACCATTTATTATTTATGGGTTATGAAACAAGATATCAAATACTATATATTTATGTAGAGACATATATAAAAAACTAAACATATCATATTCTACATTATTTAATAAATTTCATCCACAAAATTTGAAATTCCACTTCAAATATCAATGGTTGATACTTGAAAATTCTTTTTGTGGGAAACCCTCATCCGAAATCGAGTTAATAAAACATCATATTAATAATAGGGAATGGGAAATGAAACAGTCACCACACAATTATGATTACATATTGGAAAAAATAGTGGTTCATGAATACATATATATTGACGTAAAACCTAACTATATTGTTTTTATGGAGAGTTACAGTGAAAATGGTCATCAGAGAGATTACCATAAACAACTATAGATTTATGAGATGTTATAATTTTATTAATTCCCTCACATGAAATGTTAATAATAATGTTTGTTCAAAAATATTTTTCCTAGAGATGAGAGAATCTTTCACTATTTAGATACGTATTTTAAAAATTAAACTTACATGATTAATTTCTATCTCATGATAATATTATTATTATTATTAATTGTTATTCAATCTATATTCACATAATTTCATACATCAAGAGATGGATATAAAAGATGAATTGTACAACTAAAAAAATTATCAAAAGATCAAAATTCGTTTAATTGACCATTATGTACTATCAAAACCAAAATTGTTAGAATTGGATATTCAATACATTAAATCATATGTCAACCCCAAATAATAAATTTAAATTATCAACTTAAAAACATCCAAAAGTAGCTAATTTTACGACTCATCAAAATTATTCCTATCCAAATTTAGAGAACACACATTTATATGGAAGGTTAGTAAATTTAATAATTCAATAAAATAAAAAAATTAAACCTCATAATGTTTCTCTTCTTTTTACATACGACATATATGAATAAAATAATCAGTCTAAAATCATTATGGAAACATGAATTCTTCCAAATCCATTATGAAGAAATACTATAGTATAATAATTATATATTCTATAAATATTATAACTAGAAAAACATTCATATTAATTATTCCACTATTATAGTAGTAACAACATAATCTATTCTTTATTAATTTTCTTATTCTAATGTATATTTCATTGATGCTTGTGTAACTCATTTTTATAGTTCCAATTATCCTTATGGTGAAATAATTCCATAATGTGATATTATTTATTTAACATAAAATCATGAGTATGGTATCCATTTTTCCAAAACATGAAACAAAATCCATTTCATTTTAATCATTTTCCATGGTTATTTCATCCTCAAATATCACATGTTGGAAAATCCATCAATAACTTCATTCCATTATCTGACTCTTACTCCACCATTAATTTCTTTTCATCTAACTATTTAATATCATAAGTATTTTGGTAATTGTATCTCGATCTTTGTAGCACATGATACTATATCGTCATCTAATGGGAATGTTTAGAAAACCAATGGCCTTTTGATTTATGTATTTATTCTGTCAATGAAATAATCAATCATAAACATTGGGTTACATAAGAATATACATAATTCCTATCTAATCCTCTATAGTATACATAATCTGTACAAATACACTCTTCCACTATTATCCAAAACTCAAGAGTTGACTCTCTATGTGTACTCGTAAATCGTGAGGTAAATATTTTTCCAATAAAAGTTCTTTCAAATCTTTTCATTACATGATAGTTAATTCTTCATCATATATAGTGTTTTTTAACTAATGAAAACCATTGATCTACATATCTGTAGTGATAATTAATTTTTATAAAAACCTTCTCTGATTCATTACATTCAAATGTGATAGATATATTTTCTATTTAAATAATCTGTTTCTTAAAATAAAATATTTTTATTGAATGATTAAATAGATTATGATGTTTTCACATAATGTGTTCTGACATTTTTACACCATGTTGTGGATAAAAATAATACATACAAGAATGTTTCTTTCTCAAAACATGAGTCATTAATCCCAATATTGTTATAATTTGTTCATATGAAAGTATATCTCGGGCTCTAGTACTAGCTTTATTACCATTCCTAGTAATAAAATCCCTACATGAATTGACATATTTTTCACTACTTTTGTAATGACCCATTCTTGTAGTATTGAATATAATAAATTAAAATATAACATATTGAATCATAATTTATAACCTTCAAACTAGAGAATAACATAACCGAAATTAAAAGTTTTAATATAACTAATCTATAAAGGATAAAATTGGTCTATTTAGAAGTGATTAAAAATTTCATCATAGGGTTTCAATTTATAATATATGATTCCTAAATCAAGTTCCTATATTTTTTCCCTAAAATTACTCTAATACTAATTAAAAATACCCCAACCTGAGTATCCTATATCTAACAGTCACTTTATTACATTTTTCGAAGATAAATGAATTTTTATCATAAATTTTCGAATACCTTAACATTATTATAAACCTAGATACATATATGAAATTAAAATTACATTTTATAAATATAAAAAAATATTAATATGATAAAAAAATAATCATCACAGAAAAACCCTACATAATCAATCAGAACCCACTTTAGGGTATCATGGGGAAAAATGAAACATATGAAATTAGTGGGAACCAATGATTATTAAGTGTAAGCATATAGATTATTCTACGAGTAAATACGGTATAAAAATATAGAATGGTAAATCCCGGAAACACATTACATAGAATCAATAACATGATCATAATATGAAATAAATAATAGATGATCAAATAATTCTATATAAATAATGCAATAAAAATGGAACATAATCATATATATTATATGTAATCGAATAATCCTATGGAATAAAATTTTAAAAAAAATCCTAATTATAGAATATATAATACAAAACATCTAAAAATATGTATTGAAGCATTTTATCAAGAATATAATAATTTGAAATCTCCATTCCAATAATCTAACAATATCAAGGATTCTTATTGAGAATTTAATAAATAGTTAAGGAGATTTCAAAAACCTAGCCTAGTTTATAACATTAGACGTAAAGATGAATCAAAGTTATATAGAGGGACCCTAACATATAATAAAATGTAAAATTAATTCCACATATTAAAAGATTTAACCATAAACAAAATTACATTCATATTAAAAACTAGGAAATGAATTGTGAATACTTTCACTATAAACCAAGAATGGTATTGAAATAGAACAATGATAGAAAAAATGATAATAAATAAACAATAAAATATTCTAGATTTTATAATAACATATCCACCACCCTTGATCATATGATTTTAACAAAGGTTTTTTTCATAGATGAAAACACTCTAACAAAATCATTGAAATTTATTGAGGAAAATACCACTTCTCAAATTGAAAATAAATTTTATATAAAACGTTGTGAAATTATTAAAAAATAATATTTAATTTTATAATAATTAAAATATTTTTCAAAATATTTTATAAATAATTAGGGTTTCATGATGAATGAATAATACACTTACTCGATATAATTTTAAATAACATCTATTTAGTATCTTTGTTGGAAAATTATCAAGGAACATTGTAGAGGAAATGAAAAAATATAAATTATAATCATTTTGTAAAAACATAAAAAGTGATTTATAAAATTAAACAATAAAGGGAGAGTATTATTGAAAAATTTTAAAAAATTTTTATAAAACAATTAAATTTAATATAAATATTCCCTTGGGGAGACTTAAACAAAAACAATCTTGATTAATAATATGATTGTAAATTAAACACTAAACTTATGTACAATTTCATCGATCTCTTCTAAAAATCATGTATATTGGTTTTAAACATATTATTTAATTTTAATATAGTAATAATAATTTTTAATATCAAATATCTTCCACTTATAACATTTTACAACTCTATTATTTATAATTGATTTTTTGTTTTATTTCACTATTTAGGTTGTTAATTTCCATGTTTTCTCATAATTGATGTATATTAAAAGAAACTATTATCTTTAATAGTATATTGATAAAGAATATAGTCTATAATATTAACATATTTAATATATTATTTATTAATTAGATTTATTTTTATAATGATTCATGAATGGTAACTTGAAAAAATAATAACATCGCACCCTAGAGACAATACATCGTACAAATACACCAACGATCATATCATTCATATATTAGTAAAAGGATATGTAAATGAATGATAGATTAATTTCTATAGAATAAATACTATTTACTAACATGTATAAATATCAATTATTTCAATCATTATAACCATCCAAATAATGTATTGATGAAAAACATAATTCACTATCGCGTGTAGATAGTATGTTTTATATATGCACATGACATGATATTATTTTTCATAGAATAGAAAATAGTTGGAATATGGTTTTCCAATAATAAAAATAATTTCCCTAATTATTTTTTATATTGGAGTTATTATTTTATCATTGAAATAACAGATGACCTGTAATTTGAAGAATAAATGAACTTGGACGTGTTAGTAAAAATGATCACCCATTCTTCAGAGGACGTCCCACTGTTCTATTTATATAGTATTTATGGATTTCCTATTTAGAAGACCAAAAATTCCATTACTTGGATAATAATGATAATAATTGAAATTTTATTGTATGGTCATTCTTGGAAGCTCAATGTGGTGTGACGAAGTGAGGTAGAATGTTCTTTTTTATATTAGAGGTAAGGAGAACTAGTGGAAACACTCAAAATATGAAATTATTATAAATTAATATTCAATTAAAAGTATATTCGAAGAATTTTATTAAAAGATAAGATGGTTATGGGTTAAATTAATGTTATAAAATAATTCTTAGAAATTTTTTGGTGACATTTATACCCATATATTTTTGATTTTACTATTATTTAATACCATCAAATCATACATTGACAATATTTATTTTTACTCTTGGATGGAAAATATTGTTAATATAAAATTAATAAATATCCTTAAAGGAATTAGATATTACTTATTCAATTTTATATCACTCTTTGGAACTAAATTTATAAATATTATAATTTATATTATTTAAAAATGTAATATTTTATTTAAAATATCATTAATAGAAATTTTCACAATATTCATTACGTTGAATTTTAAAAATTATCAATACACAAGATAATATAGAAAATACAATTAAAACATTTTCAGCTAGTCTCTGTAATCTACCGAACTCTTGGAAGACATTAATTATCTGGAATTATTCTTATTTTAATATTTTTAATATCAATTTTTTATAATTCTATTTATAAAACAATTATGTAATCATCATAGTGTAAGATATTAAGGTAACTATTTATTTCCGACAAATTAAAAATAAATTATCATGTTTAGGAAAAAAATTATATTTAAAATAACTATATGTAGATGAATATTCCTCTCAAATTACTAC
This sequence comes from Viscum album, assembly GCA_963277665.1. Lineage (NCBI taxonomy): Eukaryota > Viridiplantae > Streptophyta > Magnoliopsida > Santalales > Viscaceae > Viscum > Viscum album. The sequence goes on along the minus strand of OY728125.1, from coordinate 1,389,721,763 downwards.
ACATTAAAAATAGAATATTTATTGAAAACATTACATTGAAATATATTACATTCCTTATAAAAATTACTATAAAAGTTTTAATTTCATCAATACGGATCCAATAGGCCATAAAGTTCAGAAAAAATAAATTTTTTTCAACAATCACCCATCAAAAAAATTAGATGCGTTTGGTAAATTTTATATAATTTGTAAAAAAAAATTAACATTAAAAACTAGATTTACCCTAAACTACCATGATTAAAATTGCTAATGTTTTTATTTATATTGGGAAAAATAAAAGGACCATATTTAAAAATATTAATTTTATCCTTCCTCCATCTACCAATTTAACCCAAAATCCTCCCCACTTTCCCAATTTAGGATTTTCATCCATAGGTGGATCTCTCACTCCCCCATTGAACCATTTTACCACTTTTATTTGATATATTTCATTTATATTATTCATGATATCATCCACCAAGCCCTTACTTTCTTGATTTATTCTTCCCTATTGGACACTTACTCCCTCTTCATTGGCTTCTTCTTTATCTAGAGGATGAGTGGACGTAATAACAGTTCACTACTGTTTTTTGGGATGAGTCTTGATGGTTTTGTCATAATGATGTCAATATAAGGTCCCCGTGTGGGTCCTCATGGTTTTCCACCAAATTTTGGATGTTAGGTGAATACATTATTTGACATTATTAAAATATTTTAGTATGTTCTATGTGCCTATTAAATGCGTTAAATGAATTATGTGGATTATAAATTTTTTAAAATGGTTTTGATGTGCATATGCATTGAAATGGGAATTTTCAAATGAAATTGGTTGGGTTTCACATGTTTCATATTTCCCTATATTCTATATGTGTTCTCTATGTTGTGTATGTGGTGTGAGGTATGTTTTTCATATTTATATAGTGGAAATATAGATTCGAAATATGTGTATTAATTAAAAATTGTGTTTTATCATGTGAACTCATGTTCTTAGGTGTGTGAATGAGTAAGAGGTGGTGTTGGTGACATTTGAAATAGAAATTTTGTACAGTGGGAATCCTAGGTTAGTTGGTGGTAGGACTTGGAACAGTACACAACACAGATCAATGTGGTTGATTTCATGTTCCCTACAGAAGTATTCAATCTACAAGAGAAAATCATTTATGATGATGATCAGAGGACACTATTCCATGGAGTGTGTTCCCATGTAGTGAATTTTTCATGAGAATATTGTGTAATATGGTTATGATAAAATGTTTCACTAATGTGCATGGTTCCTAGGGTAACACTAGTTATAGAGCCATTACAGATTACCAATGGAACTCTTTTGATTTTATGATTACTATTAGGATATGGTCGACCATACCTTAATTTTTATTTCCAAACCTATTTCTCCAGAAAATGATTTCCTCATTTTTTATTCATAATGATTTCAGTTTCATTCTTAATATAGGATTGTCAATTTGTATCATAATATTATGGTTTGTAATATCTATTGGGTGAAATACTACTGCGCATTTGATCACACCTTACATGCACCCTAGGGGAATATATAACTTGGTATGTTTTAAATAGGTAGAGGAATGATGTTCTATTGGGTAAATTATGTGTCTTCTTACTAGTTCCCACTTCGTGAAGATGTTGGTAATGGTGGACTGTGGTATATAACACTCTTTTAGCATGGTAATTTTTTGTTATGGGTAGTTTTTTTTCAATTCCATTTGGGGTTTTTTGTAAATTGTAAAATATAATCCAATGTTGGTTTTATTTATTTTTGATATTGTAATTATTCATTATTCGATACTTGATTTGTGTGAATTATCTATGGTTTCTTTCCATGGGAGATTTAATTCCAAATAAGTGATTTGTTGATACGGAGGCACTAGTTTCTTTCCCATGGGAATTGGGCATTCACATTAGGCCACACCACATTCCTAATTGGGTGTTGGGATTGACGGCATCATAGAGTTGTTCATGAAACATTCACTATTGAAGGAAACAATATGAGAATATAATTATATTCTTGAAGATAATCACTATGAAGAATCTATTAGGATTCCTCCTGTAGGATATACATATATATATATATATATGATTATATTAATCACTCAACACTCTATTACGATTCATATTCACTCACACCATGCTCATACCACTCATAGTATAATGTAAAATAGTAGATGGGTGTTTCTAGATATTTGGAAGAAGGGATGTCTGGTCTTTATTAAACACCATCACAAAATGGTTATTCCATTATATATATATGGTAAATTCCTCATGTTATGATGAATTAATATATACATTATGAATTATATGAATTATGCCAGAAAATAAAAATAATTTTCTATATTAGATAATATAATTCCATAATTTGTTTTCTCTTTTGATGTATTTGACAGAAATAATAGACAATGTAGGATATATTTTAACACTATCCTTTAATGACCATCTTCCATCTAAATAATATGGTTATTTTATATTTAAATAATATGAATTATTATTTTTTATATATCATAACTAGTGGTAAATATATCACATTATCATATAAGATGACATGAAATTAACCATAATATTAAAAAAATTAGTTTCAAAATATTATACCCTACAACATAAATTAATCATAAAATTTGATATGTGGTATAATATATAAGTTATATAATATCTTATGGAATATCTCATAACATAAATTTAAAGGAAGAAATATATGAGCATTGGAAGTTGAACATAGTGAATTACACTAATTTAATAGAATATATGATTTTTTGATAGTGAGGTGAATTTATGAATAGATTAAATATATTGTGATAGAGTTAAAAAATAATAAACTATTTATATTACATATTTAATTATAATTTTATTTTATAAATATTTAATTGAATAGTTTTTTCAAAACTTTGGAAGAAAATATAATTATATTATAATACATTAATAGTTGCATTTAATTGTATAATTTGAAATTTGATGAATTGTTTTCAATAAAATGCACATAAAATATTTAAAAACACAATGAAATTAGTAAATAGTCAAATTTTTTGTTGATTTTATTATAAAATGTTTTTATTGAATAGTTGCAATACGCAATAATCATGATGATACTTCTATATTATACATTTTATAAAAATGATGTATAAATTAAAATAAATTGCATCAAGATTAAAAAAATTATTTAATTACAATAATATAATTTTAAATAAGTAAAATTAATTTTAAACCCATTAATTATATTTTTCAAATCTGAATATATTTTAAAATTTAAAAAAATATTTAAGATGACACATATTTGATATATAAAACATCTATTTTAATATGATTATTGTTTTAAACATTTAATAGTACAAATACATGTCATATATGTCACTAACACTCATTAAAAAAATAAAATAATTTTACTTTAGTTTTACATAATCTCTTATTAATGGATTTCATATTGAATTTAATAATAAATTTTCCTTCATATTCAATAAAACCCCATAAATCCAATAATTTCCTTCCATTGAAGAACTAGTAACCAATGTTTTTCTATATAATTCTTGTGAAATATTCTTTTCTATGGTAGTTTGGTATATAATTTTATTGATACTTGATCTCAATTTCATTCTTCAAAGTAAAAACTATTAATTTATTCAATAGGTATTTGAAGTAAGTGTTCCTAACCCATTATTGACCATTCGATTTATATCTCCATGAATCATATTGATCTAAGTAGAGCATTATAATGATTTAGAAATGGATATAGTAAGTTATGTGTTTTGAATCCTTTATCTTTATATCAATTTCCTATTTCTTTGAATTCATTTTCATTTCAATATATATGAAATATTTGTTTCATTTTTAGATATCCATAGTTATATTATAAATAAATAATTACCATTGCCTCATATTGTCTAACCCTCAAATTCTATGATAATAGTGAAAAATTTCCAAGTTATCATATTCATTATTTCAATGTGTGAATTTTTGTACCATTTCACTAGTTACAAAAATTTCCTTTCATATACATATATGATAAGAGTATACCACTTTACTAAATTATCAGATAGGATACATTCTACAGAATATCTAATTAATCCTATTCAATTTATTGATATGCACATAAATATAAATGTAATTTAATTGACTATGGAAACATTTGTAATTTTTATACCAATTAGATCAATTCTAAAATGTATGGAATATATGAACACGTATTTATAAATGGATGGTTTTTATATTATAAAACAAATTATTAGATAAAATTGTATATTTTATGGAACAATTATTAATATGGTGTAATTTATGTGGTCTAATATTATATTTCCCCATAAAAAATCTGTAAGCCTTCTGAGAAAATAATGTTTTAGGTCATTTTCTTATTTAATTCATATCATGTCGGATATCGTAGAATAAGTACAAAAATTTGTGGTTAAAAAACATTATCCATGGCATGGTATATTTGAGTAAGACATATATTCTCATGTATCTTATAAGAATGGAATATATTTTTTATCCATATAAGTTTTATTTATAATTTTCATCAAATGATATATATTTTTTGGAATTATTTAAGAAAGTTATTTCAACATAAGTGTTTATGACTTAATTATAACCATTTTATTTGAATAATAATCTTCTCCATATTCAGAGTATAATATATCTCTTAATTTTTATCCATTCCTATATGTAACCTAGATGATTTCATGAGTGATTCATAGATATGATTTTAGTAATAATAAATTCTCAAAAAATTCAGTTTTTTGCTTCTGTATATTAGTGTAATATACGGATCATATTTTTATCTTTTCACCTAATTATATTAATGGTTAAATTAAATATATTTTGATCTAATTTATTATGTATATCATTAATAAAAATACTTTAAAATTTTGATCACTAGAGGCATATTGTAAAAATTATGTTTGGAGTTTTCAAATAAATAGTATTATTTACTTTATTTTATGATTTCTTGGGACCTAAGTAAATAGCAATTTCCAAAAAAATTTATTATAAATTAAGATATGTGGATAGAAGCAATTATTATAAGAGTTAATAATGGATAATATTCTCATGGTTTATATATTGGTCTATTAATTAATAAATTATTATTACTCTTAATTAAGGGTTTATAAAATTATTTAATAGAAGTAGAATGATTATTTGGTAGAGTATAATGTTTTATTGTAAATTATTATTATATTTTGTTAGTAACATTTTGTCTCATATTTTATGTTAATAATGTAAAAAAACAAAAAAAATTAATACTTTCACGTGATGTAATAAAAAATTATAAAATAATTTAAATATTTATTGACATTTAATTAAATAATTATAATTATGTAATTTTTAAAAAATGTCTATATATTTTTTTTTAATGACTAAAATACCATATTCTACTCATTTTTGTATCTATATATATATATAGTGAATAATTTGGACATGTATGTCTCCATATACTAATAATCTATTGGTTTATAAATGATCAATGAACCTATATATGACTACCCCAATTTATTTACTCGTTTTTATTTCATTAATAAAAATTATGATTGTATTTATATTTTAATATAAAAAATAATTTATGATTTAATAGATTATATAATTGAATTTAAGGTAAAATTAATTTATATACTCACCCCATATAAATATATCATTTTTGATCTACTAAATTGGGTCCTCCACAATAATTATTAGATCCATAAAAAACCATAAATAATTTTCTATTCATTTGGTTTTATTTTATCTACAGTATATGTCAAATTTATATTTGAATTTTATTTACATGTAGGGTTATATAAATATAGTGATGAAAATTGAAGTATCTAAAACATTAGAAAAACTAAAATTTATGGATACATGAAAATATTGTGATCATATAGTGTCAAGATATGGATACAATAAATATTTATAGTGATTTACCTATTATTGTTGAAGGTATTATGATGATGATTTCTTATATATTGTAAATTTAAATCATTACTTAGCTATTCATATTATGATAGAAATATATTTGATAAATTAATATAATCAAAATTTTTGATAAATATTATAAATCATGTTTCTCTGAAGCAATAAAATTTGCAAAGGGATTTGTATAGTAAATGTGATAATAATTGAAACCTACTATTAAAAAATAAATTAAATTCCTATTATAAATTATGATGAACAATTTAATGACATCCAAATAATCTTTTATAGTAATATTGAATGGTATTTTTTCAAAATATTATACTTTTTATCTTTAGCAATAGTTTTGATTAAAATATGTCACGACATAAACATCATGATTCGATATACATTTTAATGTGGGAATTGTAAATTATGTTTAATAAATAAGATATAATAAAATGTTATTCTTTTTGTAATATTACTATTTTTGTAATAAAGTATCTTATAAATAATTCAAAAATATGGGGACTCAAAATTAGGTTAAAATTAAAATATAAATCAATTTTAGAATATGATAATAAGTAAGGATATGATTAAATCATATAACACATCATGGTGAAATAAATAATTATAATGTAAATCAGTATAATAATTTTCCTTCATAATGAATCTGTATTTATGTATTGTTTAATATTAAATTTAAATTATTTATATTGAATAAAGAATGTATTATAGTATTTTTTCTAAAAAAAGAATTTTTTTAATATAAAAATAAAATGTAATAATTTTTTTGTTCCCTATTATAGTTAAAATAAGTTTTCTACAAACATTTAAATTTAATATTTTATATAAAATAGATAATTTATGTTGTGGTTATATTAAATATCATGATCAATCCTCACATAGTGTGAATGAAATAAATAATTATTTCTAATTCAATATTATAATAGCTCTCAATTTATATATTGGGAAGAATGACATAATAAAATTTACACAATAATTGGAATATAAGAAACATCAAATAAATGTTTTATAATAATAATATAATAATAATAAATTTTTTATAATAGTCCCTCGTTAATAAACTTATGTCCGTAAATTAATCAACCGATTTGTTATTACAGATGGATGTTTTGAGGGTAGTTGTTTTACAAATTTTATTAGAGGAAGATGAATGATACACTAGAGTATTAAAGTAAATTAATATATTATGTAACAAGCCATTAGTATGTAATAATGGTTTTATGATGAAAATAAAATAAAAGGATTAATCATTGAATTTAACAAAACATTGTCAGCTGTTGGTAAATACATGATTGAAATTAAAATCATTTTTAGAAATAAAATAATTATATAGATCATATTATATATCAGAAACCTAACAATGAAAATTCTAATATAAAATCATAAATGAGGAAGATGAATCATTATTATTCTATGAGAAGATACTATATTGTTTTCATTATATATTTATATAATGAGATAGAGATCAAAAGTAAAAGACAACATTAATTAAAAATACGATCAAAATATTGTAAATATTTTTGTCAACATGGTATATATGAATAGTATTTTATAATTATAATGTTATGATTTTTTGAATTAATAATCCCAAAACAAGAATTAGAAAAAACAAATTGATTATAGAGTAAATATTGATCATATTTGTGAAGAATAATTTTATTATTTAGTGATCCTTTGAGATATATAGGTTTCAATCATGTGGTAATGATTTTATATTACGATTAAATATATAGATTAAATGAAATAAAATATAATAATTTGAGGTGAATGCATCCCATATCATGAAAAAAAAGCCAATATAATTTTGAAACATCAGAAGTGAAGGTGAAAATTTATTTTCAATTACATAAGGTACTATTTTGAAGGATAAAAAATGATTTTATTGAATGGATGACTATATCACTGTCTTGAAAAAAATATAAAAATGTAAAAAATTACTGTAATTTATTTATTATGAATAAAAAATATGAAAGAAAAGAATTGAGTTATAAATCGCACACTAAAATCATAAAAAAATGGCGTGGATAATTGATTTTTTTTCTAGAAATATTTATTATAGTAATATATTCAATACATTTAAGAAATTAAATATGTTTTTTAAAATTTTTATTAAAAATATATCTATTTATTTAAAGGATATTAACATTTTATATTTCGTTATAATAAATTAGAAATCAATGTATATTTTAATTATTAATGAACTATTTGATAACTAACATTTTTTTTCTAATATTTTGAAAGAAATCATTGAAGTACTATACATGAAGGATGATTCCTTAGGAAATTAGTTAATTTATGGCCATATTAAAATTATTGAACAATCAACTAAATGTAACTTATTTCTTGTGTGAGATGTAGAATGTATATTATTTGAGTTTGATAGATTAATGTGACTTATAAAACAAAATTTAATGCATGGTAATAATGGTTTTTACTCATTTGATAATGAATTTCATTATAATAAGTGAATTATGTGTATCTACAGTAATTATAATTCACTAATGTGGTTTAAAATTTAAAAATGGTGTGTAGTTAAAGACTATAGTTATCTTTTAATTAAGATCATATCATATAGTGAGACAAAGTATAATGGCATTATGATGATATATTTCATCTAAAATCATTTAATTTTACATTTTTAATGTTTATTTTACCGAAAAAATAATAATGTGTTACTAAAATAAAAAGAACATATATTTTCAGATATATATATTATACAATATTAGTGGAATATAATGTTTTTATAACTATTTAAATAAGGGTAATATATTAATGAATGGAAAAAAATCATATATTGTATTATTTTACACACATACACACAGAAATATATATATTTATTGTATTTATATTATTAGAGTTCCTCATGTTAGAAATAAAATAATATATTTGGATTTCTATACATTGTTATTATGAAATAATAATATTTGATAATATTTTAGGAGTGTGTAGTTCATTATATATTCACGAGTTATTCATAAAATCTAATTGGTTATATTTGTTTCATCAATTAATGATGAAATATTTTTAATATTTCTTATATAAATATTCTTTATCTATAATTTTATGTGTGAGAAATTAATATGATTTCTAATATAATATTATTATAAGGTTTAGAATTTTTTGAATTATTTCATTGATATTTTGAAAAGGAATAAATTTCAAATGAATGTCATGGGAAGATAATTATTTATGTGTTTTATATGAATTACATTCAGTATAATCAAATTAATCATTCTTAGAAAAAATTCTCAACTAGTCTACATCATTTATTATGATAAATTATTTATTGAACTCTCTTTTGGAGGATGTATTTTTTATCGATACACGTATAAATGGTGTTAAAGTAGATTTGAGAAATGATAGGGTAGTTGGAGACGTATTTTTTAAGTGAATATAGTAGAAGTTGTATTATTGTTTCACTGTTTTAATTTTAACATATGAAATATATGTGAATATATGAAGAGGTTCACATAGAGAGTATATGAAACACGAGTTATTTAAAACTAATTATTCAAAGGAATCGATGTTAGTGAATCTTAATATTAGTGGTCTACGAAATGATGGGATTCCCTTGGGAATTATTTTAATTTTTTGTTAATTTTTATAATAGTTGATATATATTAATTTACAATGATGTGGAGACAATAAGGTACATAATCCTTCCCTTCCTAAATAAATGTATTAAGCATTGAAAAAAATTGAGTTGCATAAGAGGTCTTACAACTAATTTTTTTTGAAAAGTACAGAGTGTCATTTTAATATATTTGGGTAATTGAGGGGTCTAAACATTTTATATACATATATATATATGATTTCATTTATTACCATGATCATAATGAATTTTAAGAATACCATAGCATACATATGATATGCCTTAACAATCAAATATATCAAAATGTGACAAATTATATAACATCACTATTATATATATGAGTATGTGATACGATTGGTAATTAGAAATGTAATTAGGTAAAATGTTGTAAATAACTAGTTTAATAAGATATATTTTATATTTTATATGTTTCATAAAATTAAATACTTCCAAAAAATAAAAATTAACTGTTGAAGTTAGTATTCCAAAAGATGAATCTAAAAGAAAAATTCAATATAATTATTTTTTGTTTTTCTTCACGATAAACATGTCATTATATTACATTTTTTTTTGATACGATGATTATGAAATTTTAATTTAATGAATATTGGTCAAATTTTATAATGATTGTCATCATTTCATGATCTAGTATACGGATTAACGGATATATGAAATTGATTTTATTAGATCAGATGTATTAAGAACCTTATATTATAATACATAATCATTAAGTATTAATATATTATTATTATTATCATAACATAATTATCCATACCATGGTAATTTATGACTAGTTCCTTTAAAAATAAGGACACATATATAAATAGTTTATAAGCGATCTACATTGTGTCCCACTATCTTCTTCATAACAGGAATCTTTCTTGCACATAATAAATATAAAATTATATCTCTTTAATCTGGGGAAATGAAACATACGAATATATATGATTAGATTATATGAAATTGTAAACAAGGGATATATCAATCAACCATTAGTATAAGGTAATAAAACATGATAATAAAATATAAAAACCATATCCTTCACATCAAAGATCATCAATATGAGTTATGGAATATTTCTTGGAAGTTCATAAGAAATTAATTACATTATAATAACATAACATGAACCATGAGAATGTAACACCATAATAAGGAATAGATTTTTGAAATACAAATAAGATTATAAAATTTGGAACATTTTTAATTTGAAACAAGATCACATATATGGTTAAGGAAATGAATTCATAACTTATCAAAAACATATTGAAATTAATTTAGGTACATGCATAACCTTATGAAAATGAATTCATTTTCCTTGAATAACACTATGAACATGTAATTTGGTTCACGAATCCTATTTTAACCATGTGATTATATTCACACATGTAATATTCACTTATGATTTATTCATCATTACCCAATAAATTGGAATGAGATATATGTCCCACAAATCACAAAATAAAAATAATATATACACGTACCAAAATATCATAAAAATTTATCATGTCATAAAATTACACCACCTTTAAACAAAAAATGTATCATAAATATTCCATCAATTCACCAAATAATATCCCAATTAAAATAAATGGGTTTTGTAAAAAAATAATCGAAAAAAGTCTCCATAGATTGTATAAGGATAGTGTAATTAATTATTATCCCCAATAAAGAAGAAGTATCATAAAATGGTGTATTAATATATGTAAAATTATATTGAATGATAATATCGAATATTTTTTTTAGTAAAATAGAATTATACATAAAAAAACAAATTTTAAAATGTCTCTTGTTTCTTAATAATGTTATTCTAAAAAAATCTAATATTGTAAAGGATTATTTACAACATTTTATAAGTCATTATAGAGTAAAATTTCATACGTTTTAAGATAATATTTCATTTAACCATTTTAATAAATTTTAATCCCTCCTTTTATTGATAATGATAAAAATATTCCATTTTAAAAACTTTTTTATAAATTTATTCATTGGTACAAGAATTTAATAAATCATTCCATGAATGTAAAAAAATTGATATGATTTTAAAAAAAATTAATTATCATTGCATAAAAATAGTAGAATAATACACATGAGTTTAAGGATAGAAGAATCATAAAATTTTATCATTTCAATCGTATTCCTAAATATTCTAGATAAAACATGGGATTGTTCCCTAAAATCAATACCAAATTTGTATAAATGAATTTTATGAATAAAAAGAGAGATATGATAAATTGGATATATAAATCGACATAATATTCAGTTTATTATTCATAAAATACATTCATTAGATGTATGCGCAACAATAAATGAAATTACTGGTGGATATATCATGTGTCTAACATAAGTAAAAAAGTAGGAATCATATTCCTTTCATTAAGTATCAAATTCCCTAATAATTTTGTGAACATACTATGTAATTTTTTTTTTAAATCTACTAAAAAACTATAAATATATTTATCACACTATATATTATTTTATTATTACTTTTTACTACTCTTTTATTAACATTTCCTTCATAAAAATATTTTACAGGTAATAACTATATCATTTTAATGTATTTTTTTATTTTTTAAATATGGTTCTCACAAATTCCTGATGATAATTTGATATCAATAATTATAAATATTATATATATTTAATATATATTTTTTACACATTTACATTTACTATTGCATTCATGTTAGGGATAGATATGAATTACACTGTTTATGGATACGACATTTGGTACATACATATGAACATTGATTTAATTTTACCTATTGATTAAATAAAATAAATGAAAATTTATTTAATAGTATATCATTCATTTAAATAATATAAATATTTTAAATTTACCTTAATTAATCTCCATGTGGAGCAATAATGAAAAATGAATCACATCACATTATGAAGTGGCAGTTCACTATATAAATGAATAAAACTATTGTATACCCTATGAAATGGAATGTTAGAATATATAAGTGATATCATAATTACTACATTATATTTCTGTTAAAAGTTTCATATATATATATATATATATTATTTATCATCATAACCATTTGTAAGATGTCTTGATGGAAAACATGTCACATTTCTTCATGAGGGGATAATCCATCGTACACCTTAGTGACATTATCATTACACATTTGAGGGATGTGTACATGGTTACAAGTCATGAAAATAAAATAAAATCATTTAATTATATGTAAAAAAAATTAATATATAATAATGTCTTACTAATAATTGATTGATATGGATAAAGAAATAAAATAAAACAATCAGTTAGGGATATTAAATCTTCTACTGGAAACATTTTTTTGCATGAAAATAATTATTAGGAAGGATTAATAGAAAAATAATTCTAAAGGGATTTTAAATTTTAATTTTTTAAATTATTTGGGACTATATATGATGAAATAACAGGATTTATATGTGTGATTAGAAGATGAGGGGGTGTATGTTTATAAGTGTGATGAGTTGTAAAATTTTAATATTTAAAAGGTAAAATGTGTACCCCCATTTTTCACATTGAAAGTAGGTAAAAGGATTTCGATAATAGGTAATATATGATATATGGTTGAAATAAGTCCAAAAAATATGGTTCTAAATATTATTGGGTCATTTTTAACTCATAAAATTTTAGTTTAACCTCTGTAAAACTATTTTTACTGTGGCCACTATATTGTTTTTTATATATTGTATATGTTAAACATAGTATAAAATCTATTTTACCTTATAAGATATTATAAAATATATTTATTCCAAATATGTGTTCATTTTATAAAATATAAACACACAGAATAGGAAAAATTTATTTTTATGTTAAACCTTGTGATGAAATGGGAATTCGGGTTTTCACAGACAAAATTTTATAATGTATAAAATTTTTGGATTTTATAATTACAAATTTTAATTTATCCAATAGAAAATAATGGAATATTTTATATGTAGTTTAATGAAATTTAATTTTAAAACCATCCTCTTGAAATTTTTTATATATGCTGTAAATGAAAAAAATATTCATAAAAAACTAATTTTTTTCAACATTAATTGGAAAAACTATCTTTTAAAAATAAAAAAACTATCCAAAACATTTGAAAATGATGATTTTAATAATGAGTTATATTTTTTAAAAAGTAAATAAAACTTTCAAAATTTAATTTTAACGATTTATACAAACAAAAATATAATAGTTTTTTGATAAAATATCATTTTATAACCTAATGATAAAATTTTTAAAAAAAATTAATAACTTATCAATATGTTTTCCTTATGTATGTACATTTTAATAACATTAAAACGTTATTCAATACTATTTATGTCACAAAATGTAATATATTGGTATTAGTAGTATGGTTTGATTAATAAAATTAATAATATATCATGGTTTGGTAAAACACAATGTTGTCCTTAACATAATCAAAATGTAGTGTTGTGTGTAATGAATGATAACAAAAAAATAATATACTCATGAAATATAAATCATAACAAATATGGGGAAATATTATTTCAACAAAAAAATTTATTTCTATGTTAAAATTCATCACAATGATAAAAATGGATACTTTGAAAACACATTTCATCAGGATGACACACTACTTGTTCAAACTGATGGTTTCACCACAAAACATTGACAATCTTAGTGGAATTGTTTCATGTAACAATATCAATACAATCCACGATTATACAGAAGTTGTTCCTTATAATAAATATCATTGTGTATAATTATATCCTATAAGGTTTTTTATATTTTACTAATCACATGTATACTTTAATAGAGATATACATGTAATATATCATAGACATGAGTTTGGTTTGATCAAAATGTCAAACTAAAAGATACATTCCCAATAAAACCATGAGTTTCAAATGGAATAATATACATATTTAATAGTTTCTCTTTTATCATGACTCTCATAAACTTATCCCACAGAGAAATACCTCTAAAAAATGTATCACCAGTTTCAACTTCAAAATAATTTTATGGATTATCAGAAAAGAAAATTTTTGATTACTTACAGCCTTTATATATTATTGAATGAATCCAACACTCTCTAAAATTTTAATATATATCTCATACAGTAATATTTTTAATTATCCAAATTTACTCCATTATTTTCAATCTCAATAGTTATTTACATTGAATGTATCATACGGATTAATATGAATACCTATTATAATATTAACACTCATCTAGAGTGAGGTGTTGATCACAAATATCATTAAATTCTAGATAACAAGATCTCAAAATATCCTATAGGGTTTTAATTGTTTTAGAAGACATTACATCTATCTAATGATGGTAAATAGTTGTGAAAATCAATACTTTTTCACTATATTATAGATGAGATAACCATAATATCATATAGGGTTTTAATTGTTTTAGAAGACATTACATCATCTGTTGCAATATTTAAGATCGATGTTCCCTAACAAAAAATGTAATTTTTTGCAAATAATGTCGAGAAATCCATAATAATGCTACAATTTGTTCCACCTAAGAAGTAGATTAATGAAATTAAAATGTATTTATTTACATGGATCCAATTGATAATATGAAGTCTAAATTTGGTTTTCAACCCATTAATATACTATTATATTTGTTTATATAGAGTTCTCATACCACTTTAATCTATTTTTCATTATTAAATTTTTGGACTATAAATATTCATGTAGAGTGACAAGCCATCATGAGACTATCATAAAATTAGTATTATTTGTATAAATATACATTGAAGTAATTTTTTTCTCTAATTTCAAGACAAAATATTCAAATAGGATACCACATCTTGAATAGTTTACAAATTTATGAATCATTTCCTCGATAAAATTGTTGTTACCCTTTTAAAATATTTTTTCCACATTTTTTTCGAACTCAGTGCATAAAATTGGTTTGCAAAATTTTAGATTATTTTAATAGGGAATTTTTATTTAGATTATTGGTATGATATGAATCAGAATCCTTTCATTCATAAATTCATCAATAGGTTGAAACTGTTTAACTCACTTGTGAATGACATTATATTTGTTATCAATAAAATATTCAATTATGAATGAGTTAAATTTATATGTCATAGAGTTGTTTATGAATTACTTTTTTACTAGATGTATGATGGGTTATTATGAAATATTTCACTATATGGTTCTATATGAAATTACATTTTTTGATGTCTTGTGCTGTTATAGTGATTCTAGAGGTGTTTTTTTGTAGCTGTAATTATTTGAATGACCCAAAGATAAGAATATGGTATATTTGATGAAATTAGGGATTTATAATTTTATTTCTAGTTCAATAAAAATTAAATTAATTTCTCAAAAATAGTTTATATCACATAATCTATGAAGTTCAGATGACATTGAGGTATATAAGGGTTCATATACTTTAGAGATTAATAGTTTATCAAATATCAATGTGTTATGTGAGGGTTCCACTAATTCATTGATTTTTTTGTAAATCACATGTTTATAATTATTATGGATATGGGTTCTTAAAGGGGTAAAAATTTAATAATTTTAGTTTATATGAGTTAACCTATTCAAAGAGAGAATGTAATTTTACATTTTCTCGTGTATACATTTAATTAATTTAGTTACTGAAAGGGGATTTTATTTTTAGATTTATAGAATAGTTATGTGGTAAAACATGATAAAAGGTGC
The DNA here is from genome assembly GCA_963277665.1 of Viscum album. Taxonomy (NCBI): domain Eukaryota; kingdom Viridiplantae; phylum Streptophyta; class Magnoliopsida; order Santalales; family Viscaceae; genus Viscum; species Viscum album. The sequence continues at coordinate 1,389,705,670 of OY728125.1, read as the reverse complement.
ACATAATATTAGGAAAAATACTCTATTGTACTAAATAACATAAGATTTTACAAAATTATATTTTGAGGTTATTTTTTTAAATGTAATATTTCTGGAAGAATGCATGAAATAGTAGATGATAAATATTTTAAAAAATTATTGTGGAAAAAAATATTATAGGGTTGTATTGATGAATATATAGATATAATTTTCATTAATTGGTTACAAACCATCATTAATTCCATGAATAATTTTTAATTTAAGTATTATGATTCCATTTCTACAGAATTACTTCCATTCTATAATGCTATATAAGGATAAATGAAAAACAAATTAATAACATAAAGTATTAATATGGTATGTTCCAATTAATTTTTTTTATTTTTTCACTATTTTTTGGTAATTAAAACTCATATAAAGATTTTAACTATCCATGTGGTGTTATTGGTGTTTGGGGTAGGAAAAAAATTAATAAATGAGGCTATTTTGTTATCGGTTAATAGTTATTGAACATTTTGTACTAATCATGCACTCTATTCTAGGAAATCACGTGAACTAACTCATTTGGATAGTTGATTATGATCATCCACCACTTTGTTTTTCAAACCATTAGGGTGTCCTAGAAAATTTGTTGGGTGAAGGGCCCCTCTGGAATAGAGGGTTCTACATGGCTAATACATGGTTCGACTAACCATTCATCCAAAACATGAACCACATTTATAAAGTGGAATATTACATTTTCACCACATTCATATTTTATGTTATTTCACTCAATTCTTCTATAATTATATCATATGGTTTCCTTGGATTAGGATTATTTCCTCCCTAGCTTCCCAAAGATCAATCATGGTCAATTTACAGCCATTTAAAGAGCTACTAGAATGAATTAAATTTTCAATTTGTCAAAAAATTTGTTGTATAGGAACCTACCTTTTCATGTGATGTATTATAATTATTTAGATATTGAGGATGAGGAAAAATTTCAGGATCTTCTTTAATGTATTATGGATCATAGATACAATACTATTCACTGAAGTACCATTCCTTTAGTCATATATTTAGGGTATTATAGATGATTACATGAAAAATCATGGGTGATGTTAGATGATAAATAGTCATTGTGGCATGATCTTTTTACAAAAGATACATATTGATTAATGGGAGATAAGCACGAGGATGAGTTATTATAAGGTGTAGAGGTTGTACGATACCATCCATTCATAGAGGTATGTACTTATTTAAAATTTTAATATTTTTAATTTCTATAATGATTTTTTAATAGATTAATAGTCATTGGATGTGTTTATTGTGGCTGAATGCATAGAAAAGGGGATAAATTAGGCAATTCTATGTTGGAAGCACAATTGGTGCAAGGTTAGTACTAACAATAAACACATACCTAGGAAACCATGTTGCTTAACATACATTGATAGTATACAGTTCAGGGATACCATAATGTATTTCAAACCATGTGGTTGTACTATAAGAACTATATATCTAGGTCCCCCTCAATGTCAGATGGTGCCACATAATGCGTGCATGGTTTGGCCAACTGTGGAACTAAACTATTCACCCTGTTTGGAGATGGAAATTTCCAATAATCCCACCACATGATTTAATACAATTACTCATTTTTACATTCTTTCATCCTACATCAACTATCACATACATGAAATATTTTAATGTTTAAATTAATTTTATTTCCATTTATGTTATGTTTTTGGGTGTTGTAATGCTTTTATCATGGAAAGGGTGAGTTTTCGTAAATTGGGCAAAACTGTAAGCCCAATTCAAAAATTAAAAATAAATTTTGTTTCTTTTATAACTCATTCATTTTTTTGATATTTTTCAACCCTTCCCATTCCTAAATGGTCTTCCCTGACATATCAACACCACCATTGTAGTTTGGAGCCTTTAAAAATGCATATCCATGGTGTATATTGTGTTTTATTTAATGGATTAGGCCTGCCCGAAAGCCCAATACCAGTTTTAGAATTCAAATTTGTTTAATTAATAAAATATTAACATTTAAGGATTTTTCAGTGATTCTATTCCCCAAACACTCCCATTGAAACCATCCATGCATCCAACATCTTTATCCCCACTTTGGATCTCTTCTTCATCGCGATTGAGTGCTTAACTTCTTAGGGTTTCTAAAATAGGGAAGATTTGAGGAGGTTATTTCATTCCTTCATAACTTTCTCAATTCATACGCTCGTCTCCCTATTCTAGTTCCTAAATGATCTCATAATCCTTTTTTGAACATCCATTGAATTTTTGGAAGTTTCAAATTTCAGATACTTATGGATTTTGGGTAATTTTATTCAATACTGTTTTGACTAAGTGTTTCTCTTTTCAATTTCATCCTTCTCATTTGGGATTCCTCCCTATTTCATTATGTTCTAAACTTTCTAGAGGTTAGGGGTCGAACCTATGGTTTGATTTGGTGTTTTATGGTTAAATATTTCGGTTTAGGTTATGAATTATCTTGCTTGTGATGTTGCATTGGTGCAGTTGATGTTTCACACCAATTTTTGATGGATTCGACACTTTCTGTAGGTGCTTCCATGTATAAAAAATTATTGATTAGTTATCTTGATGTATTTAATCAATTTTCATATTCCTCGTATGTTGGGTGTGGTGAAAAATCTATTTATGATTTATTTGGTTTAGTGTTTAATTTTATATTTTCATTTTAACTTGAAATTGGGTGTTTTCATGTGTTACTCATGGGGTATTATTTGGGTGTATTTTATAACATATGGAATTTGTTTACTAAATCATTTTTGACCTTAAAATTCTAGTTTATTATTCTATTAGTGTCATTTGGGCCTAAGCAAAGGGTTTTTGAATATGTTTTATGCATGAAACATGGTTATACTACTTGAGATCATTTTTAGAAAATGTTTGTTTTCATTTGGATCTTTTATAGTATTATTAAAGGTGATTTTATAAAACATTAAAGTGGATTTAAAAATGTCTCTAGGGCTTCCAATTCTGTTTTGGATAGGAATTGGTATGTTTTTTAGTCTTAAATGGGTGTTTTGAAATTGGTTTTGTGTGAAAGACATATTTACACCACTTGGGTTCTTTGTATGAAAATTGTAAATGATTTAGTTTGTTAAACGAAGTGGGAAAAGGGTGAATTTGTAATATTTGGAATGTGTGTTCACCTATTAAAGGGTTTTGAAAGGTGAATTGAGGTTTTAATATGTCAAACAGTTTTATAATATTTTGTAAATTTCTGAAATGTTTTGTTAAATTATGATGTTGGAGCGAAACTTGTTTGTGGTCTATTTCGTGTAAGTTTGATGATAAAATGATTTTGAAGGTAAAAAGTGTATTATGTAACAAGTGAGTGGGATGTTATGTGAGTTGTAATGTGTTGGAATTGATTTATAAAATTGTTTAATGGATTTGGTGAGGTGTTAAAAAATTTGAAAAGTGTTGTGGGCTATTTTGGTGTGAGTCGGATTTCAAAATCAATTTGAATGAAAAGTGGACTTCTGTGACTTCTGTTGTATACATGTGGGAAGTTTGGTGAAGTTATGATATGGAAAATGATATTTTCATGTGAAATGTATATTCATTGGCTTGTTTAACTTGTTTGAGAAGAAAGGGAAAACATGGGTATCTAGGTGGGTGGACGTGTACTAGTATGCTAGTGAATCCATGGGGTTTGGCCTCTGTTTCACATAGAAATATTGATCATAAAAATCCAAATAAAAAATGATAATGATGATTAGGGACCAATAGGTTATTTCTATATTCCCAACTATTGGCTTGTGCCTGAGAATGGATATTAGTGATGGTTACTCTCACCGAGATACGAGGTACCTCAGACTGATAGCTAGTTAGTGCCCAGGGGTTATTTCCCATTGCTTGTGCACACGTGATATTTTGTTCTTACCATTGGCATACGGTATGAGTTTCTAGAGAATTAAGTTGCTTTGGTATTTACTTTAAATGTGTTTATTATTTAAATTAGACCACCTGAAAACCGTTTTTCATTATTGTTTCATCATTTAGAAATTGTAACTAGCATTTCATGCTTTTAAAAACATGAATTTCTTCGTCATTAAATGTTTATCACATTGAATCTATTAGTGGTGGTATCCTATTGGGATTTGGCTCACACCCTACTTAAAACCTTGGGTGTTAGTAGACTTTGTTATTTTTGTTTTTGCAGGTTGGGTACAGTTTTTAATTCCAGTTGTTCGGGTTTGTAGCAGGTACTTGTTGGTGAAGTCTTGTGAATATGGAATGACGGCAGTGCCCCCTTCCATGAGGGTTCTTGGGATATTCCCATTTGGTTTTGTACCTTTTTTATAGTCATTCTGAGTTGTTTTAAAATATGTAATTCAGTTCTTATTTTTTGTAAATGATTGCTTGGATTGAAAATTCCAGATTCGTTTTATTGGATTCTTTTGTTGTTTTAAGTTTATAAACTTGGGTAAATCATTCCCAATTTACTTTTTATGAATCCCAGTAACTTTTAAAAGTGAATAAGGGTCGGGAAAGCCCTTTGTCCCATATCACATGCTAGGTTTTGTGCCGTTTTTGGTGGCGGCCAGATTCTGTTCGTGACAAAATGGTATCTGAGGAGGTTCTCTCTCCATGGGTCACATTATTTGGGGAACAGTTGGGATATTATGGAGTAAGGATTTTCAGGACATGGCATTCTGGTTTTGAGTAATGTGGTTGATCACCAATCCTCATGATGAGATTCAGGTTTCCAGGAGAAATCAGGATTTATCTATGTCCTTTGGTTTTCATGGTTCGATGATGATTAGGGCAAATGAAAAGAGAGTTCGGATAATGGTCTTAGTGAGCTCGCAGGGCCTGGAAAGCCTTGTGGAGCCAAGAATATTTCCTAGAACACTCTCTATGATAGTGAAGTGATTGGAATATGTTCACCAACCATATTTCCATGTCACCCACAGAAACTAGTTTCCACTCGCATTATTTTGTGCCTTAGTTTGGAAAACATGGAACTTTTGTTTTAAGAAGAGTAAAGTTTTTGTGAAATTATTTTCAAATAAAGATGGAATGTTTTGATTTATAAAATGTTGGAAATTAATTTTCATAATTATTTTGAAATTGAAATGGTGTGCTTACACCCCTTTTGAATGTAGGAATTATATTAAAGCCGGTTTTGAAAACTGTTTCCTATAGAGCTTTCTAAATAATAAAATTCTGTTTTAATGGGATGAGATGTTTTGAAATTTATGTGAATATCTTTTAATTGAGTTATTTTCTAAATGTTTGTGTCTTTTTTAAAAGTTTTTAAAGATGTGAATTCGTATTTTGATCTTGTGGTTAGCATTTTTGAGAAAAAGGTTGCGTTGGTTGACTATTTTGGATTTGAAAAGTTGAAAGAATGTATTTTTGTTTAAACATTTGGTATTTCTGTAAGGAACCACATGCATGGGGTTATATGGAATTATAGATGGTTGAGGGCATGGTAGGATGTGTATCAGGATGGATATGAGGAGGGTTCCTGGTGTGTCATAGAAACATGCATGTGTAAGGCCCATGGGGTACAATAGGTGGATACTCTAACCGCTGAACCATTTTTTTTTCAGAAAATGTTTTTATAGAAAAACATGATGTCTTTATGAATTGTTTGGTGTGGATTATATTAAGTGGTTTTGGAAAATTTTGATTTTGTGCGATGTTTAGAGTCCAAGAACCCCTCCTGTTTGAACTGTGTTTTGGGTTTATGTTTGGTCGGTAATCTGGGTAGAAGGACCAGTTAGTAGTATCCTCTGAGATATGTTTCAGGACACCTTTATGGTGGATCCCTTCATATGTTTGGATCTGGTTTATGTCTTTTTTTTGACCAATATACCAGGTTGGTTAGGTCCTTCTATTTTCTCATTGGATAAGGTACGCCCCCATTACGGGTTAATGCATAACTGAAGTCCATCCCAGATTGTTTCGCCACTGTAAAATCATCCAGTTGATCAATATATGGAATCTTCTATCGATCGTTTTTGATTGTGTCTATACCCATTCCTTTCTTTTTATAGATACTCTTTTAGTTGGAGAGTGCTCATGGTAGGTTTTAAGAGACCGTAGTTTCTTAAATTTCCTAATTCCATGAAGTTGGATGTTTTCTAGGGTTTTTAGTGGGGATGAGTGTCTCGATGGTGTATAAGAGGGCGTCTGGGTTATTCATAGTTTATTTGAAGCATGAGTTCATGTTAATCCACCAGTGTGGTAAATATGGTCATGATAGGATATTGTGGCCACTTCATAGAATTTTGTGTTGTTTGGGCATGTCGTATAAGGTCCCTCTCTATGCATTGTTTATATCAGTCATAATGGTCATGTTTCGGTGATGCCTTATGATGTCAGGTGCTCGATTGATCGTAAAGGTGAATATTGGGTGATCATATGATAGTCTCTGTTATGTTGCGTGAATGTATCCCATGGAAAAACATTAAAATATTATATTTTAGAGGATGGTGAGTATGTGTGTTCATTACTTGTATTGTTTCTCACCCGAACAAACAAGATGTGAAGTGTGTGCATCTTTTATACACTTATTTGAGTGAAATATCGGGTTAGGGTAACATAAGTTTGGACTGTGTTATGTATTGGAAAACTTATCAAGGATTGCGATGTAGTTGTTGGTTGCACCAAATTAATAATTCTCATTTAGGGGGTTTGGAAATCCTAACTGCGAGGCTGATGATGCTTCAATCATTTGAGCTCCAGGCATAGGTCTTGGAGAAAAGTTGGCTCGTAGTCAGGGGAAATCACAGGTTTGTTTAAACTCTTATACAAATTCCGATCATCAGTATGAAAGATCTGAAGATTTTAAACCTATGGTGTAATCATTTTTCTTTTTTTGTTCATGTTCCCGTGGAAATAGGTGGGGGGCCTTGTACCCATTTCATCCCCCAATGTTATCCCCCCTTTTGGTTTCTATTGAGCCTTTAAATAAAGGTATGATGTTTGGCTAGATAGGTTGAGAACATGGTTTTCACTTTGTTAGAAGTGACCATGCCCCATAAAATCATGTAGATAGAAGAATCCCCACTGTTAGTGCAGGGTTTCCCAATCCGTGTAGACTAACCATGTGGTCGTCCCAAATTTTTAAATATTGGGTTCTTTCGATACCAGCCTATACTGGTTGGTTAAGATGGTTGGTTCCTATGGTGGGGAGACCCACTATGAGTCATATATAAGTTATTTTGTAAATTTCTGATGGAAGTATACCCTTTGTAATGGCGAGTCCATTCAGGCCTCCCCTATTAGTGTCTTGATTCTGTCTCGGAAAAAAATATTGGTTATCTTTTATGGTGGGGAGCCTATTTTTGTTTCCATGTACTTGTAATATATACTTATCCATGGTCTTGGATTGGTGGTATGTAGTCTCGTTCAGAGCTATCAAGATACCTATATCTTCCTTGAGTAATCGTTTGGATTGGAGAGCTCCCAATGGTTTAGTTAATATAAGGTAATTGTAACCTTGTTCGAAGTTATTTTTCGTTTGGGTGAATTTCTTAAGTCTTTTTCGGATAGTGTTTAAGAAGTGTAATTTCTGGATAAATTATTAATTTGAATGATCATTTTAGGAAAGTGGTGTAATTTTTTTTGTGAGAGTAATCATTCATTAACAGATCACTAGAGGTGTTTTGGCCTTCGGGGGTGAAACCGGGAAAAGGAGTACCACGTTGTTTCTCAGTTGGGTTTGGTTGTTGGTTTGACCTTGATGTGCCTTTTGGTGGTAGACATCTTTCATCGTGGGGAAAATTTTCACATACATGACTTATTTTAAAGATAATATTCATTTAATTTCCATTTATGGTTTGTTTTTGAGATTTCTCAAGCTTTTATGGTGGTATGGGTGAGTTTTCGTAAATTGGGCAAAACTGTGAGCCCAATTCCAGATTAAAAAAAACATTCTTCCTTTATAACTCATTCATTTTTAATATTTTTCACCCATTCCAATTCCTATATGGTATCCCCTAACATATCAACAACACCATTGTACTTTGGAGCCTTTCAAAATCCATAACCAAGTTGTATATTGTGTTTTTTATGGGATTGGGCCTACCTGAATGTCCAATTCATTTTTTAAAAATCAAATTTGTTTAATTAATAACATATTCAAATTTAGATCTTGTTCGGTGATTCCAAACCCCAAACACGCTCATGGAACCCATATGTGCATCCAACCTCTTTCTCCCCTCTTTGGAGCTCTTCTTCATCGCGATGGAGTGATTAACTTCTTAGGGTTTCTAAAATAGTCAAGATTTGAGGATGTAATTTCCTTACATCATAACTCTCTCAATTCATACACTTTTCTCCCCATTCTAGTTCCTAAAGGATCTAATAATCCTTGTTCAAACATCCATTGAATGGTTGGATGTTTTAAAATTCAGATTCTGATGGATTTTGGGTTGTTTGTTTCAATATTGTTTTGAGTAAGTGTTTCTCTATTCAATTTCTTCCTTCTCCTTAGGGTTTCCCCCCTTAAATATTATTCTAATATGTCCAGATGTTAGGGTTCGAACCTATGGTTTGATTTGGTGTCTTTGTGGTTAAATATTATGGTCTATGGAAAGAATTATCTTCCTTGTGATGCATCAGTGGTGCAGTTGATGTTTCACACAAAGGTTTGAGTGATTCGACACTTTCAGTAGGTGGTTCCACATATAAACAATTATTGATTAGTTAGATTGATGTATTTAATCATTTTTCATATTCCCTGTATGTTGCGTGTGGTGGGAAAACTATTTATGATTGATTTGGTTAAGTGTTTAATTTTATATTTTCATTTTAACTTGAAACTGGGTGTTTTTATGTGTTACTCGTGGGGTATTATTTGGGTGTATTTTTTAACATATGGAATTGGATTACTAAATCTTTTTTGACCTTCCAATTCTGGTTTGGTAATGTATTAGTGTCATGCAGGCCTAAAAAGAGGGTATTTTAATAGGTTTTATGTGTAAAACATTGTTATACTTCTTGAGATATTTTTATCAAAATGTTTGTTTTCATTTGGATCTTTTATAGTATTATTTAAGGTGATTTTATAAAACATTATAGTGGATCTATTAATGCCTCTAGGGCTTAAAATTATGTTTTGGATAGGAATGGGTATGGTTTTTGGTCTTAAATGGGTGTTCTGGAATTTGGTTTTGTGTGAAAGACATATTTACACCACTTGGGTTCTTTTTGTGAAAATTGTAAATGTTTTAGTTTGTTAAACGAAGTTGTAAAATATTGAATTTTTACTATTTTGTATGTCTGTTCACATATTAAAGGGTTTTGAATGGTGTAGTGATGTTTTAATATGTTAAAAAATGTTATAATGTTTTGTAAATTTCTGAAATGTTTTATTAAATTGTAATTTTGGAGTGAATCTTGTTTGTGGGTTGTTTCATCTAAGTTTGATGATAAAATGATTTTGAAGGTAATAAGGGTATTATGTAACAAGTGAGTGGGATGTTATTAGAGTTGTAATATATTGGAATGGATTTATATAAATGTTTAATGGATTTGGGGAAGTGTTAAGGAAATGTGAAAAGTGTTGTGGGCTATTTTGGTGTAAGTCGGATTTCCAAATCAATTTTAATGAGAAGTAGACTTTTGTGACTTTTTTTGTATACATGTGGGATGTTTCGTGAATTTATTACATGGAAATGATATTTTCATGAGAAAAGTATATTCATTGACTTTTTTAACTTTTTTGAGCACAAAGGAAAAACCTGGGTATCTAGGTGTGTGGACATGTACTAGTATGCTAGAGAATCTGTGGGATTTGGTCTCAATTTCACATAGCATGATTGACACTTACAACTCCAACTAAACTATGATGATGATGATTACGGATTAATAGGTTATGGGTATGTTTCCTACTAGTGGATCGTGCAAAAGAATGGATATTTGTGATGGCTCATCTCACCGAGATACGAGGTACCTTGGACCCACAACTAGCTTGTGCCTAGGGGTTATTTCCCATTGCATGTGCTCACTAGATATTTTGTGCTTAACGTCAGCATACTGTATGAGATTCTGGAAAATAATTTTTCTTTGGTATTTACTTTATATTTTTTTATTCATTAAATTATCCCACCTAAAAACACTTTTTCTTTAATGTTTCATCATTTAGAAATTGTAACATGCATTATATGTTTTTGAAAACTTGCATTTGTTTCATCATTAAATGTTTATAACATGGAATCTATTAGTTGTGGTATCCTATTAGGCTTTGGCTCACACAATACATACACACCTGGGTGTATGTAGACTATGTTATTTTTGTTTTCACATGTTGGGTATAGTTTTTAGTTCCATTGGTTCGGGTTTCTAGCAGGTCCTTGGTGGTGAAGTCTTGTGGAGATGGCTTGACGGAGGTGACCCATTCCATGAAGGTTCTAGGGTTGTTCCCTTTTGGTTTTGTACCTTTTTTATAGTCTTTTTGAGTTGTTTTAAAATATGTATTTCTTTTCTGATTTATTGTAAAATATTGTTTGGATTGAAAAATCGAGACTCATTTTATTGGATTATTTTGTTGTATTATGTTTATAAAATTGTGTAAATCATTCCCAAATTAAATTTTATGACACACAAGAACTTGTTCCAGCCTATGGGGATCGGGAACGCCCTGAGGCCTTGTCACAAGCTGGGTTTGGTGCCAGTTTTTGTGGTGACCAGATTCGGTTCGTGAAAAAATGGTATCAGAGGAGGTTCGCTCTCCTTGGGTCACGTTATTTGGGGATCAGTCAGGATATTATGGAGTTAGGATTGTCAGGACATGGCATTCTAGTTTTGTGTAATGTGGCTGATAACTAGACATCATGATGGGATTCATGTTTTTAGGAGAATTTGCGATTTATCTAAGTCCTTTTGTTTTCTTGGTTCGATGATGATTAGGGGAAACGAAAAGTGAGTTAGGATAATGGTCTTAATGAGCTCGCAGGGCCTGGAAAGCCATGTGGATCCAAGGATATATTTTAGAAAACATTCTATGATAGTGAAGTGATTGGAATATTCTCACCAACCATATGTCCATGTCACCCACAGAAACAAGTATCCTCTTGCATTATTTTGTGCTTTAGTTTTTAAAACATGGAACGTTGGTTTTAAGAAGCATAAAGTTTTTTTGAAATGATTTTCAAATAAAGATGAAATTGTTTCATTTATAAAATGGTGGAACTGAAATTTAAGAATTGTTTTGAAATGTAAAATGATGTGCTTACACCTCTTTTGAATGCATGAATTATATTGAAGCTGGTTTTGAAAAGTGATTCCTATAGAGTTTTCTAAAAAATCATACTGTATTTTAATGGGATGAGATGTTTTGTAATTGATGTGATTATGTTGAAATTGATGTGATTATCATGAAATTGAGTTATTTTTTAAATGTTTGTGTCTTTCTGAAAAGTTTTGTAAGATGTGAATTGGGATTTTGGTCTTGTGGTTAGCAGTTTTGAGAAAAACGACGTGTTGGTTGACTGTTTTAGTTTTGAAAAGTGGAAAGAATGGTTTTTGGTTTTAACCTTTGGTATTTCCATAAGAAACCACCTGCATGGGGATATATGAGATGATGGATGGTCGATGGCATGCCATGATGTGTTTCGGGATGGATATGAGGAGGGTACCCAGTGTGGCATAGAAACATGCATGTGTAAGTCCCATAGGGTAACATTGGTGGATATTCTAACCGCTTAACAGTTTTTTTTAAGAAATGTTTTTAAGAAAAACATGATGTCTTGATGAATTGTTTGGTATGGATTATATTATGTGGTTTTGAAAAATGTTGATGTTGTTGGATGTTTTGAGTCCAAGAACCCCTCCTGTTTGAACTATGTTTTGGGTTTATGTTTGGTCGGTAAGCTGGGTGAAGGACATGTTAGTAGTCTCTTTTGAGATATGTTTCAAGAAACAATTATGGTGGTTCCCATCATGTGTTTGGATTTATATTATGTCTTGTTTTGACTAATGGACTAGCTTGGTGAGGTCTTTGTGTTTTCTCATTAGATAAGGTACACCCCCATTAAGTGTTAATTCATAACTGAAGTGAAACCCATATTGTTTCTCCATTATAAAATCATCCAGTTGATCAATATAACTAATATTCTATCCATATTTTTTGATTTAGTCTACAACCATTCCTTTCATTGTTTTTTAGATCCTCTTGTAGTGGGAGAGTTCTCATTGTAGGTTGAAAGAGATCTTAGTTTCTTAAGATTCCTAATTCTCCAAAGATGGAAGTTGTCTAGGCTTTTTAGTGGGGATGTGTTTCTCGATGGTGTCTAAGAGGGACTCTAGGTTCTTCGTAGTTTATTTGAAGCATGAGTTCATGTTAAACCACCAGTGTGGGAGATATGGTCACAATAGGATATTGTGGCCACTTCATAGAGTTGTGTGTTGTTTGGGGATGTCGAATAAGGTCCCTCTCCATGAATTGTTTATATTAGTCGCAATGGTCATGTTTCAGTGATTCCTTATGATGTCATGTGCTCGATTGATCGTAAAGGTGAATGTTGGGTGATCATATGATAGTCTCTATTATGTTGGGAGAATGTATCCCATTGAAAAACATAAAATTATTCTATATTAGAGGAAGGTGAGTATGTGATTTCTTTACTTCAATTTTTCCTCACCCGTACAAACAAGGTTTGATGTGTGTGAATTTTTAAGCCCTTGTTTCAGTGAAAAATCGGTTTAGGGTAACGTGAGTATGGAATGAGTTATGTATTGGAAAACTTATCTAGGATTACAATGTAGTTGTTGGTTGCACGAAATGAATAATTATCATTTAGGGGTTTTGAAAATCCTAACTGCGAGGCCGAAGATGCTTTAATCATCTGAGCTACAACCATAGGTCTTGGAAAAAAGATGTCTTGCAGTCAGGGGAAATAACATTTTCATTTGAACCCTTGTACAAATTCAAATCCTCAATATGAGATATTGGAAGATTTTAAACCTAAGGTTTCATCAAATTTCTTCTGTTGTTCTTGTTCGGTGGAAATAGGTGGAGGGCCTTGTACCCTTTTCATCGCCCAGTGTTATCCCTCATCCTTTGGTTTCCATTGAGTCTTTGGAGAAAGCTTAGATATTTGGCTAGACAGGTTAAGCACATGGTTTTCACTTGGTTAGTAGTGACCATGCCCCAGAAAATCATGTATATAGAAGGATCCCCACATTTAGTGCTTGGTTTCCCAAACTGTGTAGACTAACCATGTGGTCGTCCCAGCTCTTTAAATTTTGGGTTCTTTCTTTACCGACCCATGCTGGTCAGTTAAGATGGTGGGTTATTATGGTTTGGAGACCCACTATGAGTCTTATATATGTTCTTTTATAAATTTCTGATTTAAGTATACCTTTTGTACTGGGGATTCCATTCAGGCCTCCCCTGTTAGTGTCTTGATTTTGTCTCGGAAAAAAAATATTGGCTGTCTCTTATGGTTGGGAGCGAATTTTTGTTTCCATGTACCATTAAAATAGACATACCCATGGTCTTGGCTTGATGGTATGTAGTATAGTTATGATATATCAAGATACCTACATCTTCCTTGATTAATCATTTGTATTGGAGATCTCGCAATAGTTTAGTTAATTTAAGGTAATGGTAACCTTGTTCGAAGTTGTCGTTCGTTTGGGTGAATTGCTTGAGTTTTGTTCGGATAATGTTTAAGAATCTTAATTTCTGGATATATTATTAATGTGAGTTATAATTTCAAGAATGTGGTTTATGTTTTATTTTTTAGAGTAATCTTTCAATAATAGATCACTGGTGGGGTTTTCGCCATTTGGGGTGAAACCGGGAAAAGGAGTACCTATTGGTTTCTCAGTTGGGTTTGGTTGTTTCATTTGCCTTGATGTGAATATCCATGGCAGAATGTTTTCATGGTGGGGATAATTGTCACATAAATGAATTATTTTAATGTTACAATTCATTTAATTACCATTTATCCAATGTTTTTGGGGTTTCTAAAGCTTTTATGGTGGAATATGTGAGTTTTTGGTAAATTGGGCCAAACTGTGAGCCCAATTCCAGATTTAAAAATATTTTTTTTTCTTTTATAATTCCTTAATTTTTAATATTTTGCACTCATTCCAATTCCTAAATGGTCTCCCTTGACATATTAAAACCACCATTGTATTTTGGGGACATTAACGATCAATAACCAAGGTGTATATGGGTTTATATTTAAGGGATTGGGCCTGCCCGAAATCCCAATTCTAGTTTTAAAAATGAAATTTGTTTAATTAATAACATATTCAATGTTAAGTTTTTTTCGGTGATTCAGAACCTCAAACATTCCAATTGAGCCCACCGCATGTCCAAACTCTATTTCCACACTTTTGATCTCTTCATCATCGCGATTGAGTGCTGAACTTGTTTGGGTTTCTAAAATCTGGCAGATTTGAGGATATAATTTCCTTCCATCATAACTAAATAATTCTTACTCTTTTCCCCTCATTCTAGTTCCTAAATGATCTCATAATACTTTTTCTAACATCCCATGAATGTTTGGATGTTTTCAAATTCAGATACTAATGGATTTTGGGTCTTTTTATTCAATATTGTTTTGAGTAAGGGTTTCTCTCTTCAATTTCTTCCTTCTCCTTACGGTTTCCCCCTATTTCATTATGTTATAAAATTTCCAGAAGTTAGGGTTCGAACCAATGGTTTAATTTGTTTTATTATTGGTTAAATACTGTGTTCTAGGGCAGGATTTATCCTACTTGTGATGCGGTAGTGGTGCAGTTGATGTTTCACACCATGTTTTGAGGGATTCAACACTTTCGGTAGGTGGTTCCATGTATAAAAAATAATTGATGAGTTAGCATGTTGTATTTAATCATTTTTCATATACCTCATATGTTGGGTGTGGTGCGAAAACAATTTATGATTGATTTGGTTATGTTTTTAATTTTATATTTTCATTTTAACTTGAAATTGGGTATTTTCATGTGTTACTCCTGGGGTATTATTTGGGTTGTATTTTATAACATATGGAATTGGTTTAATAAATATTGTTTGGCCTTAAAATTATGTTTTGGTAATGTATTATTGTCTTGTTGGCCTAAAAAGAGGATTTTTATTAGGTTTTATGTTTAAAACATTGTTATACATCTTGAGATCATTTTATGAAAATGTTCATTTTCGTTTGGATCTTTTGTAGTATTATTCATGGTGATTTTATAAAACATTAAATTGGTTTTATAAATGTCTCTAGGGATTCAAACTCTATTTTGGATAGGAATTGGTATGATTTTTGTCTTAAATAGGGGTTTGGAAATTGGTTTTGTGTGCAAGACATATTTACACCACTTGGGTTCTTTTTATAAAAATTGTAAATGTTTTAGTTTGTTAAACAAAGTGGGAAAAGGGTGTATTTTTACTTTTTGGTATGTATGTTCACCTATTAAAGGGTTATGAATGATGATGTTATGTTTTAAGATGTCAGAAATTTTTATAATATTTTGAAAATTTCTGAAATATTTTATTAAATTGTGATGTTGGAGCGAAACATGTTTGTGGGATGTTTCGTGTAATTTTGATGATAAAATTATTTTTAAGGAAAAAATGGTATTCTGTAACAAGTCAGTGCGCTGTTATGAGAGTTTTATTATATTTGAATGGTTATATAAATTTTTTTAATGGATTTGTGGAAGTGTTAAGGAAATGTAAAAAGTGTTGTGGGGTATTTTGGTGTGAGTCGGATTTCAAAATCAATTTGAATGGAAAGTGGTCTTTTGTGACTTGTGTTGTATAGATGTGGGATGTTTGGTGAATTTATGATATGGAAATAATATTTTCATGTGAAAAGTATATTCGTTGATTTTTTGATCTTTTTTTAGCACAAAAAAGAAATCATGGGTATCTAGGTGGGTGGACGTGTACTAGTATGCTAGTGAATCCTTGGGGTTTGGACTTAGTTTCACAAAGCAAGATTGGTGCTTACAACTCTAACTAAATGATGATGATGATTATTGGGGACCACTAGGTTATGGGTATGTTCCCTACTAGTGGCTCATGTATGAGAACAGATATTTGTGATGGTTACTCTCACCGAGATACGATGTACCTGGGACCCACAACTTGCTAGTGCCTAGGGGTTATTTCCCATTGCTTATGATCATTGGATATTTTGTGCTTACCATCATCATACATTAGAGTGGATGGAAAATTCAGTAGCTTTGGTACTTATATTAAAAGTGTCTATTCTTTAAATTAGCCCTCCAGAAAACTGTTTTGTTTTTATTTAATGTTTCATCATTTAGAAATTATAATTAGAATTTCATGTTTTTGAAAACATTCATGATTTTTATCATTAATTGTTTATCGCATGGGATCTATAAGTTGTCATATCCTATTGGGATTTTTCTCAGACTCTATTTACACCCTTGGGTGTAAGTATACTTTCTTATTTTTTTGGTCGCAGGTTGGATACATTTTTTAATTCCAATGGTTCAGGTATCTAGAAGGTCCTTGGTGGTGAAGTTTTATGGAGAAGGCTTGAGGGCGGTGCCCCTTTCCTTGAGGATTCTTGGGATGCTCCCTTTTGGTTTTGTGCTTTTGTTATAGGCATTTTGATTTGGTTTAAAATATGTAATTAGTTATGGTTTTTTTTACAGATTGTTTGGATTGAAAAATTCAGATTCATTTTATTGGATTATTTTTGTTGTTTTAAGTTTATAAACTCAGGTAAATCATTCCAAATTTTCATTTTATGACATCCAAGAACTTATTCCATCCCGTGGGAATCGGGAATGCCCTTTAGGCCTTGTCACAGGCTAGGTTTGGTGTCAGTTTTTGTGGCAACAAGATCTGGTTCGTGACAAAATGGTATCAGAGGAGGTTCGCTCTTCTTGGGTCATGTTATTTAGGGAACAGTTGTGATATTATGGAGTTTGGATTGTCGGGACTTGGCATTTTGGTTTTGAGTAATGTGGATGATCACTACACCTCATTATTGGATTCCATTTTCTAGTAGAATTCAGGATTTATCTAAGTCCTTTGGTTTTCTTGGATCAATGATTATTAGGGGAAATGAAATGAGAGTTGGGAAAATGGTCTTAGAGAGCTCACATGGCCTGGAATGCCATGTGGAGCCAAGGATATTTTCATGATCATTCTCTATGATATTGAATTGATTGGAATATTTTCACCAACCATATGTCCATGTCACCCATAGAAACAAGTTTCCTCTCACATTGTTTTGTGCTTTAGTTTTGAAAACATGGAACATTGGTTTTAAGAAGTGTAATGTTTTTGTGAAATTATTATCAAATAAAGAGGGAATGGTTTTATTTCTAAAATGGTGGAACTAAAATTTCAGAATATTTCTAAAATGGAAAATGGTGTTTTTACACCTCTTTTGAATGCATGAATTATATTGACGCTGATTTTGAAAAGTGTTTCCTATAGAGTTTTCAAAAAAATCAATGTGTGTTTTAATGGGATGA
Source organism: Viscum album (assembly GCA_963277665.1). Classification (NCBI taxonomy): domain Eukaryota; kingdom Viridiplantae; phylum Streptophyta; class Magnoliopsida; order Santalales; family Viscaceae; genus Viscum; species Viscum album. Next base: position 1,389,688,249 of record OY728125.1, on the reverse strand, counting down.
GATGTTTTGAAATTGATTTGAATATCTTGAAATTGAGTTATTTTCTAAATTATTGTGTCTTTCTAAAATGTTTTGTAAGATGTGAATTGGGATTTCGATCTTGTGGTTAGTAGTTTTGAGAAAAAGGATGTGTTGATTGACTATTTTGGTTTTGAAATTTGGAAGGAATGTTTTTTTGTTTTAACATCTGGTATTTCAATAAGCAACGACATGCATGGGGTTATATGGGATGATGTATGGGTGATGGCATGAATGGAAGAGTGTCGGGATGGATATGAGGATGGTACCCGATTTGTCACATTAAAATTCATGTGTAAGGACCATGGGGTACAATTGGTGGATACGCTAACCGCTTAACCAATTTTTTAAGAAATGTTTTGTAATGAAAAACCCGATGTCTTTATGAATTGTTTGGTAAGGATTATATTATGTTGTTTTGTAAAATGTTGATGTTGTAGGTTGTTATGATTCCATAAACCCCTTCTGTTTGAACTATGTTTTGGGTTGATATGTGGTAGGTAAGCTGGGTAGAAGGACCGGTCAGTAGTCTCCTTTGAGATATGTTTTGGGACACCTTTATGGTGGTTCCCTTCATGTGTTTGGATCTGGATTATGTCTTGTTTTCACCAATGGACCAGATTGGTTATGTTCGTGGGTTTTCTCATTAGATGAGGTACGCCCCCATTAAGGGTTAATACATAACTGAAGTGCAACCTGGATTGTTTCGCCATTGTAAAATCATCCAGTTGATCAATATAAGGAATATTCTATCGATCATTGTGGATTGAGTCTACACCCATTCATTTATTTGTTTTTAGATCCTCGTGTACTGGGATAGTGCTCGTGGTAGGTTGAAAGAGACCTTAGTTTCTTAAGATTATTTATTCTTTAAATATGGAAGTGGTCTAGGGTTGTTAGTTGGGATGAGTGTCTCAATGGTGTCTAAGAGGGCCTCTAGGTTCTTCATAGTTTCTTTGAAGCATGAGTTCATGTTAAACAAACAGTGTGGGAAATATGGTCACGATAGGATATTGTGGCCACTTCCAAGAATTGTGTGATGTTTGGGGATGTCGTATACGATCCCTCTCCATGAATTGTATATATTAGTCGCAATGTTCATGTCTCGGTGATGCCTTATGATGTCATGTGCTCGATTGATCGTAAAGGTGAAAGTTGGGTGATCATATGACAGTCTCTGTTATGTTGGGAGAATTTCTCCCATGAAAAAACATAATAATATTCTATTTTAGAGGATGGTGACTATGTGTGTTCTTTACTTCTATTTTTTCTCACCCAAACAAACAAGGTGTGATGTTTGTACATCTTTTATTCCCTTGTTTCAATGAAATATCGGGTTAGGGTAATGTGAGTTTTGAATGTGTTATGTCTTGGAAAACTTATCAAGGATTGTGGTGTAGTTGTTGGTTGCACCGAATTAATAATTCTCATTTAGGGGGTTTCCAAATCCAAACTACAAGGCCGAAGGTGCTTCAATAATTTGAGCTCCATCTATAGGTATTGGAAAAAATCTGGCTCGTAGTCAGTGGAAATCATAGGTTCGTTTAAACCCTTGAACAAATTCCAATCCTCAATATGAAAGATAGGAAGTGTTTAAACATATGGTGTCATCATATTTATTCTGTTGTTCCTGTTTGGTGGATATAGGTGGAGGGCCTTGTACCCATTTCATTGCCCAATGTTATCCCCCCTCCTTTGGTTTCCATTGAGTCTTTGGAGAAAGGATTGATGTTTGGATACACCGGTTGAGCACACAGTTCGAACATGGATAGTAGTGATCATGCCCTAGAATATCATGTAGATAGATGGCTCCCCACTGTTAGTGCATGGTTTACCAAGCTGTGTAGACTAACCATGTGGTCATCCCAACTCTTTAAATTTTGGGTTCATTTTGTACCGGCCCGTGCTGGTTGGTTAAGATGGTTGGTTCTTATAGTGTGGAGACCCACTATGAGTCTTATATAAGATCTTTCGTAAATTTATGATGGATGTATACCCTTTGTATCGGGGAGTCCATTCAGGCCTCCCCCTGTTAGTGTCCTGATTCTGTCTCAGATAAAAAATATTGGTTGTCTCTTATGGTGGGGAGCCTATTTTTGTTTCCATGTACCAGTAACATTTACTTATCCATGGTCTTGGCATGATGGTATGTAGTCTCATACAGATCTATCAAGCTAGATACATCTTCCTTTATTAATCGTTTGGATTGGAGAGCTCCTAATGGTTTAGTTAATGTAAGGTAATTGTGACATTGTTCAAAGTTGTCTTTTGTTTAGGTGAATTTCTTGAGTCTTGTTCGGATAGTTTTTAAGGAGGTTAAATATAGAGATAAATTATTAATGTGAATGATCATTTCAAGAAAGTGGTGTAAGTTTATTATTATGATAGTAATATGTCATTAACAGATCAGTGGAGTTGTTTTGGAATTTGGGGGTGAAACCGCGCAAAGGAGTACCTCTATGATTCTCTGTTGGGTTTGGTTGTTTTTTTGGACATAATGTGACAATATGTGGTGAACAGTTTTCATGGTGGGGTTAATTGTTACATAAATGAATTATTTTAAAGTTAAAATTCATTTAATTTCCATTTATGATTTGTTTTTAGGGTTTCTCAAGATTTTATGGTGGAATAGGCGAGTTTTCGTAAATTGGGCCAAACTGTGAGCCCAATTCCAGATTTAAAAATAATTTTTTTTATTTTATAACTCCTTCATATTTTTAATATTTTGAACCCATACAATTCCTAAATGATCTCTCCTGACATATTAACACTTCCATTGTAGTTTGGAGCCTTTAAAGATCCATTACCAAGGTGTATATTGTTGTTTATTTAAGGGATTGGCCCTGCCCAAAATCCCAATTGCAATTTTAAACATGAAATTTTTTTATTCATAACATATTCAATGTTGAAGATTTTTCAGTGATTCAAAGCCTCAAACATGAACATTGAACAATCTGTGCATCCAACCTCTCTTGCCACTCTTTTGATCTCTTCTTCATCGTGATTCAGTGGTGAACTTCTTTGGGTTTCTAAAATCAGGCAGATTTGAGGAGGTAATTTCTTTCCATTATAAATCTCTAAATTATTACGCTTTTCCACTCATTATAGTTATTAAATGAACTCATAATCCTTTTTCAAACTTCCCTTGAATGGTTGGATGTTTTCATCTTCAGATACTGATGGATTATGTATCGTTTTATTCGAAATTGTTTTGAGTAAGTGTTTCTCTCTTCAATTTCTTCCTTCTCCTTAGGGTTTCCCCCCTCTTTCATTATGATCTAAAATGTCCATAAGTTAGGTTTCGAACCTATGGTTTAATATGGTGTATTTTTGGTTAAATATTACGGACTAGGGCATGATTTATCTTACTTGTGATGCGGCGGTGGTGTTGTTGATGTTCTGCACCATGTTTTGAGATATTCGACACTTTCGGTAGGTGGTTCCATGTATAAAAAATTATTGATGAGTTAGATTCTTGTATTTAATCATTTTTCATATTCCTAATATGTTGGGTGTGGTGAAAAAACTATTTATGACTGCTTTGGTTAAGTGTTTAATTTTATATTTTCATTTTAAATTGAAATTGGGTGTTTTCATGTGTTACTCATGGGGTATTATTTGGGTGTATTTTATAACATATGGAATTGGTTTAATAAATCATATTCATCCTTAAAATTAAGGGTTGTTAATGTATTATTATCATGTGGGCCTAAAAAGAGGGGTTTTGAATAGGATTTATGTGTAAAACATTGTTATACTTCTTGAGATCATTTTTTGAAAAGTTCTTTTTCATTTGGATCTTTTGTAGTATTATTCACGGTGATTCCATAAAACATTAAAGTGGTTTTATAAATATCTATAGGGGTTCAAACTCAGTTTTGGATAGGAATTGGTACGAGTTTTGGTCTTAAATGGGGGTTTTAAAATTGGTTTTGTGTTCAAGACATATTTACACTACTTGGATTCTTTTTATGAAAATTTTAAATGTTTTAGTTGTTTAAAAAAAGTGGGAATGGGTGAATTTGTACTATTTAGTATGTCTGTTCACCTATAAAAGGGCTTTGAATAGTGAAGTGATGTTTTAAGATGTCAAAAAAATTTATAATGTTTTGTAAATTTATGAAATGTTTTATTAAATTGTTATGTTAGAGCGAAACTTGTTTGTGGGATGCTTCATGTATGTTTGATGATAAAATGGTTTTAAAGGTAAAAATGCTAATATGTAACAATTTAGTGCGCTGTTATGAGAGTTTCATTATATTGTAATTTTTTTATAAAATTTATTAATGGATTTTTGGAAGTGTTAAAGAAATGTGGAAAGTGTTGTGGGCTATTTTGGTGTGAGTCGGATTTCAAAATAAATTTGAATAAAAAGTGGAATTTTGTGACTTGTGTTGTGTACATGTGAGATGATTGGTGAATTTATGATATTTAAATAATATTTTCATGTCAAAATTATATTCATTTATTTGTTGAACTTGTTTGAGAACAAAGAGAATACTTGGGTATCTAGGTGGGTGGACGTGTACTAGTATGCTAGTGAATCTGTGGGGTTTGGCCTCCGTTTTACATAGCGAGATTGATGCTTAAAACTCTAACTAAATAATTATGATGATGATTTGGTACCACTAGGTCATGGGTATTTTCCCTACTAGTGGCTCATGTTTGAAAATAGATATTTTTTATGGTTACTCTCATCCAAATACGAGGTACCTGGGACCCACAACTAGCTAGTGCCTAGGAGTTATTTCCCATTTCTTGTGCTCACTAGATATTTTGTGCTTTCCGTCGACATATGGTATGAGTGGATGCAAAATTAAGTAGATTTGGTATTTATTTTAAAAGTTTTTATTCATTAAATTATCCCACCGAAAAACTGTTTTTATTTATTGTTTCATCATTTAGAAATTATAACTAGCATTTCATATTTTCAAAAACTTGCATGATTTTCATCATTAATTGTTTATCACATGGGAAATAATAGTGGTGGTATCTTATTTTTAATTTTACCACACACTACATACACCCTTGGTTGTATGTAGACATTTTTATTTTTTGGTGTCGCAGGTTGGGTACAGTTTTTTGTTCTAGTGGTTCAGGTTTTTAACAGGTCATTGGTGGTGAAGTCTTGTGGAGATGGCTTAAGGGTGGTTCCCCTTTCCATGAGGGTTAATGGGATGTTCCCTTTCTGTTTTGTGCCTTTGTTATGGTCTTTTTGATTTGTTTTAAAATATGTAATATAGTTCTAATTTTTTATAAAATATTGTTTGGATTAAAAAATCCAGATTAATTTTATTGGAGTCTTTTGTTGTTTTAAGTTTATAAAATCAGGTAAATCATTCCCAATTTTCATTTTATGACATCCATGCACTTGTGCCAGCCCGTGGGGATTAAGAACATCATTCGGGAATTGTCATAGGCTGGGTTTGGTGCTGGTTTTGGCGGCGACAAGATTCGGTTAATGACAAAATGGTATCAGAGGAGGTTCGATCTCCTTGGGTCACGTTTTTTAGGGAACAGTCGGGATATTATAGAGTTAGTATTGTTGGGACGTGGCATTATAGTTTTGAGTAATGTGTCTGATCACCACACCTCATGATGGGATTTATGATTCTAGGATAATTTGGGATTTATCTATGTCCTTTGGTTTTCTTGGTTCGATGTTGATTAGGGGAAATGAAAAGAGAGTTGGGATAATTTTCTTAGTGAGCTCGCAAGGCCTGGAAAGCCATGTGGAGCCAATGATATTTTAAATAACACTCTCTATGACAGTGTAATGATTGGAATATGTTCACCAACCATATGTCCATGTCACCGACAAAAACTAGTTCTCACTCGCATTGTTTTGTGATTTAGTTTTGAAAAAATTAAACTTTGGTTTTAAGAAGCGTAATGTTTTTCGTGAAATGATTACCAAATAAACAGGGAATGGTTTGATTTATAAAATGGTGGAACTGAATTTTCAGAATTGTTTTGAAATGTAAAATAGTGTGCCTACACCTCTTTTGACTGCTGGAATTATTTTGAAGCTGGTTGTGAAATGTGTTTCCTATAGAGTTTTATAAACAATCAATGTGTGTTTTAATGAGATGAGATGTTTTGAAATTGATCTGAATATCTTGAAATTGGGTTATTTTCTAAATTTTTGTGTCTTTCAGAAATTTTTTGTAAGATGTGAATTTGGATTTTTATCTTTTGGTTAACAGTTTTGAGAAAAGTGATGTGTTGGTTGACTATTTGGTTTTGAAAAGTGGAAAGAATGTTTTTATATTTTACCCATTGGTATTTCCATAAGCAACCACATGCATGATGTTTTATGGGATGATGGATGGTTGATGGCATGACAAGATGAGTTTCATGGTGGATATGAGGAGGGTACTCGGTGTGGCACAAAAACATACATGTGTAAGGACCATGGGGTACCATTAGTGGTTACGCTAACCGCATAATAGTTTTTTTTAAGAAATATTTTTTAAAAAATCATGATGTCGTGATTAATTTTTTGGTGTGGATTATATTATGTGGTTTTGGAAAATGTTGATGTTGTGGGATGTTTTGAGTCCATGAACCCCTCCTGTTTGAACTGTGTTTTGGGTTTATGTTTCGTCGTTAAGCTGGGTAGAAGGACCGGTTAGTAGTCACCTATGAGATATTTTTTGGGACACCTTTATGGTGGTTACCTTAATGTGTTTGGATCTGGTTTATGTCTTGTTTTGACCAATGGACCATCTTGTTTAGGTCCTTGGGTTTTCTCATTGAATAAGGTACACCGCCATTAAGGGTTAATTCATAACTGAAGTGTAACCCATATTGTTTTTCCATTGTAAAATCCTCTAGTTGATCAATATAAGGAATCTTATCTCGATCATTGTTGATTGAGTCTACACCCATTCCATTATTTGTTTTTTAGATCCTATTGTAGAGGGAGTGTGCTTGTGGTAGGATGAAAGAGACCTTAATTTCTTAAGTTTCCTAATTTGTCAAAGCAGGAAGTGGTCTAGTGTTGTTAGTGGGGATGCGTGTCTCGATGGTGTCTAAGAGGGCCTTTGGGTTCTTTATAGTTTATTTGAAGTGTGAGATCATGTTTAACCACTAGTGTGGGAAATATGGTCACGATAGGATATTTTGGCCACTTCCTAGAATTGTGTATTATTTTGGGATGTCATATATGGTCCCTCTCTATGCATTTGTTTATATCAGTCGCAATGGACATGTTTCGGTGATGCCTTGTGATGTCATGTGCTCGATTGATCGTAAAGGTGAAATTTGGGTGATCAGATGACAATCTCTGATATGTTGGGAGAATGTATCCTATGGAAAAACATAAAAATATTATATTTTAAAAGAAGGTGAGTATGTGTGTTCTTTACTTCTATTGTTTCTCACCCGATCTAACATGGTGTGATGTGTGTGAATCTTTTAAGACCTTGTATCAGTGAAATATTGGGTTTGGTTAACGTGAGTTTGGAATGTGATATGTCTTGGAAAAAATATCGAGGAATGTAGTGTAGTTGTTGGTTTCACCGAATGAATAATTCTTGTTGAGGGGGTTTCCAAATCCTAACTGCGAGGCCGAATAAGCTTCAATCATTTGAGCTGCAGCCATAGGTCTTAAAGAAATGTTGGCTCGTAGTCAGGGAAAATCACAGGTTCTTTTAAATCCATTTAAAAATTCCAATCCTCAGTATGAAATATAAGAAGACTTTAAACCTATAGTGTCGTTATATTTCTTTTGTTGTTCTTGTTCGGTGGAAATAGGTGGAGGGCCTTATATCCATTTCATAGCCCGATGTTATCCCCCCGTTTGGTATCCATTGAGTCTTTGGAGAAAGATTAGATGTTTGGCTAGACAGGTTGAGCACATGGTTTGCACTTGGTTAGTAGTGACCATGCCCTAGAAAATCATGTAGATTGAAGGATCCCCACAGTTAGTGCATGGTTTCCCAAACCGTGTAGACTTACCATGTGGTCATCCCAACTCTTTAGATTTTGTGTTGTTTTTTTACCGGCCTGTGCTGGTCAGTTAATATGGTCGGTTCTTATAGTTCATAGACCCACTATGAGTCTTATATAAGTAATTTTGTAAATTTTTGATGGATGTATACCCTTTGTACCAGGGATTCAATTCAGGCCTCCCCCTGTTAGTGTCCAGATTCTATCTGGGAAAAAAATATTGGTTTTCTCTTATGGTGTGGAACCTATTTTTGTTTCCCTGTACTAGTAACATAGAATTATCCATGGTCTTGGATTGATGGTATGTAGTCTCGTTCTGATCTATAAAGCTACCTAAATCTTCCTTGAGTAATCATTTGGATTGGAGATCTTTCAATGGTTTAGTTAATGTAAGGTAATTGTATCCTTGTTCGAAGTTGTTGTTCGTTTGGGTGAATTGCTTGAGTCTTGTTCGGATAGTGTTTAAGATGGTTAATTTTTGGATAGATTCTTAATTTGAATTATCATTTCAAGAAAGTGGTGTTATTTTTTTGTGATAGTAATCTTTCATTAACATATCACTGGAGGTGTTATGGCCTTTGGTGGTGAAACCGGGCAAAAGAGTACCTCTTGGTTTCTCAGTTGGGTTTGGTTGTTGCTTTGGCCTTGATGTGACTTTCCATGTAATAAAGTTTTCATGGTGGGGAAAATTTTAACATACATGAATTATTTTAAAGTTAAAATTCATTTAATTTCCATTAATGCTTTTTTCATGGGGTTTCTCAATTTTTTATGGTGGAATATGTGAGTTTTCATAAATTGGCCCAAACTGTGAGCCCAATTCCAGATTTAAAAATATTTTTTTTCTTTTATAACTCCTTTTTTTTCAATATTTTGCACCCATTACAATTCATAAATGATCTCCCCTAACATATTAACACCACCATAGTATTCAGGATCCTTTAAAGATTCATAACCAAGGTGTATGGGTTTTTATTTAAGGGATTGGGCCTGCCCGAAATCCGAATTCTAGTTTTAAAAATTAAATTTGTATAATTAATAACATATTCAATGTTAAGGATTATTTAGTTATTAAAAGCATAAAACATGCTCATTAAACCAGCCATGCGTCCAACCTCTCTCACCACTCTTTTGATCTCTTCTTTATCGCGATTGAGTGTTGACCTTCTTTGGGTTTCTAAAATCGGGCAGATTTGAGGAGATAATTGCTTTCCATAATAACCCTCTAAATTATTACTCTTTTCTCCTCATTTAGTTTCTAAATGATCTCATAATCATTGTTCGAGCATCCCATGAATGGTTGGATGTTTTCAAATTCAGATTCTGATGGATTTTGGGTCGTTTTATTCAAGATTGTTTTGAGTAAGTGTTTCTCACTTCAATTTCTTTCTTCCCCTTAGGGATTCCTCCCTCTTTCATTATGTTCTAAAATGTCCAGAATTTAGGGTTTGAAACTATGGTTTAATTTGGTGTATTTTTGGTTAAATATTGTGGTCTAGGGAAGGAATTTTCTTCCTTTTGATGCGGCGGTGGTGCAATTGATGTTTCAGGCCATGTTTTCAGGGATTCGACACTTTCAGTAAATGGTTCCATGTATAAAACATTATTGATGAGTTAGATTACTTTATTTAATCATTTTTCATTTTCCTTAAATGTTGGGTGTGGAGTGAAAACTATTTATGATTTATTTGGTTAAGTGTTTAATTTTATATTTTCATTTTAACTTGAAATTGTGTGTTTTTATGTTTTACTCATTGGGTATTATTGGGGTGTATATTATAACCTATGGAATTTGTTTAATAAATCTAGTTTGTACTTACTATTCTGGTATCATAAATTATTATTGTCATGTGGGCCTAAAAATAGTGTTTTAGAATAGGTTTTCTGTGTAAAACATTGTTATACTTCTTGAGATCATTTAATGAAAATGTCTGTTTTCATTTGGATCTTTTGTAGTATTATTGAGGGTGATTTTATGAAACATTAACGTGGTTTCATAAATGTCTCTAGGGGGTCCAACATTGTTTTGGATAGTAATTGGTATGTGTTTTGGTCTTAAATGGGGGTTTTGAAATTGGTTTTGTGTGGAAGACATATTGACACCACTTGGGTTTTTTTTAATGAAAATTGTAAATGTTTTAGTTGGTTAAACAAAGTGGGAAAAGGGTGAATTTGTAATGTTTGGTATGTGTGTTCACCTATTAAAGGGTTCTGAAAGGTGAAGTGATGTTTTAAAATTTCAAACATTTTTATAATGTTTTGTAAATTTTTGAAATGTTTTATTAAATTGTGAAGTTGGAACGAAACTTGTTTGTGGGCTGTTTCATGTATGTTTGATGATAAAATGTATTTTAAGTCAAAAAGGGTATTATGTAACAAGTGAGTGAGCTGTTATGAGAGTTTCATTATATTTTAATGGTTTTATAAAAAATATTAACGGATTTATGGAGGTGTTAAAGAAATGTGAAACGTGTTGTGTGCTATTTTGGTGTGAGTCAGATTTCAAAATCAATTTGAATGAAAAGTGGACTTTTGTGACTTGTGTTGTATACATGTGGGATCTTTGGTGAATTTATGATTTGGAAATATTATTTTCATGTGAAAAGTATATTCATTTATTTGTTTAACTTGTTTAAGAACAAAGGGAAAACCTGGGTATCTAGGTGGGTGGACGTGTACTACTATGCTAGTGAATCCATGGGGTTTGGCCTCAGTTTAACATAGCAAGATTGATTCTTGAAACTCTAACTAAACAATGATGATGATGATTGGGGACCAATAGGTTATGGGTATGTTCCGTACTGGTGGTACATGTATGAGAACAGATATTTGTGATGGTTACTCTCCCCAAGATACGAGGTACCTGGGACCCACAACTAGCTATTGCCTAGGGGTTATTTCCCATTTCTTGTTCTCACTGAATATTTTGTGCTTACCATCGGAAAATAGTATGAGTGGATGGGAAATTAAGTAGATTTGGTGTTTATTTTAAAAGTGGTTTTTCATTAAATTATCCCACTTGAAAACCGTGTTTATTTAATGTTTGATCATTTAGAAATTGTAACTAGCATTTCATTTTTTTTGAATACTTGCATGTTTTTCGTCATTAATTGTTTATCACATGGGATCTATTAGTGGTGGTAGAATATTTTTATTTTTCTCAAACCCTAATTACACCCTTTGGTGTAAGTAGACTTTGTTATTTTTGTTGTCACAGGATGGGTACAATGATTAGTTCCAGTGGTTCATGTTTCTACCAGGTCCTTAGTGGTGAAGTCTTGTGGAGATGGCTTGAGGGCGGTGCCCCATTCCATGAGGGTTCTTGTCTATTCTCTTTTGGTTATTTACTTTGTTATAGTCTTTTTGGGTTGTTTTAATATATTTAATTCAGTTCTTATTTTTTGTAAAATATTGTTTGGATTGAAAAATTCAGATTCATTTTATTGGATTCTTTTGTTGGTTTAAGTTTATAAACTTGAGTAAATCATTACCAATTTTCATTTTATGACACCCAGGAACTTGTGCCAGCCTGTGGGGATTGGAAACGCCCTTCGGGCCTTGTCATAGGCTGGGTTTGGTGGTGGTTTTGGCGGTGACTGGATTCAGTTTGTGACATCAACCAAGGGTTATGAATAGTTCCTCTTATGCATCACACATGAAAATATATTTCGACTCATTCCAATTTGAAGCAATGTTGGATTTTAATAGAATATCCACAATTTTATATCAATACTCATTATTTTATTTTTTAATAACCCATAGTGGGATATTTTCTCCACATGTTACTCCTTATACAATTGTTTTTTTACTAGAGTCATTGATTTGGTGTTGTGGATTTTTTTCAATCTGGTGTTTTAATTGAGTGATTCGTATCCTATGAACATGAGGTATGTGGTATACATGTTATACCTAATAGTGTTGATGTTTATTAATGTTCTTTTCGATTTTATTATGTGATTTTGTGTTTCACATTTGATTATATAGTGAGAAATGAAAATTTTTATTTTGAAAATATTTGTTGGACCCCTCATGTTCCAGTTTTGATCCTTTAAGCATGATTATGTTCGGCCCATGGTTATCCTTAAGGTGGTCCACATCATTTTTATATGGTAAATCATGTTGTGAATTTCTATTTTTGGGGTTTTATGATGTTAAAACAACTATATTTTGTTTTATGATTATCTATGAATAATGAATTTTTTTAACTTGTAGATTTATTTGTCTTAGGGCATGTTAATGGTTCGATTGAATAAATGGTTAAAGGGTAATTTCTATGTGGGTAAATCATTTGATAGTGGGGAAATGGTTATAATTGTTCTTAAATCAAGAAATGGGGTTGATATGAAATTGAATGAAGTGTTGAATGTAATAAAACATGATAACCTGGTAAATGAAAAGGTGACCCCTTGTTGTTTTTTTTAAATTAAAATGATGACTAAATTTTAATAAATTTAAAATGATATTCTTTGGATATATGATCACATCGCATATCCTATATTTTATTCCACATATATACTATTATCCCCACTAATGAATAACATATCTTAGGATGCAACAATTATACACCAAGATCCTATGATGTGGACATGAGATGGATTCCTAGAATGTTGGTTCATATTAGATTGTTAAATTGACTTGTTAAAAAAATTACCCTATATTGTAATGTTATTATATGTATATTTATATTTTTTAGACAACTTATGTAGGATGATGATGGTTTTGTGGGTATATGTATCATTTGGTAATAATAATTGAAATTGTTAATTTAAATAAGTTTAAAAATAAATTTTGTTAAAAATTCCAGATTATATATAGTTTTCTAATCTTCTACATACACTATATTAGAATAAAAAATTTATAGACACTATTGGTGGGGTCCTACTAACTTTTACTCAAAACCCCCACTAGGTTTCATTAGTACCTAAGTTGTCATCATTTATGAAGGTATAGAATGGGGACAAGGACAATGTTTGATGGATGATATGGGAATTGATAAGTCACATGGATGAGGGGACTGTATATGATGTTAGGACAAATTGGGGACTATAATTGGTGACTAATTCTCATTTGTAAAGTCACATTAGACTGTTTTGACTTATATTGCCTTATTGTTTTAGTTCTTTTTGTATCCTTACTGGGATGTATGGTTTGTAGTTATTTTTTGTTATTATATCATGTCGATTATTGTCTTGATTTATAAAATTGGATAAAATTGGTAATTAGGGTATAGTCTCTCCAAGTGGTCAGGCCACCAATCCAGTGGAACCTTGGAAGATACATTATAAAACCAGATGTACTTTTATTAGTTAAGATACACCAATTATGTATTAAAATTAATACATTGTGAATTAATATGACAGATATTTTATGGGAGATATTTAGAAAATGATGTTACATAATGAGATTTATTTATTTTACTAGAACATAGATGAACGGTTACTTCATTAAATTTTAAATTAAAATAGTTACAATTCCATACAAATTTTCTCCCATTGTTTGAATGAATTTAACATTACATTGGTGGAAGATAATTCCAAAAAAATTAAGACCACTTAACTAGTCTTTATGTGGCCAATACATCTACCACAATTTAAATATAAATATATTGTTTTTAAATAGTGAAACAAAGTTTTGGTGGATGCAACTATAATAAATTTGAAAAAAATAGAAGATTTGTTTTTTGGAATGAATTTTAATGTGTGATGGAAAATGATGTATGTATAAAAAGATACCCAAATTAAAATTTATGAATATTAGTAAAGAATGAGGATTCAATCATTATATATTATAATAATATAGAACATAGACAAAAAAATAATTGAAAACATAATAGTGATTTTAAAAGAAATATGTAGAAATTTTGTATTTATTATTTAAATAAAAAATTTATAAAAAAATTATAAACTCAAAATTGTAAAATAGACCATATTTATTAATTTTGGATTTTCATAGTTTAGAAATAGTGAAAATATTTTCTAGAAATGTTTTTAGGATATTTGGAGACTATATCCCACAAAACTTATATCAACTATTTTAGTATACCCTTTATTGGGATGATAATATTTTTTGTTTCTTTTCTATATGATTTAAACCATTATAGAACTCATTAAAAATCTAGAAAATAATAATATCATATATAGAAACCCTTTTATCATATTAAATTTACATAATTTATTAATATAACTTTTAATATAACTACCCAAAAAAATAAGAAACTATATTAAAAAAATCCCCTATAAGAAGAAAAAATATTTTGTAACAATATATGGGAAAATATTGAGTATATTTGAATGAATTGGATAATTTTTTAAAAACTTATAACTATTTTACATCAAAATAAAATAAAAAATTAATATAACATTTTTCAAATTGGATAAAAATAAATGTTTCAAAAAGTGTTTTTGTGTGAATAAAAAAATTACAACAATATACAAAATGTCAACCATAAGTTTCTAATTCAATTAGTATTCCTTACATATATTATAAAAATAATTACATAAATATTTTGATTATAAAATTGGTTAAATAAATAAACATTTCACTCTTATGTCACAATAATTTCAAATATGTCAATTTATGTGGAAATTTGTTTTTTAATCCATCCATAACAAAATTATTTCTCAATGATCTCAAAAAATAAAATGTAACATATATCATATTATATGGATCCAAAAATAATTTTTATATTTCTAGATTAATATTTTATAATTAACATAATTATTTATTGAAAGAACATAATAATATATAAGAAAATTGTACTATTTTAGGAAAAGTATTTTTTAAACCATAAATATTATTCACTATATGTTATTTAATATTTATAAATCAATGTTGAGAAAATATTTTCTTAGAATAAATGAATAATGAAAAATAATAGGATTATTTAAACCTATATTTCATCATTTGGAATGCTCTCTTCTCAAAATCTAATCTGAAAATTAGTTTAAAATTTAATAATTTAAATAGCATTATTTTTTATAATATATCATAGTTTATATATGCTTGATGTTGTATTTATTAAATAAAATCATTAAATTAATATAATTAATATAGTATGACCTTCTAAAACAATCAAATATTACATTATACCACCTTAAAAAAATGTAAACTCTTAGCTTTATGAAATAATAATAAAAAGGTGTTAATTGTTTTTCATATTCTATTCTAAGGAAGGAATGAAAAATAAACCAAACTGTCTGGAAATAACATTTTATCCAAAAATTTATATTTCATTCTAAAAAATATTTTATTATCATTATTTAATCTGGGAGAAATTTAATTTCCTTAATATATCATATACCTCAAATTTTTTTAAGACCTGTACCTGTGGATTATTTTCATAATGAGTACCTTCATGATAAATGGATATTTTCACTATAGGGAGCTATTGTTATATCTTCATCTACCTGATATTTGATAAATCATTCTACAATAGTGACATACAGTTTTATATAATATAGCTACTTTATCTCATCTTCTAATTTTATCATTGTAAGTGGATTGAGTAGTTTTCCACCTCAACATCAAACCATAATTCAAATGAAAATGAAAGACGAATTCATTCATGAATCACTAAAAAATATTGTTACTGGTTAAAAAATATAGAAATAGATGTGAAATTATAAATCACACCTATAACAATTAATAAATATCTAATTCGTTAACACATATTGACATAATATTAAATAGGAATAATCATTTATACCTAAATCCTCAAAACCTAAATAGTGACACCGAAAGTACAACCTAAATCATTATATAAATAATTAACCTTAACATTCATCCAAAATATACTCAACATAATTAAATTATAAATGATATATCTAATTATATATTCTATTAAGATAAAACAAACATTTATCAATACAAAACATTAACCACACATCAAGTGGAAAATGAAAAATAAATATACTAATAAACAACATCCACAAAATTCTGAATATCATTTTCCTATGTAACATTAATAGGCAAGGAAAATGTTTTCTCCTATTTTCCAATTCAATCTTTACAAATAAACAAAAGTTCAACATTTTTAGAATAATATTATGTCCAGATTAATTATATATAATTAAAAAAATAGTAATCATCCAAAAAAATTATTTTAATGAAATAGTTCTATAAATAATTCTCAATTTAAAGTTTATCTATATAAATATATATTCACAAAATAATATTTCCCCATTGATAAGTCACATGGATGAGGGGACTGTATATGATGTTAGGACAAATTGGGGACTATAATTGGTGACTAATTCTCATTTGTAAAGTCACATTAGACTGTTTTGACTTATATTGCCTTATTGTTTTAGTTCTTTTTGTATCCTACTGGGATGTATGGTTTGTAGTTATTTTTTGTTATTATATCATGTCGATTATTGTCTTGATTTATAACATTGGATAAAATTGGTAATTAGGGTATAATCTCTCCAAGTGGTCAGGCCACCAATCCAGTGGAACCTTGGAAGATACATTATAAAACCAGATGTACATTTATTAGTTAAGATACACCAATTATGTATTAAAATTAATACATTATGAATTAATATGACAGATATTTTATGGGAGATATTTAGAAAATGATGTTACATAATGAGATTTATTTATTTTACTAGAACATAGATGAACGGTTACTTCATTAAATTTTAAATTAAAATAGTTACAATTCCATAAAAATTTTCTCCCATTGTTTGAATGAATTTCACATTACATTGGTGGAAGATAATTCCAAAAAAATTAAGACCACTTAACTAGTCTTTATGTGGCCAATACATCTACCACAATTTAAATATAAATATATTGTTTTTAAATAGTGAAAAAAAGTTTTGGTGGAAGCAACTATAATAAATTTGAAAAAAATAGAAGATTTGTTTTTTGGAATGAATTTTAATGTGTGATGGAAAATGATGTATGTATAAAAAGATACCCAAATTAAAATTTATGAATATTAGTAAAGAATGAGGATTCAATCATTATATATTATAATAATATAGAACATAGACAAAAAAATAATTGAAAACATAATAGTGATTTTAAAAGAAATATGTAGAAATTTTGTATTTATTATTTAAATAAAAAATTTATAAAAAAATTATAAACTCAAAATTGTAAAATAGACCATATTTATTAATTTTGGATTTTCATAGTTTTGAAATAGTGAAAATATTTTCTAGAAATGTTTTTAGGATATTTGGAGACTATATCCCACAAAACCTATATCAACTATTTTAGTATACCCTTTATTGGGATGATAATATTTTTTGTTTCTTTTTTATATGATTTAAACCATTATAGAACTCATTAAAAATCTAGAAAATAATAATATCATATATAGAAACCCTTTTATCATATTAAATTTACATAATTTATTAATATAACTTTTAATATAACTACCCAAAAAAATAAGAAACTATATTAAAAAAATCCCCTTTAAGAAGAAAAAATATTTTGTAACAATATATGGGAAAATATTGAGTATATTTGAATGAATTGGATAATTTTTTAAAAACTTATAACTATTTTACATCAAAATAAAATAAAAAATTAATATAACATTTTTCAAAATGGATAAAAATAAATGTTTCAAAAAGTGTTTTTGTGTGAATAAAAAAATTACAACAATATACAAAATGTCAAACATAAGTTTCTAATTCAATTAGTATTCCTTACATATATTATAAAAATAATTACATAAATATTTTGATTATATAATTGGTTAAATAAATAAACATTTCACTCTTATGTCACAATAATTTCAAATATGTCAATTTATATGGAAATTTGTTTTTTAATCCATCCATAACAAAATTATTTCTCAATGATCTCAAAAAATAAAATGTAACATATATCATATTTTATGGATCCAAAAATAATTTTAATATTTCTAGATTAATATTTTATAATTAACATAATTATTTATTGAAAGAACATAATAATATATAAGAAAATTGTACTATTTTAGGAAAAGTATTTTTTAAACCATAAATATTATTCACTATATGTTATTTAATATTTATAAATCAATGTTGAGAAAATATTTTCTTAGAATAAATGAATAATGAAAAATAATAGGATTATTTAAACCTATATTTCATCATTTGGAATGCTCTCTTCTCAAAAACTAATCTGAAAATTAGTTTAAAATTTAATAATTTAAATAGCATTATTTTTTATAATATATCACAGTTTATATATTCTTGATGTTGTATTTATTATATAAAATCATTAAATTAATATAATTAATATAGTATGACCTTCTAAAACAATCAAATATTACATTATACCACCTTAAAAAAATGTAAACTCTTAGCTTTATGAAATAATAATAAAAAGGTGTTAATTGTTTTTCATATTCTATTCTAAGGAAGGAATGAAAAATAAACCAAACTGTCTGGAAATAACATTTTATCCAAAAATTTATATTTCATTCTAAAAAATATTTTATTATCATTATTTAATCTGGGAGAAATTTAATTTCCTTAATATATCATATACCTCAAATTTTTTTAAGACCTGTACCTGTGGATTATTTTCATAATGAGTACCTTCATGATAAATGGATATTTTCACTATAGGGAGCTATTGTTATATCTTCATCTACCTGATATTTGATAAATCATTCTACAATAGTGACATACAATTTTATATAATATAGCTACATTATCTCATCTTCTAATTTTATCATCGTAAGTGGATTGAGTAGTTTTCCACCTCAACATCAAACCATAATTCAAATGAAAATGAAAGACGAATTCATTCATGAATCACTAAAAAATATTGTTACTGGTCAAAAAATATAGAAATAGATGTGAAATTATAAATCACACCTATAACAATTAATAAATATCTAATTCGTTAACACATATTGACATAATATTAAATAGGAATAATCTTTTATACCTAAATCCTCAAAACCTAAATAGTGACACCGAAAGTACAACCTAAATCATTATATAAATAATTAACCTTAAAATTCATCCAAAATATACTCAACATAATTAAATTATAAATGATATATCTAATTATATATTCTATTAAGATAAAACAAACATTTATCAATACAAAACATTAACCACACATCAAGTGGAAAATGAAAAATAAATATACTAATAAACAACATCCACAAAATTCTGAATATCATTTTCCTATGTAACATTAATAGACAAGGAAAATGTTTTCTCCTATTTTCCAATTCAATCTTTACAAATAAACAAAAGTTCAACATTTTTAGAATAATATTATGTCCAGATTAATTATATATAATTAAAAAAATAGTAATCATCCAAATTAATTATTTTAATGAAATAGTTCTATAAATAATTCTCAATTTAAAGTTTATCTATATAAATATATATTCACAAAATAATATTTCCCCATTGATAAGTCACATGGATGAGGGGACTGTATATGATGTTAGGACAAATTGGGGACTATAATTGGTAACTAATTCTCATTTGTAAAGTCACATTAGACTGTTTTGACTTATATTGCCTTATTGTTTTAGTTCATTGTGTATCCTTACTGGGATGTATGGTTTGTAGTTATTTTTTGTTATTATATCATGTCGATTATTGTCTTGATTTATAACATTGGATAAAATTGGTAATTAGGGTATAGTCTCTCCAAGTGGTCAGGCCACCAATCCAGTGGAACCTTGGAAGATACATTATAAAACCAGATGTACTTTTATTAGTTAAGATACACCAATTATGCATTAAAATTAATACATTATGAATTAATATGACAGATATTTTATGGGAGATATTTAGAAAATGATGTTACATAATGAGATTTATTTATTTTACTAGAACATAGATGAACGGTTACTTCATTAAATTTTAAATTAAAATAGTTACAATTCCATAAAAATTTTCTCCCATTGTTTGAATGAATTTCACATTACATTGGTGGAAGATAATTCCAAAAAAATTAAGACCACTTAACTAGTATTTATGTGGCCAATACATCTACCACAATTTAAATATAAATATATTGTTTTTAAATAGTGAAAAAAAGTTTTGGTGGATGAAACTATAATAAATTTGAAAAAAATAGAAGATTTGTTTTTTGGAATGAATTTTAATGTGTGATGGAAAATGATGTATGTATAAAAAGATACCCAAATTAAAATTTATGAATATTAGTAAAGAATGAGGATTCAATCATTATATATTATAATAATATAGAACATAGACAAAAAAATAATTGAAAACATAATAGTGATTTTAAAAGAAATATGTAGAAATTTTGTATTTATTATTTAAATAAAAAATTTATAAAAAAATTATAAACTCAAAATTGTAAAATAGACCATATTTATTAATTTTGGATTTTCATAGTTTAGAAATAGTGAAAATATTTTCTAGAAATGTTTTTAGGATATTTGGAGACTATATCCCACAAAACTTATATCAACTCTTTTAGTATACCCTTTATTGGGATGATAATATTTTTTGTTTATTTTCTATATGATTTAAACCATTATAGAACTCATTAAAAATCTAGAAAATAATAATATCATATATAGAAACCCTTTTATCATATTAAATTTACATAATTTATTAATATAACTTTTAATATAACTACCCAAAAAAATAAGAAACCATATTAAAAAAATCCCCTTTAAGAAGAAAAAATATTTTGTAACAATATATGGGAAAATATTGAGTATATTTGAATGAATTGGATAATTTTTTAAAAACTTATAACTATTTTACATCAAAATAAAATAAAAAATTAATATAACATTTTTCAAAATGGATAAAAATAAATGTTTCAAAAAGTGTTTTTGTGTGAATAAAAAAATTACAACAATATAGAAAATGTCAAACATAAGTTTCTAATTCAATTAGTATTCCTTACATATATTATAAAAATAATTACATAAATATTTTGATTATAAAATTGGTTAAATAAATAAACATTTCACTCTTATGTCACAATAATTTCAAATATGTCAACTTATGTGGAAATTTGTTTTTTAATCCATCCATAACAAAATTATTTCTCAATGATCTCAAAAAATAAAATGTAACATATATCATATTTTATGGATCCAAAAATAATTTTTATATTTCTAGATTAATATTTTATAATTAACATAATTATTTATTGAAAGAACATAATAATATATAAGAAAATTGTACTATTTGAGGAAAAGTATTTTTTAAACCATAAATATTATTCACTATATGTTATTTAATTTTTATAAATCAATGTTGAGAAAATATTTTCTTAGAATAAATGAATAATGAAAAATAATAGGATTATTTAAACCTATATTTCATCATTTGGAATGCTCTCTTCTCAAAAACTAATCTGAAAATTAGTTTAAAATTTAATAATTTAAATAGCATTATTTTTTATAATATATCATAGTTTATATATGCTTGATGTTGTATTTATTATATAAAATAAATAAATTAATATAATTAATATAGTATGACCTTCTAAAACAATCAAATATTACATTATACCACCTTAAAAAAATGTAAACTCTTAGCTTTATGAAATAATAATAAAAAGGTGTTAATTGTTTTTCATATTCTATTCTAAGGAAGGAATGAAAAATAAACCAAACTGTCTGGAAATAACATTTTATCCAAAAATTTATATTTCATTCTAAAAAATATTTTATTATCATTATTTAATCTGGGAGAAATTTAATTTCCTTAATATATCATATACCTCAATTTTTTTTAAGACCTGTACCTGTGGATTATTTTCATAATGAGTACCTTCATGATAAATGGATATTTTCACTATAGGGAGCTATTGTTATATCTTCATCTACCTGATATTTGATAAATCAGTCTACAATAGTTACATACAATTTTATATAATATAGCTACTTTATCTCATCTTCTAATTTTATCATTGTAAGTGGATTGAGTAGTTTTCCACCTCAACATCAAACCATAATTCAAATGAAAATGAAAGACGAATTCATTCATGAATCACTAAAAAATATTGTTACTGGTCAAAAAATATAGAAATAGATGTGAAATTATAAATCACACCTATAACAATTAATAAATATCTAATTCGTTTACACATATTGACATAATATTAAATATGAATAATCTTTTATACCTAAATCCTCAAAACCTAAATAGTGACACCGAAAGTACAACCTAAATCATTATATAAATAATTAACCTTAACATTCATCCAAAATATACTCAACATAATTAAATTATAAATGATATATCTAATTATATATTCTATTAAGATAAAACAAACATTTATCAATACAAAACATTAACCACACATCAAGTGGAAAATGAAAAATAAATATACTAATAAACAACATCCACAAAATTCTGAATATCATTTTCCTATGTAACATTAATAGACAAGGAAAATGTTTTCTCCTATTTTCCAATTCAATCTTTACAAATAAACAAAAGTTCAACATTTTTAGAATAATATTATGTCCAGATTAATTATATATAATTAAAAAAATAGTAAACATCCAAATAAATTATTTTAATGAAATAGTTCTATAAATAATTCTCAATTTAAAGTTTATCTATATAAATATATATTCACAAAATAATATTTCCCCATTGTTCACATAAATGGTAATTCCCCTATCATATATGAATTTATTTACCTTAATGGTTGTGAGTTCTTTCAAATTATACACACAATAAAATTATTCTTGAAAAAAACTCACAGTTAATAACACATTAAGCTTGGGGGATACATATACATTATCCATCTAATTATTTTACAAAAAATGTCAGTAATCAATTTAAATACACATCTCTTAAAGAATCAAAATGATATTTTCCCTTAAAAATATGCTCATATTGTACTTATTAACCCATAGTGTTACATATAACTATTAAATAATCCACAGCTGATAAAATTATCACCCGTAAAATTTTTCGAAACCAACTTTAATACAAAATGAGATAGCATGAGACCTGTACACAAAATTATAGTGTTAAAAACATATTAATTTCATATAGTATTTGATAGAAATTAGAAGAAACATTGTTGACAATGCATAATACCAATATAAATAATAATTATTCATTCAACCACACAACCATGTACCTTTACATTTTTATTCTTAAGGAATTATGAAAAAAATATAAAAACCCATCATTTTCTTCTGAAATGGTATTTTTTCCATTATACAATCAATTTATTGTTATTTTAGTACCTTAGAAAACCATGAATGGGGAGGGGGAATCCGGGTGTGAAAATTATCTTTGAATTTGATGGATCTTGTTCTTGTATTGGTAGGAACTCATTAAAACTGCATGATGGATTTGATAAACAATCAAACATTCTCATGCATTATATAAACATATCTTTTTACTTGGTTCACTGCTAAGGGAAGTCCAAGGAGCATATGTTGATAATGTGTCAGTTGTACCAAAATGCGATAATATTCACTGGTTGTGGAATATAATATTTTAGGCATAGTTACTCTATTCTAGGATCACTTCCATTACATGATTTTATATATTGCACACTAGGTCCCATGGAACACATCCATCAACTCCACGAAGCTAACTTATTCGAAAGAAGTGTTAATTAGTTTATCAAAATGGAGGTATGTTTGATAGATTTTCATTAAGATCATTTATCATGTATATCACGAAACTCTGATTTCACTATAGAACTCAATTTATTCACATTTATATCACAATTCACTTAAAATATGTTATTTAAAACTGCATTTCACGAAGCTCCTTCATGAATCTCACTACCATCATGATGAACCCTGCCTTTGTAGAAAAATAATCCTTTGTGAATCTCACTTATCCAATGTGTAATAAAATATCATCAGGAATAAATCATTAAACCAAATAATTTTTATCAGCCATGACTCAAATTTTATATTATTGATGCTCAAGATGGCATTGAATTCCATTTTCATGAAGGTCCACATTCATTTCTGAATCAGATATATTTTTAATTTTCATTAAAAAATTTATATAATGTGATGAGGCGTATCCGTAGGCATAATTGTTATTGATACTCCAAAACCACTTTGTGTATTTTCTAGGTCATTAAAAACCTCCTTTCTTTTGATCCTCCAATCAAGATTCTTCATTTTTATTTGACTGTATCATGAATTAATTCATAATCCATTTCACACTCTAATGCTAAAAATCAGGTAATCGCAGAGGTCATCAACACCATTTAAGATGCTCCAATTCTCCCTCATTCATGATACTCTTCATTATCCCATATATCACTGTGATCATTCCTTGATCATTCATGAAACACCATTTATAAAGCTCAAATATTCAAAACACATGAATTTTAAATATTTTCACAATCCCTTCACGGATTTACACTTTTCATGATGTTATAATCCTTCCAAATTTTAGTCTTAAAATTTTGAAAGACACTAGAAAATGATGCCACCTTCAATTCTATTGTCATCTTGAACTGTAAGATACCATTCCTTGTAGAATCCCTGATCCTCCATGCACGGATTGACCAAAAACACTTAAAATGCTTTATTTCCCTGAATGATCAACCTTGGCTCTAATAATAACATAATAATACATAACCATCATCCAAAAATATAATCACACATGATACCCTTCTTGGATAATATAACATAATATCATTATAATTACCTAGATAAAATGAAATATATAGAAGGGGGATATCATATGCACAATTTGAGTAAATATTTGAGATATCATATGATAATTATACATGAGAATAAAATTTTAATATGAGGATGATAACTAATCTATAATGTTCACAATTCAAAAATTTTCAGTTTTGTAAAATTATTCATTATTCCTTGCATATTGTGTTGTAATAATAAAAGTCACAAGATATTAGATTTCTGAATAATTAATTACAACTCCTATTTATGATAACATATCATTTATATAATTCATGAGTTTATGGAATGAACAAATGCATCAAAAATCCATTATTTTCTCATGTATCGTTACCAAGTCTATCATATAAGTGTGATTCCCACGAGAAATTGGGATCACATCCCATTCAATCTTTTCCTTAGTCAATGATAACTATTGTGATAATCATAGATAATAGTTTTCTTTGATGAACTTCATTCACTACCTATTAAAATGCAAATTATCTAGTGTTATATTTATATTCACCTAGAAATTATATTGATATATAATTCTAGATACACCTTTCATGTAATAAAAGTCTTATATATTAGTGAAACAAGATCATAATAGCGTTCATCATATAATCATAACATTTATTGAGGGAAATTTTTTTTTATTAATATATCGTCATCACAAAAATATTTATCTCTATTAGAAACAAATTAGACAGAATACTAACCATATTATTTATCTCATCACAGATTAATTAACATATTAAAGAGATGTGGTTTACTAAAACCATTCGATAGGCATGATTATTATATTTAATTCAGAAATATATATTGTATTATAACACCAAGGAAGTAACATATATCCTCATGAATTCCATAAATTTTTATATATTATACCAATTATTTATTGGTGTATAAATTGGTTTTGAGAAACTATATCCTTGGTAATTAAAACTATAATGAGAAAGAAAAATAAAAATTTAACACAAATAGATGAAAATCTAAAAGATAATATAAATTAGTTCTATAATATTTGTATTGATAGGAATAAATAGTATAATAAAAGGAACCCATAACATAGAGGGTCAAATGTACAAGAAAATTAAATATATATAGAAATAAATTAAATTGCGGATAAAATTATACAAGATCCATCTTGTTATAGAATTCATGGCCCAACACCATGATCCTAATTAATTATACATAAGGCCCTATCCATTTCCATGTTCATGGATTATGATGTATAGAAATATACAATTATATCCATAAATATTTTGAATATAACCCCTCAATAAAAAAACCAATGATTCATAAAATAACATCACATGTATATATGTGTGTATGATATAATGAAATAGTAAATGGGAACACATAATACCAAAAAATCTTTTCTTGATAAATTATATAGTAAACAAGATTTCATGAACTGCAAACATACATTCTTCAGTTACATACCATAAGAAAATTATATATGGAAACATGTAATATATTTCATGTAATATAACTTTATTGTCTTTTAATTTTAATTATAATTCTATATTTATGATGTTACACGATGTAATCCATTATGTGACCTCACTTCCCATTACTCATGGTTACATACAAACCTATAATGGAACGATGTCATGTAGTTCCCATACATTGGAATTCATATCATATGTATGTATGATATCCAAGGGTTCATTATTCAATTAATAAAAATAGTCTTCAAATGATGATATAGAATTATAAAGGTTGTTATCATACTATGGTGCTGAATAACCTATGCGGAGAATCAACAATGAGACGTTTCATCCAGGTATGACATATATTTAGTTTCATAACTCTTTAGTTCTACTGATAGACCAATAAACTAAATCATAGACTCCAACATATTTGAACATATAAAATATCTAATTTGTAACATGTAAATGGGAAATATATCACATTAATTAATTCAAATTTCTATTAAATACTACACAATAATAAATGAAAATGAAAGGAACATAAAATCTATAATAATGAAAGGAATTATTATGCAGGCCCAAAAATTTAAAACTTGTATATAATGTAAATTTTTATACTTTTGGACTATAAAGACTCTACAATCATGATAAAAATTGTGTGATATGGCATAAGACAATAAATAATTTCTACAATTAATGCATCATATCAAAATCTCATTTTTCCAATATGAAATGACACACACATCCTGATTTGTCAATAATGTTCTTTTAGGAATGGTCAGATCTTCTGATAACCATTTGTATATGTATTCATTTTGGAAAATATGAAATGTTTTGAAATCTAATTCATATTTCCAAATACTGTTCCAAATTGATCGTATATTTATTATTGTTCATGACGTGTCTATTAGATATTAATATCAAACATTTTTATATCAATAAATTAATAATTACAGCATAAAAATGTTTATACCAATATTTATAGCCATCATGGATTATATATATGTCAATTCTAAAAATTGGATTCATTTTGATAATATTAGATAGATTTGACATAAAATTACACCTCAGATCGATCTGGAAATAAAAAAACCAAATAGAGAAGAATGTGATATTTAAATAAAAGGGATAACACCCCAAGTTGATTTAACGTCATTCGAGTCATATTTTTTATATGATTTTTTAAATAATAAAAAATTTAGAAAAAAGAGAAAAATCTAATAATTATACTTGAATCAGGGTTCCACTATCTTGCTAGAGAGACTCACTTGTCGACTGCTTCAGATATAAGTATGCCTTATATCTAGAATCATCCACCCATCGGATAGTGGGATCTATAGAAATGAAAACCAAACTACATGAAACAATATTTTTTTAATTATTTTGAGCTACTAGATGAGGGACTTATTTCCATCATTTTAATTAAACTATGCCTCCAACTTCATAAACACAATATTTGATACCACTTGTGAATAATGTAAAAAATAAATGAGAAACAAATATGCATACATAATTCATAATATAATATATTAACTTATATGTATAAGAGTTTTAAAATTAACACCTTTTATAACTTCTCGTTCTCAAGAGCTGTCTCTAGAATTATTGATCAAGAAACAATAGAAATTGTTCACATTCATCTTTCACACAATGCCATGTCTCCTATAAAAGGCAAATAAGATTCTATAGGACTCTAAAATGATTCACTATATTACCTTAATAAAATTCATTATACAATGTTTGATCTACTTCGATGGGTCCAAAAATGATCCCATAAACATCCATTCATTATCCATGGAACTGATCACATTTTTAAGATTCAGAATGTGAATAGAACCTAGGAGACAGGAAACAAATCATTCATACCACAATAATGTAGAGAAAGATTCAAATAGTATTCTGATGTCCTTATTTTTTTTGGTAATCTATAATGATCTAATAGATATTATTTCTATAATTTCATGATTCATCATTGTTAGAAATCCAAAACAGGGAGTCACCCATATGAAAAACTCAGTTAGCTACAGTGAACTCTAAGGGTCATGTAATCCTATAAGGATGTGATCATTGTATACAATATGTTTTGAGTAGATTAGTATGAATCTAATTTTTTTTTGGTAGTCTCTTATATAAAACATGACCTTGTCACTGCTTCCCCAATAGTCGTGTGTCAATATAGTGGTCAGCAATATAGCCAATAATAATGAATATTGAGTGGTTCCAAATGAATTTATTCATAGAATAAATTAATTTAGTTTAATTTGATAATGTATAGTTAATAATGATAATAACCACTATTGTGTACAATCCATAACAAAATCATATACTGTAGAATAATGTTTATTATATATAACTATCTGTTAGTTATTAGATTTTATTTCATACATTTTTTCATCTGGGAATGAAAAGTCTCTTTTAATCCATAGATGTATCCTTGATTCTACATACTTGTATTTTTTAAAAATTATTCTCTGTGACTGATCATACCTGAATAATAGATAACATCAATAAGGCTTTCCGAAATCATCCACTAAATGGGATACTCGAAACAGAAATAAGTGGTCAACTTTTTTCTTCTAATCAACCTTAACTAGAACAACATCAATATTTTTCAAGGTTCTCCATAACCTGAAAATAATATATTACAACTTATCTTATAAATTCTACATAGGTGCTGGATTTGAATAATGAGTACAAGAAGGACACAAATTCATGGATTTTTTCTTATGGTTTTTAAAGAGTCATAAGGGAAAACAAATTACAATACTTAACATGGGTAGATCCAAAAACTAACATATCATGTCATAATACAAAATGATTGAACACTAGGACAATTACATTTTCAAAGAATAAAATTCTATAATGAACACCAAAATTAATGAAACTAGATATAAAAATATAAAATAAATGTTTTCACATATTAATCATCATCTATGGAATACCAAAGAATTGAATCATCTCTTGAGAAGCACCCCTAGTTCACTATTCAAAAATGGTGTGCCTCTTGGACCACCTTAAAATGTTCCTCACAATAATATTTGACAAAAAATTATGCGAAAATAATATCGAAATGATCTTTTAATTAATAAACTTACAACTAATAATTCAGAATCTTTTTATTATATTCCACATATAAAGGATTCCCTCTTGGGTCCTTCCAATCTAGTGTCTCCAATATCAAATAATCTATAATTATCATTAAATATCATTAAGAATAGGGGATGTGGAATTTTAATTTCTATAGATACTCAACCAAATTCACCATTCTCATACTTTTCCCACTAATTGAATATATTTTTAATATCCTATATTCAATATAAATGATAAAACTATTTCAAAATATATAATTTATGTAATCATTCACTACATTGACACTAATTGATACTTTTATTTAAATACCATTTAGTTTGTCCCATAATTTCAAATACGACATGAACCATTGGTTATTAACTGGTTTCTCATAATCAAGAAAAATCCCAAATCAATGTGTTATGTGTCACAATACACATTTTTTCCATTACTATTATTTGGAAGGGTTATAACTATGGTTTTCATCAATATCTTATTCATATCAAGGAACAGCTCCACACACTTATTTTAATTATGGATCATCACCCACATTTTGATTAAATATTTCATAAATTATTACAAATGAGAGATGTGCGTGATGAATAATATGTAGTACTTCACTGCATAGAGTAATCCCCTTTCCTCATACACATTCTATGGATGTTCACTATATGTAATTCACTCTACCTTTTCCCAATATATTTAAATATATTCCGTAAAAATGAAATTCCTAGGAAAAATATATCTATTTAATCAATAAGTGGAGTTTTGATGTTCTTTTGGATTACTTACTCTATGTGTATGTAAGGAATTTCAAGGTTCCAAGCATGCATCTCAGATGTCTTAGAATATATCAATACATTTCCACAAATATTAAAATGAATGAGGTACGATATATAAGGATAATATAATTCATGATATCCTAAACTCCTCTATATAATATTTAATCCCAAAAATAATGATTGGATAACCATATTGTCCTTATCTACTGATGAATTATTTCATGGAAATATCATCCTCTATGAACAAAAAGTTTCTATATTGTAAATTAAAACCAATCTCAAAATTCATCCAATATCTCTTTATCTCTTCCGAAATAACATCAATATAGGGTAATGGGATATATTTATAATTTTCAGTAAAATTTATCCTCATGTAGTCTATATAGCATCATATATCACAAAATTCCTTCTTAAAATGATAGAGAACCCGATTGAGATGTTATTGGTACGATAAATCTTTTTTCCTCCAAATCTAGTAACTTAACCATTATTTATTTTAACTATAATGGTAATATAAGAAATGTATTAATTGTATCATTTTCACATTAGGCTCAAAATTATACTTAAAATCAATTCCACTATCACATGGAATAATCAATATTTCATCATGGATGACATCCTCAAAGTGATAAACCACTAGAGGAAATTTTGATGGGGTTAATGATGTCTCTACAGTATGTGTAAATATTTCTAATTAAGATGTGACATCTCATATATTTTGGGTAAGTCACTATCATTTTTATATTAAGAAACTAATCATTAGTGTTCATGAAACTATATCCATATAGAATGGTGAATGATACATGTCTCATGTGACACTCTATAGGAGATTAATTACAGCTCAACAATTCTTCTAAAAATTTCACATCCAATCTATTTATATATAAAATAATTGACTCCCAAAAGATTCATAGATATAAAATAATTTTGTGACATCTAGGATATATCAAGATATAGTCTACATTTTTTCCCAATGGCATATCAAGAGGGAGTAACAATGGAGATAATTTTACCAACAACCATAGGATAGAAACTACCTGATAATATATGTATAATAGAAAAAAATTAGTTAAAATAAATTATTATAAAGAATAAATAAAATTAAGGTTATACATAAAACTATATAAACTCCCTCTATATTGGAAATTAGGTTCCAATCCATCCTTTAAAGCATGAATTTAAATGAATTATTATAATTACTATGATATATAAGTATATCATGAGTAATATATATTTATCATGTCTATGTGTGACACTAGTTACCTTTTTC
This sequence comes from Viscum album, assembly GCA_963277665.1. Classification (NCBI taxonomy): domain Eukaryota; kingdom Viridiplantae; phylum Streptophyta; class Magnoliopsida; order Santalales; family Viscaceae; genus Viscum; species Viscum album. The sequence goes on along the minus strand of OY728125.1, from coordinate 1,389,657,142 downwards.
TACATCATAAACTATTCTCCTTGAATATAGGCATGGAATATTCAAAAAAAAAACAACTGAATATATCCAATCATTCCACATAGATGTAATTTCATAGATAACATTGTGTATATTATATTAAAATTTCCTCTATATCTACAATTTTATAACATTCTCAATATTACTCCCATGAAGTGATTATAATAATGTATCTTTTTCTCCTCCAACCATCTATCCAACTATATCTTCTCATCCTCCACCTTCCCTCTTTCAGATGTGTAAATTTTAACTGTTTTGTTAAGTCATATCATAAATATACGATAAAATGAATTAAAACCCAAAAAATATTCACCTAAATAAATATATAAAAATTAAAATACATCTGATGGACCTAATCATATGTATTTAGTTAAAAGTCTATAAAATTTTTTATACGTTCTCTATGAAGTCCTATAAGGAACATCCATTACTTTTGTGCCACATTCTTATCCCCTAGTGGTGAAATGTTAAATAACATTTTGAAATGAGATGAGTATGTTGAAACTTACTTCTGACACTTAGGAATTCCAATAAAAACTAATATTCTTCAATTTTTAGTGTTTTGGGGAGGAAATAATTGAAGAATAACTCCAAATAGGCCTCCCATGTTTGACCCTCATGCCATTCTACCTAACCCATCAGGATCCAGCACATCTTGGCTGGTCCTTGAATCATAAATACCACCAATGTCTACATCGAATCCCAATGATTATATACTAGGTCCATGATTACCTCAATTACTTAAACATAGACCCCCGCATCATGTGAATTGTAGAGACACATAAGACTACCAGATTCCAGAACAAAAAATCTCATTCATTGTCTCCCATCATCCATTATTCCCCTCCACAAATAATAGGTGAAATCAGTTAGACTCTTAGTTGGGTTGGGATTTAATGATGATTCACTGGATTATTTTTTAGAGTATACTCAGTCTCATCATCATTTATATCATATGGAAGGAAAATAACATCATTCTATATAGGAACATTTTGGTGTCTCTATAGTGGTATGATTTTGAAACACCAAAAAACATTTAGATTGCATATATATTCATTAATACAAGAAAACATAAAATCATTTATGAAAAAATAGTATAAAAATATAACTTAATATATATCCTAAGAGATTACAACACCCAAGAAATAAAACCCCATAGTTCCACTAATTTAACAATCCCAGTTCTTGAAGCTACATGTTAATCACACTAATAAATATGTAAAAACATATTTGAAATCTTATGATTAACTAACAAATTCCAAACTCATATATCCCAATAGTTAGATTTTCATATATATGACTACTATGTAAGAAAAATAAATATAAATTTAATAAATTTAATACCACTAAACAATGGATATATATATATATACATTAACATGTTATACTATGTTCCTACTCATGATGCATGAATGCGCCCAAATACCATCAATGGTGACTCAGAGGCTGGTTTCCCATTATATGGCTAGGAAAATGGATTATCAAATTACAATATTCTATATGATACATCTTCAGTATATCATAACCCAAAATAAATGCAAGAATTTTTTATTTAATTTTTATGATGGTGCAACACCCTAACCCAAATCACAAATTCCAACATGATATTCATTATTTAACCATGCATTACTCTCTTTATATAAGAGTATTTATACTAGAAATATGGGTCTAAATGACATTATGAGTCTATTCCCACACTAATAATATCCAATAAAATATAAAGGATCATAAACATATTTTAAATAAACAACCCAATATAATATATTATAACAAATTGCTCTTGAATATGTAATGATAGGTAATAGTGGTATAACTAAATAGATCCAAATTTGATAGCGCACAAATAAAAATAAATAAAACAGTAATAAGAAATAAATTAATGTACAATTGAAATAATATGGTGTTTTTATCATACAATATACATTCAAAAACTCTATACTCTTAAGAAACTAGCTACATGGCAGTTTTCCTTCCATATATCCCCCATAATAATGTCTTCACAAGCACTATTATTCCCCTGTAGGGTGTCAGTAAGAACCCATTAAGAACCGCAAAATGAATCCTTAAATTATTTTCAATTGTTTATTTCTTTAAATTACATATTGGATTAATAAATGTGTACATAAGAAAATTATCTGTCATATCTAAGGGATTGTGTGGTAACCAATTCGACATGTACCCCAATCATAACTACTTTGATTCTATTCCAAAGGAACAGTATCGGTTTTATCACATGACTTATATCATACGATGTCTACTATTTATCATTTATATTGAATTAATATTCCACTATTTAATAAAAATTACTAACCCTCTATAATAGGAATATCATTCTTATGTCTCTAGGTAAGGTACATGTGAGCGAAGATATACCCATATAGAATGTCTATAAAACGTAAACTCTATCATACACAAAAAAAATTCCCCATTAGTAATTTAAAATAGTTTATATCGAGACTCTTCTAAAAGAAATGTGTAATTACCATGGGTGATGATAAGGTAAATAATAATCATCTTTAGTGAATCATCCCCATTGAGTCTATTCATCTCCATCCCCTATTTATAAAATTTTTACAATTCCATCATAGAAACCGATCTTCATGAATAATGAATTAGATACTCTACCATGTCTACAAAGAAAAACATATAATTTAAAAAAATGAAACAGACAATATTATCATCTGGTAATTCCATAGGCTATAAAAAACTATACATGTAAAAGATGACATATTGTATAACATATAATCCAGTACAATTATATGGTCACATTAGAAACCACACATACATAAAATATTCCTATCAATTTTAGGTTCTATATTTTAGTAACATAAAAATAATCTAATTATTCCAAAATATCATATATAGGTCCAATATGGTAATTTATTTCTATATATTGCACACTACAATAATTCAATGGATATGTCAAGAAGCAACTCCCAGATCACACCCTTTCACCAATATTATTTATAATAGGATCTCAAATATCAATATAGAACCACTAGGATAATAATTTGTGGATATAAATACATACTGGTCATAAATCTATATCTGAATAAAATATTAATTATCTATGGTAGATATATGATCGATCAATGATTGGCCACCAGATCGAATCATTAAATATTTTTCTATCAATTGAGAATTAATTCACCATTACATCATGGTAGAGATCCATATACAAAGAAAAAAAGGATTATATATGAGATCAATTCGAATGAAAATGGATATATTTGGGGATGAATGGATAAATACAACCTCAAATGACACCCTTAATTGATCTAGTCCTCTTGATTAAAAGAGTAGGACATGTGGATTCATATAGAACATTGAGAGATCATTCCAAGAGGTTATTATAAAAATAAATTTTTATTTGGTTGGAGTTACGTTCAAAAAAAATTACCTATAAAATGATAAAACCAAAATTAATGATACCAAAATCATTCTCCACTGAAGAATGGGTGGGACTCAGCTTATTTCTAGTGAACAAATTGGAATCTCATGTATTCTACATTATCCACTAATTTGCCTATATGATCTACAAAAAGATATAATCTACTACTAGATCCAATTGGTAGAATTTTAATTCCTTCTCCTATATGATGAACTTTTTTCACCCATATTATATTTCACAATGAATCTAAACATTGAAACCTGAATTTTAAGACACCTTTTGCAGTTAGTCAACCCTATAAAAGGTAAATAAAATGAAAATATATATCAAAATTTAAAATAAAATGTACAATAATGACCTGAGATGTTAGATGTATAAAAATATTATAAACCAATGTAATCCAATTGTCATTAATATATAATAATATGAATGAAAATTCTATGTTAAAAATCATTGAAATAAAATTTGTGAATTAAGTGAAAAAATACCATCTCTTATGGTAATATTGAGACTAGAAATTCAATGAAAAAAAGTAGGAATGTTATTTTGTTTTTAAATCTCTTCAAACATTTGATGAAATATTATATAAAACAAATATATTAATGAATGAAAAATCTATTCCACCAATATAGTTTAAACTGGTATAGTTCATTCACACAATTGTAAAATGTAAAAAATTTTCCATTTGGAAAATAATTGAAAGTAATCCTTTAAAATTTTTAAGCTTACAAAAACATTGAAAAAACAACCATTATCCATCATTTATAAAGATTTTGAAACATCTATAAGAATTTTTTGAGAGAACATACATTGAGGGGAATGAATTCCAACCCAAATGTATAAAATCATTTCCTCATGTATAAAGAAATTTATCATTCATTTTAATTTTGTAATAGTCTAAAATATAATTCAGTATATAATACCCCATGATATAAGTAATTGTGGTGATATAGATTTAAATTTCAATACAAGTATCATATAATTTCCATCAATAAAAATTCAACATAGTTAATCATAAAAAGAAATTAGATTGGAATGTAATACCTCACCACATTATTAACTTTTGTATCATAAAAACATGGAATAAATTACATAAAAAGAAATTTAAATAAAATTTACATTAATAAAATAATTTTAATGATTACCAAAAGATAAATATATTAACAATTAATTAAAAATATGTCTGATACATAAATAATGTTTTTGTGAAGTGATATTTTGATAGAGATCCCTTATACTGTTGTTAATTTATTTTTAATATCCTAGAACTATATTCTACTCAACAGTGCCACAAGACTAGTTGGCCACATGTTCTCAAGCCCATCTCCCCAAACTCCAGTTGTATCTGACATGTTGTGAGGGTGCATGTGTGTTTGTGGGGAGACTCTACCCTCATTATGAGATTTTAACATAGCGGAAAGTAATAATAGTCATTAGTGGAATCCATAAAGCAAGAAGAAATTAGATATATATAAATAATATATAAGTTTTTTTATATATATATATATATATGGCTCACAAATAATGATGTAGATTGTACATGTATCTAGAAAACAACCAAAATATGTAAGTGTAAGTACAATACAATACATGTATCCCAAATCCACAATTACCAAAAAAGTGTCCCAATATCATTGCAAGCCTCAGCTATTTCCCAAACTTTTATTTTCCAAAGAAGCAATGAAAATCCTCTATTAGGGTGATTTACCCTATCATTTCCAAAAACCATATAATCTATTTATGACCCAAATGTAGGCCCAAATAGTGTGTGATCAATATTTACTATAGGTATTCTCCCAAAGTTCTATACATTTCAGTTTGTTCTATATAATCTATTTAGTGTAACTAATGTTGGTAAATCATGGTAATACTTCCAAGGAATGTATCCTCTAAAAAAGTGATAACTAATTGATTAGCAATGATCATTGTATGAAAATTTCAATCTCTTAATAGGGAATCTACAAGAAAAATTTACAAACCCCATGACCTGATTGTACTCCAAGGTGTATCATTTCCCCATGACATTGATGTATAATTAAACCATATCAAAACTTCCTGGACTTATCATAAAATAAAATATTTTTTATATACAAAGTTTCAATCGTACAATGATGTTTCCGGCCATGAAGGGCCAAATCCATGGATTCATGGACCAAGCCATCATCATCGACTCTTAAGAGAATCTTAGTGAACCTATTATTGGAATAGGTAGGATTTATAGGTAAATTTATACCAATAAATATTATATGAGTCTGTGATAGTTGGATCCAAGGGTGTGAAAAACATGAGGAATCTCATAGAATCAAGAGCCAATATAGATTAGCACTTATATAATCCAAAAACATGTTCTAGATCCTTGAATAGATGTCTTCAACGTCTAAACAATAATTCACACAATTACTAAAATTTAATAATTCAATTACATCTGATTCGTTGAACTCATATAATCAATTTCATTCATTTACATTCAATGACTATATCCACACATTAATAAATTTAATTGTAAAACATCCCATATGTATACCCACTCATGTATTCTATTTTTATTTAATCATGTCACATGGGTATACCATACAATTTATTATTATTTTTCATTAAACACATCACTTGGTTATACTCACCCTTACTCACAATTCAAAATAATCAAATTTAATGTATCTATGCACTCATATAATAAATTATACATTTAAGATAACCTATTTGATCAGTTAAAAATTTACCAAATTCTTCGTCAACATTTTATTATATGGTATGTGACGAAAACCCCTCTCTTTATCTGCCCATTCAACTCATTCCATTTATAACTGGATTCCTAGAACAAGGGAATCTCAAAACACACCCATATGGTGGGTTAACATGCAATAAAAAACATAGTCTTATAAGTTTCACCCCATGGATGAACATGGTTAGGTAAAAAACACTGACATATATCAATGAAAATATGGACATACTTAATGGGTCATGTTTCTATTAAATCAAATTAATATTTCTATTCCATGGATTTGGTGGGAAGTGACGTCAGGATCATAATTATCAATATCCCTATAATCCTCAGATAGATAAAGAATAGTATAGAAAAATTACCTTATCCCAATAATAGAGTGCCCATCCTATATCAAGTCTTTATTTGACATTGTTTATGAGGAATCTGAAGAATGGATAAAAAATGAGAAATAAAATCATATGGTACATAATTTGAATATCATAGTTGATAGAGAAAAGAATCTAGAAAGGCTAAAAAGGTATGTAGATCTTACTAATGTAGATCTGATTAGACAAACCATGCATGAATCATAGATCAGTCTATGAGGAATCCCCAAATTCTACTTTTATTCATCGAATAAATATTACAACTGAAGCCATTTTTTGTGAGGGGTGAAAACCTAAATTAGTTTTTATTGTTAAAAATAAAAAAAAATTAATAAAAAAATACTAAATATAAGGGATTCACAGTTTTGGCTCACAATTTGGTAAATAGTGTGTCAAAAATGCAAGATTATTTTTATCTATAGGGTCACCCACATAGTGTACCCACAATTTTTACAAACTATGCAGAAAAAAGCACTAACCAATTTTTTGAGTTTGACTAAATTGCAGAATTGACTACATGACCTTGTGGTCCACTCCCCATATTTTTCCCTACACGTTTCAACATTTCCACACAGATTTCTTGCCTCACATGGTTTATTAAAACCATAGGGCTCGCCCCCCATGATTTTGAATAATAGTGCATTGGACCATTCTCTTTCCAAAACCTAGTTCTCGGATCAGAACAAGACCCATAAACCTTAAAAAGTCATGTGATCTTGATTGTATCATGAAAAAGGCCATATTAAATAATTCAAATTAAAAAAATGGATCCATACCAAATATGTAACATTGGGTTCTTACAATATCCCCCTCCCATTATAGTTATTCACCGTTTAATTTTACCCAAAATGGTGGTCACAATTCGTCTATCAACAACTCTATCCCTTGAGCATATACATCAGCCTCCCACTCCATAGTCTCATCCTATAAATGGTTGTGCTACCATATCACTAATAATAAAGGAACTAATATTCCTTATAGAACCTTCATGCTCCTGTCAATAATATGTTTTACTTGCTCCTGGAAGTATTCATCAAACCTAAACTAAAGCTCTTTAGGCTGAAAAGTTTGAGACACTTCCGACTGGTAGTGACACATCTGAGATATGTTGAAGATTGAATGCATAGATCAGTACTTATGAGTTAATGTCAACAAATATTCTAATAAACTAACTCGATCCAACATCTCGAATGGCCTAACATATTTCAGTGAAATTATTCCCTATCTCTTGATTAACTTGTGTCCCATATTTGGTTAAACATGAAAGAAAACTAAATCCTCGATATCATACTCCAGTGGGCTTCTTTGGAGATAAGTGTATTATTTATACAAAGAGTGTTCATTGATAAATCTAATAGAACTGCTCGAAAGTCTCTTACACGAGACACAATCCCAATAAAGCTTCATGAACTTACTATAACAAATATAGGGGAGATCAGAATGTCCTACCATATAAATCCTCATAAGGTTCCATCTAAAATGTTTCATGACAATTTTATTATAGGTGAACTCAATGAGGTATATATTCCGCTCCAATGATCCACTAAAATCTAGGATGCATGTTCATAGAATATCCTCAAGAACATGTATCAAATTTTATAACTGGAAATCAGTATCATAGTGTTATGTTGTGTTTAGAAGCACCTATTTACTAAACAACCTCTACAAAAACTTCTAGAAACGAGACATAAAACATGTGTTTTTCCCTATTTGAAATGATAGTTTGGCGAACCCAATCTTGTCATACAATCTCATGTATATAAAAAATCCAAAAATCATCAATGTTGAAGGTATCCTTAATTAGAAATAATTGAGAACCCTACAAAAGCATGTCAACAAAAACCCACATAGCCTCATTAGATCTATGATACAATGGTAACCCGGTTTGAAAATCCACCACAACGTCATATCATTTCTATTGCATAGGAAACCTCTATGAAATCTTAGAAGGTTGTTGAGGTTCTGTCTTCACCTACAGAAAGGGGGAACACCTTATAATGAAACGTGTTACCTATATTTTCTTAAATGTCCACCTGTACTAATAGTGTAGGTCACTGTACATCTTTCTGACACCGGGGTATACTACACATGATGAAGCATAAAAATCCTCCACCATCTCCTTGTGTATATCCATTGGAACTCAAACGGGACAATGGATATACAGGATCTGATCATTTACGACTGCCAAACTAGGAGGTGGGTCCATAGATGGTACACACACTCACAGGAAAAGGCCCTCTGAGTTTGATAGCTACCTTATCTTAACTCTATACATAAAGGTAGAGGTAACGAATAAGGATAAGATATAAATCTCCCCTAGACAATCTTGAACCTCCATGTTCATCTTATAGAATAATTCTATAAGATTCCACTCACCATTTTCCTACTATACTACCTATATCTGAGTCCTCCAACCTAGTGCATTAGCTACCTCATTTCCATTACCATGAGTGAAGGAAAGCTCAAAGTAAAAATAGTTTAAGAACTCCACCCACAATAGATACTACGTATATGGATTACACTGTGTAAAAAAATATAGGATTTTGTGGTCCCTATACACTATAAAAAGATATCCTAAAATTTTTTTCTCTAAAATCAGAAAACAAGAACATTCATTACTAGATCGATATCAGGTGTTGGGTAATTCCTCTCATGTGTCCTCAGCTGCTGAAACATGTATTCTATTACTCTATCTCCTTGTATCAAAACTGTTATTGATGTCAATCTCCATTTGGGTTCCAAAATGGATATCTCATAATAATATGACTATATAAATGTCACCACCTATTTAGTCAATCCCATCAAAGGTGAAACTAATCTTGAGAATTTTTGTATGAAACCAATGTACTAACCAGTCATCCCAAAGAAAATCCTTTTATCCAAATAATTCATGGTATAATCATAAGAAACTATAGATTTTACCATTGATCAGTCTAATAGTACTCATGTATCTAAGTAGGAATGATCATGTATGTGAATCTGATCAATCTAGAAGTGGAACATTGTGATCTTAACATATAATTTGTTTTATCTCACTATATTAAAATTGTTCTCAAGATTGTTGGAATGTTAATTTTAATTCTGATAATACCCAAAAAAAATTCTTTGATGACCACCATAAAAAATCCAAGTATAGATGGAATACTAGGTTCATAAATCCATAAAACATGTTGGCGCATTCATGAGACTTAACTGCAAAACCAGATAATCATATATTCCATACATTCTATGAAAGGTTATACAGGGTATTTTTGTAGGTTGAAAACATACCAATTGATATTCAGACCAAAAATCAATTTTCAAAAACACTGGATATCCATGAATATGACCAAATAGATAATCTATACATGGAAAGGGATACGGGTTCATAACTAATTTCATGTTAAGAATTCAATAATACAAGAAATATATTATGTGTCCTATCTGCTTTTTCAAAAAAATGATCGGACAATATTATTGATATGTACCGGGGATGATAAATCCCATTTCCACTAAATCCTCTTATTGCCTCTAAATCTCTTGAAACTATGATTTAGCTATTGAATAAGGTTGAATGGATACCAGTGTAGATCATATCACTCTATCGATAGATTACTGGACCAATATCCATCTCCCTTAGTAGGTAAAACAAATAATTCACCATTAAAGAAGCCCCTGAAGTGATAAACCAATAGATGAAATTCCACCATACTCTCTCCATAATCATCTTGATAAAATCTAGCCATATGGTTTGTCAATCCACGCAACACATAAATTGGGTTTCCATCTCGAATCACTTAGACTTACCATTCACCCTAGTGTGTATACACTTCACCCTCAAGTGATGTTAATGGAACTCTCTTTTGGAAGATGACGACATAATCTCAACATGATACTAACCAGTCCGTTCTAGGTATGAGATCGAAATATATCATTCTGAGGATGTACTGAATCCAAAAGAAATGAAACCCACCAACCTTGAGGGGGAACTCGTTGCACTGGTATACACCCTCCATTTAAATCCCAAAGGGAGTGTCAAGCATCAGAATGCTCTTAGAATACAAAAAAATGAGACTTTGAGTTTTCACCATATGTTACGATATTAAATTATTATAGGAACATGTATCAAAAAGATAGTAAGCAATATTTAAGTCCACTAGGATCATACCTCTCACAATAGATGGTTTGAAACCCTAATCCTTATGGGTAGCATATTTAGAATAGAACTATCTTGCACCACATATTGTTGATAAAACATCACCACCAAATGTTTTTCCACTCTGATGTCGTAGTGTAACAAGTGTCCATTTTACATTCCCATGGACACCATAGTGTTGTCCTAACTGGTCACCACTTTTCCAGGTTATATTCTAGGGAAAAGCTATGGAAACTAATTCTAAACCTAGTGTTAGAGGTCACCCCTATCGATAAAAATTATGGAGAAGTTCTAGCATAAAACATTCACATGGACCATCTTTTCACAAGCTTAGAAAATGACTGGGTTATAGTCACACTAACAGTTAATGTGTCCTCCCCTTCTACATAGATTAAAAAACACCAAGCTACCAACACACACATCCTTACTAGAGCTCATTTCACAGGAATCTTCAAAGTGAGGATTTATTCCTAAATACCTAGAACCACTAGGTCTAGAAGTAGCACTACCCTTCTTAGAACACTCATTCACTCTTAGGTATCACTCTGTAATCAACACCAGATTCACAATATCAGCGATGGATGTCAACCCTTACAAGTTGGCCTGAGATCGAATAGCATGTGGAAGATCAATATCAATGAATCTTGATCTAGATAGATTATCAGTAAGGTACATCGATGAAAAATTATGCAACCCATAAATCATGGAATGTACTCCATAATCATTATCATGCCCTGCTTATGGTTCATGAACTCTCTATCAAGATATTCTCACATTATTTATGGGTAAAACATGTCATAGATGCTAGTTTGGAAAACTTTACATCCAATATCTCACAGTCCATCAGCATATTTTAGAGCATCCCACTAGTGCATTGCTACTCCATATAGAATATAAGTGGTGATCATGACCCTCCTTTTTGGGGGTGTCTCAAGATGCTTGAAAATCGCTAATGTGGTCCAAATCCACAAGTCAGTGGCTAGTGTAATTCCATCCATAGAAAACATAGGAGGATATTTTTTCTAGAACAATCACATCAACTAATACATGTATATTGTATGTTTATGTTCTACCTAAAATTTATTCATATAGAGATAGAATTATTCATGGAAGTCTGACTTATAAAAAATGTCTGGAAAAGAAAATAGTGTCTCAGATGAAACTAATAGAGGATCATCCTATAACTCTTGTTCCACCATCAATGATGTATGGTTGTTCCCTCCCTCGCAGAATTCAATTGGATTATATTGTGGTGGAATATTTCAACAATTCCAAAGACACTCCAAATAAAATAATGTTATCAACATTCAGAACTCAAAAGCATAGATTTATCCCAATACCTACTAATTCAAGTCAAACACCTATATTCCCCGAAATATGGGATTGTGAAAAAGGAATAATCACAACACAACTAAAAGCAATTCCACTTTCCAACATAAAGTCAAATTTTGGGTAATGTCTCTATTATATTCCATTATATTTTAATTTAATATTAAAATTATCAAATTATTTAGCAGATAGTAGAACATATTCCAATCCATGATTAACCAAAACTCAGTATGAACAAAAAATGGATTCCCGAATAATTCATATCACATCTCATTGAGTTAACATTAAACAAAACATTCAAAGGGTGCATCATTTTCCATTCTACAAGGGCCCAAACAAATAATTAATTAAATGATTATTTCATTGTCTCTATCCATTTCCAAAAATCTATCACACCAATAGAAATAGATATCACAACACCTATCATGGTAGCATGCACCATGTAAGGCATACTTAATGGCATGGAATAATGAATGGAATTTGTTTTATATCAATTTCAAATATGATTAATAATATGTAAAAACCTCATCTCATTAGGTTGAAATGAAATTAAAAGACATAATTGCATCAATAGTAATATCATAAATAATGTGTGTCACCCAATAGAGATATCAAATAAACTATAATATTAAAAACTATAAAATATTCTTTCCATTCGGGGATATTTTCATATTCCTTTAACGAGATGTAGCTACTCCTCAGAACAACTTCTTACCAATCACAATTTTTTTACAACTCATGTGTATTTTCACTAAATTGTAAATCAATCCAACATAAGATTTCTTTTATACCAATATGAAACATCCTAGACTCAGATTTCAATCGACAATGCCTGGACAATAGATGGCCATATGGCCTCAAGTGAATCTTCCCAAATGATAGGGGCTTCTAACTAGATGATAAGTCTAATGTGTGTCCATGGGGAGAATATTCCCTCATTACCATTTTGTAACAATGGGTAATGTAATAACAAAAAATATTGGACGAAATAGAATAATAGTATAATTGATTCATAACATTAATTTATTAAAATTTTAAAATAAGGCTCATATACAATGATGAAGATGGTATATATATATAGAAAACATCCAAAATATGCCTGTAGAACTAAGATAAAATATAAGTATCCAAATTCAAAAAAAATTCGATAATGTTTCCGGGAATCACCAAAACCATAACCTTCTTCCCCTACTCCCATGCTCCAACTTAGATATTAGTATCCTAAATTATGTTTCGTTCCCATTTCATTTCCTTCCAGAATATAACCCGGTTGGGTCCCCAAGGGAGTCCTAAACAGGGTCTGTAATAATATCCTAATGGGTATTCACCCAAAGGTCTATAAATTTAATATTGTGCTATATAATCTATATAGTTTATTTAAATAAGGTAAATATATGTAATTATCCCATGGAACGTATCCACTATAAACAAGTGTTAGCAAATAACCTCTCGAGGATTCCAAGAAAATATTTTTCATGCTCCTATCAATGTATCTAAATAAAAAATTAATAAATCCCATGGCATCTACATACGACAATGTCTATCATGTTCTCACAATATTTTCATATAATGAAATAATATGAAAATTTGATAGCGTTTTCGTATAAAAAATAAGCCATATATCCCATAGTTTTGCCATATAATAATTTGTTAGAGCACAAAGGACCATATCCAATGTTTCAAGGACAAAGTCATCGTTTTAATCTCCCAGAAGGATCTCATTGCTAACTCAGTGTAGTCACTGGATGGATTTATAGGAACATGTACACCAACACATCCTATGAATTTCAAAATCAAGCTACATCCAGTGGTTAGCAGTGAAAATGCATTCTATGAAATTAAGACCCAAGACGAATTACCATTGAACTCTTCTTCTACCATGTTCAAAATCCATTGAGATATGTCTATGGAATCTATCCAATAATTCATCCAATTTTTACCATTCGACAATTCAATTCTACATTAGTCTACCCAGTCAAATTATCAATTTCATTCAAAAAAATTCACTGCATATACCCACTTATTTAATAATTTTCAAATAAAAAACATCACATGTTTACACCCACACATGTATTCTATTTCTATTTTATCAATACTGATGGGTATACGCCCCAATTTATTACCATTTCCCACTAAACACATCAAATATTTATACCCACCCTTAAAAAATAATTCATAAGAATGGAATTTAATGATTATACTCACTCACCTAATAAATTAAACACTAAATATATCCCATTTAATCATTTAAAAAAATTAACCATTTCTTCTTCCACATTTTATAATAATGTAATGAAGGGAAACCCCTCTTTTAATCAACCCATAAAACTCATTACATTTATAAATATATTCCTAGAAAAATCAATGATCAATCAAACTCTCCTTGGGTGGGTTGACATGGCATAACCTGGGAATTATTATTAGGTTCACACAATGGGTGACCTTGGGTTGGGGAAAAAACCACCAACATATCTGATGAACCATATATGAAACCAAAATATGTATTATTTCATTTAAATGAAATTAAAATTTCAATGTTAGGGCCATGATGAAAGGTTATGTTGGAATCATAATGATTAATATCACAATAAAGCACTAAAAGATAAAATAAAATTATAGACCACTTACCTTAGCTCAGTTGTGGAGTGTAAATCCATTATCATTTCTTTTTCAACTTGGTTTATGAGGAATATGAATCATGGATGAAGAGTAAGAAATTATTGTATAGGATACTAAATCATAATAGAATAAAAAATAGCCAATACAATCAATATTTGATAAAAAGGAATGAAGATCATATCAATTTAGAACTGATGAAACAAACTACGCTCGAATAGAAGGTCATATGATGATGAATCCTCAAATCCTAATTTAATCATTGAAGAGAGATCAAAATGTATCCTCTTCTATGTGTTGGGTGAAATTAAAAATTATATATTAAAAATAAAATTAATTAAATTAAAACATATAAACCTCAAAATACAAGTGTCGTATAGTTTAGGCGCATGGTTTGGTAAGATGTGTGCTAACCATGTATAGATCTTGTAGGTCAAAGGGACACACTCATAGTTTACTTGTATGGTTTACAAATAATGTGGGAACCATTAACTAACCATCAATAAAAATATTCCAAAAGTACAGATTTTTACACAAAGCCATGAGGCCCACTTCACATAGTTTGGCCAAATCATGGGGCCTATAAAACCCCTCCATCCAACCTCTCACGGTTTAGTCAAACTATGCAGCCTTCCCCGCACAATTATCACTAACCATGTTCCATGCCATTTTCATCCCAAAACATGGTCTAATTCTATGAAAAATCCTAAAACACATTCCAAACACTCACAGTCAAGATGGGAATTCACATGAGGCAGTATTTATGCATTCAAATTGAAAAAGAGGAGATCATTACCATATTAAATAAATATGATATTACATGTGAATTATTACATAATAAAGGAGATAACCATTATTGGATTTTTATATACACCTAATTTCCATGAAATTAATCATAAAATGAATTCATATTATGTATATAAACAACTAGAAATAAATAAACAGTCAATATGGAATGTAACTCACATAAATAATAATTAGATTAGAAACTAATTCCACTTTACCTAAAAATAATCATTTATTATATTTGACTCCTTTATAAAAAAATTATATTTTATAATATATTCAATGAACATATTCGTAAATATCATAAAAATGTATCTTTTATTATAAAAAATTATACCTTTATTATTAAAAATTCCTCATAATAATTGTCATTTTGGGTGTTCATTATGTTTTCAAACATTTTAAGGTTCAGCAGTTCCATTCCATGTACCTTGGTCATGGTTTCATCATATATAGATACATAATAATTTTGTTAGTATCATATTTATAAAATACATACACTTTTTAACCAATCATAATAGTTTCTTGTGAAAAATTAATAACATCATGTTCTGGATATGGTAGATTCCACGTACATACGTGAGATGTTTCCAAAAAAGAAATAGACTGAACAGAAGATGGCCATGTAGTTATTTACAATTATATAATCAAAATTACATCATATATATCATATATATTATTTAAACATATTTTTATGAATGTACCTATAAATAAGAAATGAATATTGAATAACATTTATTCATGGGGGTATAGTCCATCTGAATTGAAGATCGACATTATCATCTTCTAATGGATGTGAGTTATAGAAGGTAGATTATATATTAACTAAAAGTTTCATAGTATTTTTCTATTCATCATATATAATCATTAAATCTCTTTAAATAACCAACCCTAACAATTATTATTGATGTCATAATGTTTTGATAATAGTGATGGTTCACACATAATGGAAATTGTAATTACAATTACAAATTATGATAAACAAATAATTTTTGTTCAAACTCCATAATTAAATTATAGAATGATACTTTCAGAAATTTGACAATGAGAATATTCTTAATTATTTTTTTAAGGTTTGTAAATATACATAATCATAAAATTATTTTGTGGAGGTGATTACAACTTCTTTCACAATCCTCATTAGGATATCATCTTATAGACCCTAGGGTGGGTATTTCAAGAATATCCACAACACTAAACCATATGTATGAATTTATAGAGTAGGATTATGTAGGTTTGGTATCAGATATCTTTCTCTAAATGGTTGGAAGAAGATAGTAGAGGTCCTTATTAATAAAATGTATGTGCAGACGTATTCATGTAATGATTCTAAAATTAATAATTTTCAATCGGTTACAAAGAATATTGTCTACAAATTAGTAGTATTTTAGGATTTGGATGATATAGGGTCTATATCCATACAAATAATAGAATTTATGCATTTTTTGTTATTTTTTCTTCATATTAGGATGATATGTGGCCTAACTCCATACATATAATAGTATTTACAGACCTGTTGGGTTATTTTATCAATTATAACTTTAGTATAAGCCCTTGTTTACTCTTTAAACTGGTATTATGGTTACAAAATTCATTGAGTTACTGGATCAATTATTTCATTCTCATAATGAAATTGGATCATATGTGTTACACAGTTGATATTTTTGACATTTTCCATTAAATTTAAAATTTTAATTACTTTTTTAATTTTTAAAATTACTATTAAACATTAAATATCCAAAATATCATTTTTTCGGTGTTATTCAAATAATTTGACTATAATAAAATCATGATTTCCCCTAAGATAGATCATGAATATTTAAATAAATAAGGACCCTTAATTTGGAGTCATAAAAATCATTCATTGGTTTAATTATTTTAAAACAAATCTCATTTAATATTTTTATACTATATATTTAAATTTTCTGGCTTCTTACAAAAGCATTACATCAGCGAGGCATATGAATTTTTTATAAAATTAAATTTTTTTTAAAAAAAAAATTGTTCATAATATTAATAATAAATTTTTATAGTATAAAATAACCACTCATAATATCTTTTTAATATTACAGAAATTTTTATATAGTTTAAATGAATGAGGTCTTCATTGTTTATATATTTGTAACTTAATTTATTATTATTCTCTCTATCACAGGAAATTTGAATGAAATTTCCATATTATCATATATAAGATGACTTTTCCAATATAAAATAATATATTATTATCATTGAATGTGAAAAATAGATTATGAATTTTTATCCTATTGATTTTCCCCAACTATTTCATTTAACTCTTAGAGAGGTAATGATCATTAACATGAGTTATTATTAATTTTTACTATATATGAGATTTTCTCTATTAAAAAACAAAAATATACTAATTTAAAAAATAGAATCCATTTTTATGATTAAATAAAAATCTGTATTAAACATTAATTATAATATTTCTTAAGAAACACAATGAATAATATTTCTTTCCAAAAATTCGTTTTTATGCATAAAATTCAATTTATATGGAAATAATTTATAAAATGGATTCTATTAGATTAATTTTTTTATTTTAATGATAAAAAAATTTTAAATAAAATAAATTAACAAATTCAATGAAAATTGTGTGTACGCAATCATAAGATATGTACCAAAAATAATTTTTATATGAATTAAAAGAGTTCATAGGTATCCAAAAATCCATACATGGTTTATAAGATAAATTTATTATATATGATTTATATAAAATGTTTAATATTTATTTTTAGTATTATATGGTTTTTTAAAAAAATTCATTCCTACATCTTGAACTTGTAAGAAATTAGTGACATTTTTAGTAAAATGGGTATTCATTACCAATCATTATCAATGATTACTATTATATTCAACAACAAAATTAGACTTTAGGTTTTACAGTAGTGGTATAGTCCAAGAGAATCACTATTTTAAATATACCTATAATCATATGGAATAGATCCAGGTCAATGATAAAAAGTCATATTATCACTAGTATAACCATTTTTAGAAAGAATATCAATCACAAAGCCACCTTCCAACCTGGTGTGAGTGATCTCCATGTCTATCCCAATGAGCATTTTGCATCTAATAATAATATAGATCAGACCACACATAATATTGGCCATACCTCCAAGTTCTTCCACCTAAATAATGGAATCATATTCCAATAAATCAAGAAAAATATTGTACAATTTGTGCAGATAAAGGCAGTTGAGAAGATCATTGACCTCATCCTAGAAAGAACTCAATTGTCCATAGAAAAAGATGAAAATGATAAACATAGATACAATACCTTCATCGACCAAACTAATCCCTTAATAAGTATCTAAATATGGGGTCCATAAATATTCTGATTGAAACTAGTACTGGGGGGATTATAAAAACTCTTGTGCCAAAATGAATCTATTCTTTATTCTGGATCCATTCTATAACAGTGTAGATAAAAAGATATAAGATAATATGATTCCATTTAATAAAAAATGAGAGATATGAGTTCCCCAAATAGAAACATGATATGCATCCAGATTATGAGTATAGTTAATATTCAACACTCACATACCCTATTTCGTGATTCACATTAAACAAAACACACCACCACAAAAAACAGACCGCAGGCATTGCTGGAAGATCCTTGACTATCCTTCCTTTTAATCCAAGCATCAACAAACAAATCAATGTAATTTCCACAATGTGATACCCATATTCAATCTAGTAAAAAAATAATCAAATATTCCCACTCACTCTAAAAAAAGATTCCAAGATTATTTAAATTTATTGTTCTTGCAGCAATGGAACCTCAATTCTAGAGAAAGGTTGATAATTTGATTGATGTTGTCAGTGGGTAGGGCATGATGCCTCACACTCCAAACTAGGAAAATTATTCTAGATGATATATTTTTTCACCAAAATGTTCTCCCCCAGATATCAATACAAAATTCATTATATTAAAAGGAAAAGAAGGATTTTGTGTTGAAGAGTCCAAACATTGTCTCCAAAACCTAACATCGTAAAAATAAAACATTGTAATTTTAATGCATCAAAGAATGTAATATCAGTGGTTATAAAACCAATAAATAAGAGAAGCTCTCCCACCCTATCTTCCATCCAAAACCTAACATCACCACATTCTACCAAGCATTGGATCATGTCTCTCATGGTATCCAAATGTCCACCCATTCTTCATTCTATATTTGATAGTCTCTATATATTCTACTCCCATCCTTTAAAGTCATACCCATATCGATCAAACATTAACCATTCACAAAGGTATGTGACATGAATTATATCCCATTTTAACGGTTCTTGTATTCTATGCCCAAGGTCCACAATGCTACATAGACTAACACCCCCCTCATTAATTTTGATTTCCATCCTTCCACAGGCTCCCTAATGAAGCTTTGTTTCATGATTGGTGTCACATATAAATTATATCATCATCATCACTAGTGTATTGATAGTTATTTTGGGATATCTAATGATATATACAATGTTCATAGGCATAGAAGTCAAAACACATTTCCCAAGAGTAATTATCCCTATAAATGATAAGGATCTATTTTTACAAATAATTATGTTCCTCGATACTCTTCCTATGAAACCTTCAAAAGAATATTATCATCATCTTTCCATTGAATTTTGGAGCTATAAAATAATTAATGGTAAATCTTCATCTTTTAATTCCAAATTTTTCTTGAATTCAATATCTCTACATTTGATAACAGAATTTTGATATGTAAAAATTACATTGGAACCAATTAACATATATTCCACTCCACCAATAATAATACTCCCTCAGATTATTGACAAAAATGGTATATTTATTCCATCCAATGATCAAAAAAATAATTTTCTTATCAATAATTAGATGTGATATAATATATTATCTAACTATATCATTATAGAAAACGATCTTTCCTAGTTCAATGTCGTATTTGATGTTTCCAGTTAGGGCCTCCTATGCTAAGATGAAAATGTGTGTTGATACCGGATAGCCATTCCTTAGACCTTATACAATCTTAAAAAAGGAAAAACCATTATCCCAGTATTGAAATTGATAACTAAGTACAATCATAGAACATAAAAATATGATTCAATCTAAATATTTGAAAAAAATTAAGACATGACCTTATAAATGAACCTTCAATCAATCTGATCTCTGGATTTACATGTATCCATGTTAATAATTATTTTTGAGACAATGATCTTCTTGTTGATTTCATTATTCATATATTTATTTATTACAACTTCCACTTGAATGCGTCTTCATTTTATAATCCCATTATCATCATCAAAAATAATACTTGGTAGGATCTGTAGGTTCCTTTTATTCAAAATTTAAGATTGTATTTTATAAGAAATGTATCATAAGAATATAGGCCCATAATATCTGATAGATGTTGGCTCCTTTAACATTTGAATCATCAAAATATTATAAGAAAAAATATCTATAGTAAGATAACCACATCTAACATAATCCTAGTTAGCTCGTAAAACCTGATTCTAAATATCATCCCACAGTGCCCAAAAAAAGAGGTGGGAGGCTATTAGGCCCATGAGCACATTTTGAATTTATGATTGAAACTAACTATTTGATTATACATTAAATCGAAAAAATTACCAAAAAACCATTTTAATTACCTGTTATCATTCATTTAATATTAAGGAAAAAATTTCCCACCACTACCCACCCCATAAGACTTCCATAAACCCAACTCATCATCCCTCCCAATAGTTGTTCAATGTGATCTTTTTAAATTCCACAAATAACGTCCACATAGTGAATATATGTTCCATAATCTAGTTGCAGATTTAATCTACTAGTCACCATTCATTCCATTAAACAATCCCCAAAGAATAAAATGCTCTGATCTACCTCATAATTCCAAAGCGATCTTCATTTTCCCTTGAAATTGATTCAAAATTTATAGTATATAACTATTTGTTTATGCATGGTGTTGCATGTTGTATAAAAAATAGAACAAAATTATTATATAAAAAAATATACATTAAATATTTATGGTTTTTATAACAAGTGTGATTTTTAAAATTAGGTAATTTTAATTGTCAATATTTCTAAACAAAAAAATAATATTTAAAAATAAATGGATAACATTAGTGGGAAATATGAATATGGATATGGAATAGTGAGGCCACTTTTTGAGGGTACTATAATTAGACATAAAATCACAAAAAATAATGAATTATGAAATATATAATCATAATTAAATTTAAATAATGAGGTTATTAATTATAATAAAACCATTTAAAAATGAAATAATTCATTTCGAACCATATCTAGATAACAACCTCTCTTACTCAATGGAGAAATTAATTTTAAAAAAACCCATATGACTTATGAAATGTTTTAATAGAATCACACCAGAAGATATAGATTAATATCATACATGAATAAACCATAATTCATGATATTATTTATCTAATATGAAACATAGAAAACATATAAATGATATTAAGGGAATAAAAACATGTCTTATTGAATGTAAATAAGATAAAACTCTATTACCTTTACTATTTACATGTATTAAAAGGATTTAACATAATATATGACAAAAATAACCATCTCAATCACATATTCCAAAACCTAATATCTAATAAAAAATATATTTATCACTTATAGTCATTTTAGATAAATAAAATTTATTTTTTACATTTTATTATCATAAAAAGATGATAGTGTTTTTTATCATTTCAAATATGTCTTAATGTTTATATATAAATTTAAATTAGTTAATACTAGTTTTATAATAACTATTTAAGAAAAATTTTATTAACATATTTTTTAAATATTTTATGAAGATATAATTTCATTACATGATTATTTTATTCACTATTAATGAAGACGAAATCGATGACGACCTTGTTTCCTCTATTTTTTATGATCAATACTTGTTATGTTGGTAATTATTCAAATTTATATATAATATTTCCTAATTAAATAAATAAATATTTAATTTAATAATACCAATATATAGGATTCCATGTTATCCAATGATCGAAATTTATATCATTTTTCATATAGGTGGTTAAATAGACCCAAAAAATAACATACTTTAATTGATGGGTGAGTATTATTAATTGTGTGTTTATTTTGGAATAAAAACATTATTAATAAAATATAATGATATAATTTATATCATTTTAGTGCGTGGAAGAATATTTTAATTAATTTTTTAATGGAAAAAATCTAAATAAAAAACAAAATACAAGGATTCATGGATGTGTTTTTCATTATGTAAACATGAGATTTAATCTCAGTTTCCATAGAACATAAAAATTATAAAAAATTGATTATATTTTAAGAATTAAAGTAATTTATTATACATAATTTTTAATCGTAAGAAATAACCTTTGAAACATCTATAAAAGTGTGTTATGATTGGGAGATAACATCATTTATAGAGGATGTATTCATAACATAAAATAAGTGACATTTTCATTTTTCGAATGTTTTGGAGAATAGAGGGAGAATATTATAAGGAAATAAAAAATTCTACTATATTTAATAATCATGGGTTCTAATAGGCTAAAGTTTCACCATATCAATGATCTACATATCATACTAGAAGCCTTCTTAATTTCCTGACCAATCCCATATTCACATTTTCTTTTTCTACTCTTCTAATCAACCGATTCCACTAGGGTTACCGCACATATTTTACCACCCTTTATTACCTCAATCTTCTACTACCATCATTAATCTCCATATCATACCCACTGATCCTAGGCCTACCACAAAACTTCCACCTCCATCAATATATACATAAAAGTTTTTCAAATCTATATTCATTTACTAGTACTTCTGACGCTTATGTGTCTTGATTATTTTCAATTCCTATGTCGTTTTCCAATAGCATTTTTATTCCACTACTATGCCATTTACTATAAATTTTCTACTACCTCCTCGTCTTTATGGTCATCAATCAGAATCATCTACTGATAACCCTACCTACTAAAACTATATCTTCCTGATTATGAAACCCTAAACTACTCCAGTGATTCATGGTGGTGAAAATTTTCTACAAACACTATAACTTTCCTCTCATCCTTTGTAAGTACTATTTGGTAAAAATTGACGTCGGGCCATCTCTTTGTAATGTTAACATTCTTATTACTATGAACCAACCCTTTCAACCCATAATGGCATCTATCAATCTTCCTAGTACCTAATAAGTGATATAGTTTCATCAAATGGTATCATATATAGAGTCCCATAAATGTCATTAAAAAATTAATATAGAAATGGTATGTTATCTTTAAATTTTCCCATATAAGGCCCAATACTTCTACATACATTAAAAATTTACACATATTATCTATTTTCATCATCCTTGCATATAGTGCATCAATAATCTACCACACAGAAAAAACATTATGTAGGATAAAACATGAAAAATCAACAACCGGATGCCATCAAACAATATATACATCCATCCTATACATATAATGTTATTGTTCTATTGTAAAAAAAATGTTGGTCGTACTACTGAGCTATTTATTTTCTAATAGTTTACTTGTTAATTTCTGTAACTATGGTGACTGACGAAATCAATCAGTCATATTCATCACCCTCCTCCTCGACATGGTATGAAAAACTCAATCTTTTAAATATTTCCATTCTCTATAATAATGTGTTATTTATTATGATTTACTCTACTAACATAAAAATATTTGCTAGTACTATTCATGGGGACTATATCACTTTATCATGTATAAGTATGTTGTAAAATTTAATAAAAGTATAAAATATAACACACATGATCTTTTATATATATTTATATTATATAATATTAAAATGTTGTATACAAATACATCCAAAGTCTAGAAAATAATAATTTTATTTTGGAACATCAAATTCGGAGAATTTGGGAACACATGAAAACATTAATGGTCTCATACATCATACCTAAAACTATACATGTATGTTGATAATGACATTTAAGAAAATAGATTAATCACATCTGTATTATTTATGGTGCTACCAATTTAAATTCAGTTTGAAACTTCGTGCAACTCAATAAAATAATAAATTTTATATATTAAAGGATGGTGTTGTTATTGGACCTATAATAATGATAAAAAAATGAAACAACTACCCACTACTAATTATTATTTCTAAGTAATATAATCTACTTTTTTTTTAAAATTTTCACAAAGGATATTCAGATATTAGAGACCCTTTTAATTTTTTTTCAATATTGTCAGTCATTAATGTGGTTCATTGAGAGAAATAGAAAATGTCGCAACCGACAAACCTATTTCATCATTATTCTTCTACATGAGAAAATTTTCTTTTAACATACTACTATTGATTCCCCGTTACCTTGAAATATTGATGTTCAATCGAAATTTTACTGAGGCTAGAGCATTCCAAGAAAAAATTCATATTTACAATTCAATGTTTTCATTTACATTAATGGTTGGGAAGGTCGATAGGTCGTTCAACAAGAGTGATGCCCCATGTATATTCATATTCAATGGAAAAAACTACCATTACATAGGTATTTTATGTCCCCCTAATACCCAACAACTAAGGTTCTCACAAGTATTTGTGCATGACAACACACATGAGTGTCAAAACATGTTTTTTATGTTTAGGTGTCTCCCAAATTAATTTCTATGGACATTGTTGTAAAAAATTCCTATAATTTTTATTATCATAACTACTACATAAAACATGGATTATGATAATGTATAATCTATTATTGACTACAACATAGTCAATAAACAGCAAAAAAATGACCCCTCAAAATAATTCTTTAGCTTTACAATTTAGAAGTGCAAGAGATGTTTTGGATTTTCAAGAAGTCCCAACTTTAAAGCTATGTATTCTTAATAAATGGAAAAAAATTCCAGAACATATAAATTTCCATATACTTTTTAAATTTCACTTCTTATTGTCAGTGACATTGAAGATCTCAAACAAGTGTGGGATATAATGATTCACACCAAAACTAGGGATCTACAAAGAATTGATGAGCTACACCCATTGTATCTTTAATTAAAATATCCCTTGATTTTAACAGATGGTTGTGATGGATATGTTGACAACATATTCCAATACCCAACTACTTTCACAATAAGTTACAAACTATGTAAGTTGAGAATGAGAGAGTACTTCGCTTTTAACCTACAATTCCGTAAAAATTATTGCTCATCATTAATACATTCATGAAAATTATTGGAAAAATTTAATTTTGATTCTTAGAAAGTAATTGAGCCTCAATGACTATCATTCATCCTCTTCAACAAAAAGTGAATAAGGGTAGATCTGTACAATGGGTTTCAAGATTCATTTCTTAGAGGTGACTAGGAATGTTATTTTAGTGGGAAGTGCATCATTCTAACTTAAAAATTTATTGGTGGACTAGGGTATATGATCAATAATTACCAATATGCTATGTCAATTTGTAATTGGGAAGGGTATCTATTTTTTTGACATTTACATTTAACCCTATGTGGCCTGAGATTACTCAGTATATAATAAATAAGAATATTCGTTCACCAAACTCCCACACATATTATCTTGTGCTTTCAATATTATGGATTTTCATTTAAAGAATTATTTACGATATGTCTGTTTCTTTGGAATGTCACAATCAAGTTTCAATATTTTTCGTTACTACTTATTATCTTTAGATACATCATTGAAATTATGTCATCCTTTACTATGTAAATTTAACCCTATTATTCCAATGAAGTCGATTTAAACACAATGTTTTAATAACATGGATTTCTTCATGTGCACATTGAATTATTTCTATGTTCTGAAAACAATGTTAACAATCCCATAGTTGTTAACAACAATGTTTGAACTGAAATTCAAAATAATATTCCTTACTGAAGACTACATGAATCTATCAACTGTTTTATGATCAACATCCCTTATGGGGCTACCAACAGTTCTTCAAATTGTATGAGAAATCATAAAAATTCAAAAAAAACATATATGATAATTTGTTTCAAATACAAAAGTTGATAATGATGTTTATTTTATTTATCATAGAATGGTAGACAGAATATATATTCTAAAAAATAATGTTCCTTTGGATAGTCAGTTTGTGGTAGCATATAATCAAATATTTTTATTAAAGTGCCAATATCATATCAATAATGAGATTTCAAATCAGTTGTCTTCAGTAAAATACATATTAAAGTATTTAATACAGGGAAATGATAATGTTACAGCAGCACACTGTGAGAGGAAAAACATGAACTTGTTAGAATAAAAATGTAGATGAAATAAAGATGTTTTTGACAGTTGGTTTGCATATCCTTTTGGGGATTCTTGTACGATCAGTTAATATGTTATCCGTTATAGATATCCACCATTTATACGGTTACAATTCCATTTACGATGATAGAATTATTCGACCTACTCTTAAAATGATAATATTGAAGATATATTAATATAGAGAAATAGTTCTAAAACAATGTTTCCCTCATGTTTTGAATAAAATATATCATACCTAGAAGGAATATGTTTTAAATTTTTAGAGTACCTAGTTATATTTTTCATCCACTCTCATGAAAAGAAATGGCATCCCTGTAAGAAGGGAATTTTTATTGGAAGACTATACTACATGCCTCAAACAATGGGTGAGATCAATTATATGTGGACACATATAACAGAAATAAAATATGAATCTTTGTATGAAGATATCAAGACAATATGAAACACCATTCATGTTACATTTAGAGTGGCAAGTTCTACTACGAGGCAACTGACATATGAAATATAATTCAATTATTCTATAAAATAGGTCTCAGGTTGGGGAATGGGACAATATGTACGCATGATGTTAGAAAGAATGTTAATATCCAATAAAATTTCTCTCCTAGACACTGTATTGAATGAAACCAAAGACATACTATATGAATAAATTTTTTAGTCCCAATGAAGGACACTACAAATACCAGGTCCATAATTTCTTTCATAACTTCTTAATTACTTTATATTTATGTAATGAATGTATTATATTTATTTTCTACCACATTGTATCATTATTCCGCATTTTTATACATCTAAAATACATCGATCACTTCATTCAAAACTATATTTATAATCATTTAAATTAATTGAAAATTATTTATGTTTTGTGATATTTAGAATATTGATATAAAAACATTTCAGCAGTTCTATTTACATAATATTATTATTTACATGGAATAAGATCTTATCTAAAGAAAAACATATACATAAAAAATTACAGACAACTTCTCCTCCAATATTTATATTATTTTTATAATTTTTTTATGTTCAATATATATTCAACTGACTAAATATATCTACATTGTCTATAATACTACTGTCATCAACTAGATGAAGCAATAAAATGCTGACTAAAAACATAATTATTTCTGAGTTATATCAATTATGTTCATTATCTTCTGTAGTTGCTATATTTTTATTGATATAAATTATTATAATGATTTCAGTTATTTAATTTTACACTCATTTATAATAGTAGTCCACAGTTTCAATGATCTGATAATCGTAAAATACTTAAATCTGAAATGTACTTTCTATCATTTAAGGATACTGCAAAATATTTTTCGTCTCTGATATTTTATATATTATAGTAAAAAAATATCCTTGACTTTCTGTGAACACATTATTAAAAAATTACATGGTATGTGGTATTCTTTATAAAACTACATAAACACATGCACTACCAATAGATGCTTCTCTAGTATTTATATTCTTTATATATTTTTAGTATAGTTCTTCATATAATAAAATCCCTGAATATATCTACATTATTTTCAATATAGTTGTTATTTGGTTAAAAACAAAATATAATGACACTCAAAAAAATAATTTTTATTGGATTCTATCCATTCGATTCAATCCTGACTATATTTGTTACCATATAATTACTATAAACTATTGTAATGACAAAACTTATTTTATTATGTAATTCTAATTAATTGTAAGCCCCAATTTTATTGTATTTCTAGATACATATCACTTGAATATGAATTGTATTTGTAATCATCAATAGTTAATGTAAACTAATTTTTTCTGTGATATATACTATATTGCACTACAAAAATATCCCAACATTACTATTCACATATTAATACAAAATCCCTTCGAATTTTGAAATCGTTGTTGAGATGCATAAACACAAACACTATAAACAGATGCTTCTCATGTATTGATATTCTTTCCCTATTTTAATTATATTTCTTTATATAAAATAGTTACATATTATATATACATTGTTTTCAATAGATCTATCATTAGGTTAATAATGCTATAAAATGGTGACAAAAAAATATTATTGGGTTACATATATTCTATTCATTATCCACCATAGAAACTATCTTTTAATTACTATAAATTTTTGTAATGAATGTGTTGTTTTTATTTTGTACCACTATGTACCATCATTCCACAACATTCAAGATTTGACTGTCACATATCACCAGATACATATTTATTCCTTGATACAAATAGACCAA
This sequence comes from Viscum album, assembly GCA_963277665.1. Classification (NCBI taxonomy): domain Eukaryota; kingdom Viridiplantae; phylum Streptophyta; class Magnoliopsida; order Santalales; family Viscaceae; genus Viscum; species Viscum album. Next base: position 1,389,628,286 of record OY728125.1, on the reverse strand, counting down.
ATTTAACATAGCAATGAAATAGATCTTTATTTATATCCATTTATTCCAATTCCAAATTCTGTTTCTGATACTCATCCAAATAATTTATTTTTAGGACTAAATTAAAATAAATAATAACTTATAAATGAGTACACCTGTTTACATAGTATGCTTGCAGTTGAATAGAAAAAAGGTGATGGTTTTCATTCTTTATTCATTATCATTATAATTTGGGTGGGGTTCTTCTTATTTCACAGATATGTAATAATGATTAAAACCTTCATTTGGATATTACTAACATCACTACTATGGGATTATGGAACTATTTTAATTTCATTAGCTTCATGTGTAATATAGTAATTACTTCTTCATAATAGAAAAAAATCAAATTCAAAAAAAAATCATATCTTCATTACTAAAAATTCAGTTTGAAATATTCTACATGGGAATGATGTTGGTGAACATTTACACATGACAAATATAATTATTTGGGTTGATTCATCTATTATTCATAAGTACTACTGTGATGATCTAGAAATTAATTTGAGGGACATATTGACAGTTAAAAATGATTATGCTTCGGATTTATCATTCGTTTGGGTAACAGTTGTACTCGGTGGATATTTCATACAAATAATTCATATTAACCATGTGATAATAGAAATGTAATTGTCTTTGTAAGTGTAAATTCATCATATATGTGGAAACACTGGTAGGTGTTTTATCAAAAAATGAACATAATAATGCATTCTTTATCTTCTACCCACGATTTGGTTGTGCTAAAAGAGTTTACTAAATTGATTATAGATATTGGAGAAGGTCTAAATGGAGAGCATAATGATGGTGAACCACTCATTAAAATTACATTAACATGTCTTTTTATCGAAAACAATAATTCCATGGCTACAATTTTCCGGTATAAATATCTGGATTTCATTGAAAAGCATAGTGATGTTTACTATCTGAAAGAGCATGAAATATTAGCTCCAACCAATGATGTTATTCAAGAATTAAATTAATACATGTTGACTCTCAAGGGATCTGAAAAAAAATATTACTTCATCTAAGACTCCATTTTTAATGCTTGTTTTGATACATATAATCTATAAAACATTTAAAATTCTGACATTTAAAATGGTATCAAATTCTCTCGTTTGCCTTCCAACGAAATTACTCAAAATCAAGGAGTTCCTTTTATGTAATTATGAAATGTAGATCAATATGTTGGATTGTGTAACAGGACTTGTATGATTGTTACACACTTCGGTCAACAAAACATTGAAGCACATGTTTTATATGTCTATTAGTCAGGGTATTCTGTGTTAATTCTAATACTAACTATAACAAAATTTGATGTCATATGGCCCTTAAAATCACAATGAATACCATATCCAATGAATTTTTCTTATGAGTTGATTAATAATAATCGTCTTGGGAAATCATTATATTCATTTAGGTTATAACTTTTCAATCCCATTTTCTCTGATGGTCAATTTTTTGTTGTGGTTTCTAGGTTCTCATCAACAAATTGTTTGAAAATTGAAGTTTATACTAATAGTAACGTATCCTGTGATTAAACATTGAATATTGTGTATAAGGAAATATATAATAATCTGCCGTAGGTATCATTTAAATTGAATTGTATATATTCTAATGTAGTCTAGCTTTATAATATGTTTAATTTAATGATATCCTTACATGATTAATATGTTTTATTTGTACACTAATTTAACATCTACTATATATAAAATGAAACAATAAATAACCCCATTTCATGATATTACAATTAGAATTATGCAGAACTATGGGTAAAGGATTGTTGTTTGAACATGTCATTCAATTCATCGTCCAAATACTCCAATGAAGTCACTGCTGTTGACCTCAAATTATGCCATAATCAGGTGGGTTTATGTTACAAAAAAATGTTGAGTGTTTTTACCTTGTTACTCAACTATGTTCTTTACAAGTTACAGTACATATATGTACATTATAAATCATATGTGATCTGTTTTCATTGTATATTATCCCACATTTTAATATACTATCTATAGGGAACAAATTATGAGTGTTTTTTGTAATTTCATAACTATGTTCGGTATGTGTTAGTTTGTATATATATATATATATGTTGTCTATATCATATTTCAAAGTGTTGACCTCACGTGTTTTGATAATCCCAATCATTCTTTAATATGTTTTGATAATATTAATGTGTGCTTATAATTATATATATATATGTGCTAAATATCAAATTAATCGTGGGAATACGTCCATAAATGTTTATCTATTTCTGTTCATAATTTTAATTAACTCTAACTCAAACTGGATATGTTTTGCATATAAAAAATAAGTGTTAATTCACTGATATGCTCAATGCTACTGATACAGACCTACCGATACTTAGTCTACCGATAGACATAGTCATCGATAACCAAAGGTCACCGATATAAAGAGCTATTCGTATGTATAAGTCCACTGGTAAGCACATGTCACTGATAGATCCAGTCTACTGATATAGATGAGATAATGTTATGAAGTCCATCAATACAACATCCGCCAATACATACAGCTACCGATAGAAGCAGAGATATCGATAGAACAAGCTGACTGGTGTGCATAAGTCCACTGATATGTACTTAATCACCGGTACAGAACGGAGCTACTGGTATGCACATGCTATCGATACAAAAGTCTACCGATAGGAGCCACCATTACACCAGAGATAGTGTTAGAGTATATCTACCTATATAAGAAAGTCTACCGCTATTATGTTCACCGATATAAAGAATCTCACCACAAGTCAAGTCTACCGATAGAAGTTCATTGATACAATGAGCCACTGACTATTATCAGAAGCTGCCTTAACAAGTAGAGAAAGATACCTAAATATGTGGTTCCACAGAAACAAGATCACTATTATATGGAGTTATGGATTAAAAACAAGTCACTATTTCTCTAAAATATATTTCTAATTGTTTATTTACCAAAGGTCATGTTGGATGATTTTTATGCATTTAATTTTATTTAATTAAATTTGCTGGCATGTCAGGGAACCATACCTTGTATGTGTAAAAAGGTAATCATTCCCATTAATAGAGATGAAATCTATAAAAGGAAGGAAAAAGGCTGTGAAAAAGGAGTGCGAAATAAGGGCTGAAAAGTGGCGAATACACTCAGAAAAGAAAGTCTACATCCATATTGGAAGAACACTGGACATACACGAAGCCATTCATTTGAGAAGAGAAGATAAGATGCACCTTAGCCAAGGAGTGAAGAACTATATCGATCCATTCTTACACTCAAGAATATCAAACTGAACTTAAAGAAAACAACCCTCTATTTTCAGAAAAAAAAACCAGAGAAGGACTCAGAAGCATTCCTGATCAATTAAAGGAGTCCAAAGCTGCACTTCACATCATTATAGCATTCTAACACTCATATCTACTATCTCAGTGATTCCTTTATTTACCTTTTGAAGAGTGTGAATGCTCTGTATATTTTATACACACACTGACTCCTATGCTAAATTGGAATATTTCTAAATCCTCACAGAAACCATCAATAAATCTCATGTATCCCACCGTGGATAGTGGTAGAGGTCATGTAGGACCTGGACAGCCAGTGTTCTATTGTTCTGTTTTCGGACAGAGAACTGTGGTAGTGTTCTTTGTACCTGGACAGTCTCTGTACTATTGTATACCCCGATCCAGGGTGTGTATTAAATTTATATAAATTGTATTTGAAGACTATATCTCGGCTTGAGACAAAACATCTTATTTTAAAACTATTTTTCTTACTTATTTTGGTTTTAATCTATATTGAATATTCTGTTGCTAATTACATTGAAATATAAAATTGTTTTAATGTTACTTTGATAGTTATCCTAGAATGTGTTTGTAACTATATTAACTCAGTATATTAGTTTAAATAGTTAATCTAATCTTGTGATTAAATTAACTGAGACCTATTCAATGTTTTGATAATCTAATCGAACCCTTAAAATTTTACAAATTCACTATAGTTTAACTTAGTTTTAATTATTTTTATATTAAAGAACTTAAATTTTAGTTAGTTCTAAATTTTATCTTTTATAAATATATTTTCTAAAATATGATTATGGATAATAGATTAGAAGGTGCTACTACTAATAGTCCACCGTTCTTTAATGGTACAAATTATGCTCAGTGGAATTTTAAAATGAAAATTCCTTTAGAGAGTATGGGATTTGATATCTGGACTACTATAGAAACTCAATATAAGATTCCAGGAACTGAGAGAACTACTTGGGATGAACCTACTCAAACTGCATATAATAATAACTGTAAAGAAATGAATTATTTATATTGTGCTTTAGGGTATGATAAATTTAATTGCATATCTGTCTGTAAAAATGACTATGAAATCTAGGACACTTGGGATATTTCCCGTAAGGGAACAAATAATGCTAATGAAATGAGATTGAATACCTATACTATTAAGTATGATAATTTTAAAATGATTTCTGATGAACCTATTTATAACATGTATCTCAGGTTCAATGAGATTTTCAACACTATGAGATCACTTCGAAACGTTGTTCCTACAAATGAGCTGATTATGAGAATATTAAGATGTCTTCCAGAAAGATGGAGAGGCACATCTATTTCAATAAGAGAATCGTGTGATATAAGTTCACTTTTTGTTAAGGAATTAATTTGTAAGATTATGATGTATGAAGAAGAACATAATGTAATCAAAAAAGAGGATGATGAACCACATACGAAGTCAGTAGCCTTCAAGAAATATTATTTAAAGAGCAAGGTAAAGGATAAAGTTCACATACCTACTGAAATATCAACAAGTTAAAGTTCAGATTCTGATAGTGATGTTGTGATGGCTCAAATATCCAGGAGATTGATGAAAATCGATAGGAAGAATAAATTCTTCAAAAAAATCAAATTAGAAGGGAAAATATGACAATAATGTTCATTATAAGAAGGATTGTAAAAATCCTAAGAAGAGTGATGACATTGCCTACTATGGGTGAAAAAGAAAAGGACATGTAAAAGTCGACTATCCAAAATTAAATTTCTTACAGAAACATGAATACAAGGTCAATAAGTATAAGAATGATATGAAAGCAACCTAGAGTGCTTCAGAAGACAGCACAAGTGAGTCTAATGTATCTGATTCTAAAAATAATCGTGATAATATGTGTTTCATGACAAGCACATCTGAGGTAACATTGGATACTCCTGATTTAAATTCTTATTGTTCTGGAGTTGATTCTAATTCTGAATCAGAAAATATTTCTAGTGAAGAGAAATTATAATATTTTAATTTTCTTGAATAATCCTATAATGAGCTTATGAAAAAGTATAAAGCCTTAATTAAAAATCATTCTTTGACCAGCTCTGTTAAATCTGCACTTGATATAGAAGTGGAAAAGAATGCTCAATTAATTAAGAAAAATACAAAAATGATACATTCCAATGAGAAATTAAGGAAGGACATAGATAAATTCACAAATGGAAAAGATACACATACACAATTGTTAGGAAAAATAGTGGTACCAAAAGATACCACTGGAATAGGCTATCATCCTGGAATGAGAGAGATCACTAAAAATAGATTTATTTCTAAATCTGGATAGAATGCTTCTAGTTATAGTTCTTGAAATTCATATGATTCATCTAGTTATTCAATTGGTTATTTATCAAATAATGTTTATCATTCAAAATCTATCAATTCTGTAAATTATATAAGATCCATAAGACAAATCTGGGTACCAAAGCATTGATTGCTAACCTGTCTGGACCCAATAAAATATGTGTACCAAAATCATTTTCTATTTAAACCTATTTGGTTGGAAACATGATTGAAATGTTCCCATAATAAGTTATGGTAGTTAGACAGTGGATATTCAAGTCATATGATAGGAGATTACTCATTCTTAAAAATTGTAATCAAAGATGATGGAGGTCATGTCACCTTTGGTGATAATTCAAAACAAAAAATCATCAGCCTAGGCCAGATTGGTAACACTGATTCAGTTTTAATTTCAAAAGTTTTATTTCATGATGGAACTAAATATAATCTTTTATGTATTTCTCAGTAGGTTGATGATGGTTTCAATGTTTTATTTGAAAAAAATTCTTGTAATTTTTTAATTCTAAAAATGTTTTTGTATTTTTTTTCTTTGAGAAATGAAAATGTATATGGTGTTGTTTTGAATTCCTTAGCTAAACCAAACATTACATGCTTAAATGCTTTTCATAACGAGTATTGGCTTTGGCACCGAAGATTAGGACACTGCAACATTTATTGACATAGAAAATTGACTAAGAATAACATAGTTAGCGACCTACCCAGACTTGAATTACCAACTGATAATGTTTGTAATCCCTTACAAAAGGAAAAGAATCATAAAGTTTCATTTAAATCAATGAAAGAAGTTTCATCTTCTCAACCTATCGAGTTGGTTCACATGGATTTTTTTGGACCCTCTAGTGTTTATAGTTTAAATGGGTTTCACTATGTCTATATCTTGGTAGATGACTATTCTAGGTACACTTTGGTATACTTCTTAGCTCACAAGAGTGAATCTTGTTCTTACTTTATTGAATATTCCACGTCTGTAGAGAACCTCAGTGGACTTAGAATTAATATCTTGAGAAGTGACCATGGTCGTGAGTATGAAAATCATGAGTTTGAATCCTAATTATCACATAATGGCTATAGTTACAGCTTTTCGAACCCTAGGACACCTCAACAGAATGGTGTAGTAGAATGAAGAAACTGAACTCTTCATGAAATTTCAAGAAATATGGTAAATGAGCATGACCTGTCAATTTCTTTTTAGGCTGAAGCTGTAAATACAACTTGTTATATTATCAATAGATTCCTGATTAGACATGTTCTCATGAAGACCCCTTATGAGTTGTGGAACCATATGAAACCTAAGGTTAATTAAATTAGAGTTTTTGGTTTAAATCTCTTTATTCATAATACTAAATATAATCTTGACATATATTCTCCCAAAAGTGATGAAGGAATTTTCATGGGTTATTCTATCTCAAGTAAAGCCTATAGAGTGTTCAGTACGAAAACCAAATGCGTGGAAGAATTTTTTCACATCAAGTTTGATTAAACTGATCCACATGAACGCAAATCTTCCATTGAAAATATTGAAGAAGACTTGTCTGTTCTGGACCCTAATGATAAAATCAATGAACCTGTTGTAAAGACATCTAGTTCTGTAACTTTCTAGTACCTACTTCTGCTGAACCAGAACCTACAGATGAACCTGAAATTTCTGGTCCCACCTTTACTAGATCAACGAGATTTCTAAAGAATCATCCTTTTGATTCTGTTGTTGGTAATCCTAATAGAGAGACGCCGACTGGAGATTCAATTAGAAATCAGGTTAAACATCAAGATTTTCTTTCACAGTTAGAACCTAAAAATGTCAATGATGCAATCAATGATGAATTTTGGGTAATGACTATGCAAGAAGAATTAAATAAATTTGAAAGAAACAATGTCTGAGAAATAGTTTACAAACCTAAGGACACTTTGACCATAGTCACTAAGTGGGTTTTTAGAAACAATGTTGATGAGTCTATAAATATAGTTAGAAAAAAAGTTAGGTTAATTGCACAAGGGTATAGTCAAGAGGAAGGAATAGACTATCATGAAACCTTTTCCCATGTAGCTAGATTAGAAGCTATAAGGATCCTACTTGCCTATGCTACTCATCTAAATTTAATGTTATATCAAATGGATGTCAAATGTTCTTTTCTAAATGGTTATATAATTAGAGATGTGTTTGTTGAACCACCACTTGGATTAACTATTTCTCACTTTAAAAATTGAGTTTTCAAGATATCTAATGCTTTATGTGGTTTAAAAAAATCTCCACCAGCTTGGTATGGTAGACATAGTAATTTTCTTTTTTCAAAAGGTTTTACTAATTGGATTGCTGACCCTGCTATTTTTATTAGATGAATTTCTAAATATTATTTGATAGTAATAATCTATGTTGATGATATTATTTTTGGATCTTTTAAACACTATTTATGTACTGACTTTTCATAGTTTATGCAAAAATAATTTTAAATGAGTTTAATGGGAGAACACAAATATTTTCTTGGATTTAATGTTTTTAAAAATGAAAATGGTATTATTTTTGATGAAAGTAAATTTATGAAGGATCTTCTAAAACATTTTGGTTTGGATAGTATTAAGGAAATTGATACACCTATGAGTTCTGTTTGTAAGTTGTATGCTAATTAAACTAGAAAACCAGTGCATCCAACCAACTACATAGGTATGATTGGAAGCTTACCTTTTCTTAATTCTAGTCGACCAGATATTATGTTTAGTGTGTGTATGTGTGAAATATTTCAAGCTAATCCCATAGAATCTCATTTACATGTTGTTAAAAGAATTTTCAAATATCATAAAAATACTACAAATGTTGGATTGTTTTATCAAAAAGTAAAATCTTTTTAATTAATGTGTTTAAAAGATGCAGACTTTAGAGGTTGCAAGTTGGATAGAAAAATAATATCTGGAACATGTCATTTATTTGGGAAATCCTTAGTATCATGGTGTGGTAAGAAGCAGAATTCTGTTGAATTTTCTACTGCTGAAGCAGAGTATATGGATGCTGGTAGTTCTTGTGCAAAATTTCTATGCATGAAACACACTCTATTGGACTATGGATATAAAAATAGTCTTGTATTTAATAATAGAGATAAAACTATTGTAATTAATATTTCAAAGAACCCCGATTCTCAGTCTAGGACCAAATACATTGATATAAGGCACCAATGTTTAAGTGATTATTTCCAAAAAGGTTAGATTACTCTTGAATATATAGGTAATGAACAACAATTAGCTGACATTTTCACCAAAACATTATGTTCGGATTGGATAAGTTACATTAGACATGAATTAGGAATGATATATCACCATTAGAAACCTCACCGTTAGAAACCACACCGTTAGAAACCTCACCGTTAGAAACCTTACTGTTATACCGCACTGGTATGGACTCTCTGTTATACCTCACCGATATGGACCACACTATTATACCTCACCAGTATGGACTTCAATGTTAGTGGACATCACTGATAGATAAACCTCACTGTTAGGAATTCTCACTGGTACGTATTACAGATGGGTCATGTTGTTTTCAATGTTTTTTTAGCTGCCAGAATCTGTATTGTTTAGACATTACTTATTATATTTTAATTATCTATTTTACGATTCCTTAATGATAAAACACAAATCTTAACCTCTCTCGATCCACCTCGAGCCTCTTACCTTCAATCCTCTCTCAAAACATAGAAACCTAAGCCTCGTGATTCAATGTAAAGAGTAAAGAGACCATCAATCAGTGGAAATGAAGATGAACCGAGTGCTAAGAGACTCAATGGTGAGTCTAGTAGTGGAAGTGATGTGATGAAACCCACAAATCTGCATCTTGTTTGAAGGGAGTTATTATTTCAAAGGGAGTTATGCCCAGAATGGCTAATGTCAAGTGAATATTTAGTTCTAGATGTTCTGGTAGATTAGAAATGGATAGAATGCTTCTTGAAAATTAATGGCCCCTACAATCTGAAGATTGTAAAATATTTTTATGAGTATTTTTGGTTTTAGAAAACAGAATTTGAGAATAGGATGCTATCTTTTGTGAATGGAAATGAGATAGAATTCTATTTTATTGAGTGGGTTGAATGCATGAAGGTTCTACACAAAGTTTTTTTAAGATATTTCTGGAAATCAATACCTCTTACTAGTAATATCTTAAGTATGAATCTTCTTTGGAAGAGATAACATGAGATGGAACTCCAAGAAAATTAGTGGCTACACAAATGAATGGAGTGAACCGGCTATTGTTTAAGATCATTCAGCATGTTTAAATTCCAAAGATATGGGATTTCAAAAATCTTAAATACTAGGATATTTACTTGATGCATCTATTGAGACATGGTGTTAAGATAAATTTGTACAGGATGTTAATGGTTCATATTATGGATATGACTAGGCCAAAGTCAAAAACAAATGCCTTATTCTTTGATAAGTTAATTTCCTTTGTGATTATAGTAAAGTGAGTAGCTGAGTCTTAGGATAATACATTGTTCATCAAAAACAACATCTGTATCACAAAAACAATATGTATGTACATGAAGATTAACTGGAATCCATGGAAAAGAGAGTGGGTTACTGATGATAAGAAGTTACATGATATGTTTAATCCTATGGATCATCCTTCTAGGCATAAGGATGTGAGGGATCCAGTTCTAGGACCTGATGAGGAGGAGCCATAGTATAGTGATGATTCACAAGAGGAGGATTCCTCTTCAATAGTTGGAGGAGTTCCAGACGTGCCTCCGATACCAACTATTGAAATTATATCAAAAGAAAATGATGTTCAGTAGAGATCAGATCAAAAAGGGGCTACTCGATAGAATGAAGAAGAAGTTAAAGCAAGTGAATCATCTGTTTCTGTCAGGTTGAGCCTTAGTCCACTGAATGGACGCTCTTTTATGCCTGTTGAGGAATTTGATGGTGTTGATAGACATGTACCTATTCTAGAGGAGCCCCCAGTTGTTGCTGAATTGTAGATGGTTGTGTGGGATTCTGATGAGGAAGACCAAGAAGCTGAGGGTGCTATCACTGGGCAGGAGAGTGCACCAATTGAGGGGGAGCATCAAACTAAGCATGTCACTAGTTTAGTGGAAAATTTTATTGAATATTGGGCAGAAGACCCATGTTTTGTGGTTTGTGGATTACATTACCCTGATTCAGATAATGAGGCATCCCTTCAGAGACCAGAATTCAATTATGAAATTCTTTCTGAGCTATTACCTAAAGATGTGATAAGAAAACATGATATAGATAATCTAAAATCTGATCTTAAATCTAGTTTTGTGGAATAAGTAAAGAAAATGGAAGCTTCACTAGTGTCATCTAGTAAGACAATTATGAATGAATCTATATCAAGTATAGTATCTGAATGCGCTCTTGTTGATGTGAAATCTAACATAATCACCAGGGATGATTTATAATCGTTGAAGGATGAAATGAAAGAGTTTTTAAATGACTCTATTGATGAGTTAAAGAATTGTTTTGTTGAGAAGCTGAGCCGCTAACAAAGATCATTTGAACTCTCTATTTGGTGTTGTGTGTCAACCTTTGTGGCTGAGATTGTGGATGGAATCACAACTTTCCAGAATTAGATGTCTACCTAGGGAGAAGATGTTAAATTTCTAATGAAATCAGTTATTTCTCTAGAATCCTATATGAGTTATAAATTTCAAGAAGATAAGGATTTGGCGTGTCTAAAAAGTGTTTTGAGCCAGGTGGTTTCTATTATTGAGGGATTTAATATGTCATTGGAGAATCTTGTCAGTACTCCATATTCTCTTGTATATAATCTTATCTGTGGACTGACTAAGAGTTTCATAGAAACTATGACTTTTTCAATTGGTTATCTTACTTCCAAACATTCAATAGATTTGGATCAGATTAGAGCTTTGATGAAGGAGGAGCTCAATTCAACTTCAACTAGTGGCTCGGTGGACTCATCTTCCCTAAGTCAAGTGGTGTCTAAAACTATGGATATTGGAAAAACCATTCAGATTTTTAAGAAGGAGGCTATTTTTACTCAAAAAAAGTCATGGACAAAGTGGACTATTATTTCCAAAGGGTTTACACCAATCATCTGCTCAATAATAATTTCAAGCTTATGTTATAAAACCTAAAGCTACCACCAGTCAATCAAGACTTCATGGAACATGTATGAAAACTCAAGGAGTTGACACCATCCTTGGATATGTTTCTGAAAAAAAAGATGTCGTTTTGTCTACTATGGAGAGGGGAGGAGGAATCACTATGTATTTCAGAAATCTCTTGATTCCTTTTTCACATGTTGATGCTCGGCCAATGATTATACCTCCAGGTTTACCTACATCTACCTCTACTACTTCTCCTTCTCAGATAACTCCATCCCAAGCCATTTGTGGCCTTACTCTAATGATCACTTTGCAAGCTACCCAGTACATTCCAGGAACAGTTTCAGTAGCTCGGCCTCCTCTGATCATTTCTAGTATTCCTAAGCCTCCACCTGACTCCCCACAGACTGAGTCAACCTCGGATCCAAAAGAAAAGTAACATGTGGACATTCAGTAGGTGGATTGATTACTGGATTTGACCTTTGATAGGAATCATTTATATTTCTTTTTATTACTTTTGTATTTCACATGTACTATTTTCCCCACGATATATATCTATGGTATTGTTTTATTTTCTCTATTTCTCATTTACTCTCATACATTGTTTTCACCGTTCCTTTTTTCTAGTCACAAAGGGGGAGAAAATGTATATCCAACAGGGAGAATATGTATAAACTAAAAAAATTGAAAAATATGAATATATAAAATTCATGCTAAAACTCTACCTCTGATATAGAAGGGTACATTTGTTGTACACATAGGGAGAACTACGAGCTTAATATGTTATATTGTTATCTTACCTTTGATAAATTTATTTTTTATTTTACTCTAATACCTTTCTATTTTATTTTTGATACTTTTGGTCTATAACTCTCTGATACATTATTGATTTTGTTGGTTTATAATACAATGAGTTGTGATTGTCAAAAAGGGGGAGATTTTTTACCTCACTTGTTTTGATAATCCCAATCATGCTTTAATAAGTTTTTATAATCACGACGCATGATTATAATTTTCTATTTATATATATGCTAAATAACAAATTAATCATGGTAATATGTCAATAAATGTTTATCTATGTTTTTTTATACTTTTAATTAACTCTAGCTCAAACTGGATATGTTTTTCATAGAACAGATAAGTGTTAAGTCACATATATGCTAAAAACTACTGATACAGACATACCTGTACTTAGTATACCGATAGACATAGTCACTAATGAGAAAAGGTCACCGATATACAAATCTACCAGTATGTATTAGTCCACTAGTAAGCACATGACACTGATAGATCTAGTCTACTGATACAGATGAGCTACTAGTACGATGTCAACCAATACAACATCCACCAATACAGACAACTACTGATAGAAGCAGAGCTACTGATAAAACATGTCAACTGATGTGTATAATCCACCAATATACACAAAATAATTGGTATAAAGCAGAGATACTGTTATTCGCAGGCTACCGATACAAAATTTTACCAATACGAGCCACCTTTACACGAGAGCTACCATTAGAGTATTTCTACCGATATAAGTAAGTATACGGCTATGAAGTTCACCGATATAAAGAAGTTCACTGCAAGTCAAGTATACCAATAGATGTTCTCTAATAAAATGATCCACCGACTATTATCATAAGATACCTTTACTTGGAGAGACAACTAGCAATACATAGGAGCCACCGATACAAGCTTACTGTTATAAGGAGCTACTAATTAAAAACCAATCACTGATTCTCTAAACTATATTTCTATTTGTTTATTTAGGAATGGTCACGATTAATGATTTTAATGCAATTAATGTTATTTAATGATAGTTGTTGGCATGTCTGGGAACCGTACCTTTTATGTGTAAAAATGTAAGCATTCACACTACTAGAGCTGAAAGCTATAAAATGAAGGAAAAAGGTTGTGCAAAAGGAGTGTGAAATAATGGTTGAAAAGTGGTTCATACACACAGAAAATAAAGGCTACATCCATAATGGAAGAACATTAGACATACACAAATCCATTCATTCATGAAGGGAACACAAGCTGCACCTTATCTACGGAGTGAAAAACTACAACTAGCTCTTCATACACTCAAACTGATCAAACTGAACTTGAAGAAAACGACCATATTTTTTTAGAAAAAAACAAGAGAAGGACTCAAAAGAATTCCTGATCAATCAAAGGAGAGCAAATCTTCACTTCAAATCACTAGAGAATTCTAAAACTCCTGTATACTATCTCAGTGATTCTTTTATTTACATTTTTAGCAATGTGCATACTCTGTATCTTTTATACACGCACTGTATCCTATGCTAAACTGGAGGATTTCTAAATCCTCATACAAACCTTCTATAATTCTCTTGTATCCAACTATGGATAGTGGTAGAGGTCAAGTAGGACCTGGACAGCGAGTGCGCTACTGTTTTGTTAACCCATGTAGAACTGTGTTAGAGGTCTTTGTACCTGTACAGTCTATGTACTGTTGTATACCCCAATCCAGGGTGTGGATCAAATTTATATAAATTGTTTGAGAGGACTAAGTCTAGGCCTAAGACTGATCCTCTTGTTTTAAAACTGTTGTTCTTACTCGTTTGGGTTTTAATCTATATTGAATATTCCACTACTAATTACTTTGAAATATAAAATTGTTTTAATGTTACTTTGATAGTTATTCTAGAAAATTTTTGTTACTATTGTAACTCAGTAGATTAGTATCAAATGTTTAATTAATATTGTGATTAATATAACTGATACCTAATCAATCTTTTGGTAATCTAATCAAATCCGTATAGCTTTACTAATTCACTACAATTTAACTTAGTTTTAATTGGGGGTTTTAATAAAAATATTTTTAACAGAAATTTTAATTGGAACTCAATTCACCCCGTTATTGAGTATCCACTCCGACCAAAACAATTTTTTTTCTTTGTATATTATCCATATCTTTAACATACTACCTGTAGGGAACAAAATATGAGTGTTTTTTTGTTATTGTTAAACTATGTTCAATACATGTTACATTGTATATTTAACTAGCTTGTCTATATTTATATTCATTTTTTTCATTGTATATTATCAAATATTTTAATATACTACATATAGAGAATGAATTATAACTTTTTTTCATTATTTGATCAACTATGTTCAATACAAGATACAGAATATATAGAAATATATATTGTTTCTGTTCTCTTTCATCTGTTTTCATTGAATATTATCCAACATTTAATTATAGTATCTATAGGGGACCAAGATTGAAATGTATTATAAAAACCATCATCTGATATCCAAGTACAAACACATCATGGGTTAATTACTCTCCTATATTATAAAAAACATGCAAATAGATTCAAACCATGGAGGTTACCTAGAAGTAATACATCCATGTTGAATCATGTTCACAACCACAATGTTTGTTCATCCATGTGAAGTAAAACTATATATTGTTAGTTTATATTTTAGATAATTTGATGACATTATTCAGAAAATTTTTCCTGAAGAACATCTAATAAGTACATCTTAATAATACCTCAAATATACAATTATGTATTCCTAATTAGAATAAATTCCTTATTATATTGTTTTTTAATTCATTATTATCTTCATAAAATTCAATTTTTATATTTCTTCTATTTTTTAAAAAAAATTGGACATCTACATTAAAAATATAACACCCCTAGAGTTTGAAATGAAATATAATATTGAATGTATGAAACATTGAGTCCTTACAAAACATCACTTTGTTATAAACAAGCTATTAAATATAATTTTAAGACCTATCGGATTTGAATTTTGATAAACTTACATACATAGTTGCATTCAATATAATATTTAGAGTCTGTTGGGACAAATTTAGTTTTTGATGAATTGTAAAATACCCATATGAATAGTAACATACCCCTATTAATAGTAGTGAATAGTAATGAATATTAAATTGTCCAAATAATAGAAACATCACACATGAGTGAATAAATACAATTTTGTCATTTTATAAGTGAAAAGAGGACCAGAGTATAAGTATTGGTGTTTTTGTATGTCAAAAATATTTTATTTAAAATTTTTAATTAATTTAATAATTTAAAATGGAAATTTATTATAATAAACTGTTTTCATATATTTTTATATTATTTTCATATGGTTATAAGAAAATTTTATGGGACCTTGATTAATTTCTCATGGTGTTACAAAATGAGTTATAATTTTAAAGATGATTTTTTGGTTATAAATTATGATTTTATTTTGAATGTAAATTAAAAATAAATTGAAAATTATTTTCAAAATAATTGTTTCAATATTTAATAGTATACTTCGGAAAATGGTTGGGGTAAATTTTTGGTATTTTTCTAAAATACATGAATTTTGGGTGAATTGTAATATATGATAATTTATGATTAATGCTAGATAAATGATTTATTGGAAAATAGGTGATATAAGGATAATTTTAGACTACTAAGTTAGAACTCAAATGTTATAGGTCATACAAATCAACACTACTGGTTGACTTGATGGAATTAATTAAATAATGAATAAAATGTTCAAAAGTCACTCTTCTCTTCCACTATACCCCCAACAACTCCCTATTCACATCCCTCCTATCAAGCCTTGTGGCTTGTCTAATATTTACCCAAATACCCTTCTTTTTCACTCTCCACGTCCAGGATCTCTCGGACTTTCTAAAAGTCCAAAACAGCTTCCCATAAGGTGGTTCTCAAGGTGGTTATTTAATGACTTAAAGCTTCTTTCTTTTTCATTTTGTTTCATTTCAATCTTATTTTCTTTTTCTCTCCTAACCTCATATGTACAATTGATCCATATATAAATAGTATAATAAATATATATTAATTTTCCAATGTTAATGTAATAACCATTATCAATCGTCTTACTATCCCTCTCTCTCTCTCTTATAAATGAAATCATCTCCTGTGAGGTTCTAATATACAACATCCATGTACGATGATATTTCATTCATCAATTTATCATTCATCACATTACATAAAAAAATTTTGATGGTTGAAACACACTAAAATATATGGGTTATAAACTACTTAATATCCAGGATCTAGTATATGTACATAGTATTAATTCATATGACAAATATAGTACATAATAATCCAAATACCAACAAACAATCTAAGTAATTGTCATTAATATTTCATCAAATGATTCCTCATCAAACCATGTAAAAATGATATATATAACCATTAAAACTTTAAGATGTTCATAAATAATATATTATATCAATTCATAAAATTACATCTTTTCTATATGAGCATCCTTACTCATATACAAATATACCGATCATGAAAACCAAGTAAGAAAACACTCCATAATGATGAAATTCATTATTATAACGTATCAATAATGAAATAATGAACATACTAAAAAGGTTCTAAACTAAATAAATTTCCAAATGTTTCTAAATTATTTTATTAATAAATCTAATTTCATATTCCAGTACCTTAAGTTCAAGATAAGAATACATTCAGATTTCAGGTACGAGTTTTCTACTCGAACCTCCAATTTCTTTCAAGTTAATCATATTCCCTACATACATAAATTAAATATTTATTTATTAATATTTTATCATCATATATTCGATGATAATTTTCTATATATGTCAACAAACTACAATCACACTTTCATTTATGGGGAGTTATTTTTTAAAAAAATATCATTCTAAAATTCTTCTCGTAATACAAGCCTGATTCAATGGAGTTTCTCAAATTCATACCTATTTTCAAGAGAAATGTATAATATATTTTTTGTAACCATTATATTTATAAAATATCTCATTTTATTATTGAAATAATATCTTACTTCTTATTTTATACAAAAAATATTCAAATAATTCCTTCATTTCAAAGTAAAAGAGTATTTATCTCAAGAGTTACATGATGATTTTATAAGATTATAATTATCTATTTCAACAATCCTATTGAATATTAATTATGATATCATCTAATATATTTAATGGATTATTTTATTAATAGATTTTTTGGTGATGTTATATCCTAAAACCATTAACCAATTTACTTGGAATGGTTAGTGATTATGCTTAATGTTCAGAGAATGTTTTTTAAATTTCATATGATAGTTTTAATATGAATGAATGTGTGGTTTAGGTTTATCCGTGCTCAAATGAGGATTGAATTGGAAATATTATAAGATTTAATCGATGAATCTCATAGATATAATTTTTCTTCACACCCTGGAATTACTCAAATATAGGGGGATTTGAAGTAACATTTAATGTGTGACAATATGATGCAGGACATTGTTGATTCTGTGTCGAGATTTTTAGTCTTTCAAATAGTGAAATCCAAAAAAAACACCCTATAGAAGTTTTAAAAACTATACCTATTCCTACATAGAAATGAGATGACATCATAATGGATTTTTTCAATAAATTACACATTAATCTATGAATTAATTATGCAATATCCGTAATTTTTTAACGACTTACAAAATATGCACATTTCCTCGCTATAAGGGAATATATTCCACTAAAGCACCAACCCTGACACTATATCAATGAAATTTTGATAATTCATGGAGTAACTCTCTCAATTTATTTGTATCATGATCGATGATTTACATAAATGTTTTGAAAAGTCTTCACAAAGCATTGAATACTAATCTTCGATTGAGTCTTACTTATCACCCACAAACTAACATACAATTTGAAAGGAAAAAATAAACCTTATAGGACATGTTGATAACATGTTAACATAACTTTCAAGCAGTATGGGATAACAATTCATGAAGTGGTGCAAAGCCATAAGTACATGGACATTACATTAATTTTGCAGAATACTTAATATATAACAAAAACAGACAACCAAAGACCATATTAGTTTAGTGTCTTTAGAAACACGGGAAAAAATAGTTTAATCATGGTAAAAGAACTTCAATATCTCCCATAAAGAAATTCTTATATTTTTCTTAGCTAAAACCTTCATTTATATCTTTCTGAAAAGAAAACATAAAAAAAGGGTGAGCTGAAATGCTCAGAAATGGAAAACATGGAGAAAATAAAACAAACCATATACATTTGAAAATAAAAACATGAACATGATGTTTAAACATGTAAATCATGATAAATGACTTAAAACATGACAGTACGTAAGGAATAGATCAAAAATGAACTTTAATCATGATAAAATAGCATGGGAATAAAACATGTAATTGTGTAAAACTATTAATCACATGTTATGAATTCCATAGTAGCCAATGCATTGCTTCCAGGACAATCATAGTGGACAAAGTCCAATACTGAACCAGTTTTTCTTACCGTTCGAGCCCAGTATTTCTAAACCGAATTCACTTGTTGTTCCATCCATCTCTATATCATGAGATATAAATCATTACCCAATGCATTGGTGGGATATATAGGTTCCACCCATCTCATAATGAAATCATTATTTCATGTGACACAAAATAAACATAAATCATTCATCATAACCTAATGAATAAAATGGGTTTCATGTACGTCATACCATTATAACATAATACATAAAATACAATTGATATAATTTCATAATAAACTAAATAAAACCATGTAAATAATAGGGAAATATACATGATGAATATCCATATTAAATAATTTCATCTTTGATGGAAAATAGTTTGGATAAAACACTTGAAATGAATTCTTGAGGAAAATATCATTATTCAAAACAATTTTCATTTCACAAAATCACATGCAATTTTAAAAGAAAAATATTTTGTTGAAAATAATGATGAAATTTTATAAATTAATCTTCATGAAAATAGGGTTTTATGAAAACATAATAATCCATTCAAACTTTATAAGTTAAAAAAACATTCTCGTCATACTTTTAACAGAAAAGTCAAAAAGTACCATGTATGGTAATAAAAAATGATTCCTTCCGTAACATAAAGTAGAAGTAAAATTGGGGTAAAAATTACTTTAATAATACATGTAATAATATTAAACACTTTAATAAAAAAAAATCTGGACATGAATGAAAAATATAGCCGCAATAAATACTTACGTTTAGGAAATCTCGGATAAAAATGAGATTGCAAAATTATCCATTACCTTTTATGATCGGTGGAATCATACATGTCATAAAATAATCAAACATAAATTCATATGTAAATATTATATCCTCCATAATAAATATCATAAAACATTCATCGGAATCATAAACATTATAAAAATAAATAGATGGTGATTATTGCATATATCTCATAGAAATAAAAGTGAGAAAAAATAATCTCTTACCTTAGGACCAATTTCTTCTATACATGAACAAAACTCTTATATAGATGGTTTAAACATATTATTAACTTGTAACAGAACCCTAATAATATTTATGATATCATATATGAATCACTTATGACTTTATATTACAGGTTCAATTGTCAATTCCATGTTAAAGCCGTATTTTGTGTAAAATTGTTTCATTTATCGTACATGTTTGGACTTGTTGTGATTGACCTTATTATTACATATATAATTATTTAATTACATTAATAATAAACAAAACTATTTTTATATATTCATAATATTATATATTGATAAATGGAATGATATACACCATTCATGGAGACGGTAGGTCTTAAGTATGCATGAATGCAGATTTCGTTTCCTTATAAAATTGAATAGAAGTAAGTAAATAACATATAAATAAATACAGTATCATTATTATGTTATATATTTCATTATTATTCATTATATATATTTATAATCATTCTTTAATGGTTAACATGGAGAATAAAACCTGTCGTATCGTGGAGACGGTAATCCGTATATACGCACGAGTGATGACATCGTTCCCATAATTGTTGAATGGTATTGGAGTGGATGATAAAATATATCAGAATTAGTATAATGTTATAATAATAATAAATAGTAATTCCTTACACCATTATACCCATCCATGTAAGGCGGTGGTGTAAAATAGATTACACCACGGCGTGGGGACAATATTAAGTATGTATGCATGCACGATGATTTCATTTTTCATAGGATGTATAAAAGGTGAAAAGGGGTTGTTTAATATTTATATTAAAATATCAGTATATTAGTGATACTGATGTCATTACATTATAATGAAACAAATATTTAATTGTAAGTGTAAGATGAAATAAATTTTAAAGAATCGGTATAGGATATTACCTTTTCTTTGACGCGCCTCTTCTAAACCTCCTCTTTGGAAACTAATGTTGGTCTTTGAAAAATAGCAGGACCTCAAGTATGTTTCTAGGGAAGTGGTAAATAGAACTTTTCAGGGGTTGGACGACCTTGAAGGCTCAAAATTGTGTGAGGAGGAGAGGGAGGAGGTACCCTTATATAGGAGAGGAGACGTTCTCTTTTGAAATCCTCAAGACTATTAATTTATAATAAACACAAACCCCACATAAAAACACCAAAAGTGAATCCAATTAGGATATGAGATAATATAGGGTTTTAATCCCAACAACCAATGAAATTTAGATATGTTTAAAATTCATTTTAATCCTTATCATTTTGATTTATCCTTATTTAATCTATTTAATATTATTTGTGGTAATATTGTTATAAATTTTTAATGGTTATAAATACATACTTACATTTTTTTATTGTACATAAATTGAGAATTAATGACATTTTAGACCATATAAATTTTATTTTGTAATAAATTTTTTTTTGATTTTTAAACAAATTAATAATATATTATCTTCATGAAATTTCAATAGTGTAAATTTCAACCCAATTCATTTATTTGAATTTAAATAAAATCTACATAGAATATATTTTCTAAAAAACTATTTAATAAATTCATAACAAGTCCTATTAATCTTGAAAATTTGTGGATAACATTAAATAGTTCATATAATATTTATTTTAATATTTTTAAAACCATTTATTTTATATTTCCATCAATAAAATAATTTCTACATTACTATTATATCATCATTTATGATAATGATTTAATCCCTAAAATTTATTAATAAATTCACATGATATTGATAATGTTATTAAATTTTATGTGACTATTTATTTTCTATGTTTTATGAAGTTTATCACTAAATTAAAATTATTTCAATTATAATATTTAAGAGACTAACATGTTGTCACTTTCTTTGGTTTTAATAATAATTACATCCTTTTCATGGTCAAAAGTCCATGAAAAAAATCTATTCCAACCCTTATGTGATATGGGTCGACTTTTATTCATCCAATATATTTTTGGCAGGTCTTAGGGTAATTTTAAAATCTTATTGTTACCCTTAATTACTCGATTTTCAATTAATTGTAGTGAATAAAAATTACCATATTTACTATTCATAATATCAAAAAAATAAAATTAACTTATTAACATAATTTAGACCCACTGAAGCAAAATATGGAATCCATTTTTCAAAATTCAAAACACAGAAGTTGTAGTAATTATTTTAAAATTAATCCCATTGTTAAAAAAATGGGTTTTGAAATTTAAAACATTGCAAAAGATTAAAATGTTTTTACCTATGAATTCAATGTAAAATTAATGATAATGACTCACAATATATTATATGGTGAAAATATATTCTATTTATACTTTAAAACCATCAAATATTATAATTTAATCATATAAATCATCTTGATGAAAAAAATTGTTTTTAATTAAAATTTAGCGTATTTATATTATTCATAAAAATATATAAGTTCACAGAAAAATAAAAAAAACCTATCCAAACTGAATTTTTATATCCTTATTGCAATTAATATGTTTATATTATCTAATTGAACTTATAAACATGTCAAAAACTAGATTTAAATTTGGTGCACCATCAAAAAGCGGAAAAACATCATTTTTTTAAAAAATTATATTGTTATCATACCATGCTCTAGAATATGTGTATGATGAATTATTATGTAATAAAATTAAAAATTTAGTTAATACTATACATAAGGTCTAGTTCAAAATAATATATCATTGTTTAGTGAAACTCAGTATTGCGTATAACACAAGCTACTGAGGAAGGTCGATCTTGGGTCCAACACAAGCCAGGAATAGTGTTTGCATATACTACAAGCTAATATGGTGTTGTGTATGGCACAATATAATCACGGTGAAGCATACAATGCAATATTTATAAGAAATTAAATATAATATTTCTCATAAAATCTTGGGGTGTTACATTCTACCCACCTTAAAATGAATTTCTCTCTTGAAATTCGTCAGGTTTTTAAATTGTTTACTGCTGGAAAGATTCTTTAATAGAAACCTATATTGAAAAAATGAATAATAAAACTTTATTTTTACAAGGAACATTAGAAAAATAATAGATTCCCAATGTAACTCATCATTGGGATTCCACATAGGAGGACATAGGTGAATACATGGATGTAGAAGAGAAATCTAACCATCACGTTATGATGAAGAGTGGTAGAGAACATGGCTATGAAAAAGCCAACAATCACAAATCCATAAATTTGTGATAATTTGTGGTACAATCTAATTCTTCGGATATGAAGGTACTAGGAAAACATTTTTGGGTTTCAATATCATTTCCCTAAAGTTGAAAATTTTGAATTTGAAGAAATACTTACTTGATTTTGGTACAATCTCATCATTGGTCGTTCCTTTTACAATTTTCACCTCCTACTATAATGAAAAAAAATTCAATTTGTCTTCTGTGAAGCATTAGCAGATCATGCAATAAAATGATAGGTCATTTCATCTGTCTCAAACATAAGGTTAGAAAAAGTTATATACCTAAGTCCATCTAATGGTGAGATTATTCATATATGGTTCCGAAAATGAACTTGTACTTCATCTATTTTCCACGTGATAACATATCAATAATTTCTACAAACCAGGGACCTCTTGTAGGCTAGTAGTAGGCGATAAAGTCATGTCCCACTTTGGTTGTGGGTTCGATTCTCACAACCTTGTCTGATGTGACGGGTTGTCTCCCATCCTACGAGATGTCCTTTTTCTTAAATGATACTATTATAAAATTTTAGAAATAATATCAAAAAATTCTATCCTGAAAAAATATTATATGATTTCTAACTTAATCCATTCCAACCTTTAGGCTTATCCAAAATAAATCTGTCCAAACACAAAATATAAATAAAATGTTGTGAATACCTTAATCATGTATTCTCTTGAAACATGAATTGCCATAGAACCTTAGTGAAAACATGAATTCTATCAAAAGTTAACTCTTTGCACATACCAAAATCCAAAAATTTATATATTCTCAATGAATGATATAACATTGTCCTTATATCAGTCATGAGTTCATTAATAATATCAAACATATTATTTTCTCCTCATCCCTTCATTATGTGCATATCATATTCTTTCCAATAATATTTCAATCACTTTTCATGGTTAGTGATACCATATTCTTATGGAAATCCACAATGGACCAATACATCGATATTCTAATATACCATAACAGTACCAAAACAACATTATTTGTGAATAACATTACATAAACACTTCAATCCATACTATTCAATGATTTACATGGAATAAGTCCTTCTTTGATTTAGAAGTAACCTATGAGGTCAGTGCATTGAGTTTGGTAATACCCATGTTCTCCACAGATAATACATTGACCTCTATAACATTCTATCACTTGATGACCCTTCTCCCCAAAAAAAAATTAACATCTTACCCTCCAACTGATGTATTCATCAAGGTTCTTCTTCCCTTATTTAGAAATCACAATCTTCCTTTCACTATGCTCCTCGCTATGTGAACATGCATAAAAGTCCATCATACTCTTATTTGATGAATTCGGAATACCACTAAACTTCACCTTGTTAATCATATATCGTGATGACTGATTTGGAATAATCACAATATCTTTATTTCTAGGTATTACGCAATTTCGTTGCATATAGTCTCAAATTTATCCATTGGATTCAACGTTGACCCAATCCCTTCTATTTCCCTCCATTGACTAAAACTAAAATCCGTGGTGTAAGAAACATATAACATAACGAGGAACCACATAATCATAAAAAATATAACTTATCACATTTTCTTTAATCCATGAAACCTTAGGTTTACCCTATTTTATTCATGATCTTCAACATAATTCTAGGACTATAACCTATAATTATACTTAACCTTAGAGACAACCCTAGACATATCTTAGAAATATATATAGGGATCTCACTAAAGTTTTCCCATCCTAGTTTCCAAATGTAAACTAATCCTTTTCTCTAATACCAACTGTAGAGACCCAAAGCATGACTTACATGTACATTAAATTAATTTTATGGAATACTTTATACATAAAAAAAAGACACCCAAAGACCGTATTAGTTTAGTGTCTTTGAAAACTCAAAACAAAATATTGTAATCATGGTGAAAGATCTTTTACATCTCCCATAAAGATCTTCCTATTTGGTTTTCTTACTTAAAACCTTTCTTTATATCATGGGGAAAAGAAAACATAAAAAAGGCTGACTCAGTAAGGGAAAACATGGTGAAAATAATACAAACCATATACATTTGAACATAAATACATCAAAATGATGTTTAAACATCTAAATCTTGAGAAATGACATAAAACAAGGTAGTGTGTAAGGAATAGTTCAAAAAGTAACATTAATCAAGATAATATAGCATGTGAAAAAATATGTAATTGTGTAAATCCATTAAGCACATGTAATAAATTACATAGTATCTAATGAATTGTTTCTAAGACCATCATAGTGGACAAAGTCCATTACTAAACCGGGTTTTCTTGTTGTTCTAGCCCTGTATTACTAATTCGGATTCACATTCCATTCCAAAAATGTCTATCTCATGAGACATAATTCATTACCCAATGCATTGGAGGGAGATATAAGTCCCACCAATCTCATAATGAAATCATTCTATCATGTGCCACAAAATAAACATAAATCATTCATCATAACCCAATGAATCAAATGGGTTTCATATACGTCATCCCATAATAAAATAATCCATATAAAATAATGGATATATTTTCATAACAAACCAAATAAAACCATGTAAATAATAGGGACATTTTACATGAATCATATCCATATTAATGAATGTCATCTTTGATGGAAAATAGTTTGGATAAAACACTTGAAATGAATTCTTGATGAAAATATCATTTCTTCTTCAAAATCATTTTCTTTTCACAAAATGACAAGAATTTTTAAAAGAAATGGATTTTTTTGAAAAAAATAATGAAATATTTTAAAGTAAACTTTATTAAAATAAGGCTTTATGAAAGCGTAAAAATCCATTCATGTCGTATAAGTTAAAAAAATCTCCTCTTACTTTTAACGAAAAAGTCAAAAAGTACCAGGTATGGTAAACAAAAGAAAGATTTCTTAAATAACACAAATTAAAAGTCAAATAGGGGTAAAATTGACTCTAAACATACATGGAATAATATTAAACACTATATAAAAAACATTTTTATGGACATGGATGAAAAATATATCCCCAATAAATAGTTACGTATAAGCAATATCGTATAAAAATGAGATTGAAAAATTATCCATTACCTTCTTCGATCAATGAAATCATACATGTCATTAAATAATGAAAATTTCATACATATCTAAATATCATATCTTCTATAATAAAAATCATAAAAAATTCATCGGATGAATAAACACCATACAAAAGATATAGATGGTGATTAAGGAATATGTCTAATAGAAATAAAAGTGAGATGAAATAATCCCTTACCTTAGGTACAATATCATATGTACATGTCTAAAACTCCTGTAAAGTGGGTTCAAGAATATTATTATCTTGTAACAGAACGATAATAATAATTATGATATCATATATGATTCACTTATGACTTTATATTACCCGTTTATTTGTCAATTCAATGCTAATGCCACATTTTGGGTAAAATGGTTTCGTTTATCATAGGTGTATGGACTTTTTGTTATTGATATTATTATTACTGATATCATGATTTAGTTACATCTATAATGTAAAAGATGATTTATATATATTATTAATATAATAGATCGATAAATGGAATGAAATACACCATTCATGGAGACGGTAGGCTGTACCTACGCATGAATGCTGGTTTTTGTTTCGTTGTTAAATTGAATGGAAGTAAGTAAATAACATATACATAAATCCAGTATAATTATTATGTCACATATTTAATTATTATTCATTATATATACATTAAAATCATTTTTGAATGGTCCACATGAATAATGAATCTCATCTTATCGTGGACAAGGTAATCCGTACGTACACACAAGCGATGATATCATTCCAATAATTATTGAATGGAATTGTAGTGGATGAAATAATATCTCAGAATTATTATCATTTTATAATAATCATATATATTTATTCTTTACACTGTTATACCCATCCAAGTAGGTGGTGGTAGAAAAAATATTACACCACGACCTGGAGACAATATTTTGTATGTACACATGCGCAGTGATTTCATTTTCCTTAGGATTGATAGAAGGTGAAAATGGGTTATTTCATATTAATAATAACATATCAGTATATTATTGATACTTATAATATTACATTATAATGAAACAAATAATGAAAATTAATTATAAGAAGAAATAAA
Organism: Viscum album; assembly: GCA_963277665.1. Classification (NCBI taxonomy): domain Eukaryota; kingdom Viridiplantae; phylum Streptophyta; class Magnoliopsida; order Santalales; family Viscaceae; genus Viscum; species Viscum album. Next base: position 1,389,601,044 of record OY728125.1, on the reverse strand, counting down.
TGTGAATGAATCGGTATAGGATATTACCTATTCTTTGACGCGCCTCTTCCAAACCTCCTCTTAGGGCACTAAAGTTGGTATTTGAAGAATAACAGGAACTCTAGAATGTTTATAGGGAACTGGAGAAGATAAATTTGTAGGGTTTGGCTGATCTTGAAAGCTGAAAATGGTGTGAGGAGGAGTGGGAGGAGGTGTCATTATATAGGAGAGGAGAGGGGAACTTTTATAATCTTTCGAAATATTGATTTATAAAAAACTCAAACCCAACATAAAAACATAAATACTGACTAAAATTATGATATGAGATAATATAGAGTTGTAATACCATCAACCAATAAAATTTAGAGGTTTTTTTATTTTATTTTAAACCTTATCATTTTGATTTATCCATACTTAATCTATTTAATTTTATTTGTGGTAATATTGTTATAAATATTTAATGGTTATAAATACATACATTAGTGTTGTTAATTGTATATAATTTGATTATTTCTGAAATGTTAGACCATATAAATTATATTATGTAATTTTAAAATATTTTTGTGATTTTTAACCAATTTAATATTATGTTATTTTCATTAAAAATCAATATTGAAAATTTTGAAAGAATTCATTTATTTGAATTTAAATAAAATACACAGACAATATATTTTTGAAAAAAACTATTTCATATATTTATAAAACTGAAATTTTTCACAACATTAATTAGTTCATATAGTATTTATTTTAATATCTTTAAAACCATTTATTTGATATTTCAATCAATAACATAATTTCTACATCTTTTTTGTGTCATCATTAATGATAACTATATAATCCCTAAAAATTCTAATTAAATTCACATGATGTATATAAATTTATTTTATTTCTGGTGACTATTTATGTTTGAATTTTTACGTTGTTTATAACTAAATTAATATTATTACACTTATACGATATAAGAGAGTGACATGTTGTCACTTTAATTGGTTTTAATAATAATTACTTCATTTTCATGGTCAAAAGTCCATGAATTGAATCTATTCAGACCGCCATGTGATATGGGTTGACTTTTATTTATCCAAATGAATTTTTTCAGGTCTTAGGGTAATTTTATAATATTATTTTTAACCTTCATTACCTGATTTACCTTTAACTGTAGTAAATAAAAATTAATGTATTTACTATTCATAATATCAAAAAAATAAAAGTTACCTATTAACATAATTTTGATCCACTGAATCAAAATATGGAATCCATTTTTCAAAATTCAAAATACATAATTTGTAGTAAATAATTTAAAATTAATCTGGTTGTAATGAAAATGGTTTTTAAAAGTTAAAACATTGCAAAAGATTGAAATATTTTTTACCTATGAATTCAATGTAAAATTAATGATAATTACTTGAGTTATATTAAATTGTAAAAATATATCTTACTTATATTTTAAATCCATTCAATAATATAATTTATCCATATAAATTATCTTGATGAAAAATGATCTTTTTAATTAAAATTTAGAGTATTTTTACTATTCATCAAATTTTTTAAAATCCACAGAAATATATAAATAAAATTTCCAATGTAAAATTGTATATCCTTATTGAAATTAATTTTTTTATTTTGTGTAATTTAAATTGTAAAATTGTCTAAAAATAGATTTAAAGTGGGTGCGCCATCAAAACGCAGCAAAACTGCATTTTTTTAAAAAACATATTTTGTTATCTTACCATGTTCTAGAATATGTGAAAGATGAATTATTAGGTAATAAAATTAAAAAATTATTTAATATTATTCATAACGGATAGTTCATGAATATATATCTTTGTTTAGTTAAACTCTGTATTACGTACAACACAAACTTTAGAGGAAGGTCTCTTTTGCGTACAACAAAACCCAAAAATAGTGTTTGTGTATACTACATGCTAATACGGTGTTGCGTATAGCACAATCTAATCATGGTGATGCGTAAAACACAAGATATCAATGAAATTAAATTTTATATTTTTTATAAAATCATGGGGTGTTACAATTCACCTTTATTGATGTTTTCCGACAACAATAGTTACCATTCAATTATTCAAATGACACTATATGAAGCACTGTATGGAAAGAGATGTCGTACATCAACATGATGGGATTATGCAGGAGAAAGGTGTCTTGTGGGAAGAAATCTTGTGGGGGGAACAAAAATTAAGGTAAAGAATATTCATGTCCATATCAAATAATCTCCTAGAAGACAAACAAAACTATAATGATATTAAAGAATAAATTAGGAATTTCAAGTGGGAGATCATTTTTTCTTAAATGTATCTGCATGGAAGAGTGTTTTAAGATTTTTTAAGAATGGTAAACTAAGACCTTGGTACGTAGAACCTTTTTCATTTATGAATAGAATTGAATATGTTTCATTTCATTTTACTCTGACACCATGCTTCTATAATGTAAATAATGTGTTCCATGACTCATTATTGATGAAGTACATGTCATACCCAACACATGTCCTCACTTTAGAAGTTATATAATTGAATCTTGAACTATATTATGGTGAAGAGACAATCTATATTATAGACACTAAATAAAACCTATTGAGAAATTGGACAAATGGACTAGTAACAACATTTTGAAAAATTATAAAATCAATGAGGAAACATGGGATCCTTAGGATCTTATGATGAAGAACTACCCAAATCTCTTTGTGAGGTATCATTGTAGTATTTTCAAGGATGAATGTTTTGTAATAAGGGGATAGTGTAACAACTAAATATTTTCAAAATTAGTTTAATATTGATTGAATGAAACCCTGAGCCTCTATAATGATCTACTTTTTAGTAATTTATCTAGTAAATATAATTTTACCACCCCGGTGATTATAATTTCTAATAACCAACATACATAGTTGAATTTAATAAGATATTTAGAATCTGAAAAGACAAATGTAGTTTTTTATGAATATAAACATACCCATATGAATAGTAACATACCCTTATGAATATTAAATCAATATTAAATCCATAAAATGTAGAAGCATCACCCATGAGTGTAATAATACAATTTAGACATTTTTTAAGGGATAAAATGATTATAGTATAAGTATTTGTATTGTATTATGTCATATATATTTAATTTAAAATTTTATGATTAATTTAATAATTTAAAATGTATATTAATTTTCATAAAATGTAATCATAAATTTTTACTTTATTTTCTTATTATTAAAAGATTATGTTATGGGGCCTTGATTAATTTCTCAAGGTGTTATAAAATGAGTTATAGTTTTAAAGTTGTTTTTTGGAATAATTTATGATTTTATTTATAAATTATATTAAAAATAATCATAAAAACATTTTCAATAAATGGATCCCTTTTTTTAATTTTATACGCTTAAAAAAGGGTTGGTGTAAATTTTTTAGATTTTTATAAAATACATAAATTATGGTTGAATAGTAAAATATGATAATTTACGATAAATGAAAAATACATGATTTATTGTGTCATATATGATGTAAGGCTAATGTAATCCCACTAGGTTTGAACTCACATACACTTATTACTATTATGGGACACATGAATCAAAACTATAAGCTATAATGAGAGAATTAATAAAATAATGAATAAAATATTTAAAATTCACACCTCTCCTCCACTAAAAAACCCCCTCACCCCCTCTTCTCTTTAATATTTTCAAGCCTTGTTCCATGTCTATGCTTTTCACAAAAAAACTTACCTAGTCACTCCCCACATTTTAGAGCTCCTGTTCATTTCAAAAGACCAAAAACCCTTTCCCATAATAAGGATATCAAGAATGTTATTTCAAGAGGTAAAACATCTTTCTTTTTCATTTAGTTTTATTTCAATTTATCTTCTTTTCTTATTCCCTACAAAACATATCTGTCCAATTGATCATTATAAATCCAGTATCATATATATAATATAATAATACCATGTTAATGTAATAACTATTATCAATCTTCTTACTCTCTCTCCCCCCCGCTCTCTCTCATACAAATGGAATCATCGTTCGTGTGGTTCCAATTTACAACCTTTGTGCACAAGAAGTTTAATTATACAATTTATCCCTCATTACATGATATGAAACTATTTTGGTGGTTGAAATAGATAATAATATATTCATTTTAACCAACATAATATCTAGGATCCAGTATATGTACATAGTGTTAATACATATGACAAAACTAGTTCATAATAATCCAAATACTGCCAAATAATTTATGTGGTGGTCATTAATATTTTATCCAATGATTCATATCTATAATAGGATAAAAATACTATATATAACCATTAAAACTTCAACATGTTCCAAAATAATATATAATTTCAATTATGGATAATTACACATTTTCCACATGAACATCTATACTCATATACAAATATACCGATCATGATAACCAAGGAATTGAACACACTAGAATGACATAATTAAATTTTATAACATATCAATAAATATATATTAAACTTAATTAAATTATGATAAACTATATAAATTTGAAAAAGGTTCTGAATTAATTTATTAATAAGTCTAATTTCATATTCCAGGACATTAAGTTCAAGATTCGAACACAATTATATTTAAGTTATGGGTTTTCTACGCAAACCTCCATTTTCATTCGGGTTACTATTATTCTATACTTACCTCCATTAAATTAATATTTATTCATATGTACTCCCCATATTTTTAGTGATAATTCTATGTATATATGTACAATCCAGAATCCAAATTACATTTATGAGGTGTTATACGTTTTAAAATTATCTCTAAAAAATATATTGTATTAGAAGCCCTATTCAATTGAAATTCTCATATTATTATCTATATTCAAGGGAACTATATATTATATTTTTGGAAAACAATTTCTATATAATTTTTCTCATTTTATTACTAAATTACAATCTTAATTCACTTTTGGTTTTATACAACTAATTTTCCAAACGAACTCTTCCTTTTAAATTAAAACAGTATTTGTCTCAAGAATTACTCGATGACATTATAAGACTATTTGAAGCTATTTCAAATATCTTGTTGATCATTATGTATGATATCATCTAACATATTTAATTTAATTATTTATGTATAGTTTATTGTATATGTTTTATCCTAAATCCATACACTAATTTACTCTGAATTATTATTTTTTAATAATAATGTTCAGGAAAAATTATTTACAATTCATATGTTAGATTAAATATGAATGTTTGTGTCATTTTTGTTTATCATCACTCATATGAGTAATAAATTGGACTTATTATTTGATGTTTTCAGCCTTCTATATCCCCTCAATTCATTGGTTGGTCTCACAAGACAAATAGATATAGACTTGGATGAGGTCTTTCCCATTTTAGATATAGTTTTGGGTAAGACCTCAATCATTTTTATATGTCCTCACCAAGGCCTTAATTATATGTTTCAGAATGTCTGGAATATTCACTTTTGTTATTATAAAGAAATAAATTCATAGTTAATGTGGTTTTTTGGCTAGTATAATACCCATGGTTATGATTTATTGTGGCAATGTTTACACAGATTATATTATGTTCATATTTGTTTTTAATTGCATGTGTTTTCAATTATTCACCATGCCTAGTGATTATGTTTATGATATCTTTGGTTGTATTGTATACCCTTAATGATCATGTGAGCTCACCCCTTCTTATGTTTCATTTTTTCAGGATAGTAATAGGTATAATATGACTAAATTGAAGGGATAATCTAAGAGTGTTGGATGTTCCCAATGAAACATATTTGTTGTTTTTCATTTCCTATTGTAATGTTTAAATTATGTATGTTTCTAGATTTCTAAATATACTAATCTATTAAAAAATTTAAGATATATCTTTCTTATAATCAATTCAATGTAAATTAATAATGCACCAGCTCTAGGAAACTGGGGTAGGGTCTTTACGACACGCATTAAGTGCAATTTATGGGTTATTATAACCATAGGATGTCGATTATTCTAAAATATGATAGGTCATTTATGTTATACTATTACATTATGTGACTCTATCAAATGCATTTACTCGTAATATTGCTTTCTTTCACTATAGATGGGTTAATTTTAATTGTAGTTTTTGGGGTTACTTTTGAAATGAAATTTCATGTTACAATGAAAATAACAATGTCCCATATTCCATTTTGATATTATAACATGTCAGGGATATGAGATTGAGTTTTACGGTTTCAACCTACATTTATCATTTTCTATCTTTCTACTATGTTGTTTGAATTTGTTGCTTTAATAGTACAGTCTCTAATTATGGTTTCAAATTCCTATCATCCTCTATTATTGTGACATCCACTATTAAGGACACAAAAACTTGTTACAACAAATATTTTCAAGTTATTGGAAACATCAGAAAAAGGATTCATTATATCAACTAATACTAGTGTATATCAACTATTTAGTTATATGTGGGTCAAAATTGAAAAATATACATATTGTTACTAATTATTTCCATGTAATTTAATTAATATTTATCATGATTGGGTTGATAATATCATTATAGTTACATAAACAATCACCAAAAAATCCCAACCACAAAAAGAAATACTATATTTGAGTAACAATAAATCCATTTCATATTTGTAAAACTACTTTTATGTTGGAAATATATCCTTATTTTTTAAATGTCTTTATGAAATGATATTAACTACTCACTTATTAATTTATAAATTACTTTGTAATAAATCTAAAAAAACCTACAATGTTTTTAATTACAATTTCAACTCAGAAAATTCAACGTAACCACAGTAGGTTCTATGAATCATGCGACTCATGCATGAAGAAGGTTCAGCTTTTTGGTGGAATAATATGGTGCGGTCCTACAATATTTCTTCTAATATCATTAATCCCAAGTGAAAGTATATGTTTTTTCTACATAAATGTTTTATTTTCACTTTGATATTTCCTCACTTTTGATACAAAAAAGTATAAAAATGATATTGTGATCATAATATTAATTCTAATAGATTTATTGTTCAATTGATTGTTACTGACATGACAGATTTATTTTAAGTTGTCTTGTTTGAAAAAAAAGTCATGCAATATATATATATATATATAATAGGTGCAGAATTTTGAGATACTTCGATACAAGTATACCCATATTCTTATATCATGTCAATATATATTTTTGAAATATTACTAATAACATTCCTTGTTTTTTATTAATTAGTATGATATTGTGTTTGGTTTTCCCCTAGAGTTGAATTATTTCATATCAAGTAAATATCTATTAACAATTGATGTAAGAAATTATAATATTCAAAACTATCATCATTTTAAAAAAAAAAATTCTACAAGGAGGTTTTTATTAATGATAAACACAGTTAAATTAGCATATTTAAAAATTCCATAGAACACAATCATGAAATGTAGAAATATTACAAATTTTCAGTGAAAACATAAATCACAAAACATTGCAGTTTTTCTTGTTACTATATTAGAAGATCAAAGAAGTGGGCCTTTAAGAGTAAATAATGGCATTGAATATATCGTGGTAAAATATCTTTTAATTTTCATATTTTGTTTTCTATAAAATGAATATCATATTAATAATATATTCCATTTCCCATTTCATGATAGGACTATAGAAGTGTTATTTCATCTCTCGGGACATTAAAAATTGGCACTAGATATGATACATTAACCTCAATAAAGTGTATAAAATGTTTATATAATGGTTATCTATACTAAATTCTAAATTATTTTAGTTATTAAAATAACACATTCTATAATTAAAAGGATTTTTTGTATTTTAAAAAATTAATAAAAATTATTTCTTTCATTCGTCAACTATGTACTGTTAAATAACAATATACTGTTAAATCACTTATAGGTGTTTCAATTATTTCAACTAATGTAGATAATATAATCAATTTAGAATAACAACATTGTCTATATAGACCAATCTATCATTTTATTTTGATAATGAGGATAGACAACAATATAATGTCTAGATATGTAAAGAAATCGCTGCTACAATGAGTCAATATATTGAATTACACATTAGAATGAAGGAAAACATATATAGGAAAAGAGATGAAATAAAATAAAATATGATGTTCCAAACACATGGAAAATGTACAAGTTCTCTGTTCAAATAGTTTTCATTGGTGTTTTCTAAATTCTTATTTGTTCTGAGATCTGTATTACATTCTGTAGAGTAAAGAACCATTATTTGAAAGTGTATTCTGCACCTTTGTTTATTGTATATGACTATTATATATTTTTCATTATAGAAATAATATAACAATGTTTTAATACTATATTATACCTATTCATTATACATTCTCTAATATTATATAATATAAAAAAATTCAATGTTTTCAAACTCATTTCATTTATGTTTCATGTCTTTATATAGTAAAAAAACACCATCTTTGTATATAGTATAGAAACACAACAGTAGTAAATTTTCTTATAATATAATGATTGAGTTTTAATAGTGTGTAAGATTATGCAGTACTGATATAAGTCCCAATATATTTCATTCTTATGTTCAGTGGTCTATGAAAATATAAAACGTATAGTTTTATTGGACATACATTGTTCTATTTCATTATTTGTAGGTATAAAATCATGTACTTATTTTTTCATCCCAGGTAAATAAAGAGTAATACATTTTTATATATATTAATATTTGTTAATTAAATATTAATTTTTATTTAAAGGGGATGCAATGTTCGATGGCGTACCCGATACGCAACAACGTGTTTCTTTGAAATCATATGTGTTGGAATCATGGTATTCTATGCATGATTTGGAGTATGATTTGTATATTTTTTCAATCCTCAGTGGATGTTCATAATTTGTACCAGCAAAGAGATCATACAGTTCAAGAAAACAACAGTATTCAAGGTGGCGCCATTTCCCAGTGTTTGCCAAATTTTTGGTCCTGAAAATCGACAAGTGGAGAAAAGTGTTTTTGGAAAAGATACTTGCGTGTCGTGCACCTGAAATAGAGGAAATATGCATGCCATATTTTTTTATGATCAGAACATGAAAAAATGGAAAAGGGATAAGGGTCACGCACGTTTTGGGATGGTCGCGCAAGTGACCTACGTTTCGTGAAAAGACATTCGCACCGATGTCTATGAGGATTGGAAACTTGCGTGACTGTTGTTTTTCAAGATCATTACTTCAATATATGTCAAAGTAAAGAAGCTCACGCAAGTATTGGTGTGGTTGTGCAAGTGAGTTGCATGATAGAGGCTTGGGAGGATGAGTTGCGCGTCGGAACCTGCGCGCCAAGGGAAGACTTGCACGCCACTGTACAGGGGTTCCAGTTTTCCAATAAATAGAGGACCAGCCCTCCTCATTTGTAATGAAGTTAAAGTTTTAGAGATTTTTCGAGCTCTCATCACACAAGTGGTTGAGTCGCGCAAGTGGTTTTTGGGTCGCGCTAGTAGAGGCTGCGCGATCAAGACAGTTGGGGAGTTAAAGGCATATCGTTGCACAAGTTTGGTGTTGAAGGGGGCAGTGTCGTGCAAGTGGTTTGGTGTCACTTGCACGCCGAATTTTTAACGCGCAAGTGACTTACGTGCCGGGAATGAAACTTGCAAACCGGACTTGGAGAAGCACTCTAGGGTTGTTAAAGTACATCTTTTTTTTTGAAGCTACACGAAAGTTGGAGGATCACCCAGTACCCTCAGCGCAAAGTGATATTTGTCTTCTGGTGAGAGTTGGACTTCAACAGATAATCTACATACAATAGAGGATGCATTCTTATGCAATTATGAAGAGTCACTCACGTCTATAAACTGATTGTGACTTCACCAAGGGCAGTGAGCTGAGGGGAGTCAACCAGAGTGACCTGGGGGAAGCACTGAGTTATCCCTGAACCATTATAATGGCAGTGAGCCTGGGACAGAGCGACTGTGCCCAAACCTTTGTAATCCACAGCTAGCGAAGATTAGTGGAATTAGGTAGGACCGACAACTTGTCAGTGTATGCTCCTTGGACGTAGCCCTTAGTGGTGAACCAAGTAAAAAGTGACGTGTCTTCTCTATGCATGTGAATGTTTTCTTTCTGATCATATTTTTCATACACGTTCAACAAGTTCCTACGAACGTGGGAACAAGATCTATAACATTAAAAGATAAATTTCTCACCCTGATTCACCCCTACCCTCTCAGGATGTCCCGAGATCCTTCAATATGTTCCCCACAATGTTGAGTTATACTGAAAATTAATAATATAATATTATTATTTTAAATAGTACTTAACACATAGAAGTTTTATTGTTGGGAATGAACATAACTAACTAAAATATGATAATAAATGTTTATTAAATGTTTTTAATTTATCCAAAACAGTTAAATGATTTAATTTTGAATGAATCTAATTTTGAACCATAAATACTCTAATATTCTATAAAATGTCAATTTACGGCCTTCTGATGGAGAACCCTTTCTAAATCTACTTTTGGTCACTTTTTAGGTTTCACGTGACAAAAAATTTCTTCTTTATAATTGGGAAATAAAAATTTATATAGGGAAATGTTTAGGTTTTTTTCTAAAAATGTTCATTTTTTAACGAATATCGAAAAATACTGCATTTTAATTCAAAACTTCTTTTTAATATAATATCATTGTATAATTATATTTCATATTTAATTTTTTTTAATGTTTAATTATATTATATTTTTACCATTAAATCCAATTTTGGTCATTATAATAAATTTCAATTTGAAATTGAAAATAAACAAAGGTCAGTCTTTTAATAGGTATTATTTTAAAAAAAAATTATTTTTTGTTTTGACAGCATGAATTAATTTTAAATTAATTTCTGCAACTTTATTGTTTTGAATTTGGAATAAATTATTCTATATTTGGAGTTAGGATTTCCAAATATCGTAAATAATTAACTTTTCTAAACATTATGAATATTTTATTTAGTAAACATTTTATATACAATGGTTTAAGGGTAAATCTGGTAAATAATGGTATTCAAATATTATTATAATAATGTTAAATTACCGTAAAATGTTTCATATTACTATTTTTGATACATATCCTTCCATGGTAATCCTTTGATCTAATTTGGGACCCCATGGAGCCTCTTGGGAGTGATAATGACAGTTTATATTAATTAATTTAAATTAAGGACAAAAATTAAATAAATATATATCATTTTGTAAAACAATATTATTTTGGTTTATATATGGTATATCAACATCTATAAATATTTTTTTGAAAGATAAATTATTTCCTACATCATGTTATTTTATTTATTATTTTTAGACATAAAATAATTAAATATATTTACGACACATGATTATGTAATGATTAACTCATTAAAGAATGTTTTAAATAATTGATATTATAAATGTTGAAAAAAATTTATTTTGAAACTTCTTCATCCATCCAAAAAATTTAGAGATCATATGACTTTTTATATTTACATTATTGTAGGTTTTTTTAATAAATAATGTTGTTATTGATTTTTAAAATCCTTTATATGAATTGTATTTAAATTGAAATAAATGTATTTTCAAATCAATCAATATTTTATTAAATGATATAATAACCCAAAAAATCTAATATTCAGGAAAATTACCTACATATAGTTTATAATGTCATTATTTAACCACTTGTGGTTCAATTTTTATTTTATGGTTACTATATTAACAATATAGTATTAATATATAAGAAAACATTGTAATTGTTAAATACGTTAACAAAGAGATAAATTAAATAGATATGGATTAAAAATAATACAAAACATGTACGATTTTTATTTGATGATTTTAGTTATACATATATTCACATTATATTAAAATTAAATATGTTTTGGCCCTTTTAAAAAAGAAAATTTATTTATAATAAAATAATATTTTCAAACATTTCTAAAGAGCCCATCTTCCCTCTTATAGAAGGCCACCTCCTATAACCCATTACACACACCTCTTGATCCCATTTACACATCCAAAATTTACTCCAGGAATCCCTCAACATCACCCTCTTACTCTTATAATCCTTAACATTTTCATAAATCCCATCAACAAAGACTTTGGTAAAAAAAAATGGAATTACCTAATTTAATGGTAACATCTTCACTCAAGTTCCATTATATTATTTTACATCATCACTCTCAATGATCTTTTCAATATTTTTTTATATAACATAATGATTACCCTAAATATACTAGGTTTTTAGGATAATTATTCTAACTACACATCCACACACCTCTATTTAATGGGTATAGAACATAAGGTTTCTGTGGAAGGCGAACTACAACCTCACAAAATAATGATTATTCAATCTTCTCCTACAACACCATTTGGTGGCCATTATGATTTAACTATAATTATATATGTTATTTATGATATTTATTTTATCTTTATGCTTCTATAATTCTCTTTTATAACATACCTTTATGATTTTCATGTTTTATATATAAAATACATTCATTTGAGAAAGTGCAGACTACTGCCCACTCAAAGTGATAATACTCGTTCATACCGTACATGGAAAATATAAAAAATGTTGTTAATAAATTATTGAAACATATATAAAATATTATATTATATTATATTATAATTTGGTAGAATTTGGTTTTCATTCCTTCTAAAATGAAGAAAATGAAATGGAAGTAGTGTTCATGCATACGTACAACATTCCGTCTCCATGAACTGAGCATTTCATTTTTATATATCCAATTGACATGGAATATTGTAAATTCATATATAATATATTTATTATATATATGATATATATAAATTATGAATATCATTATAGAGATAATAATATTTCTACAACATGGACAATTAATTATTATAACAAGTTCATTTTTAACTCATGTTTGAACATATAGAAAATGTATGATATGACCTCTACTAATTAAATAATTGTTATAGAAAGGTAATAGGTGATATAAAAGGAATAATAAACATTAAAAATTTTATTAATCAAATATAATTGAACTTATGTTCATTATTTAGGAAATTAAAGAATGAACGGGTCATGTCGGACAAGAGGTAAGGGACTTCATCTCGATCTCCTTTCATTGAGGATTATTTTGATTTATACATGACTTTATTTTATACAAAATATAATAAAACCCTTTAACTTTTTATTTCATTGAAAGGGAATATTTTTTCAATGAAGCATTTTACTAAAAGTCAAATTGAATTTTTTTATCGTTTACGGTGATAGTGACGAATATGTAGCTAAAATAGTTATATGGCATCCTCAATAAGTCTTATTGTTTTTCAAATTGAAAAAAATCCATTATTCTATTTTTTGGTATTATTGTTTTGAAAATGGTTTTTGAAAAGGATTGATTATTTTTGTAATGGCCCGGACCCTCCTGGCCCATTACTTTGCCAGTGTGAGTGTGACATCGTGACGGTGGAACTGCGATGGTGGCACCCTGAGGGTGACACCGTGACGCTGAAACCGTGGCGGTGGCACCATGAGGGTGGCACCATGACGATGGCACCGTGAGGGTGACACCGTGATGGGGGCATTGTGTCCCCTCGCGAGCCATTCATTTATTTTTAAGTACTGACTTTTCCGCTCCCGCAAGGTATGTTTCGACGTAAATTAATTAATTTACTCTTTTAAAACCATTTGAATCCCATAATTAATTCCTAAAAATCCCGAGAGATCTCCATGTGTAACTGCCCAACTGCATGGTCAATCCATGACCCCCACTCCTTACGCGGTTTCGCGTTCTGACCTCAACTGTCTGTGACTCTTATAAACAAAGGGTTAGTTTTGGTTTCTTCTTTCCTTGATCGCGGATTTTCATGAACATCTTCTGGTGCCTCAGGAGACCTGCATCGTTATGCATAGAGTTCCGCGCCCGGCCTAAACATTGATAGAAAAAGCGATTCTCGTTCAAGCGAGCTGCATCGCTATCCGTGAAGTTCCTCCCCCGGACTCAGCGTTGATCGTTGATCCAACCAGTATGGAAATTCTCCTTCGTATCTATATTTTGAGTATCATGCGGGGTGGGTGTGCTTTTGTTTCTCTAGAATTGGATAATCCAGACCTAAATAAAGATAATGAACGAATCCTACAAGTAATGAAGGGGGGTTGTGATCGTTGATGTTGTTTATATTACGATCACCTTCCTGAGTTGTGATGGCTTACGCCTTCTAAAAATCGAGGACGTTGGGGGTCGTTGTTTGTGCACTAATGAACCCTCGTGGTGTTTTAAATGGCTTGTTCCTAACTGTACACTCCTGTTATGAAAAGTAAATTGGTTAATCATGTATACTCGGCTAAATAAATTGAAAGCACTAGGATCAATCCCTTCTGTTCTCACCCCGGTCAAAACATGGAATTGAAATCATGGAGTGTGTTAAATCTTATAAATATGAAAATACAGGCATGACCCTACATAGTGTTGGTGACAGTGGTTTGGTTGTTTTCTTTCACAGCCTATTTGTGGAAATGTGGGAGGGGATGGGATTCCCTGTTTTTTTATTTATACTCTCGGTGGTTGTGTGAAATTTGCGATGGGATCCCCTGTTGGTATGGATTCAGTGGTTGTAAGTTTTATGACCGAGTGGTTACTTGTTTATATCAAGAATTGGGGTGGGATCCTCTGTTGATGAAAAACCTTTTTCGAGGAGGGGACATGGGTTAGTGTCTTAGGGTTTTCTGGTTCTAGGACTTAGAGAGTTATCACTTTTCCTTGTTGTGACATTACAAGAGAACCAGGTGTGGATACTTAAATTGACGTATGGATGGTTTATTTTCCTTGGTTATGATTATGGTGTTAGTTTCCCAGTAGTGCATAAACTTATTTGAACATTATTAATGAACATGAAAATAAGAATGGGATAAATGGGTTTTGTTGGTGAGAGTTGTGACTCAGACTTGAGTGTTTTTGTGATCTGTAGGATGTTTGAAGAAAAAACCTATGTTGGGGTGAGTGCTTGTTACCTATATATATACCTGTAGATTTTTGTTTCTTATTCGCGCCCCGCCCAAGTTGAGCACTTAGTGCCGAACACCCCCATTTCATGGGGGAGGGTGTTCTTACCAACACTATTCTTAGGGGCTGGCTATTACCTCCTTTTCTTCTCCCTTTCCCGGATAGCCCAAGTATCTTCGGGTAGGCTGCGATGGCCTGAAGTCCATTATTTGCCAAAGAACCCTCTGGTGGGGTAGTGTGGTGGTTGACCAGGTGTGTGCTGCAGGTGGTTTCCCAAGTGTCTTCGGGATAAGGCACAGGTGTCTTCGAACGTGGCCATGGATTTTCTTGCCCAGGTGTCTTCGGGTGTGGTGGTGGTTGTTCCGGCCTAGGTGTTTGCAGGCGTGGTTACAAGTGACAGTTGTGGCCCAGGTGTTTGCGGGAGGAATTCGGCAGTCGGACTGTGTGTGGTTGTGGCCCAGGTGTGTGCGGGTGAGTGTGGCAGTGGGATTGTGGTGAGAATGGATTGATTGGTCTGATGCATAGGATGTCTCAATAACAAGTGGTAAAGTGGCGCGAGGAACCCAAACATCGATGTGCTCTGATTATATATATTACTTGACATGCTTTATATTGGGAGTGTTCCTTGGTGAGGCTTGGGTGGATAATTTACCTTGATAGATATTTGGTTTACTCCCTTTTTTTTCTCACGGGACTTTAGTACATTCCCCCACTTTTGCATGAGAGTCTTTGGTTTTCCTTACTGAGCGTACTTGTATGCTCACCCTACGTATATAAAACAGCTTTCAGGTTTCCAGGAGGACTTCGGGGATCACGCGGGACCATACTAGTTCGGACCCTTGTGGCAGTTGCAGTTTCTACTTTTCTTTCTTTAGTAATTACCATTGTAGTTTCCTTGTTTGTACTTTTGGACTTTTACTTTTGGAACATTCATGTGTAAATGGTCTACTTTTGGCTTTACTTTTCTTTTATCTTGGTGTTGTTGAGTTTCACCATCTTATCTCCCGATCCTATAAAACAAAAAGGGGTAATGCCTTCCATTTGTGTGTAATTTCTATACCCTTGGTGCTAGTCCCCACTCTGGGACCTATTGAAGGTGGGTCTTGTGGGTCATTATCTCTCTTTCGACTTAAAGAAGGAAGGGCCTAGCAATCTGCTGACCCTTCCCTCCTTTTGGTGAAGGCGGGTCGTTACAGAATGGTATCAGAGGCGATGGTTGAGAGATAGGATAGAGTCTGGAGATAGGCACAATGAGGATTTCATGGAATGGTAAGGAAATAGTGTTGGGTGACCTTGGCGAGTGAATTAGGTGAGGGAAGACCGGCTAGGAGACGAGATTTTAGGGCCCCCCATGATCTGATGCAAGGACTCTGGACCTACCGAACGACCAAGTGATACCACGCTGATTGCAGGGTAGAGACCCTAGGAAAGGTACATACATCATAACGACTTGGTTTCTTGTGTTTCTGGGATTTCTTGGGAATTATGAATAAATTAAGATTTTATGAAGTTTTAAGAACGATATTCTGCATTACTTGGGCTTAGGCATTCCTTGTTTACCTTCCAGTTATGGAACCTGGAAGGACCGGAGACTACTTTGGTCGATCGGCAGAGAGATAATCGACAGGAAGAGGACGACCAGTGGCAGAAGACTCTTCGGGCCTTCCAGTGACATACCCTCGATAAGTATAAGGGAATCACCTCCGACATGAATACAGAAGGCTAGCTAGAGGAGCTAGTTATAGCTTTCGGCCTGATTCGGGCCCCGAACGAGTACTGGGTTCCTCTGGCCATCAGCCAGATGCGTGGAGTGGTGCGTTAGTGGTGGATGATTTACCTAGGAGAGAGGAGAGAGGATGAGGTGGCTTGGGCGGATTTCGAGAGGGAGTTCCGGGCGAAATTCCTCTCTTCGATGATTAAGGCGGAAAAGAGACAGGAGAAATTCTCCCTCCAATAGGGGAGTATGTACGTGGGGGAGCTAGGGATCAAGTTCAATGACCTCCTACATTTTTCTCCAGACCTCTTTCCCGATGAGGAGTCTCGGGCAAGATGTTTGGAGGAGGTGCCCCGACCCTCCCTCTAGTGTGCTCTTACCCCCTTTACCTTGACGACGTACTTGGAAGTCCAGAAGAAGGCTGAAGTGGTGGAGAGGATGCACGCTCTAGGAGGTGGGTCACGAGAGGGGATCCAGCTTGGACCATCAAAGGGTAAGGCCATCAGCACCAGGACTCCAGCGTCATGACCCTCCAGGTTCCGACCTGCAGGGAGCAGGACGCAGCAGTTTCAGTTTTGATCCCCTGGTCCTTTCCCTTTTTCATCGGGCCAAGGACCACGGTGCTTCGCCTGTGGGAGCCCTGGAAATCTCTGGAGTTAGTGCCTGGACGCGGTGCAGAACGGCGGTGGCGGACATCCCCAAAACCCACCCCAGTAGTAGCTACCAGCCATGCCTTTCTAGCAGCAGCAGCAGGGACAGCAAGCTCCCGCTCCTCCGAGGGTAGACGTAGGAAGAGGAGGCCGACCTCAGGGCGCTCATCAGGGAACTCGACCAGGGCGTGGTCGGGGAGGTGGCCGATAGCTGAGGGGCGGAGGAGCCGGGAGTGGAAAAATACACGCCGCAGAGGTGGCAATTCCAGCAGGGCTGGAGGTTGTTCAAGGTACGATCAGTTTGTTTAGAACACTTGCTTATTCTTTTTTCGATACCAGATCTTCACACTCCTTTGTTGCACCCAGTCTAGCCCGTGCATTGGGTCTAGATGCCGAGATACTTCCAATGACGATGTTGTTGAGCACACCAGTCGGAGGTCAGACTAAATTGTCGTTAGTTTGTCGAGGATGTAGATTGATGATGTGGCCACATCTGTCGTTTAGGGATCTTCTTCCGCTACAGATACAACCATACGATTTCATCCTAGGCATCAACTGGATAATCTTTGTGTGCGCCGTCATTGACTGTTTCCTAAGAAGTGTCGTGTTCGTTGACTTTGGTGGCCGGCGTGTTACCTTCATCGGTGAGCGGAGCAGTCAGAAGGGCAGCAGGAGAGAGGAACACCTCCTCTCCTTGTTAGCTGAGTTGTCAGTAGAGTCAATAGATTATGAGATGATGGCGGTGCCAGAGGTTGTCCCTGTGTTTATGGACATCTTTCCTGAAGAGGTGACGACTCTACCCCCTCGACGTGATATCGAGTTTGGGATAGACCTGTAGCCTGACTCTTGTCCAATCTCGACGGCTCCTTACCAGATGGCACCTTCAGAGTTACGGGAGTTGCGGATTCAGATTGATGATCTGATGAAGATGGGTATTGTTCGGTCGAGTGCATCACCGTGGGGTGATCTAGTCTTGTTTTCAAAGAAGTCAAATGATGGTCTCTTGTTGTGCATCGACTACAGGAGGCTGAATCAGGTGAAGATCAAGAATCGCTACCCGCTTCCAAGGATAGATGATCTTTTCAACCAGCTGAAAGGGGCATAATGGTTCTCGAAGATCGATCTGCGGTCTGGGTACCACCAGTTGAGAGTGAAGGAGAGAGACATCCCGAAGACGACGTTCAGGTGCAGATATGGACACTTCGAGTTCATAGTCATGACCTTCAGTGTTACAAACGCCCCGGATGTGTTCATGGGGCTTATGAACTCCATCTTCCGGGAGTACATGGATCGGTTCATGGTTGTGTACATCGATGATATCCTGATCTATTCAAGGTCAGAAGAGGACCATGAAGAGCACCTGAAGACAGTTTTGGAGGTCCTCCGACATCATCAGCTCTATGGGAAGTTGTTGAAATGCACATTCTGGACACGAGAAGTGAACTTCCTCGGGCACGTGGTGTCCGAGGAGGGGGTAGCGGTGGACCTATCAAAAGATGAGGCAGTTGTTTCATGGGAAGCACACAAGAATGTGGCAGAGGTCCGTAGTTTCCTTGGTCTAGCAGGTTACTATCCGAGGTTCGTACCCAACTTATACCGAGTAACAGCCCCTTTGACATCCCTTACCAAGAAGGACTAAGTTTTTTAGTGCATTGAGCAGTGCGAGTCAGCCTTCAGCTATGTGAAAGAGAATTTGGTTAGTGCCCCAGTGCTGAGATTACCAGAAGAAGGGTGGTCTATGAGTTGTTCTATGATTCTCTAGGAAAGGTCCTGGGATGTGTGTTGATGATGCGACAAGGAGTGATCTCTTATGGGTACAGCCAGCTATGCCCCCATGAGCATAATTACGCCACCCACAACCTTGAGCATGCAGGGGTCGTTTTTTCCATAAGTTATGGCGGCACTACCTCATCGGATAATGCTTTGTGGACATCACGGATCATAAAATCTTGAGGTATATTTTCTCCCAGCAGGACATAAACTAGCGATAGCAGAGATGGGTGGAGTTCCTCCAGGATTACGACTTCGAGATCTCTTATATTGAGGGAAAGGGAAATGTAGTGGCCGATGCCTTGAGCAGGAGGACGCAGAAGGATGTGGTCCGAGATTCGGCGGACGCCTGGAAAGTAATGGGGGAGTTGGCCGCCTTACACTTGGATGCGAGGATGGATGATGGTAGAGGTTGCCTATATAATATGACAGTGCAGTAATCTCAATTTCAGCAAGTGGAGGAGTCTCAGTGGGGAGACCTGGAGTGCGATGTGATGTGTGACCGAGTTAACTAGGGAAATGATCTAGAAGGATGGACAGAGGATGGTCAGAACCGGATGCTTTTCCAGAAAAGGTTTTTTGTTCCAGGAGTGATGCGAGGCAAGGTTCTCGGTGAGTTCTAAAACTCACCCCTGGAGGTACACCCAGGAGTTTCTAAGATGTACCAGGGACTGAAGGGACATTTATTGTGGCCCGGAGTGAAGCGAGCAGTGGTAGAGTCTGTGGCCAAGTGCATAGTTTGTCAGCATGTGAAGGCTGAACACCAGGTTCCAGGCAGCCTACTGAGGTCTCTAGATGTCCCTGAGTGGAAGTGGGACGACATCTCGATGGATTTCGTCACGAGAAGACCCAAGGTCCAAGGGGGATACAACGCCATCTTGGTGGTAGTGGACATGTTGACGAAATCGGCTCACTTTCTGGCGATCTGGGAGTCGCGTGCAGTGGATACTTATGCACGAAGGTATGTGGATGAAAAGGTGCGGTTGCATGGAGTTCCGAGGTCTATAGTCTCGGATAGGGATGTACAGTTTACCTCGCGAGTCTAGAGAGGATTGCAGCATGCTTTTGGAACCCAGTTACGCCTTAGCACTGCTTTCTATCCCCAGGAAAATGGACAAATAGAGCCCACCATCTAGAACATGGAGGATATGTTGCAGGCATGTGTTCTGGACTCAAGAGGATCATGGGTGTGACACTTTCCCCTGGTAGAGTTCTCCAACAATAATAGCTATCACTCTACCATTGGTATGGCCCCGTTTGAAGCCTGTATGGGAGGCCCTTCCATTCACCTATGTGTGGTCCGAAGTAGGAGAGGCAGTCATCCTTGGCCCGTAGGTGGTGCAGAACACGACAGAGAAGGTTCAGCTCATACGGGAAAGGGTGAAGGTGGCACAGGACTGGCAGAAGTCGTATGTTGATACCAGGAGGAGGCCCTTGGATTTTGAGGTTGGATACCACATGTTCTTGAAGGTCTCCCCTCGGCGTGGGCAACAGAGGTTCGGAAATGGGAGTAAGGTTTCTCCCAGGTTCATCGAACCCTTCGAAGTGTTGCAGTGGGTCGGCGAAGTGGCTTATCAGCTAGCATTACCACCACCGCTACTGAGGATAGATGATGTCTTTCATGTGTCCCAGCTCCGTCGGTATCTGCACGACGATTCACACATACTTGATTTGGGTGAGCTGGACATCGAGGATGACGTGACCTTTGTGAAGAGACCAGTGATGATTGAGGATCCGAAGAAGAACGTTCTTCGTGGGCGAACCATTCCATTGGTTCATGTGTTATGGAGACATAGTGGGATTGAGGAGAGTACGTGGGAGAGGGAAGCACAGATGCGTACCCAATACCCAGAGTTGTTTTAAGTTTTGTTACATGTTGTACCTGTTGTGGTAGAACATTTTTCCTTTTGGATATGAAATGTACCAGTTTTATTTCCTCTAATTATGTGTAAAATATCTGGCTATGGGGGAGGAGAGAACCCGACACTTAATCAAGACGCATTAAGGTGGATGCGATTAAACCCGTGCGGGCGAGTCAGTGCCGCCCAAAGAGGATAATATCTTGACATGGGGGAGGAGCCTCCCCAACCCACATGCCTGGGTAGTTTGGCATGGTATGTTTCTTGGTTCTTGACTTGGATGTGTTTTTGGTTAGCATGGGTTCACTTCTAAGAGGTATCTTTCGAGGTGGTTGTTCAGAACCTCTCTTTCTTTCTTGGGTTGTTTTGATTCTAGAGGGCGAGAATCATTTAAGAGGTATCTAATGTAATGGCCTGGACCCTCCTGGCCCATTACTTTGCGAAAGTGAGGTTCCAGCCAAACGGTGGCACCGTGAGGGAGACACCGTGACAGTGGCACCGTGAGGGTGGAACCCTGAGGGTGACACCATAAGGGTGGCACCGTGAGGGTGACACCGTGACGATGGAACCGTGTCCCCTCGCGAGCCTTTTGTTTTTTCCAGTACCTGACTTTTTCGCTCCCGCAACGTATGTTTCGACGTAAATTAATTCTTTTACTCTTTTAAAGCCCATAATTAATTCCTAAAAATCCCGAGAGATCTCCATGTGTAACTGCCCAACCGTGTGGTCAACCCATAACCCCGCTAATTATGCGGTTTCGTGTTCTCACCTCAACTGTCCGTGGCTCTTATAAACTAAGGGTTAGCCGTGTTTTCTTCTTTCCTCGATCGCGGCTCTTCACGAACAGCTTCTGGTGAATCGGGAGAGTCGTATCATTATGCGTAGAGTTCCGCGCCCGGCCTACGAATTGATAGACAAAGCGATTCCAATGCAGGCGAGCCACATTGCTATCCGTGAAGTTCCTCCTCCAGCCTCAGCATAGATCGTTGATCCAACAAGTAGTGAATTTCTCCTTCCTCTCTCTCTTTTGTGTATCATGAGGGGTGGGTGTGCTTTTGTTTCTGTAGAATTGGATGAACCATAATTAAATAAAGATAATGAACGAATCCTACAAGGAATGAATGGGGGCTGTGATTGTTTATGTTGTTTATATTATGATCATATTCCAAAGTTGTGATGGCTTACGCCTTCGGAAAATCGAGGTCGTTGGTGGTCATTTTTTGTACACTAATGAACCCTCATTGTGTTTTAAATGGCTTGTTCCTAATTGTAAACTCCTGCTGTGAAACATAAATTGGTTAATCACGTATAAGCGGATGAATAAATTGAAAGCACCGGGATCAATCCCTTCTTTACTAACCCCGGTCAAAACACAGAATTGAAATCATGGAGTGTGTTAAATCTTATAAATCTGAAAATACAAGCATGGCCCTTCTTAGTGTTTGTGACAGTGGTTTGGTTGTTTTCCTTCTCTTCTGATTGGTGGAAATGTGGGAGGGGAGGGGAATCCCTATTTTTTTATATACTCTCGGTGGTTGTGTGAAATTGGGGATGAGATCCCCTGTTGGTAAGGATTCGGTGGTTGTGAGTTTTAAGACCGGGTTGATACTTGTATATATCTAGATTTGGGGTGGGATCCTCTGTTGATGAAAAACATTTTTGGGGGAGGGGACACGGGGCAGTGTCTTAGGGTTGTCTGGTTCCAAGACTTCGAGAGTTCTCACTTTTCCTTGTTGTTGTGGCTTTACAAGAGAACCGGTTGTGGATACTTAAATTGATGTTTGGCTGGTTTCTTATCCATGGTTATTCTTATGGTGTTTGTTGCCCAATAGTTCATAAACTTATTTGAAAATTATTTCTGAACATGAAAAAAAGAATGGGACAGATGGGTTTTGTTGGTGAGAGTTGTGACTCGGACTTGAGTGATGTTGTGATCTGTAGGTTGTTTGAAGAAAAAACCTAATTTGGGGTGAGTGCTTGTTACTTATATATATATATATATACCTGTATCTTTGTGCTTTTTATTAGCGCCCCACCCAAGTTGATAACTTAGTGCCGAACACCCCCATTTCATGGGGGAGGGTGTTTTTTCCAACACTATTCCTAGTGGGTGGTTATTAGCTCCTTTTCTCCTCCCATTCTCGGATAGCCCAATTATCTTCGGGCGGCCTGTGATGGCCTGATGTCCATTATTAGCCCAAGAACCTTCGGGCGGGGTAGTGTGGTGGTTGGCCAGGTGTGTGTGGCAGGTGGTTTCCCAGGTGTCTTCAGGATGAGGCCCAGGTGTCTTCGGGCATGGCAGTGGATTTTCTAGCCCAGGTGTCTCCGGGTGTTGTGGTGGTTGTTCCGGCCTAGGTGTTTGCATGCATGGTTACATGTGACAGTTGTGGTCCAGGTGTTTGCATGCGGAATTCGGTAGTGGGACTGTGTGTGGTTGTGGCCTAGGTGTGTGCGGGCGGGTGTGGTAGTGGGACTACAGTGAGAATGGCAGGATTGGTCTGATGCGTAGGATGAATCAATAACCAGTGGAAAAGTGGCACAGGGTACCCAAACATCAATGTTCTCTGATTATATAAATTACATGACTTGCGTTATTTGGGGAGTGTGCCTTGGTGAGGCTTGGGTGGATAATTTACCTTGATAAGTGTTTGGTTTACTCCCTTTTTTATCTCATGGTACTTTAGTACGTTCCCCCACTTGTGCACAAGGGTCATTGGTTTTCCCTACTGATCGTACTTGTATGCTCACACTAGGTATATAAAACTACTTTCATGTTTCCAGGAGGATTTCGGGGATCACGCGACACCATTCTAGATCGGACCCTTGGGGCTGTTGCAGTTGTTTCTTTTCTTTCTTTGGTACTTACCAATGTAGTTACCTTTTTTTGTACTTTGTGGCTTTTACTTTTGGAACATGAATGTGGAAATGATCTACTTTTGGCTTTACTTTTCTTTTATCTTGGTGTTGTTGATTTTCATCATCTTATCATTCGATCCTATAAAACAAAAAGGGGTAATTCCTTCCATTTGTGTGTAATTTCTATTCCCTTGATGCTAGTCTCCACTCTGGGACCTATTGAAGGCGGGTCTCAGGGGTCATTATCTCTCCTTCGACTTAAAGAAGGAAGGGCCTAGCAATCTGATGACACTTCCCTTCTTTTTGGTGAAGGCAGATCATGACCGAATGGTATCATAGGCAATGGTTGAGAGATAGGATGGAGTCTGGAGTTAGGCACAGTGAGGATTGCATGGTATGGTAAGGAAACAGTGTTGGGTGACCTTGGCGTGTGAATTAGGCCCGTGAATACAAGCTATGACACAGGATTTTAGGGCCCCCCGTGATCCGATGCAAGGACTCTGGAACTACCGAACGACCAAGTGAGACCATGCTGATTCCAAGGTAGGGACCCTAGGAAAGGTACATGCATCTTAATGACTTGTGTTCTTGTGTTTCTGGTATGTCTTTTGAATTAAGAATAAATTAAAATTTTAAGAAATTTTAAGAATGATATTCTGCACTACTTGGGCTTAGGAATTCCTTGTTTGCCTTGCAGCTTTGAAACCTGGAAGGTGACCATGTGTTGTACAGGTGATCAAGGCCCCCGGGACTACTTTGGCCAATTGTCAGAGAGCTAATTGAGAGTAAGAGGACGACCAGTGGCAGAAGACTCGTCGGGCCATCCAGCAGCAGACCCTCGAGAAGTATGAGGGCGACACCTCCAACATGAAGATGGAAGGATGGCTAGAGGATCTAGTTATATCTTTTGGCCTGATTCGGGCCTCGACCGAGTACTGGGTTCCTCTGGCCATCAGCCAGATGCGGGGAGCGGCGCGTCAGTGGTGGACGCAATACCTGGGGGAGAGGAGAGAGACTGAGGTGGCTTGGGCGGATTTCGAGAGGGAGTTCCGGGCGGAATTCCTCTCTTCGATGATTAAGGTAGAAAAGTGACAGGAGATACTCTCCCTCCAACAGGAGAGTATGTCTATGAGGGAGCTAGGGAACAAGTTCAAGGACCTCCTACGTTTTTCTCCAGACCACTTTCTTGATGAGGAGTCTTGGGCAAGACGTTTGGAGGAGGTGCTCCGACCATCCCTCCAGTAAGTTTTTACCCCCTTTACCCTGACGACATACTTGGAATTCCAGAAGAAGGCCGAAGTGGTGGAGAGGATGCACACTCTAGGAGATGTGTCATGAGAGGGGATTCAGCTGGGACCATCGAAGGGGTAGGCCGTCAGCACCAGGCCTCCAGCTTCAAGACCCTCCAGGTTCCGACCTACATGTAGCAGGCTGCAATAGTTTTAGTTTCCATCCCCTGGTCCTCGCCCTTTTTCTTCGGGCCCAGGACCACGATGCTTCATCTGTGGGAGCCCTGGACATCTCCGGAGGCAGTTTCCGTACCGGGTGATGTACGGCGGTGGAGGACATCCCCAGAACCTGCCCCAGCAGCAGCTTCCAGCCAGGCCCTTCCAGCGGCAGTAGGGACAGCGAGCTCCCGCTCCTCCGAGGGTAGACGTAGGAAGAGGACGCCGACCTCAGGTCGCTCCTCCGGGACCTCGACCAGGGCTTGGTTGGGGAGGTGTCTAACAGCCGAGGGGTGGAGGAGTCAGGCGTGGACATCTACACGACGCAGAGGCGGCAGTTCTAGCAGGGCCGGAGGTTGTTCGAGGTACGATCAGTTTGTTTAGCACTCTTGCTTATGCTTTTTTCGACACCGGAGCTTCGCACTCCTTTGTTGCACCCAGTCTAGCTCGTTCCTTAGGACTAGATTCTGAGAGACTTCTAGTGCCCCTGGTGTTGAGCACACCAGTCGGAGGACAGACCGACTTGTCTTTTGTTTGTCTAGGATGTAGAATGATGATGGGGCCACATCAGTCGGTTAGGGATCTTATTCTGCTACAGATACATCCATACGACGACATCCTAGGCATCGACTGGAAATTCTCTATGTGTGCCGTCATTAATTGTTTCCAAATGAGGTTCATTTTCTCGGACATTGGCAGATGGTGTGTTACCTTCACCGGCGAGTGAAGCGGTCAGAAGGTCTGCAAGCAAGAGGAACCCCTCCTCTCCTTGTTAGCCAAGCTGTCATTAGAGTCAATAGATGCTGAGATGATGGGGGTTCCAGAGGATGTCCGTTAGTTTATGGACATATTTCCTGAGGAGGTGACAACTCTACCCCCTCGACGTGATATCATGTTTGGGATAGACCTGCAGCCAGATGCTCATCTGATCTCGATGTCTCCTTACCGGATGGCACCTTAAGAGTTACAGGTGTTTCGGATTCAGATTGACGATCTGATGAAGATGGGTTATCTTCGGCCGAGTGCGTCACCATGGGGTGCTTTGGTCTTGTTTGAAAAGAAGGAAGGTGTTGGTCTCAGGTTGTGATTAGACTACAGGTGGCTGAATTAGGTGACGATCAAGAATTGCTACCCTCTTCCGAGGATATACGATCTTTTCGACCAACTGAAAGGGGAAGGATGGTTCTCGAAGATCGATATGCGGTCTGTGTACCAAAAGTTGAGAGTGAAGGAGAGAGACATCCCGAAGATGACTTTCAGGTGTAGATATGGACACTTCGAGTTTTTAGTCATGCCCTTCGGTGTTACGAACGCCCCAACTGTGTTCATGGGGCTTATGAACTCCATCTTTCGGGAGTACTTGGATCGGTTCGTGGTTGTGTTCATCGAAGATATCCTGATCTATTCGAGGTTAGAAGAGGACCATGAAGAGCACCTGAGGATAGTTTTGGAGGTCCTCCGACATCATCAATGCTATGGGAAGTTGTCGAAATGAAAGTTATGGACACGAGAAGTGCACTTCCTCGGGCACGTGATGTCCGACCAGGGGGTAGCGGTGGACACATCAAATGTTGAGGCGGTTATTTCTTGGGAATCACCCAAGTATGTGGAAGAGGTTCGTAGTTTCCTTGGGCTGGAAGGTTACTATCGGAGGTTCGTACCCAACATCTCCTGAGTAGTAGCCCCTTGGATAGCCCTTAACAAGAATGTCTAGGTTTTTGAGTGGAGTGAGCAGTGTGAGTCAGCCTTCAACTATCTGAAAGAGAAGTTGGTTAGTGCCCTAGTTCTGAGATTTCTAGAAGAAGGGGGGGCCTATGAGGTGTTCTGTGATGCTTCGGGATAGGGCATGGGATGTGTGTTGATGCAGTGACATGGGGTGGTCTCTAATGGGACCAGGAAGCTACGCCCCCATGAGCGTAATTACACCACCCACGACCTGGAGATTGCAGCGGTCGTTTTTGCGCTAACATTATGGCGGCACTACCTCATCGGAGAATGCTTTGTGGTCTTCACGGATCACAAAAGCTTGAGGAATTTTTTCTCCCAGTGGGACATAAACTTACGACAGTGGAGATAGGTGGAGTTCCTCTTGGATTTCGATTTCAAGATCTCTTATACTAAGGGTAAGGGCAATTTAGTGGCCGATGCCTTAAGCACGAGGACACAGAAGGATGTAGTTCGAGAGTCGGCGGACACCTGGAAAGCGATGGATGAGTTGGCCGCATTAAACCTGGATGCGAGGATGGATGATGGTAGAGGTTGCCTATATCAGATGATAGTGCACTCATCTCTGTTTTGGAAAGTGGAGGAGTCTCAGTGGGGAGACCCGGAGTGCGTAGTGATGCATGACCATGTTGACCAGGGCAATGCTTCGGAAGGATGGATAGAGGATGGTCAGAACCAGATGATTTTCTAGAAAAGGTTGTTTGTTCCATGAGTGATGCGCGACAAGGTTCTAAGTGAGTTCCACAACTCACCACTGGCAGAACACCCAGGAGTTTCCAAGATGCACCAGGGACTGGGTGGCCCGGAGTGAAGTGAGCAGGGGCAGAGTTTGTGGCCAAGTGCTTAGTGTGTCAGGAAGTTAAGGCTGAACACCGAGTACCAGGAGACCTACTGCGGTCTCTAGATGTCCCCGAGTGGAAGTTGGATGACATCTCGATAGGTTTCGTCACGGGACTACCCAAGGTCCATGGGGGATACGACGCCATCTGGGTGGTAGTGGATAGGTTGAAGAAATCGGCTCACTTTCTGGTGATCAGGGAGTTGAGTGCAGTGGATACATTGGCATGAAGGTATGTGGATGAGGTGGTACAGTTGTATGGAGTTCCTAGGTCTATAGTATCTGATAGGGATGCACGGTTTACCTCGCGACTCTAGAGAGGCTTTCAGCATGCTTTTGGCACCCAGGTATGCCATACCACTACATTCCATCCCCAGACAGATGGACAAATAGAGTGTACCATCTAGACCATGGAGGTTATGTTGCGGGCATGTCTTTTGGACTCAATAGGATCATGGGTGTGACACTTTCCCCTCGTAGAGATCACATACAATAATAGTTATCCCTCTACCATCGGTATGGACCCATTTGAAGCCTTGTATGGGAGGCCCTGCCGTTCACCTATATGTTGTGCCGAAGTAGGAGAGGCATGCATCCTTGCCCAGAGGTGGTGAAGAACACGACATAGAAGGTTTAGCTCATACGGGAATGGGTAAAGGTGGCCCAGGACAGACAGAAGTTGTATGCTGATACTAGGAGGATGCCCTTGGAGTTTGAGGTTGGAGACCACGTTTTCTTGAAGGTCTCCCACGGCGTGGGCAGCAGAGGTTCAGAAAGGGGAGTAAGCTTTCTCCCAGGTTCATCGGACCCTTCGAAGTGTTGAGGTGGGTCGGCGAAGTGGCTTATCATCTAGAGTTACCACCGCCGCTACTGAGGATACATGATGTCTTTCATGTGCCCTGATCCTTCGGTATCTTCATGATGATTCATACGTCCTTGATTGGGGTGAGCTGGAAATCGAGGACGACGTGACCATTGTGGAGAGGCCAGTGATGATCGAGGATCGCAAGGAGAAGGTGCTTCGTGGGTGAACCATTCCATTGGTTTTTGTGTTGTGGAGACATGGTTGGCTTTAGGAGATTACATGGGAGAGGGAAGCATAGATGCGTACCCAGTATGTAGAGATGTATTATGTTTTCTTCCTTGTTGTACCTATTGTGGTAGAAAGTTTTTTCTTTTTGGCTATGAAATGTACTAGTTTTCTTTCCTCTAATTGTGTGTAAAAAGCCCTGGCTATGGGGGAGGAGAGAACCCGACCCTTAATCAAGACACATTATGGTGGATGCGATTAAACCCGTGCAGGCGAGTCATTGCTGCCCAAAGAGGATAATATCTAGACATGGGGGAGGAGACTCCCCAACCCACATGCCTAGGAAGTTTGGCATGGTATGTTTCTTGGTTCTTGACGGGGAAGTATTTTTGGTTAGCATGGGTTCACTTCAAATAGGTAACTTTCGAGGTGTTTGTTCAGACCCTCTCTTTCTTTCATGGGTTGTTTTGATTCTCGAGGGCGAGAATTGTTTAAGAGGTATCTAATGTAATGGATCGGACCCTCATGGGCCATTAAATTACCAAAGTGAGGTTCCACCAAAATGGTGGCACCATAAGGGTGACACCGGTCACGGTGGCACCGTGAGGGTGGCACCGTGAGGGTGACACCGTGATGGTGGAACCGTAACGGTGGCACCGTGAATGTGACACCGTGAGGGTGGCACTGTGAGTGTGACACCATGACCGTGGAACCATGATAGTGGCACCGTGACGGTGGCACCATGACGGTGACACCGTGACATTGGAACCGTGATGGTGGAACTGTGAGGGTGGCACAGTGACGGTGGCACCGTGACAGTGACACCGTGAAGGTGGAACTGTGTCCCCTCGCGAGCCTTAGGTTTGTTTTCTAGTACCTGACTTTTCCACTCCCACAACGTAAGTTTTGACATAAATTAATTCTTTTACTATTTTAAACCCATTTAATGACCATAATTAATTCCTAAAAATCTCGAGAGATCTCTGTGTGTAACTGCACAATCGTGTGGTCAACACACGACCCCCGCTCCTTACGCGGTTTCACGTTCTCACCTCAACTGTATGCGTCTCTTATAAAATAAGGGTCAGCTGTGGTTTCCTCTTTCTTAGATAGCGTCTTTTCACCAACAACTTCTGGTGTTTCGGGTGATCCGCATCGTTATACGTAGAGTTCCTCGCCCGGCCTAAGAATTGATATACAAAGTGATTCTCATTCAGGCGAGCCGCATAGCTGTCCGTGAAGTTCCTCCCCCAGCCTCAGCGTAGATCGTTGATCCAACAAGTATGGAATTTCTCCTTCATCTCTCAAGTTTTTGTATCATGAGGGGTGGGCGTGCTTTTTTTTTCTGTAGAATTGGATAAACCAGACCTAAATAAAGATAATGAACGAATCCTACAAGGAATGAAGGTGGGCTGTGATCGTTGATGTTGTTTGTATTATGATCATCTTCCTGAGTTGTGCTGGAATACGCCTTTTGATAATCGAGGTTGTAGGTGGTCGTTGTTTGTGCACAAATGAACCCTCAGGGTGTTTTAAATCGCTTTTCCTAATTTTAAACTCCGGATGTGAAAATTAAATTGGTTAATCACATATACCCGACTGAATAAATTGAAAACACCAAGATCAATCCCTTCTTTGCAAACCCCTATCAAAACATGGAATTGAAATCATGGAGTGTGTTAAATCATATAAATCTGAAAATATAGGCATGGCCCTGTATAGTGTTGGTGACAGTGGTTTGGTTGTTTTCTTTCACGACCAATTGGTGGAAATGTGGGAGGGGTTGGTATTCCCTGTTTTTTTATATATACTCTCAGTGGTTGTGTGAAATTTGGGATGGGAGCCCCTATTGGTATAAATTCGGTGTTTGTGAGTTTTAAGACCAGGTGGGTATTTGTTTATATCACGAATTGGGGTGGGATCCTCTGTTGATGAAAAACCTTTTTGGGGGAGGGGACACGGGGCAGTGTCTCAGGGTTGTCTGGTTCCAGGACTTCGAGAGTTCCCACTTTTCCTTGTTGTTGTGACTTTACACGAGAACTGGGTGTGGATACATAAATTGACATTTGGCTGGTTTCTTTTCCTTGGTTATGCATATGGTGTTAGTTTCCCAGTAGTGCATAACCTTATTTTAACATTATTACTGAACATGAAAACAAGAATGGGACAAATGGGTTTTCTTGGCGAGAGTTGTGACTCGGACTTGAGTGCTATTGTGATTTTTAGACTGTCTGAAGAAAAAACCTAATTTGGGGTGAGTGCTTGTTACCAATATATATACCTGTAGCTTTGTGTTTCTTATTTGCGCCCCACCCAAGTTGATCACTTAGTGTCGAACACCCCCATTTCATGGAGGAGGGTGTTTTTCCCAACACTATTCTTAGTGGATGGTTATTAGCTCCTTTTTTGCTCCCTTTCCCAGATAGCCCAAGTATCTTCGGGCAGGCTATGATGGCCTGAGGTCCATTAATAGCCCAAGAACCTTCAGGCGGGGTAGTGTGGTGGTTGGCCCGATGTGTGCGACAGGTGGTTTCCCAAGTGTCTTTGGGATGAGGCACAGGTGTCTTCGTTCGTGGCAGTGGATTTTCTGGTCCAGGTGGCTTCGGGTGTGGTTGTGGTTGTTCCAGCCTAGGTGTTTTCAGGTGTGGTTACATGTGACAGTTGTGACATATGTGTTTGCGGGTGGAATTTAGCAACGAGACTGCGTGTGGTTGTAGCCCAGGTGTGTGCGGGCTGGTGTGGCAGTGGGACTGCGGTGAGAATGGCAGGATTGGTCCGATGTGTAGGATGTCTCAATAGCCATTGGGAATGTTGTGTGGGGTACCCAAACATCGATGTTCTCTGATTGTATATATTACTTGATTTGTGTTATTTGGGGAGTGTGCCTTGGTGAGGATTGGGTGGATAATTTACCTTTATAGGTGTTTGGTTTACTCCCTTTTTTTCTCTCACGGGACATTAGTACGTTCCCCCACTAGTGCACGAGAGTCTTTGGTTTTCCCTATTGAGCGTACTTGTATGCTCACCCTACGTATATAAAACTGCTTTCAGGTTTCCAGGAGGACTTCGGGGATCATGCAGGACCATACTAGTTCGGACCCTTGGGGAAGTTGCAGTTGCTTCTTTTCTTTCTTTGGTACTTACCATTGTAATTACCTTTTCTTATACATCATGGATTTTACTTTTGGAACATGCATATGGAAATGGTATACTTTTGGCTTTAATTTTCTTTTATATTGGTGTTGTTGAGTTTCATCAGCTTATCTCCCGATCCTATAAAACAAAAAGGGGTAATGCCTTCCATTTGTGTGTAATTTCTATACCGTTGGTGCTTGTCACCACTCCAGGACCTACTGAAGGCGGGTGTTTGGGGTCATTATCTCTCCTTCAACTTAAAGAAGGAAGGGCCTAGCAATCTCCTGACCCTTCCGTTTTTTTGGTGAAGGCGGGTCGTGAAAATTTCAATATATTGAAATGATTTCTTGTGATTGTAAATGAAATTCTATTAGTGAAATTTTTATTTTTTCTATATTTTATAAGTTATGATTTTATAATGGTACTTGGACCTTTGATGGTTGGTTACATGATAAACCAAATGATGGGTGGTGTTGTGATAAAGTAGTACAGGTGGTTATGTTATAACATCCAATTCATTGGGTATGTAAGTCAACTGAATGGAAATTCCATTTACTGATATGTGTGGAAGTCGACCATATGGTTATTCTAATTAAGTATGTTTATGTCCCAAGTCACTTTTATATGTTATGTATTATTTCTATGGGTTTTATAGTAATATTTTGGTTTCAAAAGGTTATGTAATGATCTTTTATTAATTGAATTGTATTTAATACTACATAATGGTGAAAATAATTAATTATGATAAAGAATTCATAGATTACTTATTGCTTGGAAAAACTAACAGTATTCTTTCTTCGTGTTTCATTTATTAGGTTTTTTATGTTCATCCCATGTTTTTAAATGTTTTTCACCAGACATAATGTTGAATACGGTTAAGGATGGGATCATGTAAAAGTTATGCCATCTAAAACATGGAACTAGTTATGTGTTTTTGATGAATTCTTATTTTATAAAAAAATGGAAACCGACTAGAAGTGTCTAGTTTGTAATTTTTGAGATGTAATGTAATATTTATGGCCTGATTCAATAAAAATCTAAGCCTAAATGGATCTTCAATGTGAATTATTAACCTAATTCACTATTATGTAATATTTAAGATCAGGGCCTTATAGTTGGTATCATAGGTCATGTTAGATATATTTAGAGGCTAGGGTGTTATTTAATCATATGTCGTCTATCCATAATGGATATAATATTAAAATGGATAATAATTATTTTAGATAGATTTATTGAGTTTAAGATTACAATAATATTTCTATCATATTATTTACCCTCCTAATAAGATATTATATGATGAGTTAACAAATATACTCACACAAACATTTTTGGTTTTAGTAAATGGGTGGATCTAGCAGGCACCAATGAAACAATGGATATGATGAAAACTGTGATGGTTTTCTGAATAAGAATCCAAATAAAGTGATAGATGCAATGAGAACCCTTTTGGTAATTCTCAACCCACTAACTAGAGTCATTATTAACCACATAATCCTTGGTGATTTTTATAACGCATCATATATGCGATAAGACATCCTGACAGTAGTTCGGGTAATAATCATAAATGTAAGTATATTAAAAAACATATTTTTCAAGGATGTGGAAATAAACTCATAGGAAAAAGATTTAAAGGTATGGGAAGATGTTTCAGATGTGGAAATGAAGGACATAAAGTAAAAAAACCTACCATAGAAAAGGATTCTTCTTGTTGTCTCTTGAAACGTGAAAGAAGTTCTCTCTAATTGTTCAACTGAATGTTCTAAATGTGGTGTTCATGGTCATTACACTAATTTATTTCCTATGAAGAAGGTTTATGATTGAGATCAGTGGGATCATACCAATATATTGTTACTAATAGAAAATGCCATTGCAATTAAAGATGAGGATATTGACAATGACCAATGAAATATATGGTTTATTTCCTTGCTCCTAAATTGACATTACTGAAATCGTAGGACAACATGCATGATTTTTTATCGTAAATATGTATAAAATAATTAGATGGAAAAACATGGATAAAGGATCAAGAAGAAAGTTTGATGATTAAGATTTTTACATTTTAAGAATTTAAGACTTTTGTTGGAAATATGGATGATGATATATTCAAATGTATTAATTATATAATGACATTGGAAGACTATTTTAGTATGTATATCCTATATTTTTATATATTAAAATGTTATTCTATGAAAAAATATCATTTATTTTTTGTATATAGTAATAAAGAACATTTTAGGTTTATATGATCCTTCAATTTGATTTTATTATAGGTTATTACTTTTTTGGATGAAAATAAGAGGAATGAGATAACATTTGTTGTTAAAATATGTTATGGTTAATATTTATGAATTTATATCATTTTTGGAAATGTTTTAAAATTATATTGTTTTTCAAAAAGAACAACACATAGACCGTGTAAAACCCCATTACATTAGACAACGTTGGGGGAATCAAACCCATAACCAAACTGTGATTTGGATTTATCACCTACCAATGGAATATGTGAATTACCTGGTTAAAATGACATATTTTTTTAGTTAAATAATTTTTTGGATCAAGAATAACTAGATTTTGGAAAACTATTG
The DNA here is from genome assembly GCA_963277665.1 of Viscum album. NCBI lineage: Eukaryota > Viridiplantae > Streptophyta > Magnoliopsida > Santalales > Viscaceae > Viscum > Viscum album. The sequence continues at coordinate 1,389,566,549 of OY728125.1, read as the reverse complement.
TTTTATTAAATGGATTTTATTTTTATATGAAAATGTTTAGGTGATTAAGTAATAAAGATTATTTTTAAATATGACCTTTCATTTGGGGAAACAATAATGGATGAAATATTATTTTGTAAGACTCCATGTTTTATTATGGACATATAGCAATTCTAGATATTTATGGAAATTATTAACCTATCTTTGAGAATTTTTGACTAGGTTAATTAAATTTCGGTATTAGACTTTATTAGTAGCTGATGTTATTTTGATATAAATGATATGATTTTTTGGAAGACTATCTGAACAAATAATTCTAAATTTTTGGTTTCAATCTTAGTTTGGATAATTTTGAAGAATTGTAACGTCAATTTTTTTATTGAATGGTTTTTTTCACTTTGGGTATTTTTTGTTGATTTTCCTTATTAGGAGTAGTATTTCATTGTATAAAGTATTATCCTTTTTGGGGATTATCTGATCTTATACTAACCATTTGGGATTTCGTTAATATCTAAAGAAAAGGTAAATTTGCAGTTCATATTTTGGGGATTATGTGATTCTCTAGAATTTTATTCTAGCGCTTCATGTGTGACCAAGTCATCTTGAATACTTAATGTTTAGAAAAAATGATTAGTTTTTTGTAGAAACTAATCAAAGGATGAAACTCTATTTTAAAATTTAGTATATTCCATTATGTTGTTATTCAATCTCATTAATAAATTCTCTAAATTTACTAAATGAAACATAAAACAAAAAAATGTTCTATATAATTTTAATATTGGTTATCTAAATACCATTTAACCCATCACATGTTTGTGTTTTTCTGATGGTTAACTTACTCCTGAACATGTTTTCTCTTACTCTCCATGAGAACCCGACACTTTGTTTCTCCTTCATATCCATGTTTTCAGAGAATTATAATATGTGTTATCTCATGTGATCTTTTTAATTCTGTTTATTTCTTTTAAATTGATAGTTTTATTGACTATTTTTCTGATGTTGGGCTTTTAAGGAAGTTTCTGAGACCAATTTCAAAATTGCAAGGGTGAAATTTCCAAAAGGGGGGAAATATGTAACATCCTAGATAAAAAAAGAGTAAATTTTTTTGATATTTAATAATATTTTAGAATTATATAATAAATTTACTATAAAGAGGATTCTATGTTTGATGGCGTACCCAATACACAATAATGGGTTTCTTTTAAATCTTATGTTTCACACAATGTTGAGTTGGAATGAAATAATAATAATAATATAATATTATTATTTTAAATGGTAGTTAATGAATAGACATTGTTTTGGCGGGAATGAACATAAATAACTAAAATATGGTTTAAAATGTTTATTAAATTTTTTACATTTATCAAATAAAATTTATTGTATTATAATGATAATGAATCCAATTTTTATGAATAAATACTCAAACATTTTATAAATTCTCTATTTGAATCCTTTTGATTACGAACCCTTTTTAAATATACTTTTTGTCACTTTTTTATGTAATATATAAACATAAAATTATTCTTTAGAATCGGGGCATCAAAATTTACTTTGGGTGAAATTTTTGTATTTTTCTGATGAAGATCATTTTTTTAATCAATAAGGAAAAAATAAAACATTTTAATTCAAAACAAATTTCTAAAATAATTTATTTATAAATTATAATTATATATTTAATTTTATTTAAATTGTTATTAGTTTAAAATTTTTACCATTTAATATAATGTTTTTCATTATATGTAATTTCACTTTAAAATTGGATATAAACAAAGGTAAAACTTTTGATAGGTAATATTTCTTAAAAAACTCTCTTTTTTTTTATTGAAAATGGATATTAAATTCAAATTAATTATTTCAACTTCCGGGTTATTAATTTGGAAAAATGGATTCCATATTTTTAATTAGTAGGTCCAAATTCTATAAATTGGTTACTTTTATTTTTTTTGACATTATAGATATTAATTCAATATATATTTTATTTAAAATGGTTAAATGATAAATCATGTAAATAAATTTAAACATATATCATTATAATAATATTAAATTAACCCCATTTGTGACTTATTACTATTATTTGATAAATTTGTTACCATGGGCATCTTTGGGCCGATATTCGGTCCCCATGGAGCCAAATTGGAGGGATAATCAAACTTTATATTCATTAATTTAATGTAATGAAAAAAATAAAATTAACATATATCATTTAGTAAAAAACTTTTATATGGAGTTATATATGTGATATCTTCAACTATAAATATTCATATTAAATATAAAACACTTTTTTAATTATGGGTGCTTCCCCCCCTTTTTGTCTCTGAATAAATAAATAAACGATGATGATGATAAACAAATTTATTTAGGACACAATAATGATATAATGATTTCCTCATTAATAAATGTTTTAAAAAAAGTGATTATAAATGTTTAAATAAATTTATTTTTGACCTTTTTATACAATACATTAATTTTAGGGAGAAGTATGAATTTTTATATTTTCATTATTGTAGGTTTTTTTAAATAATCAAGTTGTTATTGGTTTTTTGAATGTCTAGATATGAATAGTGTTTCCATTGTCATAATTGAGTTTTTAAATCAATCAATATTTTATTAAATGATATAATAATCCTAAAAATATATGATTCAGCCAAATTACATAGATATTGATGATAATGACATTAATGAACATTCTTTATTTCTATTTTAATTTTATAGTCACTATATTAACCATATAGTATGAATATATAATGGAACATGGTAAAAGATAAATAAGTTAACAAATGGTTAAATAAAAAATGTATGGATTAATATTTATCAAAAAAATGTCCAATTATTTTAGTATGATTTCATTTAGACTTATATGAAATTTATCATTGAATTAAATATGTTTTTACCTTTTTAAACCAAAAATCAGTTTATAATAAAATAATATTTTCAAACATTCCTAAAGAGCCCATCCTCACTCTTATAAAAGGCCCCAACTCTAACCCATTACAAACACCTATCAAGCCCCTTGGATTGTCCAAAATCTACTCTAAGTATCTCTCAACATCCATCTCATCATCCTAGAAGCCTTATATTGTGTAGAAATCACTTCATGAAATCCTTTTAGTTCAAACCAAAGGGAGTTACCCGATTAAAAAGTAACATCTTCCCTCAAGTTCTCTAATTTTATTTTACTTACTCACTCACTATGATCATTTTATTCTTATTTTAAATAACTACAAAATTATACTAAATATACTAGTCCTTTATTATGATAATTATTTGAACTACACTTAAACAAACCTCCATATAATGGGTATAGACAATAATGTTTCTATGGACGACGAACTACTACCTCACAAAATGATGAATGTTCAATCTTCACATACCAAATATTATGGTGGCCATTATAATGTCACTATAATTATATATGATATATATTATATTTATTTTATCGCTATTCATCTATATGTTCTATTTTATAACATACTGTTATTCATTTTAAGTCCCATATATACAATAATTTTATTTGAGGAAGTGTGAACTGCAGCCCCCTCAAAGTGATATGACACGTTCAAACAATACATGGAACATATGAAGGATGGTGTTAATGAAATTATGTAACATATATCAAATATGATATTAAATTTTAATACACTTATGTATCATTTGGGATTCATTCCTTTTAAAATGATATAAATTAAAAGGAAGTAGCGTTCATTCGTATATAGGGCTTACCATCACCATTAACAGTGCATTTCATTTTCATTTATCCAAAAGATATGAACTATTATAAATAAATATATAATTGAGATATATGATATATATGATATATAAATCATTAATATCATTCTAGAGATAATGGAATTTCTACCACATAGGATGTTTATAATTATATCAAGTTCATTTTTTACTCATGTCCGAACATCAACAAAATTCCATATATTAATTCAACTAATTAACTAATTGTTATAACATTGTAATAACTGATATAAAAGGAATAAATAAACATTAAAAAGGATATTAAGAAATTATAAATCAACTTATCATTATTATTCAAGATAATAATGAACGAATGGGTCAAGTCAGACATGACGTTAGGGACTTCGTCTCGATCTCCATTCATCGATCCATGTATTGATTTATACACAAAATTATTTTATATGGTATATAATATACCCTTTAAATATTAATTTCATTGAACATTAATCCTTTTTCTATTAAACGTTTTAAAAAATGGAAAATGGAATGTATTTTACATCTGTGGCACAGTGACCTCTTTGTCGCCATAATCTTTATTTGGCTTCATCTATAAGCCTTAATGTTTTAAAATGGAAACGAAATACCTTATTCGGTTCTTGGGTGTTTTTGTATTGAAAATGGTTCTTAAAATTGATTAATTATTTCAATATACTGAAATGATTCCCTGTGATTGAAAATGAAATGTTCTTAGTGAAATGTTTATATTTTGAATTGTTTATGTGTTTTTATTTTTTAATGGTACTTGGACATTTTAATGGTGATTACTTAAACAACCAAATGTTGGGTGGTGGTGCGATAAACTAGGATGGGTGGTTATGTTATAACCTCCAATGCATTGGCTATCTATTTGGTCATATGGCTATTCCATTTAGTGATATTTTTGGAAGATGACTATATGGTTATTCCGTTTAATTAAGTTTATGCCATAATATAACATTATATATTATGTATGCTTTATATGGGATTTATGGTAATATTTTGGTTACAAAAGGATAAGAAATGATATTTTATTTAGTGAATAGTATTTAATACTCCATAAAGTTGAAATGTATTATTAATGATAAATTATTCATGGTTTACTATTTTTTTCGAAAAAATAATAGTTTTCTTTCGTTGTGTATACCTTAGAGACATTTTATGTTAATCCCATGTTTTTTAAATGTTTTTACTCGACATAAAGATGAATATGGTCAAGGATGGGATCAAGGAAAAGTCACTCTATCTAAAACACTGAACTACACATGTTTCTTTTTAAGGGTTTTTATTTTATCATAAAATGGAAACTGAGTAGAATAGTCATTTTTGAAATTTTGAGATGTAATGTTATAGTGACGACCTAATTATTTAAAACTATAAACCTAAAATTATCTTAAATGTAAATTTTTAACATCAGTCAACATTATGTAATATTTATATTTAGGGCCTTAGAGTTGGCATCAAAGGTTAGTTTAGATAAATTTAGAGGTTTTGGTGATATTAATGCATATTTGACATAACCATAATGGTAAGAATAATAGAAAGAGTCATAATTATTTTATATAAATTGAATGAGTTTAAGATATCATGAATACATATATCTTTATATTTACCCTCCTCATAAGATATGATATGATGAATTTACTGATATACTAACACTAATCGATTTGGTATTAGTAAAATGCTGGATCTATCTAGCACCAATGTAACAATGGATGTGACGAAAACTATGAATGTTTCCTGAATAAGAAACTGAATGAAGTGGGAGATGCAATGAGAACACTGTTGGTTATTCTCAATCTACTATCTAGAGTTATGATTGACCACCTGAACCATGATTATTTTTATATGGAACCGTATATATGATAAAAATCCCTATATAAGTTCTTGTAATAATCCTTAAGGTATGTATATTAAAAAAATTATGTGTCAAGAATGTGGAAAGAAACTCCTAGGAAAATGATTCAAAGGGATGGGATGATGTTTCAGATGTGGTAAAGAAGGTCATAAATCAAAAACTTACAATGTAAAAAAGGAAGGGTCTAGTTGAAAGTGAATGAAGTTCTTTATGAATGATTATTTGAATGTTTTAAATGTTGTGTTCAAGGTCATTACACTAATATATGTCCCACAAAGAAGGTTCATGAATGGTATTAGAAAGGTCATACAAATATATGTTTACAAAAACCTAATTCAATTCTAATTGAAGATAAAGAAACTGACAATGACCATTGAATGGTATGTATTATTTTGAAGATCATGTTTTTACATTACAGAAATATTAGATAAATATTCATGATTTTGTTAATAGGAAATAAGTATAAAATAATAATATGGAAAAACATTGATAAAGGATCAAGAATAATGTTCGATTATTAATATGTATACATTTTTGGAATCAATGAGTTATGTTGGTCTATGGATAGTGATATGTTTAAATTTATTAATGATAGGATTACATAGGAAGATTATTTCTTGTTTTTGTAAACCTGATGTTTTATATATAAAAATGTTTTTCAAGAAATAAATATGTTTTATTTTGTGGATATTGTTATAAAGAATAAATTTCATTTACATAATGCTTCGGTTTGAGGAAATTTAAGGTTATTACTTTTTGGGATTAAAATGTGAGGTTTCAGATTACATTTCTGGTTAAAATATGTTATGGTAATTTTTAGGAATTAATTATATTATCAGAAATGTTATAAAATTATATAGTTTTGCAAAATAGACCACATGTAGACTATGTGACAACCCGTCGCGTCGGATAAAGTGGGGGGAGTCGAACTCACAACCAATGTGCGATTAGGATTTATCGCCTACCACTGGACTACATGAAGTCCCATTGTAATATGAATTATTTATTCTAGTAAATAAATTTTATAGATCATGAATAAGATGATTTTGGAAACTATAGTTTTATCAAATGGATATTATTTGTATAGGAAAATGGTTTTGTGATTATGTGATAAAGGTTATTCGGGAAGACGTCCACTATTTTGGGAAACACTAATGGTTAAAATATCATTTTTGAAGATTTTTCATTTTATTATTGACATATATCTATGAAAGTTATTTATGAAAATTAGTAACCTAACATTGAGAATATGTGACTAGGTTTATTACCTTTCATTATGAAACTTTTAGAGTAGCTGATGATATTTGGAGATAAATGATATGATTTTTGTAGAAGACTATGTGATCAAATACTTCTAAATTTTGGGTTTCAATATTAGTTGGGAATATTTTGAAGAATTGTAAGGACATTTTTTTATGGAATGTTTTTTTGAACATTGGGTATTTTTGTCCAATTTTGGAGATTATGTGTAGTATTTAATTGTGTAATGTATTATAATTTTTGGGGATTATCGTATCTTGTACTAACTGTTTTCATTTTGGTTAATGCTTATGGAATATGTAAATATATAGTTCATATTTTGTGGATTATGGGATTCTTTCTAATTTGATTCCAACGCTTCTGGTGTGACCAAGTCATCTTGAATACTCATTATTTAGAGAAAATATTAGTTTTTTGTAGAAACATATTAAACGATGAAACTCTATATGAAATTTAATTATATTCTTTTATGTTCATAGTCAATATCATAAAAAATTTTCCTAATTTACTAACTAAAACATAAAAAATGTTGTCTATTTAATTTTACTATTGGGAAACAAAAGTCTATTTAACCTATTATAAGGTTGTGGTTTTCTAGTGGTTATTATTCACCTAATCATGTTTTCTATCACTCTCCATCAGAACATGACACATATTTTCTACACCATATCCATGTTTTCATAGAATCTTTTTATGGGTTATCTTGGGTGACCATTTTAACTCTCTTTATTTCTTTTAATGTCATATTTTTATTTACTTGTTTTCTAATGTGAAACTTTTAGTGATGTTTCTGAGCCCAATTTTAAAATTGCGAGCACACGATTTCCAAAAGGCGGAAGGATGTAGCATCCCAGGTAAATACAGGGTAAGTGATTTTCATATTTATTAAAATTTTTGAATTAAATATTAATTTTAATTTAGAAGAGAATCTATGTTTGATGGATTACCCAATACACAACAAAAGGTTTCTTTGAAATCTTACGTTGCATACAATGTTGGGTTATACTGAAAAATAATAAAATATTATTATTATTTTAAATGGTAGTTACTGCATAGTCATTATATTGGTGGGAATGAATGGAACTAAATAAAATATGATTAAAAATGTTTATTAAATGTTTTTACATTTATCCCAAAAAATTTATAAGCTTAAAATGTTAATGAATCCATTTTTTAAGCATAAATACTCTAATATTCTTTAAAAGGTCCATTTAACACCTTTTGATTCTGGACACTTTTAAAATATATTTTTGGACACTATTTTATGTTTTATTTGAGAAAATATAATTATTATTTAAAATTGGGACATCCAAATTTACATTCGGTAAAAGTTTGGTATTTTTCTGATAGAGTTCATTTTTTAATAAATATGGAAAATTCAAAAATTTAACTAAAAAATGATTTTTAATCTAATTTATTTAAATGGTTACATTATCTATTTAATTTATTTACAAGTGTAATTATATTATATTTTAAACATTTAGTCCAATTTTTTTTCATTAGAATTATTTTCACTTTGAAATTAGATATAAACAATGGTCAATCTTTTGATATGTATTATTTCAAAAAAAAACATGATTTATGTTTTGGCAACATATATTAATTATAAATTAATTTCTGAAACTTCTATGTTTTTTATTTGGAATAAATGGATTCCATATTTGGAATTAGGAGGTCCAAATTATATTAATATATATCTTGTATTTTTAGACATTATACATATTTACATTAGTAAATATGTTATTTACCATGGTTAAAAGGTAAATCTTGTAAATAAGGGTAAAAAAATATTATAATAATAATAATATATTACCCTAATATATGCCCTATTACTACTGGTTGATACATGTCCGACTATAGGAATCATTGTGTCAATTTTGGGACCCCATTGAGCCACATGAGAGTGATAATGAAACAATATATTCATTAATTTAAAATAAGAAAAGAATAACAAAAAAATATATCTTTTAGTAAAAATATATATGGGATTATATAAGTGATCTCATCGACTATAAATATTTATTTAATATTAATAACGATTTCCTATAACATGGTATATTGTTTATAATTTTTTACAATATATAAATAAATTTATTAAGGACCCAATGGTGATTTAATGATTACATCATTAATGAATGTTTTAAATAAATGAAATTATAAATGATAAAATAACTTTATTTGAAACATTGTATGCAATAAAATAATTTTAAGGAGAATTATGAGTTTATATATTTTCATTAGTATAGGATTTTTTAATAATAATGTTTTTATATATTTTTTAAAAGACTATATATGAATATTATTTAAGTTGACATAAATTTGTATTTAAATCAATCAATATTTTATTAAATGGTGTAATAATACTAAAAATATAATATTCGAAACAATTACTTAGTTAAGGTTTATAATTTCATTAATGAACCACTTGTTGTCATATTTAGATTTTATTTAACTATATTAACCATATTGTATAAATATATTAAAGAACGTGGTAAAAGTTAGATAAGTTTACAAATGGTTAAATAAAAAAGATAAGGATTAAAAGTTTTCCAAAACATGTCAAATTATAATTAGATGATTCAATTTCGACTTATATGCATTTTATAATTGGCGCAAAAATGTTTTGGACCTTTTGAAATATAAAATCTTTTTATAATTAAATAATATTTTCAATCTTTCCTAAAGAGCCCCTCCTCCCTCTTATAAAAGCCGACAACTATATCCCAATACATACAACTCTAAATACCCTTATCACATCTAAACTATGCACCAAGAATAATTCAACATCCCACTCTTCCTCCTAGAAGTCATATGTTTGGAATAAATCCCTTCAAGATAGCCTTTTGGTTCAAACCAAATGGAGTTACCCGATTTACAGGTAACATCTTCCCTAATGTTCTATTATTTTATTTTACTTCATCACTCCAGGTGCTCTTTTTATTCTTTTTAAACATAAAAACAATAGTATCATAAATATAATAGGTTTTTGTTAATAAAATTATTCTAACTAAACTTGCACATGCCACCATATAATGGGTATAGAACATAATGTATCTATGGACGGTGAACTACTGCCTCACAAAATGATGATTGTTCAATCTTCTCCTACAACAACTTATGATGTCCCTTATGATTGCATTGTTATTAAATTTTATATTTATTTTATTTATTTTATCACTATTCTAATTTAAATTCCCTTTTATAACATACCTTTATGTATTTTATGTTTTATATATACAATAATTTCATTCGAGGAAGTGTGGACTACCACCCCTAAAAGTGATATGACTAGTTCCTTCCACACATGGAAGGTATAAAGTTTTTTGTTAATGAAATTACATAATGAATATAAAATATGATAATATACTCTAGTATACCTAAGTATCATTTTTTAATCATTCTTTTAAAAAGAAAAAAATGAAATTGAAGTAGCGTTCATTCGTACGTACGACTTACTGTCTCCAGGAACTATGAAATTCATTTTCAATACTCCAAATGATATGGAAAATTATAAATAAATATATACTAGATATATATGATATATATTATATTTAAATCATTAATATCATTCTAGAGATAATGTAATTTCCACCAGATGAGAAAATTATAATTATAACAAGTTCATTTTTAACTCTTGTTCCGAAAATCGACAAAATGTCTTATATGAACTCAAATAATTGTATAAATTTAATTGAAATTTAATAAGATATATAAAAGGAAAAATAAACTTGAAAAATGTTATAAATAAAGTCAAAATTTACTTACGTTTATTATTTAGGAAATTAATCAACAAATGGGTCAAGTCAGACATTAGGTTACAGACTTCTTCTCGATCTAATTTAATCGAGCCATATTTTCATTTATATATGACTTTATCTTATACGGTGTATAATAAAACCATTTTAAATTTAATTTAATTCAACGAGAATATTTTTTATTTGAATCATTTTACTATATAAAAAACAAAATGTTTTTAACGTTTTTGGCGCAATGACCTCTTCAACACTGTAATCATTATATGGCTTCCTCTATAATCCTTGATGTTTTTAAATGGGATAAAATACCTTATTATGTTTCTGGGTGTTTTTGTATTAAAAATGGTTTCTAAAATGGATGGATTATTTAAATATCATGAAATGATTTCATGTGATAACAAATGAAACAATAATAGTGAAATGTTTGAATTTCCAATATTTTATGTGTTATGATTTTATAAAGGTACTTGAACATTTGACTAGTGGTTCTATGATAAGACAAATGATGGGTGGGGCTGTGATAGACCCGGATTGGTGGTTACATTATATCCTCCAATGCGTTTGGTATTGAAGTTGCTCATATGGATATTCCATTTTGTGATATGTGCGGAAGTCTATCTTATATTTATTCCATTTAATTATGATTATGTCCCATGTTAACATTATATGTTATGAATGGATTCTATGGGTTTTATGATAATCCTTTGGTTACAAAAGGGTTGGAAATAAAATTTTATTAAGTTATGAGTATTTAATACTCCACAAAATTGAAAATTATTACTTATAATTAGGTATTCATGGTTTATTGTTCTTTGGAAAAACTAACAGTTTTCATTATTTGTGTATCCCTTATTGAGAATTTTATTCTCATCCCATGTTTTTGAAATGTTTTTCACAGGGCATAATGATTAATAGGGTCAAATATGGGATCAATGATAATTTATGCAGTCTAAAACATGGAACTAGACAGGTTTCATTTTTTAAGAGTTTTTATTTTATAAAAAATGGAAACTGATTAGAAGTGTCTACTTTTAGATTTTTTAAACGTAATGTTACAATTATGGCAAAATTCTCTAAAACTCTAAACCCAAAAATATCCTCAATGTGAATTATTTATTAAATCAAGATTATGTAATGTTTAAGGTCGGGTCCTTACACCAATTTTTTGTTTCATTATGAGGATGTAAAAATACTTATGCCAATGTTCTGTTTCCTTGATATGATGTATCGAATATGTGACACTTATATTTCATGTTTTCTATATATTCATTTTAAATTGACCATTCTTTTGTAATGAACAAAAATTCCATGTTTTATTCCTCCATTCATTTATACTCCCTATTTTTATACATTACAAATATTCCACATTTGTATACTATACAAAAAACCTATATCATCGAGTAATATTATAACACAACATTAGAATGTTTCGTTGTTTTTTATAATGTTTAGTGATAAAATACATCACAATATATTACAATCCTATGTTTCATATTCTTTACTATTCTAGAAAAATTAATTTTATTACAACTATGATGTTTGGATTCATTATTAGATGAAATTTACATATTTCAATATTTTGTACTATTTATAAATTTATATATTTTTATTTTCATCGATATAGTGCATTTTTAGGATGGTGGTGATGCTGAAGACTTATTGTAACAATACATTGTTCCTATAAGACTTTTCAACATCATTTAGCAGAAAATGTTCATCAAAAATCAACTTCATAAATTTCAGTGGAACTAAAGATTGGGTTTTATCATTATGTATTCAAAATAATCCTCTATATAGTTCACATTATTTATTATTAAAACAACTCCTAAAATTTCTTTTTCCTTCCGTAAAAATTACACTACATGCATTACTCTTTATATAGAGCCTATTTTTATTTCTAGTTGGCTTAATCTCGTGATGGTGTGTAGTGAAGATAAGTGATGGTGTTGATCCACTATGGCCAACAAGAATGTCTTTAATACATTTGAAAATGATTTCCAATATCCTTAAAAAATTAGAAATTACTTTTTATATATCCTTATTTCTCTAAAGTATTATTTTTGTGTTGCCAATATTTATCCAGTCATATTAATTTATTTTGATCCAAAACATTGCCATAAAAAATTATTAAACATTATTATTTGTGGGTAACATTTTAAAATAGCATTGACTTTTCAAATAAAAAACATCGATCCAATAAGCCATGCTTACGCATGGGTGAGTACAAGTTTTCTTTAAATTATAATTATTATATAATTATTACAATAATAAAATAATTAGATGAGGTAAAATATAAAAAATATCAATATAAATTAAAATATATTTATTTAGAATTTTATATTACATCATGGAAGAGTATCAATTAAAATTAAATAATGTAATTGAGGGGTGATATTTTATGAATATATAAACAAATATATTCTTTCAATATGTGACATAGAGATATTTTATTTTATTTTTGTTGAATATAATATTATTGGGGTTTTAAGAGAATTATGTTGGTAATTGATCATTTTATAAGGGATTGGATTGGAATATTTTAATAATATAATAGGAAATTTCATTAATCAAATGATTGTGAATCCAATAATGTATAATAATTGATTTAGGGAATAATAAACGATAATTAATCGAAAACACTACCATTATGCACATGTATTTATTGTTTTTAATGATTTATCACTAATAGATTTTTTACTTTTATAATTTTTCAATTTTACCATGGTAACTAATTTAACCTAAGTAATTTACTTTTAATTCCTCAAAAAATGGGCGTAACTAAATAATTTATAACTTATAATTCAAAAAATTAAACTAATATTTTATAATGAAATTTATATGTATGATATTATATAATAATAATATTATCCTAAAAAATAATTAACAATTATTTTTTCCATAAACGATTATTTTTTTAAAAAATATTTATGATAAAATTTTGATTATTTTTAATTTTTATAAGATTATATATTTATGCAAAAAAAACTACATTTTAAATCCATCCGAATTAGAATTCCACCATGAGAGAAATTAAACAAATTAAATGCAAAATAGGTTTCTATTAAAGGATGATATTAATTATGTTTACCGAATTACTTAACAATGTTTTATAAATAAAAATATAATTTAAAGTAAATTAACGTTCATTTTGAATCTATATTTTTAATATGAATTATATTAAAAAAATATATCATTCTTGTATTATGATACATTCTTAAAAGTGGTAGTATTTAACAAAACATAATGTTTCACTATTCACACCCAATTCAACCATTTTTGAAAATATATAAAATTAAATTAATGATAATACTGAAATGATGAATTAAAAACCATTCTAATTTTATAAAATTATTTATATAATGTTTATAAATTTTATTTATAATTAATAATAAAAAATATAAGGATCCACTTGTAATATAAAAAAAAGTAATTTATACTTCTTAAAATTCATTTATATAAATTTTTAATTTATAAAATATTAATATAGTAGTATAAATTAAACTATTTTAATATAAATAATTTAAATTATTATGATATAATATATAACACATAAAATAAAGTACATTGGGAATATGAAATCCCCATTAATCGTAAATTATATTAAATATTTATCTACTTAATATAATCATTTTTTATCAATAAATTTTTTATATACTAGAAGTTTTTTATTCTTATAGTTCTAGAAATAACGTCAAATTTATATTTTGTAGCTCATTTAAATCATTGTTTCTTATGGTTTACGGTATATACACATTTACTTTTTTAAATGGAAAGTTATATTGTATTGTTTTGAATAATTACATTATACCCTATATACCTCACATTAATTTTGATTACTAGTAACTAATGAAATATTAAATCATATCCCAAATCATTACATAACTCGAAAGATGATTTCAAATTATATATCTACCATTATATTTCAAGAAAAAGTTTTAATACTTTCTTATGAAATATTATTGTTTATGTTTTTTCTAGAGATATTTATTTCACCACTTTATCTTCTTTATCCTACTAACACAATAAATAATTGAAAATTTATAATGGTATTAATATGTAATATCCGAATAAATTATTTTATAAAATTATATCCTTTTATTTATTCTTCATTGACACCTTTACATAATCCTATGGATGATCATTTAAACTATGAAATAATAGTGTCGTCATATATTATCTTTAGTTTGACCAAGTTTTTTTATGGTATATTTCTTGTGTTATTTAGATGAACTAATTATAAATTATCACCTTTGCATTAATTACAATCCATAGTAATGGTGAACAAATTTAATGTGAATCACTAATAAATTTCCCCTAGCACTTTAAATCTACGATAATTGATAAGTCTCTATTTCATACATAAAGTAGTTTTTAATTTAATATTTAAATAACCATATTATTGGATACTTATACTTTTTACAGAAATGACACATCCAATAGCTATATGTGTTATTAATTAATCTATGTGATATATAGCGCAACCACATAATTTTTAATTTTAAAAATTTTCAGTATATTATCATATAGTTAAAATTTTATCTGGGGTGTTAATTTTTGTCCCCTCACCATAATATCCAAAATAAATACAGTAATCCTAGAATATATTTGAACCATGATCTAATTCAAATAAATGCATCATAGGACCACACTCTTTTGTGTTATTCTAAAACACATAAATTATATATTTGTATAATAATATGTAACATTAACCTAGTTAAAATAATATTAATTTTAAAAATTTCTATTTAAATATCACAAAAAAAATCTTCATTCCAAGATTAGTGGATTTATTTTATTCATTAAATTGTTATATATACAATATATATTTCAATAACAATGGCCATTTCTCTATAATGAACACCCTCTATACACCCTTCAAGTGTACACATAACTTATAATCTTCATCATACACTATGGAATGAAATCATAAGATATTTATATGATCAAAGGATATATAGGAGAAATATACCCTAATATTTCATAAATCGAGAGATCATAATTATACCGTAAAACAATGAAGGGGATATATATCTTTTTTAATGTCATATATAATTATAACTGTTTTACATAAGAAATGATTTAAATAGAAATTGAATCAATTAATAAACATTGTGAAATATATCAATATTTTGATAAAATAATCATTTTCCATAAAGAATAACATCATGAATATGGAATGAAAATATGGAATAATAATATAAATAAGAAATTATATTAATTTTGAAAATGATAAGAGAAATTATTACAATGAAAAATATTGTATTATGAAAATATATTCATGTCCAAAAATAGTCAACTAAATAATTTATAATGTTATTATGTATATATTTAATATTCTAATGAAATCGTATCACAACCATTTAAATAAACAACGTTGTGTGAAAATTCTTTTTTTATCATGTCCACACATAACCTCTTGTATAAAGAGTAAAATGATAATGACCACCCACATTGGTTATGAATAAGAATTACATGATCTTTTCTATAAAAACCCTATAACAAAATCATAAATATATCATTACAACAAATAACCTTCTGAAGAAAAAACATTACATTACCATATCCATAGACTATTATCTGAACCAACAATAATGGGTTCATTTCCATATAAAACATTCTAACACTATGATATATTGATACACTAACGAATAATTTTTTATTTATATAATACACCATTCATTATCATATATAGATTTTTGTTCTCAATAATTCAACAATATATTTAATGATATGTTTCAAAATTTAAAAAAATTGTTTTTATTACATTTCAATATGATAAAAATTAATTGGACATGATTAATTTAATCTATAGATTAAAAAAATTAATCAATAAAAAAATAGTTCATAAAATCCTTTTGATGTTTATTCGTAAAACATAACACTAAATATATATGAATATTTTATGTTAAATAGAAACAAGGAAGAAAAACTATAAAATAATTTTAAAACAATAATTATAATATTTTCAATAAATAATATTATGTACATCACATTAGAGAAATTTTTTTAAAATGGTGAATTGAAAATAACAAATAAAATTTACATTGAATAGGAATATTCAATAATGGATCATTATGAATGGTTTAATTATTTCAAAAATATTAAATAGAAATATTTTTGAAACTTATTCATTTTAATGTAATACAAAAGAAATTTATCTTTCAATAAAAATTGACACAAAAATGTGACATGAAATCATTTTGAAAACGTTTAGTCTAAAAAAATCATAAGTAAAGGATCCTTGGAAAACACCTAATAGATTTCTTGTGAATATGTTAACTGGAAGATAAAAATTTGAAAATGAATGGAAAATAATTTTAATATTTTAAAAAGGAAATATTGAAAGCACACCTCATAAATATACTACAAATAATAATTTTTATGGGAGGTACTATAATTTTAAGAATATTGTAATACAAAAAAAAATTATTTCAAAATTAATAGTGGGGAATATTTTTCGGATGAATTAGTACTAATATGAATGAAAAATACCTCCTTTGTAGGGGATGAGGATTGTTATCAACATAATAAATATTGATAAAGAAATAAATATATGGAATTTTATGTATATGATATGAAATTTTATCTCTCGATAAAATAAGGTTGAGAGTAAATGTAATATCAATATACTATTGATGTATAAATCATTTAATTTTTTATAAAATGATCTATATTTATCCCTTCAATTAGAAGATGATTCAAGTGAAATCAATTACGATAAAAAAACTTTTTAAATAGAATCCCCTTAAAAGTGAAATATTTATATTATTCAAAAAATAATAGAAATAAATGATTATTCATTATTTTATTTAGATAATATATAGTAATAAAAATTTAAACAAAATTTGAATGAAAAAACAAAATATGTCTCAATGAACGGAAATTATGAATAGTCACCCATTTGATTAATCTAAATTCCAATGTATGAACTATAATATATTGCGTAATTAAAGTAAATATCTTTAAAAACATATTTATGAATCTTATTAAATCCAATAAAAATTTAATAAAATTAATTATGGAATGTTTTATGACTTTCATTGCAAGTATAGTTTAATTACATTTTTAGATGTTAGTGATTTTTACAGTTTATTAATATTATAAAATTCAGATGTCGATACCCATTAATTCTTTACAGGAAAATAATTAATATATTATCTATGTTATAGTAACAAATGTTTTATAATTATGTAATGATATCCAATTTAATTTCCAAATAATTTTCGTTTTTATTCATTAATAGAGAATCTACAATGAGCTTGTTTTGGTTATTTTTTAGAAAACAATTTTTGTGTTAATAATCACATAAATATCAACAAAAGAATTAAAACCCCATAATAAAAATACTATTTTGAAATTTACATTTATTAATAATAGATTATGTATTCCAATACCAACCGATACAAGAAAACCCTAAAATAGATGGTGAGTATGGATTGGAAAATGATGATTTTGGAATAACTAATTTATTTAAAAAGAGTATTTCAATTATTCATATAATTATAATTTATTAAATAAAAGGTTAATGTGGAATAATGTTTAAAATAAAAAACATAATGTATTTCATTATACATTTTTTACTTTCATATACATATAAGAATTGTTCTCATTTTTCTTAATATGTATATAACCAATGAATTGGCTCATATTATCATAATTCATATAATTTGTTCAATATTATATTTTATCATTATAATATAACTTATTACAATCCCTTAATAGATATTAGAAAAATTGAACATCTCAATCATGGAAGCGATAGATAGCCCACATCACAAACACTATTTTGTATTGGACGAGATGATGGAATAAAGAGGTTATATCATAATCATGATAAAATTTATTTATAATTTGGAATATTTGGTAAATATTTCTATATAAATATAATTTTTTTGAAGAGATGGAATAATAAATAAAGGAAAATAAATTAAATATGAGTAATTGAGATTTTAAATTACTCGTTGGAAGTAATCCTTTAAATATTGAGTAAGTTTCATAATATGTGGTTTTTTAGTGTACCATAACCACTAGGAATAGTTTAATTTTTTTGGAATGTTTTATTTATAGTTTGTTTTAATCAATTAGTATTTGAGTTGAGTGGAATTGTGGTTTTTATTGATCCCTTTATAACTGGAAGGAGTATATTATATATATGAATATAAAACAAATAGTCACTATAAAATTGAAAAATGGATGCAATAATGGATAATAAAAAAAGGGTGTAATTTTTATGGAGATCAAATTCCCAACCATAAATATTAATACATGTTTTATGTCATATACAATTTTAATTCTAACTTTTATGATTTCTAATTATTAATGGGGTACCTAATTTTTATCAAGATAATTTACAAATAGTTATTAAAAAAAATTGGGTATTGTTATATAATAAAAAAATATTTAAAATAATAAATCCAATTTATAAAATATTATTTCTACTAATGAAAATAAGAAATTTAATATTATTACACAAAACTCATTAAATTTATTTTTAAGAAAAGTGTTATTTTATGTATAATAATTAATTTTAATTTTTTTGATTTTATGAACATTGATTAGTTTATTAGTACACTAATACAAATATTTTGTGTTTTAATGAATATAAAAACTGAATTATTAAATGATAAAACAAATTAAAATTAAAAATACAAAAAACAATATTTACAAGAATAAAATATTACTTCCATTTTAAAATTTTACTCTTGTGGTCTTTAATTGATCATATTATTTTTAATAATATTTTATTAAATTTAAAAAAAAATTATTTACATAGTAATTTTTTCAAATAATTAAAATTTATGTTTTATTATGATGTTCTCATAAACTTTTTAGTATTTTCAATAGCAATAATTTTTAATAATCACAAAAAACGTGACACTTTTAGGAAAACAATCGATAATTAAATAAAATTTTATTTTCTGATATTGAATTAAAAAAATAATATCATTTTATACAATCAAAATTATATAATTTTTAAGAATATTTTTTAAATGGAAATTCCTAATAAAATAGAAAATAACTTTTATAGAAAAATATTACTTTTAGTTATTATAAATATTATTTATTATCAATTTCATGCTTAATGAATATTGATATATTATTATTCGAAATTGTCTCTACCCGTCCATCGGGACCTGTGTCGTGACTACCCCATGCTCATCTTCCATAGGAATGGGGCTGGAGACTATCCCTAAAGGCGTACATCTCTAAAACTGAGAAGGCATTGCCTTTAAAATATAAAAATTCACACAATATAGTACAAGCTGAAAGTAAAACACTAAGTAAAACCATATAATGAAGTGTGTTGATAGTAAAAAGGGGGCCAGAAATACAAGCCCAACTTTAATGTATGAGGAAACAGAAAGTACAACTGAAGAAAAGAAAAACTGACATTGGGTCATCCTCTGAGGTTCCTACCTAAAAGGTAGGCATAGATCACCTCATCAGTACTTCAGGTCTGTCCGCATCCTCCGTGTACCATCATGCCATATGAACCACCTCCTCGTACAGTTCAATCTTAGTGTTCTCAGCCTCAGTTAGCACTATCTGTTGTCTACATCAAACACAATAAGGTGCAGTCATAGCCCGTGCACGGGTGAGTATAACGATACTCAATAGAGACCATAAGACCCCCAAGGTATTACAAAATCCAACAATGATAAACCACCAAGTATTAAATCAACAGATAACCCCACTTAGGTATATTCCCACACATATACCTAAGTAATCAATTAATCCATCTCAATCATGAGAAGAACAAAAAAGTTACTGACTCATCTCACACAAGTATACATCTTTTTTAGAGAGTTAGATATGATTAGATGTAGACACTTAATCATCTGTTCTTTCGAACCCACGTAGGATCCTGGTAATGAAATTTAAGTTGTCGAACCCACATAGGATCCAAGAAAAGTATTCAGAGCCGTTGAACCCACACTAGATCCAGGAACAGTAGTCACAGCTATCGAACCCACACAAGATCCACGAACAGTAGTCAGAGCTGTCGAACCAACACGTGATCCATGAACAGTAGTCAGAGCTGACAAACACACATAGGATCCAGGAGGAGTAGTCAGAGGTGTTGAACCCACACAGGATCGAAGAACAATAGTCAGAGCTATCGAACCCACATAGGATCTAGGAATAGTAGCCAGAGCTGTCGAACCCAAAGAGGATCCAAGAACAGTAGTCAGAGCTGTCAAACCCACAGAGGATCCAAGAACAGTAGTCAGAGCTATTGGACCCACATAGGATCTAGGAACAGTAGTCAGAGGTGTCTAACCCACATATGATCCAGGAATAGTGGTCAGAGGTGTCAAACCCACATAGGATCCAGGAAAAGTAGACAGTGCTGTCAAACCCACACAGGATCTAGGAATAGTAGTCAAGTTGTCGAACCCACACATAAACAAGGAATAGTAGTCAGAGTGTAGCTAACCACAGGGTTTCAACACAAATCAGTCTTGATTTCAAGAGGGTTTGCTCCTCAGGTCAATTTTCAATACATAAACTTCCATGATGTCCCATGTTGATGTATCCAAATGATCTATCCTACCATAATATACCCAAAGCGACAGACGGTGCGTCAATCGGACGCCCAGTATGAGAGTTATTGGCATTTTTGTTTCAAGGGCATTGTTGCATTTAGGTTTGATCCAACATGGTCGTACCCCAACTATGTCCAAAGCTCTAGTGGGGTATACTAAAAAAACTTCTTCTTCCAAGGTTTCTGTCTTCGTAGATGGTTCATCAATCAGATACTTGTAGATCACGTTACAGGAAAAAGAGTGGAAACAGGTCATACGGGTCTTGGTCCGGTCCGACCTAGTTAGATCGACCTAGCCCACAAGGATGGAATGGCCTATAGGGGATGCCTAACACATTCTGGGTCCATCCTGACACGTTGTGGCAGCCAGGCCCACACTGGGTCTGGCACGCACAAGGTCAGCCGCGAGCAGCCCCATGGGGTCCACCCAATCCACATCTAGGAGGGAGACTACACCACCTGGATTCCAGAATGGATTATCCATTTGGGGGATCAAAATCCGCGCCACGTGGCACCAGTCCATTTCACGTGGGACCCACATGATGGAGGCTTTATCCAACAAATAAAAATAAAATTTACACAACCTTATTTTTTTAATTCATTCACAAAAAACCCAAAAACCATCTTTCTCTCTTGACCAACTACCATTGAGGTGAAAGTCTCCTTAAGCGAATACCGGCACTGCGAGTAGAACAGTACCCTTGGATTTCAATTCTGAGCACCAGTTCAAAAGTTATAGAAACCCACTCTTATATTTAATGAATGTACCTGAAAAAAATTTCAGAAATTTATTCTCGGCACATCGAGCCTCAGAATCAAGTACTATAAATTTTCGCAGACACGTAAGATTCCCATTTGATTTTAACAAACAATTACATAGAAATTTTGGGTATTTACATTCCCCCCACCTTAGGGCTCTACATCCTTATAAGCTACAGCCCGAACTAAGGGAACGAGTGGGGGTAATGAGTAGGCTTTTGAGCCTACTGCTCCCATGTGATCTTCTGGGGGTTCTCATGCTACCAGCGAACGTGCACCTGAGGTATCGACCATCCACGAAAGAACCTCTCATTTCAATCCTAAATCATAACTAAATCCTGCTTAAAAGTCTCCCCATCATTGACGTCTATCTCTCCATGGTTGATGATATGAGATGGTTCTTGCACGTATCTCCACAACTAGGATACATGGAAGATGTCGTACACCAGTTGGAGCTGAGGTGGAAGAGCTAAGCATTATACCACCTCACCAACTCTGCAGAGGACTGGAAATGGTACGGTGAATCTCAGAGATAACTTGCCGCCTCAGCCAAATATCTCTAAACATCATCAAGGTGAGACCCATAGAGAGATGTGGTACCCATCCTCGAATACCAGAGGACTATTTATCCTATCAACATACAACTTCTGACTACTCTGTTCAGTCTTCATCCACTCATGTATGATCTGCACCTTCTCAGTGATAGCTCGTACCATATCTGCTCCCACCTGTGCTGAATACCTTGGTTTAGTCCAGCACAAGGGTGATCTGCAAGGTATCCTCTATAATTCATCAAAAGGTTCAATCCCTATTGTGGATTGATTGTTTTTGTTCTATAAAATCTCCACCAATGGTAAGTGATCTTCCCAGCTGAGACCGATGATGAGAACATAAGCACAGAGCATGTCCTCGAGGGTCTGAATGGTCCGCTCAGTCTATCCATCCTTCAGATGATGGAAGGTGGTGCTCAGATGAAGGTGTGTCCTGAATTCATCCAACAACCACTTCCACAGACGGGAAGTAAACTATGCATCATGATGAGAGACAATAGAAGAAGGTACTCAATTTAGTCGCATAATCTCTTGCACATAAAGGTGTCCCAAGCTATCTACCAAACCCTGCTCTTTGATCAGTAGCAAGTGGGCCGACATGGTGAGTCAGTAAATGATCACCCAAATCAAGTCATGACCCTTGGATGTACGTTGAAGTCCTATCATGAATTCCATGTATATCCCAACCCACTTCCACTCTGGGACCTCTGAAGGCTACTCCAAGCCTACTCAAACCTTAAGCTCCACCTTCACTTTCTAACAAGTGAGGCATATAGAGAAAAAATGTTGCAACTGCATTCTTCATTTCTGACCACCAATGCTTTCGTTTGAGGTCATGGTACATATTTACCACTCTATTATGTACCGCTAGAGGGAATGTGTGAAATTACCTCAGCAATTCCTCCTAAAGTGACACTGGTATGATGGTACATCCCTTGAAGGGGATGACATGCTCCCCAACTTCAAAAAATCCATCAGTTGTATACTCAGTTTATATTTGATCACGTTGTGTCTTGAAGTTAGTGTCCCTATGCTATGCCTCCCAGAATCGCTGATGAAGCGGGGGAGCGAAAGTAAGAGACTGAAGAAAGGATTCTCCATCCTTATCCACATAGAATATCTGTAATGTAGCCAGCTGCTCTGTCACCTCTCCTAGTAGTTGTATACTAGATCTCTTGATAAGTGCATCTGCAACAACGTTCCCCTTCCTAAGAGTACAGACTATCTCAAAGTCATAGTCTTGGAGGAACAAAAGCCATTGTCATTATCTCAGATTTAGGTCCTTATGAGAGAAAATATACCTGATAATCTTGTGATTAGAGTACACTGTAAAACGCTCACCCATCAGGTAGTGGTTCCACATCTTCATGGCGAAGACCACTGGTTATAACTCCAGGTCATTGGTAGCGTAGTTCTTCTCATAATGTCTTAGCTTTCGTGAACCATAATAGATCACTGCTAATTTCTACATAAAGACACATCTGAGTCATGTCCCTGATGTGTTACAATAGTCTTTGTAGTCAATGAATTCCTCTGGAAGTCTCAAGACGGTGGCACTATTGAGCCACTTCCTTAGCTCTTGAAAGTTCTGATCACATCTCCCCGGCCACGCAAATGGTTTCCCCTTCATCGTCAAGGCTGATAGTGGTTCTACAACTCTGAAAAGGTTTAGTACGAACCTCCAGTAATATCCAAGAAAACCAAGTAAACTTCGTACCTTCGTCACACTCCTCGGTGACTCCCATGCTAGTAACGCCTCAATATTTACTCCATCCACTGCAACTCCAGCCTACAAAATTACATGACCTATAATTTGAACCTCTTGGATCCAAAACTAGAACTTCGAGAGCATACCATAAAGATGGTTCTCTCATAGTGTTTCTATTACTACGTTCAAAATGGTAGGCATGCTCCTCCACAGTAGTCGAGTAGATCAAAATTTTGTCAATGAAGTCTAAGACAAGGTGATCATGGTATGGATGGAAAATCTTGTTCAGGAGTCCCATGAACACTGCTAGAGCATTGGTTACACCGATAGGCATAACCAAGAACTCGTAGTGGCTATACCGACATCTGAAGGCCGTCTTCTACACATCCTCATCTCGAACTATGAGATGTTGACAGCCAGATCTGAGGTCTATCTTCAAGAACCACCGTGCTCCGTTAAACTAACCAAATAGGTCATTATCCTCGAGAGTGGGTACTTGTTCTTCACGGTCACCTGGTTCATGCGCCGACTGTTGAGACAATGTTTCAGGCTCCCATACTCCTTATTGGCAAATAGAATCGGGGCTGCCCAGGGAGAACACTGGGCTGGATGAATCACTTCCCCAGAAATTCCTCTAGTTGTTCCTACAACACGCAAAGCTCTACAAAATCCATCTGATACGCTGGTGTAGATACCAATGTCATCTAAGGGTACAATTCAATGTAAAAGTCATCCTCTCTACTAGGAGGTAGTCCTGAGACATTATCACGGGAAAACATCTGTGTACTGGTCCACCACAATCGGATAAGTCTAACTATCCATATCAACTAATCCAAGGGTAAGGAAATCCAACTAATGAGTGATTTTCTACACCCTCCTTTGGGTAAATTGATCTTATAATTAAAAGGCTCCATTCTCATTGGTGAAGGAAAATCTAGTCCCATCTGTGCAGACTCACCGCCCATTGTGCATAATATAGTCTATTCGAGCATGCACTGTAGATAACTAGTCCATACCCAAGATGACGTTGTAAGGCCTCGAAGCTGCTACTAGGAGATCCCAGCCGAAGCTCCCACCTACAATAGTAATATCACACTGCTGGAAACAGTGTTTAATCAAATAATTTTCTCCTATAAGAGTCTATAGTCGAAAATATCAATCCAACGACTCTGTCAGAATCTTCGAGCTCCGAAAGAGGGTGGTGGTAATGAAAGAGTGACTAGCACCTGTGTCTATAAGAACTGAATCTATGGTGGAGTAGACACATATCGTACCTCGAATCATATCTAGAGCAACATGATCATAATTCTCATCTTACTAGAGCTGAGCTCTCCCCTATCCACCTACTCACTGCGGTCAGGGTGGACTTCCGAGTGGTGGTGGCGGTAACACCTCAAAATGTTGTCCACCCCAACTATAGGGCCATCTCATCTGCCATGTCTTCCTTCTCCATGAAAACCTCCTTGATCAAACCACTTCCTCTACCTGGGAGGTCCATCAACTTTCTGTTGATCATATGAATGTCAGGTCGGACAGGTCAATAGCCATGTGACCCTGCCCACCACATGTGGAACACTGCCTGTTCGTCATATGACTTTCCCTATCTCATGTGTCAAGCATAACCGAACCCATGTTTTGAGTTCATCCACTAAATGGCCTGGTCCTCATGGATCTCTATGTCATTTTCCTTTTTACAGCTACAGAATACTCCGCTACATGAAATCATGTGGTTGGTCTCGCTGCTGGTAAGAGCTTAGCAATGAAACACTCCACTAAGAGGGCTCACTCCAACACATCTTCATGCATTGGGATGCTTATGGAGATCATTGAATCCCATATCTCTCGCCTAAGACCCTTCTCAATGGTTTGGGCCCAGAAAAATGGTTCTCATACCATATATGTGGTGTAGCATGAGAGGTCGGTGAACCTCGTTGAGTAATGTGACACAGTCATGCTACTCTATTGTAGGTGAAGTAGCTCCTGTATCCACACTGCATGAAAGGTAGTTAATAAAAACTCTTCCCGAAATAGGCCCTCGATGTTTTCCTAGAGTAGGATCACCTCATTATGCACCTGGATCATCAGGCTCCACTATCTGCCAGCTGTTGTCTGAAGGATAATCAAGAAATGGATCACCATAAGGTCAACTGGTGTCCTTAATAGTAAGAAGACTCTCACCACAGTCTCCAGCAAATCCTTAGCTACCTACAGGTCGGTATCGTGCCTGAATATGGGTGGCCTCTTGTTCTAGAACTCGGGAAATGTGCTCAAGTGGAATACAATATCAGCTACTGGGGCTGGTGTCATTAGTGGTCCAACGGGGAGTGGTACCGCTGGTTCCTCCGCTGGAAAAGGGACATGCACTGAGGCCTCATCGCTCGGCGGGCAATCTGTGCATAAAAATCCTAGAACCCAAGATGGATGTCTGAGTGGAGGCATCCTGAAAAGAAACAGTTTCGACATGGTTAATATGTTATACCTGGTGAGATGACTCCAGATATCACAATGAAAACTCTTGAAAACACACACACAATTAGTGTTTTCATTCACTGAGTCAGAAATAAGAAGTCGGGGTCCTGGTGTATGGATACACCCACTTCCACACCAACACTGGACTCCCAGAACTGAAAACCATACTCCCTAAACCTAACACTAGTTCTCCACAGAAAATATCAGAGTGATATGTTCTGTGTTAGAACTGACCCTTCTGATACCAATTTGTCATGAACCGTCCACATGGACCCATGCTGTGACTACCCCCAGCCCGCCATCCATAGGCCAGGGGCTGGAGACTAGTGCCAAAAGTGTAAATCCCTAAAACAAGGAAGTAGTTGCCTTTAAAATCATAAAAGTCACACAAATTGGAACAATATGGATGTAAAACAGTAGGTAAAAATGTATAACAAAGTGTGCTGAAAGAAAAAAGGGGGCCGAAAATACAAGCCCAATTGTAAGTACAAGGTAACTGAATGTACAACTGAAAAAAAAATTCGAGGGGTCATACTCTTATGTTACAAACTGATGTGTAGGTACATATCACCTCCTCATCACTCCAGGTCCGTACATCCCCTCCATGTACCGTCACGCCGTATGATCCACCTTTGGGTACCGTCTGGTCCTGGTGCTCTCAGCCTCAGTCAGCGATGTCTGTCGTCAACAACCAACACAACGAGGTGAGGGCATAGACCGTGCATGGGTCAGTATAACGATACTTAGTAGGGACCCCGAGACCCTCAGGGTCACAAAAAAATCCAACAAGGATAAACCACCTTGTTTGTAATCAACAGATAACCGCACTTATGTATATTCCCAAACATATAACTATGTTATTAAGTAATCCATCTCAACTATGAGGAGAAAACAAAAGTTATGGACTCAGCTCATATAGGTATAAAAATTTTGTATAGAGTTAGAGATGATTAAATGTGGCCATTAAATCAGTTATTCTGTCAAACCCACATTATATCCTGATACAGAAATCAGAGCTATCGAACCCACATATGATCCAAGAATAGTATTCAGAGCTATTGAACCCACACATGATCCAGGAATAGTAGTCAGAGTTGTCGAACCGACACCAGATCCAGGGACACTAGTCATAGCTTTCAAACACACACAAGATCCAAAAAAATTAGTCAGAGCTGTTGAACCCACACATGATCCAGGAAATAATAGTCAAAGCTATCATTCCCACACAAGATACAGGAATAGTAGTCAGAGCTGTCGAACCCACACAAAATTGAGGAATAGTAGTCAAAGCTATCAAACCCAAACAGTATCCAGGAACATTAGTCAGATATTTTGAACCCACAAATTATCCAGGAACAGTTGTCATAGCTGTTGAACCCACACAAGATCTAGGTACAGTAGTGCGAGCTGTCGAACCCACAGAAGATCCAGGAACAATAGTGAGAGCTGTCGAACCCACACAGGATCCAGTAAAAGTACTCAGAGTTGTCGAACCAACATATGATCCAGGATCATTAGTTAGAGCTATCAATCCCACACATGATCTAGTAATAGTAGTCAGAGTTGTCGAACCCACACAGGATCTTGGAATAATAGGCAGAGAGCAGCCAACCACAAGGTTTCCAAACAAAGCATGCTTGATTCTGGGAGGGTATGCTCCTCTAGTAATGTTTTGATACATCAACATCCTCTAAGTCCCATGTTAATGAATACAAAATATCCTTCTGGCCATAATATTCCCAAAGAGATAGGTGTCGCGTTAATCAGACGTCCGGTCTGAGAGTAATTGGCATTTCTGTTCAGAGGGCATGGTCAGATTTACGTTCGATCCAACCCGTTTGATCCCCAACACTATCAAAACCTCAAGTGGGATATACCAAAAGAAATATCATCCTCTAATGGTTATGTCCCCATAGACGGGTTTTCAATAGGACACCCATAGCTCATGTTATGGGAAAAAGAGTGGAAATAGGTCAAACAGGTCTGGGTCCGGTATAGCCCAGTCAGACCGACCCGGCCCGACCCAGTCTGTGGGTCCGACCTAACCTGCAAGGGTGACCTGGCCTGTAGGGGCTGCATTGCCCATGCTGGGTACATCCCTCACTAAGTCTGGCCTGCGTGAGGCCTGCGGATGGCGGCCCATGGGGTCCACCCTAGCCACGTTCATGAGGGAAGTCCCACCCCTTGGATTCCCGAATGTATTAGTTGTTTGTGGGGGTCAAAACTGGGGCCACATGGTGTCGCTCCATGTCAAAATGGACCCAAGCAACATGTCCCTCTCCTCCCAGATGGCCGAGCAGCCAGCCGCCTTATGCATGGCGCGGTTGGGTCGCGCCTCCTCTGGCGCCCAGCAGAGCCGACCACCCGTCCTCCATCGTCGCGGCCCCTTGGTCCACCGAGTGGTGCGCACTGTGCCGCGCCTTCCACGGTAAGCCGATAGCTTGGGGAATCATTTCTTCTAGTTCTCGGCCTTGTGCCAGCTGACGATTCACCGTCGCTACCGGTCAACCACGGTCTTCTCCTCCGGAGGCGTGGTTGCACCGCCGCCGTACACACAGTGTCATTCGTTGGTTCCAACCATTAGAGAACTCTCCGTGGGCCACCTAACAAGTTCCAGTGTACCGATTATCATACTGGAAGTAGTTGTGATCTCCTCGAGATTCTGCCTTTTATCCATAATCATTGTTCACGAAAATCGCTCAACCTAGACTCATGTCGCGATTAGCATCAAATTCCAAAATGAATGATGGAGGGGTTGGGTCGTGTAATTTCGTCCCACACCCTCCGTTTTATAGTGATTGCATGCGGCATTGATTCTTAATCCTTGAAGTAAAATTAAGAACGTGACACAATTAACAGAGCTTTAACCCATACCTTTGATCATTGTTCGTTAACGGAGTCGCAGGGAAGGTGACGGTGTTGTCGTCGATTGCCGCATCCACCACACACTTACAATCCAAGATCGTGTTTCGGTTCATTGAAGGTGGTGTGGAGGGAAGGTTAGTCGAAGATTTCCCACATCGAAGGGGTTCTGTGGATGAAGGTCAACGAATATTTCTCTTTATTAGCAGCATTATTTGTTCTCTATTCTTCGTTGGCGAGAGTGTTTCTCCCTAAGATCTCTCTTCTCCCCATGTTCTACCAAAAGACAAATTCCATCCAAAATAATAGATTATTTTTATCTATTTTTTAAATTTCGGCACACAAATTCAAAAGTGGTGAAGTAAATTAGGCTACCTCTACTTAATTAATGTGGAGAATTTGGGAAACACTAAGTGTTAGGGATTTGAAGAGGCTCCCCTACACTTAATGGAAGGTAGAGTGTTTCTCCCCATTAAAGGCGAGTTTCAAGGGGGTTTAACCCTAGGTGGTCCCAACAACAATAAACCATAAGAGGATGTTTAGACATCCAGTGGGCCCCATCACCATATCCTCTGATGGTAGGTTAAGGTGTGGTGGTACCCACCTCCAACATCAACATAGAGGATTTAAACAAAAAATAAAAATAACGATTACACAACCTTATTTTTATTTAATTCATTCAAGAAAAGCACAAAAACCATCTTTCACTCTCGACCAACTATTGTCGAGGTGAAAGACTCCCTAAGTGAATACTGGTGCTGCGAGTTCAACGGTGTCCTCAGATTTCAATTCTGAGCAATGGTTCAAAATTTATCAAAACATGCTCGTACGTTTACTGAACGTACCCAAAAAAACATCATAAATTGATTCCGAGCACACATGACCTTGGAATTAAGCGTTGTAAATATTCAAAGACTTGAATAATTACCATTTAATTAAAAAAAGTTACATGGAAATTTTGGGTCATTATAGTAAAAATAATTTAAAATAGACAATTTAATTTATTTTTATAAATTTTAAATTGTTAAACACTTATTTATTTGATAATAACCAATAATTTTTAATAATAAATTGAATTAATTAGTAATTATCGTACTGTATGAAATTTTAACTAATTATTGTATTTGTGTATACAATATATATCATTATTATTAAAAAAATTAATCAAATAAACAATCAATTGCTACTTGAATCCATTCAATGTGGAGTTTTGACATTTTAAAATATGTTGAATTCTTTTTTGATATTTTATATATAATACATGGAGATGATGAAAACAATAAGTAAATAACTGAAAAATGAAATAATATATTTAATCTAAAATGAATGATGATATTGGAAGAACATTTTCATATAATGAAATCTGTATGGGAAGTTATGATGAAAAAAACTAAAATATTTAATAATATTTTTAATCTGAAATAACATTTTATATAAAAATTATAAATAACATGGAAACCGTACATAATATAACTACCCATAATAATGGGAATAATTTTAATTCCACGTATTTTTTAAAGATATATTCTTTCAACTGGTCCATATACCAGTGGTAATCAAATAACTAGAATTTAAATAGAACCTTCTACATCATTATTATTAAAAAATTACCTTCTCTTAAATAATCATTTTACCTATATAATATGTCATTGTGTGTTTTTGCAAAAAAATTGAAACTCATTAAAATATTTGTGACTCGATTGGATGAGGAACCAACAAATATATCAATTGAGTATGTCATAAATTTTTATAAATAAATCTCCCAAATTGGGTCAAAAGAATTTATGGTTTCCACTACATTTTGACTTGCATAGAATATAGGTTTGATTTTTAAAAAATGGGAGTTATGAAATTTTATTACAAAATTTTTGTTTTTTTTAGGTTATTATATATATAAAATATTGTTGGAATAATTTTATGTGTCGGTGCACAAGATAAATTTAAATTTTACAATATATTCCATTTATATATATTGATATGATTATTAATACATCGAAAAATGATTCTTCTTCTACATTAAATAAATGATTTAATGTCATTTAAAATCAGTAACATTGTAAATGTCAATAAAGTTTCATATTTAAATATAAAACATGATGATCAATGATGATATTCCTTAATAATATTTTTTTTTGCTGGATGACTATTTTTATGGGATATATAATATATTTAAAGATAATGGTGGGTAATCATTAGAAGATGAGGATTTATTTCACGATGACATCAATTGATAACTTATATGATGGGACAATATGAGAATATGCCAACATAAAATAATTTATCATGATTATGTTTCATTATATACTCATATCTTAGAGCTTGTCGAATGGCCTATAGACACAATGATTAATATTAATTCAGGTCATCACTCATGAACATAGACACATTTTCAATAGAAATGATGAGATAATTGAATGAGAAGTAATGTATATTGGGTGTGTCATTATGGATGACATATTAATTATATATTTTTGTATTTATTTATCACTTACAATATATATGTATTTTTATATATCAACAACATGATTAAAATGGAACTGAAAAATTATATCAAATTAAAATGGTTTAATTTATAAATTAGATAAGATCATTAGGGAAATATGTACCCTGAATATTGATTTATGACTTCAGTGAACAACATACATGATGATATATAGTGTCAAAGAGATTAAATTTCACAATGATCATTTTTATATTTTTGTTGTAATTGGAAAATATCATATTTCTTAACTATTTCCATGATATGTTTCTAGATATTAACCTAAACCATATAAAATCACACCTAATTCCACTAATGATGGGTAGAGAGAGTCAAAAATAAATTAATTCTATTAATTATTCATAAATTTTATTTATAGAAGTTGGGATAAAAATTAATCTCTAGGTCAAGAAGTAATATTAATTTATGATTGATTAAATTTTTATAAATATTAATTAAAAATATATTTGGTAGGTAATTTATTAATTACATGAATATATAATATTTATATTTATAGTTTTATTCATAATAAAATAAAATATACACTATTTATTTCTAAATAATATATTTAATTTAATAAACATATACAATTTATTATCTCAATATAATATTATTTTATATACAAGCTGTATAATATTTATGTCAAAGTATATTTAATATAATATAAACATATTTATGAATAAATAATTTATTTAATTTCATGAGTTTCATGATAAATATTTTATTTAACTAAATATTCATATTATATTTTTTGTTATATTTTTTTATAAATACAAAAAAATTAGAGAGAACTGTTTGGAAAAGTTATTTGTCTAGAGAGAAATATTTATAAAAAACTATTAATTAAATATTTTATTATGCATATTAATATACACAATGGAACAAAATACTATAATTATTTTTTTACAAGGAAAGGGGTTACTTTTAGTTTTACATATTATGAATAATATATATATGATTAATTAATATAAACCCATATCCTTGTTTCAATATAAATAAATTGTGGGATTTATGCATCGTTGGTCCTTGTTCATAATAATATCCTCGGTATGTATTATTTCCACAATGAAGGATTCTTCTTTAATTTTCACTAGTAGATGGTAGATTTCATCTACTTATATTTCCCTGAATCTGGAGTTATCGAGAGGTGATCATTTATAATCTAATGGGATTGTAGTTTCAATAATGAGGATGATAAAAGATAATGTGTCCAAATGTGCTGTAATAAGAATTAACATAATATATATTCACATATCAATGGAGAAAATGCAGATCACACAATATGGGTTCTATATAACATCCATATCATGGTAGTGATATTACAAATCAAGAATCCTTCTGATGAAGAATAAAATCATTGAAGATACAAATCCAAACTGATGTGTTTATTGAGGATATTAAATTAATAATTAATTAAATAGACATGACCCTATCTTTGTGAGGTGGCCCAAGCATAAAATATATTGATATTTCATAATTTCCCTTGATATTCAATATTTCCCACAAATTAGTATTCTTGATAGACCTAATCGTTTTGTACATGAATAATTTACACACAAAAATATCACCTATGTAATATATATTTCATATCAACAATATCTCATTTTAAATGGTTTACATAAATATTTACCATAACTAGTACCCTTCATTATAACATATGAAATAATTTAAATAGACTAGGTGGTAAGATTAAATACCCACCAAGAATAAATCTAGGATATATTAATCAATGATCATACATAATAATATTATGTTTGAAATGGAATGATAACAATTTATTATAAATAAAAATTCACTCCCAACAATATATATATTATAATAACAATTGATGCAATAAAACTCTATTAATACATATGAATGGGGAGTAATCAAAAAAATCATCATCCTAAAGATTAAATAATTAACATATCAACATGAAATTTGTGTGTGAATAGATAATAGGTTTAAAAGATACCATGTTTTAGGTTAACTAATAATACCATCATATCAAAGTGAATTAGATATTTAAACATGTATCTCTTATAAAAATAAATCCTGAATCACAACATTTCCCCAATATCATAGTGCCTTCATCCTTACATATTTTATATAGAGGATTGATCATAATAACTCATTTCACAAAATTATATTATTAACCATAATTCCATAAAAAATTCAATATATGTATTTTATAGTCCCATCCATCACATAATGAAGACCATAAATATGTTTCATTTTTTATAATAAAACTTAAATAATTTCATTATAACATAACCCAGGGAAATGAAATAATTTTCATAAAAATTTCATCATCACATGACTATATATAATTGAGAGAAATAAAATTGATTCTATAAATCAGTATTAATCCACGTGAAATAGAATAATATTTAATGGATGTTAATATTTTAAAATAAACCCTTAAATTATTATTCCACCATTTTTTGTAAGTAATATAAAATATCATTATCCATTGAAAGAATATTGAAAAAATTGTCACAAGAAATTTATTAAATTTTTTCTTTAACAATAACTATGGAAACCTAAAATATATGATTTAATAAAAGGATTGTTTATTTTTTCTAGAATATATTTATATTCATTATATGCCAAAATAGAACATTCTTTTCAAAATTTTGTAAAACATTTATAAAGAATATGGGTGTAAAAATTTTAGAAATATTAATTTCTAAACAATATAAAATATATTAAAATATAATGAAAATAAAAATTGAAAATAATTTAGTTTATTTTTAGGTACATTTAAATAAAAATTTTAAATAGTGATTACATGGAGGAAAATATTTATTGAAAGAAGCGGCAATAAGGATGGATTTTCATTAAAGGAAATTTTTCAATAATTTTATTGTAAACATTGAGAAATCATAAAGCTAATATCTTTATAGAATATGAACAAAAATAATAAAAATTGTTGTGGTTTAAGTGATAGTATCATTAATATTTTCCTCATTTTGAATTTTTAGTAGGAAATATAGAAGATAAATGATTTTTTTTTTAAAATAATCATAACTAATAGTATCATTTTTTCATAAACCCTATGATGGATGTGAAATTGTATTAAATTGTAAATAAAATTATAAAATTTGTATTCATGATAGAATATATCAATATATTATTATATGCAGAAAATAAATGAATCCATTTTAATAACAATACTATTGTCTCAAATATGATAATTTTAGACGATAAGCTCTCACCGCAATAAAAAATTCCAATTAATTTCCCCTATGTAAATGAATTCTTTTGATATATTAAATTACATTAGTTAATTAACATAATTAATTTAAATTTTAATAGGGGTATTTTTTACACCTTATAAATATGAATACTTTCAATCTTTCACTCACCTACCATGGAAATAATATTGAGACCAAGAACCCCTTCCTTATGTCCCATATTTTTGTTCTCATTAAGAAACCATGTATACAAATTATATATATTTTTAGATAGATTAAAAAAAATTATTTCATGACATATATTTTTCTATTAACTTATAATTTCCAATTATCCTTGTAATAAATACTATTCATTAAATTGAACATTCTTTTGAATCTTGTCTGATTTCAATTATTATTTAAAATTTATGGTTCGAGTACATTCACTGAGGACAAGTTTTACAAAACATAGAAAGTCATATTTAATAAAAATATTCACATTTATAACCATTCATACATATATTTGTTGAAAAAATAAGTATGCAACTATTTAGAGAGAGTAGTTTCTACATAAAAATGAGTAACGATTCTACATTTCAATGGATTGAATGAAATAAATAGAAACAATATTTAAAAATTAAATACAAAATATTCTATCATACATATAATATATCTTCATTAAATATATATATATTAATATCCAGGAAATAATGAAATGAATAATTATTCACACCATTTCTTGGAGGTTGCAGTGTAGACCAATGCATGACCAACGAAATCATTTCACAATGGAAAGAAAGCTAAGAAGGTAGATAAGATAAAATAAATCAATAATAATTTTTATATCATAATATAATATATAAAAATAATTTCCAACATAGTAAATAGTCATGTGAGGTGGTTTTGTAAAATTGATTATATCTCTATCTAGCGGCAATAGTACAGACATACATTCAAATGTTGGGTTTTACCCTATTCGATTAAAAAAGAAATGAATAAATGTAATTAAAGATACATAATTGCATCATATAAAATATTAAAATATTATGTTTTTATAGTTTAAAATTTATCATAAAATTGATGATTGAAAAATAAGAATTAAAATGAAAGAGAACAGTAAAAATGATTCCCACCATTTTTAGATACCACAATATATTTTTTCATAAATACCACATGGATTGTCTTTTTATCACACCGGAACCTATATATCATCGAGAATGATTTTTAGATTATGTTTTGTCATGGATCGGTCTACCTAAGTGGCTACTGGTGTTCTGAGGAATACAATAGGGGTGGTGTACTTTTATACTGAAGAAAAATATTCACAAGAAAATATATTAATAATTAAAATATAATAAATTATTTTAAATGTGAAATTATAAACATGTTCATATATTAAAAATATAGTATAAGGATGAGTATAAAGACAGTCATTGAATAAAAATAATGCATTGTGGGTGATTTTTGACCCTCATCTCTTAGTTTTTATCCATATTAAACCCTTTTTATGACCACTATGATATTAAAATTTTATAAAAATTTGTGAGTAAAGAATATCATAATATAAATAACTGTCACACATTAGTATGAAATTATATTATAAACCATATTCAAAAAAAATTCTATGGGTGATATTTATGTTCATTTCATGTCATTTAATAAGATATTATTTAACATAAGATATAATTAAAGTTGTCTTTCAGACTATTTAAATGTTTTTAATATATATAAATCAAGATTGAAAAAGAAAAAAATAATGTCATGATAATAAAATATCATGAATATTATTCATCTATAGATGATTCATTTGAGAATGTACTTACATTAGTTATTATCATTATTTTTCTAGATTAATTTTATATTATGTTTGGGATGGAATATATTTCAATATATAAATACCACATTAATTACCAAGGACATAAAATTATTTTTGATATTCAAAAATAATCAACGATATTCTATCATTATAATGATAAATATGAAAATATAATGGAAAAAACATCAAATATATAGGTATTGATTCGCATTAAAGAGGGGTTGTTATATAAGATGTTTTTGGAGAAACTCAACAGTGATGATATGTTTATTTTGTGCGTGTTTTCCAATGTCTCTCTATAAATTTTTCCCATATTTCAGAAAAAATGGTATGTTGAGTACACCATAAATATTATATATAAGTCCATAAATATTTAAAATACTCCATATTTAATGGCCATTATTGAATAAAATCAATTGAAAATGTAAATCAATGATAACGTTGATAAGGGATTCTTTTGGCCAAACGTGTCACCTTAGTGAGTACTTATAATTTTTTAAAAGAAATATGTATATATATATGGTTCTTTAAAGATTTTTGTTATCTAAAATAGATCAAAATCAATAAAAAGTATCATTTACCATGTTGTGATGACATACTTCATCAGCTTCATGGGGTTAAATAATTTCCATGATATACAGTTTTTCAACATATCATCAATTGAAGGTAAAAACATGGTTTCTTTCAATTAAAAAAATCAATAAAATTTATGTACATTATGAATATGTACTAATTCCATTTAGTCATACTATTTCCCATGATATCTTGAAATTTCTAAGGAATATTGTCTTTATAGATTACCTTGAGATGTTTTGGTTGTAATTATAGATTATCATCACATTTAATCCATGTAAAGTAATAGAAAGAAGACCATATGAGAACTATAAAAAATATACAAGAAAATGATAAAAAATTTAAAATTATTAAAAAATGTGAATTTTGGATGCAAAATGGTTTCTGTTTTTAGGTCTTATATTCTTATGAGAGGGTGAATGAGTAGATCCATCATTGATGGGTGATATTAAATATTAGAACATAGGATGAAATTTTGCTGGGAACTTTTTTCATCATGGTTTTAAGAACATTATCTATATTTTCTTTAGAGAAAACCTCAGGAATATATTGACCAATAAACATGTTAACTCAGTAGGGGTAAATTTTCATCCTGATAGTTGAATTTTTTTAAAATTATGAGGAACTAAAGGGATTATTAGTCATCACTCCAATACTATCATTTAACTAAAATTTATAAGTGTTTATAATATATATGGATGCATCCAAGAATTTATTATAGTGAATTTTCATGAATAATAACATGGTTATATCTTATTCTTCTAAAAAATAAATTTTCATTGATTAAATCACACATCTCTATATTTCATATTTATATGGGGTAATTTTTTCCATAAATATATATATACATTACCATTATGGAATAATGTGTGATATAAGTCCGTAAAAAAATAAATATTATATTAACACATAATGGGTTGAATATTCTTTATAAATAATGAATATATTTGATTAAGTATTATGAACACTTGACAAATTAAAACACAGGTAATGAAAACAAGGTATCTAATGCTTAGAGTAGAATGTATCATGACAAATTATCTATGATGACGATTGAAAAATATTATATGTCATTGGATTTTAAATGTATGGCTCTATATAGACATGATGAAAGTAGATAAATCATATATATAACTATTTATTCTTCACCTGTATATCCTATAAGATATTTATGAGGCCTGAGAATAAGATGTTGACCTATTAAATATGGTGTGAAAATTTATTGAGTTTAATCTTGAACATGATGAAATTATATAGTT
This sequence comes from Viscum album, assembly GCA_963277665.1. NCBI lineage: Eukaryota > Viridiplantae > Streptophyta > Magnoliopsida > Santalales > Viscaceae > Viscum > Viscum album. The sequence goes on along the minus strand of OY728125.1, from coordinate 1,389,527,800 downwards.
CAAGAACCATGTTTTTGTTATATCCATAATATATTTTAATAATAATATATTAGAGGAATCTCACTCTTATATATTCTTTATTCATTATATAAGTATAAAGATGAATATATACAAGAAATGATATTTATGGTTGGATGGTATAAAGAGAATTACAGTAGAGTTTCTATCAAGGTGATTTGAATTTCCTCAAAATAAAGCTTACAGACAATACTCTTAGTGGAAATTACATCTTTTAATCATTCCATAATGTAAATTGAAAAAAATCCACGTATTTCATGGTTTGACTCACAAAAATATCTGGAGGGAACAATTCAATATGTGTTATAGCTTACGACCTATCAATGTCAGCACACATAGTTGTTGGTAAATAAAACTACTATATTTTTTTATTATACATAATACATAGTATATAAGTTGTAATGTTTCATCGATTACCACATTCCATTGTGTCTGGTCAGGATACAAAATTTACATTGATGTTCTAGAGATGTCTTAAACATGCACTAGTTGTTGAGGCCAGTTTCATTAGTTTATGTAGTAATCTGATATATGGTCAGAATGATAGAGTAATTAAATACCTATATGATATGCTGAGATCCTATGGTATTAATTTAATGTTTTTTCATATGAAAAACATCCCCTATTTAATTTTTTTTTATAAAAATATATTTTACCCAATAATTCACATCAATCATTTGGAATCCCTCTATGTAATGAAGTTTTATACTCCATCATGATTGAATGTAGATAGATAATGAAATATATTGAGGCATAATAATGTTGTAGAAATTGGAGATAATTTTAGAGACATATATTGACACGTCAAGGATATATAGAGTTAGTAAAAAATTTATGCTGACAATCACCAATATAATCAATAATTTGTATTTGGAGAAAACAGTTTCTATATAAATCCTAGGTGATGAAGGAAATTAGATTTGGAAAGGGAGGAAAAAACGAGCTTCATATATCTATCCCTTGTATGTTATTGAATATATCAAGATAATAACAAAGCATTTGACAATTTAAAATAACTTCTAACAATATCATTATGAGTTCTGTTAATATCACTTAAGGAGTATCATATTGGATAATTAGAATGTGCTGAATTAAGTGGTTATAATGATAGGGAATGACATATATTATAATTAATTGATAATAGAGATTTTTTATTGTATATATGAAGTGATGTGAATAAAAATCACTCCAATATTCAATAATTTATTGATGGTACCACCATTTTAAAGAAGATATGTATGAACCTAATTTTTTCACGAGGCAGAAGTATTCTCCTTTGATAATATCAATGTGATGAATTATAACAGAGAAATTAATTTTAAGTGGGTATCATATAACACCGTAAGTATTTATGAATTTTTTTTGAATAAACTAAAATTAATTGATATCATTAATTACAAATAACTCCGAGTTTGTCTTGAATTACAAAAATCACTACGTTCAACTTATTTTACATGTGACTTTAAGATTTATAAAACTATGATATATTATTAATATTAGTATTTACAAGTGACTGTTATAACAAAGCCATTAAATTTGTGATATGTGTGATAAAAAATTAAATTTTATTTATCATTTTTAATGGTTTATATAAAAAACAATAGTGATAATAAATATATTATTTTTAGAAAAGTGATTATAAATTAGTAAAATTATAAGTTTCTAAAACAAATATTTTATATTTAATTTGTTCAACAATTAATAAAAGTAAATTTTATCAATATTTGAAAATTAATTTCGAAAATTAAAAATCATATTTTTATATGTGTCAATTTTATGTACTTTTATATTTTTTAAAAATTTTATGAAATAAAATTTAAAAGTTAACACTTAAAAACTATATCTTATTATAAATTATCTTTTAATTTAAAACTATTAAAAAACACAAAAAATCAAGATGAATTTAAAAGTAAATTTCTTTAAATTATATAGTTATTAATCCTTTTTAAATCACATTAATTATGTCCATAATTAACTATTAAAAAAATTAAAATGTTTTAACTTGTTCAATTTAAAACCCTCTTTTTCATCACAATGGTGTGTTTACTTTTATATTAAATTAGTTTTTACACTATGAGTTGAATATAATACAATTTATTCCATATTTTCAATCATCATTATTTATATAATATAATAATTTCATCAAAAAATTTTCCTATAAAAACAATTAAAAATAATAATATTTTCATATTCCTGTTAAGGTAAAAATTGGTTTATTGAGAATTAAACTAAGTTGTTAAGTGTTAAAAATGTCAATTTTCTTTTACCAAAACAATTATATGGCCATATATAATCATTAACACATAAAATAAAAAACAATGAACAAATTGGGAATCTTTTCTATTTTGGTAAATGTTTTTATTTCTTTTTCAATCCAAAAATTATATTTGCGCCACTTATCTTACTCATAAAAGGCCACCACCTATCATCCCCACACAACACATCCAAAACTACTGTTTCTGTTATAGAACATAAAAAACCACCATACACACTACCTATCATTATATAAAAATTTCATTAATCTTATTCCCATCATTGGAACGAATCTTTGTGAATCATAAGGACATTACATGAATAAGAGGTAACATTCTTCAATCAGTGTTCTTATATAATTTCTACGTCCACCTCCTTAAAAAATTATTAGAAAATGATAATATGAAAAAACATTATCTATAGTATAACATGATTTTATTATTCTATTATCTTGAACCACATCCATATCATATTCCCTCAAATGTGAAACAACATCATCAGTCATGTGTACAGCTAACAACTACCCTATAAAGAGATATACTACATTATACATCAACAACACTCATGATTAGATTTAATAATGAATTTAATTTATATGTATAATAAATTTACCATGAATATAATTCATTAATTTAATTACCAATTATACTAATTTATTTTTCATTCAGTAGTTTATATGTAATCATCACTCATGTATATTGTGGTCAACGTCCTTACGATACAATGTGATTTTTCATTCACTGACCTTTTTAAAAGAAGGTAATAAGATAAATATATTATAAATATGTTGGATATATATGAAATTTAAATTATTATTTTAATTTAATATATTATTGTTCATCGTTTCCATTTATCTGTCAATAAAATATTAGCAATATTCTTACATATAAATGGCCAACTATCTCCTTGAATGGTGTATTTAATTCTTTATCTCTTGCAAATATTTATAGAATACAATAAATATATATATACTGAATATATAATATATTTATATCATTATTAACATTATATATATGATTTATAGTTGAATAATGTAATGGTACCGAAAATAGAAATTCCAAACAAACATGAAAAAAAATTATTTTATTAACTGAAACACAATTTAATCATGAAATTGTTTTTTATGTGTAATAAAAGGGTATACTTAAATTATATATAACATGTTATATATGATTAGGGACAATTAATTAATGTATAATAACATTAAAATAATTATAAAGTAAAATATAGTATATTTGAGGTTAAAGGGACTTCAAATATTGTATTTATTTCTCAAATTGCCTTCATTAGAACTTAAATTGTATTATTCGCCTATATAAATATATCATTATTATATACAAAAAATTTAAATTTATGCTCATGAATCTCATTATTTGTAGGATAATTAATTTTTCTATTGTTATTGTTCATTAATGGGTAAAAAATTTAATACATTCTAATGTGTAGAGGGATTTAAGATACAGTGTCATTATTTATTAGTATTATTTATTTTTATGATTCCGATGACGAAATATTATGATCTATCTCTTAAGAATTTAATGGATTTTTCTATAATTTGGTTTTGTAATAATAATTTAATTATACCATAATTTTCCTCACTCATTATTTCTTAACATTTTTTTGGACAACCAAAAATAAACTATTTCTGTTACAAGTCCATGTTTCATAAATTTTTTTTCGAAAATTGTATTAATATTTATATATGATTTTTAAATGAAAATTATGAATTTTTGAATTTATAATGCTTTTAAAATGAATCATTATTTACTTTTGAAACAAGTACATTTTAATCTTTAATGAAAGAGGGAAAGTAATCATTCCATCAATGCTAAATAATTAAACATAATTTCAAAATTTCAAAATTCTAATACCATTATTTTATTTCAATATTCATTTATGCGTTTTAATGATTATTTTGAATTATATTTATTTCCAAAATTATTTTATTATGTTTATTTTCAAAATATTATTTTCAGTGAAAGTTCTTTTCTGAATTAAATTGTCTATGTGATCTTTCAAAATAATTTTCCATCTAATATGACATAATTTGAGATTACATATGATTTATTAGGGATAGAATCTAACTATGTCATTATCAATATTCTTCTAAGTGGCTAATGATTATAATGAAAATTTATTTATAGAAAATGTTTTTCTTTCAAATTATATGTGATGATAAAATGATTACGAATCCCATTTCTTCTTCATGGGGTTTCCAATGTTGAAATAATTAAGAACCACGTTTATTTTTTACCATTTATGTCAATATGAGATTATTATGGAACCGAATTTATTTCATCTGTTCTTTTATAATGAATCATTTTTTTCATTCCATTGAATAGTATTATATCATATTCATTATTTGGTGGGTGGTGAAAATATATCTCTTCAATTACGCATTGATGATTGATATCTGATGAAGTAAATATAAAGATAATGGGGATAAAACCCAGTTTAGTTGGAGATTCTATCCAATATTATAGTCTTCATATTAATTCATTAATTACTATGTTGGTTTAAGGAGAGAACCGATTTTACGATTATTATATCAACAATAGTCATTGAAATACTATAAAATTGATTTAATATTCTTATGTGTATTACAAAAATGTTACATTTTATTCCATTGTTATAATCTCGTGGATCATGTTTTATGATTTTATTATGATACATTATTTCTGAATTAAAAATATATATGTTGTTACACTTTTTTACTATCTATGACAGGTATTTTTTGATTCTCAAATGTTATTATAAATTTCACATACCTGTATGCTTCTGATCTGTTGAGTTCCTTTATGTTCATCCTTTTTAATCATCTAATTTAACCATTTATTATGTTTCATTTCCCTAGGGTATGAATAATTATTTTAGCTCTAATGTTTTTTAAAGGGATATAGTTATTATTAACATTATGGGAGATAACATAGATCAAATATTGTCCTGATATTTATGTTCCCATGTTTCCAATGGAATTACACCAAAATTAATATAGTGTAGATCATTGTGTAATATAACGAATATTAATATATTATGATTTAATATTTTTGTATGAGTTGTTTGGTTTTTTTCATATTGAGCATTCATATATGGTTTTTATCTTTTTGGAATATCATATTCATATTTGGTATCCTTGGAACATTACTAGATATTAATTATAGACATTATGAAATATTACATAACACAATTGATTCTATAGGGACACACCTAAACTATTCATATTTTTATCAGTAGAAATATATATTTTCTTGTAGTAAGAAACATTTTTTATCCAGGCTGAGATATATTAATTATTAATTATCAATAAAATAATGAAAAATAAAAAAATTATTCACAAAGAAATAGATTCATTACATGAATTAATAGTATTTATTTATCTATTCTTATTATTATAAATAAATAAATAATTATTTACTCTTTCAAATATGATATATCTAATTTCTCAAATATATAAATAATTATTTCATTTTATATGATATGAGTAAAATATGTATTTATTTATTATTATATTTAACAGTTGGATATTGATATTAAATGTATAATAACTAATTATTTGTTAAATATTTAGTTATTTAATTATATGAGTATTAGAATAAATTTTGACATCATTGGACTATGACTAGAAAATTTGTTAATTATATTTATTAAAAAACACAGAACATATCAATGGGGATGTAAAAACCAAATTATTATGATTATGATAAATTATTATTTACTATACAATAGATAATGTATATCATCATGTGGATTAGAATAAAACATGAAAAAATAATATTATCTTTATATTATAAGTCATGGGGTTGCTGTCAATTTTAATATATTATTAAGATAATATGTGTAGTTAATTATTACGAAACATTAATAATTAGTTTATAAATAGGTAATTATAAGAATTGTGGTGTGACACTTTTTTTAAAAAACACTCTCATCAATAAATAATTTAATTTTCATGAAGATTATGTCTAATGTTTTCCTTTAAACTTGAGAAATTATTTATTCCTCTATTTCTCGTATACTAAATATATGAAAAAAATATCCATTTCTGATCAATGTTATCAGAAGAAAGATAATGAGAGTTTTTACACACATAAGGTAACTATACATGTAATAAATTAATAAATTAAATTAATTATATGTTACTTTGTTATTATATTATATGTTTTAATGAAATTGTAGAAAACATTTATGTTATGTGGAGCATTATATGTTTAAAACATAGTTTCTAGTTACTCGATTTCGGCTGTACATGAGGGATCCCCATTTGACAGTGGGGATTCACCTTATTTGATCATGTTAAGCTCATCAATGTGAAAATAATAGAAGTAGACAAATGGTTCCATTATTTTTTACTAATAGCGGAATCATTGTTAATTCATGGCTGAGTAACTCATATGATTATGTTTTTCTCCTTGTAAAGAATGTTAAAAAAATTACTCTTTTTTCATTTCTTGTCACAAACCGAATCTGGTCGCTAGCAAACCGACACCAAACCCGGCTCATGGAAATGCATGAAGGGTGTTCATTGTCCCCACAGGCTGGCACAAGTGCTCGAGTATCATTAATTTAGATTTGGGAACGATTTACCCTAGTATGAAAGCATAAAACATTAAAAACAATCCATAATATAAATCTGAAATTTTCATTATAAACAATTATTAACAAAACATTATCTGAATACATATGTTTAAAGACACAACAAGTGGTCAAAATACAAATAATGATAACATGAAGACTTCCCCATGGACTCTACATGACAAGGGGTTATCACCCGCAAGCCTTCTCCACAACTCCGCACCAGCGATGTGGACTAACACACTGAACCGCCATCACCCTTAGACATTCCTTTACCAGAGTCAAACAAGACCAAGTATAATTACACCCAAGGGGTGTAAATATGGTGTCAGCATAATACCAGTAGGATAAAACCCAATGATTCCAAATATCATGCAATAAAACGTGATAAATCAAGCAGTTTTAATAGGAAATGAAAAGCAGTGTTAAAATTCCAAGAAATGTAACTTTCATTTGTAAACAGTTTTCAATCCAAAAATTTTAGAATGTTCACACATTTAAATATAAATGTTGATAATTTAATTTACTTCCAAACACACTGTAATAAATGGATAAATACTATAGATCTAATGAGCAACAACATTGGGAACACCCTTAGGCACTAGGTTTTCTTGGGCCCTATGTACCTCGTACCTCGGTGTAAAGTAACCATAGAAAAATCTGTTCTCATGCACAATCCAATAGTAGGGAACTTACCCATAACCTAGTGGTCCCAAATAATCATCCACATAGTTTAGTTAGAGTTTCATTTATCCAAATTCTATGTGAAACAGGGACAAAACATATCTGGTCCACTAGCCGTACTAGTACAAATCCGCCCCACCTAGGTACCCGAGCTTCCCCTTTTGTGCTCAATAAATTTCAGCATGAAACGTAAATAAATTTTCATATAAAACATCATTAATGTTCAAACACAAACAATACAGTAGCTATCACAGTTTATACCACATAAAACACGCAACAAAACACTTTGATTTTTAATAAAACAACCTCTCAAAATCTCACATTATTTTGCACCAAAAATTCATTAAAATATACACTTTTCACACTATGTTCACAATTTTAATTCAAAAAAAACAAAATTCAGTTCAATACCCTTTAATGAAACAAAAAATTCAGTAATGGGACAGCCCCATGTGAACCAAAAAGTAATATCCTTTAAAAACCCCCATTTTCACAAAAACACGACACTTTAAGACCATTTGCTTCCCAAAACCCATCTAAGCAAACATTATAAACAACATACAAAAACAATAAACATTAAAAACATTATTTCCAGTATTAATAAAACTCAATAAAATCAATTATTTAATTATAGGACAACCCCAAATGAACCAATAAAAGATTTGTATGTAAACCCCCCAATTTCACCAAAAAATGGCACTTAAAAATCATTGGATTTATAAATGCAACTAAATACAATTTTTTCAAAAACATTAAAATAATATAAACATTAAAATACAAAAAAACACAGCAAGCTAAGACACAAAAATTGCATGCAGAATGGAATCACCTACCAAATGATTCAAGAACCTCAAATCCTAGTGTGGACCTTCAACCACACCACCATCACACCATAAGGGAGTGAGATCAAACCTAAAACCACTTTATTGGACCAAGAAATTCAAAATGTGACCATAGGTATCAAGACCTAGCTTTTGGAAATTTGGGTATTAATGAAAAAAGGAAGAAAAGGAAAAGGAAGGAACATAGAAGGATAGTCAATTACTTGAGAAATCTGGACGATTTTAGTAACCTAAGTAGTTCGGCCCTAATTCGTGATAGATACGGTCTCCAAAGTGGGGTAAATGAAGCTGGGGGTGCAGATAGATACATTGGGAGAAGGTGAGAGGTGGAAGCACTGAAAAAGGATAAAAAATTAATATTTTATTAAAGAATTACAAAAAACAATTTAAAATTGGAAATTGGGTTTCGGGTTGGCCAAATACCTAATTTCATCACCAAAATCCAAGATGCTAATTATTTTTTAAGGGGACAAAAAATATTTGGTGGTTTTAATTGTTAAATTAAGGTCATTTTTGAATTTTAATAGGTGAATAAGATTAAAAAACAAAGGAGTTATTAAAGAAAAAAAATTTATTATCAAACCTATAAATGGACTCTCGGGTTGACCCAAATTTTGGAGACCCACCATTTCCTTCAAAAATGCTTGGAAAACCCAAAAATAAAAGCAAGAATGTAAATTAAATGAAAACTACCTTTAAAATATGTCATGTATGTGACAATTATCCCCGCCATGAATTAATTTCTACCCCGAAGAGTCAAAATTATGCTTGATTGGAAAACAAGAATGAGTACGCATCCTCAACCAATGACTTTCACTCCCATGTCTCATGTGTATCATTCCCAAGCTGCCATAGAAGCTGGACTAATGGAACAGAATTCCATCGAAGTATCATTTCTTGGTAGTCCACTATTTTCACTGGCCTCTCAACAATAGGCAAGTCAGGCTCTATCTCCAGCTCTTCCCAACTCAACACATGGGACGAATCCGGGTATTATTTCTTCAACTGTGAAACATGGAAGACATCAGTGATGGACTTCAATTGAGAAGGTAAGTCCAACCTATATGATACCTTTCCAATACGCTCAATGATCTCAAACAACCTGATATGCCATGGCGTCATCTTACCTCTCTTCCCCAATCGACGATGACCCACACGAGGGGCCACTTTCAAGAAAACCCTATCACCAACAGAAAACACTAGGTCTCGACGCCTCCGGTCAGCAAAAGATTTATGATGAAACTGAGCTGCCAATAAGCATTGCCTAATCAGATTTACATTATCAGAAGTCTCTTGCACAAGGCTCAGCCCCAACAGTGAAGTCTCTCCTACCTCAGCCCAACACAGGGGGACCGACATGGCCGACCATAGAGCGACTCAAATGGGGCCATTCGATTCGAGGATTAGTAACTATTATTATAATAAAACTCCACCAATCCCAAATGGATATCCCATGAAACTCCAAAGTCTAGGACACATGCATGAAGCATGTCCTCCAATATCTGATTCGCCCGCTCTGTCTTACCATCCGTCTAAGGATGTTATGCTGTGATCATCTTAATCTGGGACGCCATGGCCTTCTAAAGGCCTTACCAAAATCGAGATGTGAAACGCGGTTCTCTATCTGAGAAAACTGCTCATGGAACACCATGGAGTCTTACCACCTTCTGAAGATACAAACGGTCCAACTCATCCACTTTAAAAGTTTCTCTGATCGTAATGAAGTGGGATGATTTGGTCAGACTATTAATCACCACCCAAATGTAATTATTAACCTGAGGTATATGAGGTGATCCAACAATGAAGTCCATGGAGACCTCGTCCCACTTCTATGTAAGAATGGGTTGTGGTTGGAGAAAAAAGGAGGGACTTTGGTGCTCTCCTTTCACTTGCTGGCATGTGTAGCATCTCGACACAATGTCTTCTATGTCCCGTCTCATACCAGGCCACCAAAACTGCCGACGGACATCATAATACATCTTAGTGGCACCAGGATGGACATCCCACTGAGACTGGTGGATATCCTGCATCACCAAATTCTATAGAGATAACGGCACTACTAAATGTGTAACACCCCAGGTAAATAAAGAGTATGACAGTTTTACATTTATCCATATTTGTGAATAAAATATTAATATGACTTTAAACGGTACGCTATGCTCGATGGCATACCCAACACACAACAACGAGTTTCATGGGAATCTTACGTTGCACTCTAATAATAAAATAATATTATTGTAAATGGTAGTTAACAAGTAGCCGTTGTATTGGTGGGAATGGATATAAATAACTAAAATACGATTATACATGTTTTTTAAATGTTTTTACATTTATCCAATAAAAGATAAAGGCTTAAAATATGGAAAGAATTCAATTTTAGGCGTATATGCCTTAGTTTTCACTAAAGGTTCACTTATCGCCTTTTGATGGAAAACCGTTATTAAATATAGTTTTGTTCACTATTATAAATTCTATTGGAACAAATAAAACTCTTCTAAAGAATTGGGACATAAAAATTTACTTCGTGTAAATTTTTGGTATCTTTCCGGTAAAGATCATTTTTAATGAATAGTGTAAAATGTTGTATTTTAATTCAAAACCTTTTTTAATATAATTTATTTATATGATTATATTATCTTTTTAATTGGTTTTAAAGTGAAATTATAATATATTTTTACCATTAAATCCAATAGTGTTCGTTGAAATTAATTTCACTTTGAAATCAGACTTAAAATAGTGTCAATCTTTTGATACTTATTATTTCATAAAAACACGCTATTTGCTCTGACATCAGGAAATAATTATTAAATTAATTAATGTGACTTATAAGTTTTGAATTTTGTAAAATAGACTTCATTTTTGAATTCGGAATATCAAATATAGCTTAGGGTGAATTTTTGGGATTTTTCTAAAAAACTTCAATTTTTGATGAATAGTGAAACCACTAAGTGGTACTTATAAAAACTGGTTTTTCCGTTTAAAAGAAATTTTTCCATCTTTGTGTTTTTAATTTCAAAAATCTGACATACATGGTTTTCATTAAAAAGTCAAATTTGGTTCAATTGTATAAAAATATTTTTTTGGTGAATAGTAACTTATTAAGTTTTTAATCGCGATTAGAGGTAATTAGTGTAGTTTATGGTATGAATAATGTTTTAATAAAATGAGATGACCTATACACATGTCCTACCCTCCTTTTATGTGTCATGGCCAACCAATAAAATCCATGGGTCAACTTGGGGACCCCATGGAGCCACTTTGGTCGGAAAATGACATAAATTTCTTTTTATTTAATGTTAAAGTAAAAATGACACAAACATGAAATGTTTTACTAAAACAATTTTTACATGGGGTTATAGAGGTCATTGTTTTGACTATAAATAGTCATTGGAAATCTAAAAAGATTTCAAACATCATAGTAGTTTTTTTATAATTTTTAGACATTAACAAAATTAAATTATTTATGACATCATGATGATGCATCGATGACCTCATTATTTAACGATTTCAATAATATGGAAAGATAATGTAATATCTAAGACCTAAACATGTTCAAAACCTATTGGATGATTGGATTACGAACCCTTATCACCTTAGCCTCTAAATACATCAATTTGGGACCTTTAAAATCCGAAACGCTTTTGAAAATAAAGTAACATTTTGTAACATTACAAGAGTGTCCATCCTCTCCTCTTATAAAAGGCCCCCACCTCTACCTCCTTACCCACACTCCCAAAGCTTTTGTCTCGGCCAAACCCTGTCCATTTTGTCTCTCCAATTCCCTCTATTACTCCTTGAAGCCTCACTTTTGTCATAGGTCTTCCCATGGAAGCCTTTGAGCTCAAACCAAAGAGAGTTACCCAATTTTAAGGTAATGTCTTCACTTGTGTCCTTTTGTTTTATTTTGCTTCTCCAACCCCCTAAACTATTTTTATTAATTTATTTTGTAACAAATACAGTATCTTAAATATACTAGGATGTTGTTATAATAAGTATTTGAGATACACTTACACACACCTACATCTAATTGTTAAAGAACATATTGTTTCCGTGGAAGGAAAATTTCTGCCTCCTGAAACGATGATTGTTCAACATTCTTCTAACACCTTCAAATGTGGCCATTAAGATGACAATATATTTATATATGATATCTAATATTTTTATTTTTTACTTAAGCTTATTTATTTTTCATTTAGGTCATACCTTTATGGTTTCCATTATGGGTAAACGTGATATCTTGATTTAAGGAAGTGCGGACTACCGCCCCCTCAAAGTGATTTGATTCGTTAATACCATATGTGGTATGTATAAAGGATACATTTAATGATATTATATATGATACCATACTGGAATTAAAATACTATTATGTATAATTATGTTTTAATTCCACGAAATATGAAATAGAAATGGAAGTAGCGTTCATGCTTACGTACGGCTTACCGTCTCCATGAACGGTACATTTCATTTCTTATCTCAAAATGTTATGTAATATTGTACGTACATATATATAATGTATATATATGTAATATATTACATCTAAATTATTTATATCATTCTGGAATTACAATATATATATATCTCTCTCATTTTATTTAATTCCATTAATATGACAAAAAATGAAAGTAACATTCATTCGTACGTACGACCTACCGTCTCCATGGACGGTGCTTTTCATTTTTTATCTCCAAATGATATGGAATAGTATAAAATGAATATTTACTGGATATATATGATATTTTAATAATTAATACTATTATCGAAATTATTTACTTATAACTACATGGGCAATCTTTTTTCAAACAAGTTCATTTTTGACTCATGTACCTAACATCAGCAAAAACGTCTGATATGAACTAACATTATTAAACAATTATTATAACATTATAATATGTGATATGAACTGAATAATAATATTTAAAGGAGGTACTTAAGAAATTATTAATTGACCAAAGTTTATTATTCAGGAATATAAAGAAATGAACAAGACAAGTTAGACTTGAGGTAAGGGATCCTACTCCTCTCTTTCTTTTTTAAGTACACTCTTTTATGTCATTCCTTTTAAACTAATATTTCCTGTGATCGGGTTGTTCTTTTATATTACTAATACTGTAAGTTTTATGTTCATATGATGAGAGACCCTATTCTCTCTCATCTAATCCATTTTGGATGTTTTGAGTGTCGCCGTTAGGCTGCCGAAGTTTCGTAAGAGATCTAACCTGTCTCTTTCTTTTTAAGTACTCTCCTCTATGTCACTTATTTTAAGCTCCTCTTTGTTATGTTGGGGGATGTTATTTTATATTCCTCTTGTTTTAAACATTATGTTAATATGATAAGAGACCCTATTTGATCTCATCAATCCATTTTTGTATGTTTTAAGTGGCACCGTTAGGCTGCCGAGTTTTCGTAAGGGATTTTTCATCTCACTTTTATTCGTGTGAGATTTATGCAACATTTTCCACAATTTCCATTGAGTGGTGTATGTAATGACCATTATTTTACTCATTGTGTAATATAATTTCATTTATGTGTATTTACATCAATGTTGTATTGTCCTTCTTTCACGGGGTGCATGTCTTGAAAGATACCCATGTCGGTAAAGGAACCTTTCACCTTCCTCCTTTTAAAAGACATCTTTTGTTATGTCTTTTAATTCACATAATATTATGTTGGGATATGTTATTATATATCTTATTTATTTAAATTTTATTTCCATGTGATGAAATACCCTTTTTATCTCTCATCAACTCATTTTATGAATTTTGTAGTGACGTCGTTAGGCTGTCAAATTTTTGCAAGGGAACTTCTTAACCAAAATTTGATTCTTTAGGATAAACTTGTAATCCTTGAATATGTTGTTCTATGAATATGTGTGAATAACCTCTGATTGTTTTACACATAATATCCACTTATATTTCATTTATTCATTTGTCACACATAATTATTTAATTGATTTATCCTCAATCCGAGGATATCGTCTTTGAATGGGACATCGTCTCAATCTCCATTCATTGAGGCATATTTTGTTCTATACACAACTTTCTTTTATACAGTTTATAAACCCATTTTACTTTTACATTTATTCAAAAGGATTATTTTTTATACGAAGCGTTTACTAAATGACAAAAGGGAATGTTTTTGTCATACGTATGCGGCGACAATGACTTCTCTGTCGTCGTGACCATTATTTGAGTTTCAACTTCCTCTACAAGCCATACCTTCTTTTTAAAAGAAAAATAAATACAATGTTTTACATTTCATTTATTTTTTTATTGAAAATGGTTTTCATAATGTTTTTATATCAATGTGTTGTATTTATATCTTGTGATTGAAAGGTGTAAATGTTATGTTTCCTTTATGCATGTTTTATGTGATACGATTATATTATGATTCTTGGGCATTGTTATGAAGACGGGTGGTTACTTGATAAACTAAGGGCAGGTGAGCCCGATATATCTCTCCAATGCATTGGGTAATGTGAAGGAGTGAAATGTGAAGGTTTTCCGAAGCGATTTAGGGAATATACTGTCGTGGGTATTCCGAACGTAACCAAGTGGGTTACACCCTACGTAAGAATGTTATGAATGCCTCTAGTTACCTTTTATGACTTATGATTTCTATGATTTACTCATGATATGATGAGGTATGTTAAAGTGCCTATGTTTTATGGGTAAAGTATGATTTTATTCTTATGTATATATGAACTCATGTTTCCTTTCCGTATTTTTAAAACCCTTACTGAGCATTTTATGCTCATCCCATGTTTTTGAAATGTTTTCACAGGTCAAGGTAAAGGTACATGTTGTGATGATAGTGTCAAGGAAGTTTCAAGAAAGAATCTATGTTTTATTTTAATTATGTTTCCGTTGATGGGAAGAATGAATACTATCTTTTATGTAACCACTTTGTTTAAATGTGTAATGTAATGCAAGTTTCATGATCTAATTATCTAAAACTATAAACCTGAAAAGATCCTCAATGTGTAATCTTGTAATAACTCAAGATGAAGTAAGGTTTAAGGCTAGGGCCTTATAAAACGGCCCATGAAGCACAAGATGCCCTTGGGAGACGACGACCAACCAGAGGATGTCTACCCATCATGAAGAAACTGCTTCGACCGCTGACAAAGCTCATCACTAGGATGTTCCCGCTGAATCAACTCCAACAGAGAAGGAGTAAACTAGACGCTCTCCAAGAATGCCCCTCCAATGGGTTCCCTCGTCTCTACATGCATTTGAGAAAAGAGCCCCATCAATTTCCACTCATAACTAGACTTCGTCAAAGCCTACACTGGAACTCTTCTACTCAATTCATCGGCCACCACATTACCCTTGCCTGGGGTATAGACAATGTCAAAGTCGAACCCCTGAAAGTACTCGATCCAGCAACGCTGCATCAAGTTGAGGTCCTTATGTGAGAATATATAAGCTAAGCTTTTGTGATCAGAGTAGGCCACAATCTTCTCTCCAAAGAGGTAGTGATGCCAAGTCTTCAAATCATGCATCACCGATGCAAAATCCAAGTCATGGGTTGGGTAGTTATTTTCGTGTGGTCGGAGTTGGTGAGAGCCATAAGCCACCACGTGATCATCCTGCATAAGCACGCACCCAATACCCAAACTAGAAGCATCATAATAGACCACATATCCCTTTCCATCCTCTGTCAAAATCAACACCGGGGGGGTAGTCAACCGCCTCTTCAGCTCCTCGAATGATGCCTGCCATTCTAGACCCCATACAAACTTCACCCCGTTCTGGGTGAGGGCAGTCACCAGTGAAGTAAGCTGAGAGAAATTCCGAACGAATCACCTGTAATAAATAGCCAGGCCAAGGAAACTCATAATCTCAAACACATTCTTGGGCTACTCCCATTAAAAAATCGCACTAATCTTCTCAGGGTCCACTAAAACTCTGTGCTTTGATATCACATGCCCCAGAAATCTCACCTCCTTGATTCAGAAAAATCTCTTTGACAAATTTTCATAGAGGCGGTGATTCCATAATGTACCCAAAACGATCCTCAAGTTATGTTTGTGTTCCTCCTCAGATCTAGAGTATACCATAATGTCATCTACGAACACCACAACAATGGAATTGAAATACTGATGGAACACACTATTCATAAGTTCCATAAATACTACTGCATCATTGGTCAATCCAAAGGGCATGACCAAAATACTCAAAGTGGCAGTACCTGCTTCAGAAGGCAGTCTTTGGGATATCTGACTCCTACACCATGAGTTGATGATACCCTGAACGCAGGTCTATCATTGATAACAACTTTTCCCCATTAAATTGATCAAACAAATCATCTATTCTCGGCAAAGGGTATTTGTTGTTAATTATTACCCTATTTAGCTTCCGGTAGTCAATGCACAACTGGAGGGATTAATCAACCCTTTTCTCGAACAACACTGGAGCAGACCAAGGAGAGACGCTCGGGAGAATGAATCCTTTGGATTCTATGTCATCCAAATGTGTCTTTAATTCCCTCAGCGCGGTGGGGGGAATGCGATAAGAGTGAAGTGATATCGGTTGTGTTCTCGGTCCCAGATCAATCGAAAACCATACAGCCCGCTCTGAGGGAAAACATCAAAAATCATCCGGGAATACCTCCGAATACTCATTCGCTACATGAAGAAGTGAACCATCAGGGGAATGACCATCCTATAGCACGAGTGAAGTTAACTGGAAGATAACACATCCCAACTCTGGGAGTGTAGGCCCCGCGTGACCTGACCGAGGATCCCATTCTCCACAAAAAACCTGACAAATCCCATTAGGTGCCGTGAAACTCACATGCCATCTGTAAGAACTGATGTGTGCCTGGACGTTTACTAGAAAATCCATGCCATGTATTATGTCAAACTATTCCACATCAAGAACATGGGGTCCCACTCTATCTCATCCCCTAACACGGAAAGCACACTCGAGGGGTACCTGAGGCCCTCCTCCTTCTTTTCCAGCAGTGTCACCAACTCCATCGTGAAAGACATAAACTCAGTTGTAAATTTTAAAATTTCTAAAAAATGGGCATAAATGAATGAAAAAGAGGCACCAGTATCAAAAAGAGAAGTAGCTATAGAATATGCAATCAGAATGGTACCTCGAACTGTCGACAGCCCCGCCTCGGATCCTGCTGGTGCACGATCAACCACATGGAGATTTCTAGTATCTGCTTGAGGAAAACCTCTAGTCTGTGGTTTTACCCTAAATTGGCTCTGCCCAGATGTTGACCCATCCCTACCACCATGGCTTCCAAATCGAGATCCCCCAGTCTTCGATGGCTCAGATTGTGCCGGCACTCCTCTTGAGGCCACAGACCCACCCCCACTCGGAAGTGGACGTTCCACTCCAAATAAACGCTGCAAATGCCCCATACCTCCACCCTAGTAACAAGGCTTCGGAGGGAGTGGACATGCTGGTCGTATGTTCCCGGGCATCCCACACGGTTGGCACACGACCGATCTCGCATCAGAAGCCGTAGATGAAAACTACCGTGAAGTGTGTCCGGAATTGCCACCTCCTTTTCCCATGATCATCCCACTTCCTTTTCTTCTTTGAGGATATGCCAATTCCCACTACGAATACTAAAACATAGAAACCATCCCTACCTTTCCTATCAATCTCCACCATGCACGCCCGATCAGTGACCTTGGCATAGGTCCTCAGCTTATATAAGAACACATTGGAGTATATCTCTGGTCACAAGCCTTTCTCAAACCTCTAGGCCTTCGCTTGCTCATTAGAGTCAATTTTTGGAGCATACTAATCGAACTCAGAAAAACGGTTGGCATACTCCATCACATATAGATTCCCCTATACAAGTTCCATGAACTCTCTAGACCTGGCATAAGCCAACACCTCAGGGCAGTACTGTTCATTGATGATATCCTTGAAATCTCCCCAGCGCATCTGCTCATTCATCCCAACCTGAAGCACTGAATCCCACCATTTACGGCATGGACCCTCCCACAGAAAGGAGGAACACTTCACCCTAAGATCCTCGGGTGTTTATAGGAACTCAAACATACACTGGATCTTCTCGAGCCATTCCTCTACCTCTTGGGGTTCTGAGCCCCCTCAGAAGGTTGGAGTCTTATTTTTCAAGAACGCATGCACCTTTTCCTTTCTAGGACTAGACTCATCCTCTCTAACAGGATGTGGAAATAGAGATGGTCCATATCCTAGAGCCTAGATAGCCTAAACCACGGGCTCGACTAGCCTATGATAAATTGGTGTGGGAGAACTCTCTCTGGCTTCCTCCTGTGGGTGCGTGAGAGATTTCCGGGGTGGCATGTTTCTATAAAATGGAACAGTCACAAAACATTACTCAATACCAAAATTATGAAAACTATAATCAGATACATCAAATATGAATAATCTTATCCCATTCCAATAATAAAAGAAACAACTACTCCACATCCGCCTGATGTCCACATGTGGTCTGGAGCCCACACTTCTCACCAGGATGTGATGTCAATCCATAAATTCCAACATCCCCTGGTGACTCAAGCTCTTCCATGAGAGGTGCAGGCCATGCACCCTACTCACAACCAAAACCCCGAGCTCTGATAGTCCTTTCTCATTTCAATCCCGACTCATCCCAAAATAGAAATATAACCCAAAAACTGTATCCTCCCTCTGATACCATTTTGACTCTAACTGAATTTGGTCTCCAACAAACTGACACCAAAATCACCTCATTGAACGGCCTGAAGGGCATTCCCTATCCCCACAGGATGGCACAAGTGCCTAGGTATCATTAATTTAGATTTGGGAACAATTTACCTGAGTATGAATGCATAAATCATTAAAAAAATATACATCTGAAATTTTCATTCTAAACAATTATTAACAAAACCAGATATGAAACATGACCAAGTCTACTTACACCCAAGGTGTGTAAGTAGGGTGTGAGACTAATACCTATAGGATACCACCCAATGATTCCAAATATCGTACAATATAATGTGATAAATTAAGCAGTTTTTATAGGCAAGTAAAAGAAGTGTTAAAATTCCAAGAAATGTATCTTTCATTTGAAAATAGTTTTCAATCCAAAAATTTCAGCATGTTCAAACATTTAAATATATATTTTTCTACTTTAATTTACATACAAACAGACTGTATGAAATGGGTAAACAATACAAATACAATGAGAAACAACAATGGGAACACCCCTATGTACTAGGCAGTCTTGGGCCCTATGTACCTCGTACCTCGGTGTAAAGTAACCATAGAAAAATCTGTTCTCATGCATGAGCCACTAGTAGGGAACATACCCATAACCAAGTGGTCCCCAATAATCATCCACATAGTTTAGTTAGAGTTTTATTTATCCAAATTCTATGTAAAACAGGGACAAAACTCATCCGGTCCACTAGCCGTACTAGTATAAATTTACCTCACCTAGGTACCTGGCCTTCCCCTTTTGTGCTCAATAAATTTCAGCTTGAAACATAAATCAATTATAATATAAAACATCATTACTATTAAAACACAAACAATACAATATCTGTCACATTTTATACCACTTAAAACACGCAACAAAACAGTTAGATTTTTAATAAAACAACCTCTCAAAATCTCACATTATTTTGAACCCAAAAATCTTTGAAATATCCACTTTGCACACTATGTGCACACTTTTAAGTCACAAAAAAAATTCAGTTCAATACCCTTTAATTAAACCAAAAACTAATTTATGGGGTTGCCCCAAGTGATCCAAGAAGTTATATCCTTTTAAAAACCCCCGTTTTCACACAAACACGACACTTTTCGCCCATTTTCTTCCCAAACCCCATCTAAACAAACATTCGTAGAAACATTCAAAAACAATAAACATTAAAAACATGATTTCCCAACCTAATAATATTAAATAAAATAAATTATGTAATTATAGGACAACCCCAAATGAACTAATAAAAGATTTGTATGTAAAACCCCCAATTTCACCAAAAATTGGCACTTAAAATTCAATGGATTTATAAATGACACTAAAACCAATTTTTTCACAAAAACTGAAATGAAATATACATGAAAGTACCAAAAACATAGCAAGATAAGTCACACAAATTTCATGCACAATGGAATCATCTACCAAAACATTCAAGAATCGAAAATCCTTGTGGGGAACTTCATCCACACCACCACCGCACCACAAGGGAGTGAGATCAAACCTAAAACCAGAGTATTAGACCAAGAAACTCAAATTAAGACCCTGGGTACGAAGACCGAGCTTTTGGACATTTGGGTATTAAATATAAAATGGATAAATTTTAAGGATAATGAAGGAACATAGAAGGATAGTCACTTACTTGAGAAATCTGGACGATTTTTGCAACCTGAGAAGTTCTGCCCTAATTCGCGATAGATACGATCTTCAAAAAGGGGGAAACAAAGCTGGGGGTGCGGCTAGGTATAGTGGGAGAATGTCAGAGTTCTAATCACCAAAAAGGATAAACAATGGATATTTTATTAAAGCATTACAAAACAAATTTAAAATTGGAAACGGGCTTTTAGGTTGGCCCAATACCTAATTTTATCACCCAAATCCAATATTCTAATGAATTTTTAAGGGGCCAAAAATTATTTTGTGGTTTAAATAGATAAATAATGTTCATTTTGGAATTTTGAAAGGTGAAAATGGTTTAAAAACGAAGGAGTTGTTAAAAATAAAAATTTATTTTCAAAACTGGAAATGGACTCTCGGGTTGGCCCAAGTTTTAGAGACCCACAATTTCCTTAAAAAATGCATGGAAAACCCCAAGACCAAAGAAATAATGTAAATTAAATGAAAAATACCTTTAATAAATGTCATGTATGTGAAAATTATCATATAACATCTTTTAATACTCAATCTCATCCATTTCACCCATACCCCACTCATTTCTTCCCTTCCTTGCACTAGCCCCACTCTGGTAGAAACACCATGGTTTGAACCTAAACGTATTTTTAGATACAATATCCTCTCAATTTATACATTATAACATCATTTTTTTAGGGATTACTGATCGAGTTAATATATCCTCTTCTATTATCCAACCAATTTTTGTGATTTTTCTTTCTCCCAATTACCACTAACAATTAGTTTAACATTAGGTTGAGGTTTTGGACTCTATTTTTTATAATTCATCGTTTATAGGGTGTGTGGTGGGCCTTTTTTGTCACCCTATTTTGATTTTTGGAATCCAACATAAAAGGTAATGAGTAGTAGACTATTTCATCTTGTCTACTTCCTTTATGAGGTAGTGTTTTCTATATAATCATTTTTTATAACATGTTATAAAGTTATTTACTAGTTTTTAATAACATTTATTATATTTAAAGGACTATTTAAAGATTTTTTATTACTGAAGTGATTTTTTATTAGTCATGGGATCAATCCACATGAAAAGTAGTATAAAAATCACCCATTTTGATATTGAAACATATTTCATGTTTTTAGATTACCTCTTATATTAATGAATTATTTTGGGAAACTATATTATTATTTGTTACTATTAAATCTTTTTAATGGTTTTGCATGAACCTTGGTCACATGTCAAGTGATCACTAGAATAACGTTTTTTCACTTCTAATGGGATTAAAAAAATTAATAATATTTGTAAAAATTTTATTATTTTCATTTATATTTTATAAATACAGGAGCGTTAACCCATATTTAATTAATTATAATTAATGGTTTTCAATACAACATTTTTTTGTGGGTTTTTAGTGGGGTTAAAATAGTTCAATTTCCTGATCATTATAAAATCCTAGATGAAATAATATATTAAAGTAATTTAGGGTGTTATTTGAAATTAGAAATAAAATTACATTAAAAATTGGTTATATGGATCTACATCTAGAGTTGTGTTTAGTAAACATTGTTTTTTGAATTTATAATTGATTTATAAATTTTGTGATTCCCTCTTTATCCTGTTTTATTTTTATATGCTTATTGTGGATTTGGATCCCATGAATGGATTTCCCTCTTGATAAAGGCATATATAATTAATATATTAATGGTTGTGGGGATCATTTTATTTTAGGGTGATGAAGTTGAGGTTTGGTTTGTTTACTTATGGCATTCATTAAATTAATTTGATTCATTATTTTCTAACCATGTTATTTACATTTGTCATGGGAACCTATATAACTATGTTGGAGTATAGACATAAGTTTCACAAGGTATACAAATACTAAAAGTATCTCCAATAATTTAGTGGTAGTTATAGATATGGTGAACTATTTCTATAAGGTAGGTATTATGACTCTTAGGTGGTTGGATTTGGACGAAATATAGGCTTATAGGTTGGTCCAATTTTAACGATGTCTATGAATATATCACTATATGACATAAGGTAGATCCCATAATATATTTTCCATTTGTTGGATGATTTATATAATGGAATACAATTTTTTCTTTAGAATCCCCATTTTTAGAAGCAATTCATTATTTTAATATGGGTTTTATTTTCAATGATATTGGGTGACATTATATTATCCAAGCATCCCCTCAAGTTTTCTTTATAAATTTTTCAAATAAATCATTTTATAATGGATTGAACGAAAGATTTGAAAAAGGAATTGTTTTATGTATCTATTTAATTATTTTAATGAAGTTATTTTTACCTGAATTATTTAATGAAATTAGTATTTTCATGAGATAATTGAAATGTGGTAAAATATATATTTTTTCTTGAGTTTATAGGCTAAATTTATTTCATTAACCAACAACATTTTAATTTCAATAAATATGGGTTGTTTTAATATGTTCATGTGATCTATTTTTAATATAATCTGTTCAAACATTCATTTTATAAATAGTTTTATAAATAAATGTATGAATATTTTTTGGTTTTAGGGATATACTGATTGATAGTGTCCTCAAAACAATTTCATCACAGTTTATGGTTTTTTCCACTTTGTACTAGTCATTGACCATTGATTTATCATAGGTTAGTTTTCATTTTTTTATCACATATATTGCTCCTATTACCTATTTTCAGTAAAAACATCCATTATTATCCTCGAATTCATAATTATATTCCCATTTTTATGAATTAATTTTTAAAATTATTCATTTATTTTTATATATGGTTAGAAGTTTAGTGATATATCACTATCAAAAGATATAAATACGGTGGTGGTATTTTCCTTGCATGAGGGGTAGACTATGGTTGTGAGGGAGATATATGGTGGTCATGTTGTTTACATATATAAAATATGTTTTAATTATTTCATTTTTTTAATGTGGACTCCAAGGAAAGAATGGGTTATTATTATCACAAATTATAATCCCTCTATAACATTATATATGATTATTGGGAGAAGAAATGACCATGGGTGTTCCTAAGATGTGTTGGACCTAGTATCCATCACATTTGGATCAAGAAAATGATTTGGCCTAATTGTAGTCTGGTTATGTTTTCCATCAGTAAAATGGGCTAACCTCACTCATTATAAATGGTATCACATGTTTAATTCATTTATCAATATGATTCTAAAACTTTTTTGTTTCATTTATTATTTAGGGTTTCATTGGAAGATCAATTTATAATATTTCCTTGGATCTCGCATGTATGTTAAAATGATAGTTCTGATAAATGATGAATTTACTAAGAAATATATTTCTATGGGAAATGGGATTTGAATTATGGAATCAATTTTTTTGGATATAATATTCATTTGTGTGGATCTTTGTTTAAATAGGATGATTTTACAAGGGTTTTAATAAAAAAAATTGTATGAAAAATTAATCAATATCACTAATGTGTGGTAGGTTTATATAGAATGATCATCCAAGTAATGTCTAAATGTTCAATCCAAAAATGTTATAAGAATATTTTCATGGCTACCATAGGTCCTTTAGTATATTTGTTTAATTCATGAACCATCCTACATAGTATATAGAATATTATTTATTTAGTATTGTAGATATATGTAATTTCAAATGACTATTCAATGAGGTTCTTATAATATATTGAAAATTTTGATTTGTTTTTTTTATTTTGTGTGTTAATTAGTTTTGGTTTTTTTTCTCAGTGAAACACATTTTCTTGAAAAATAAGATTTTAAGGAAAACACATTTCATCAGAAATTAATAATTTGGACCTTCTTATAAGGTAATTTTTCTTTTCATAAAATTATTTTGTAAATAATTTCATTTTATGTAATTTGATTTGGTATTTCATTAATAATTTTGGCTCTAAGAACTAGATAGTATAATTATAATAGAATCTAAAACCCCTTGGGGGTTTTGGAAATGAGTATGTTTTCATTTATTAATAATGTAATGACAAATATTTATTAAATATAACATTATAGAATCATTAATTATCACGAGTTGTTTCTAAAAAATGGAGAATTTTTTATCTTCCTTAAAGAATTGGTTTCTTTTAAAATGATCTTTTATTTTTTGAAAATGTTTTATATTCCATTAGGATTATCTCTGATTAAAAAATTGTGATTTTTCATCAATTTTTTTCATTTAAACACACATATATGGTTAGTAATATAGGTTTGATTTTATTATTATTCATGGGATGATTTCATGTTATATTATGTCTATTATGTTCCTCGAATAAAAAGTTCTTAGTAACGAGTAACTATTTTCCATTATGAGAATTTGTTCCACTATTATATGTAACTCTCATCTTTTATCTATTGATTGATAAATGTATATTCTAACCACACCCCTTTATTGGTGATTTTTCCAGGTTTTAGGTATTAGGTTAACCTGGGAATATTTTCTATGAGATCCATGAAATGTCAATAAGGTTAACTGTTGGGGATGGATCTGTTTTATATTTTGGGATCATGTTTTTTCTTATGATGATGGTATATCCAAGTGATTCAAGATCTATGAGTTTGGATATTTTTTATAATTAATGTGCTTTTAATTTATAGTGATCATTGGATTATCTTTTAGATTCACTTGTATGATAATATATTGGTTGTATTGATGATTCCTCCTTAGTTGGGGACTTAGTGTGGTAGCATTAGATTATTCCATAATTTTAGGGAAGGACTTAAATGGGTTTTATTTTCTTGTTTGGAAGTATTATGATCATTGAAAATAGATTTATTTGGCTAGGATTTTTTTATCTTATTGAGGTTGTAAATTATCATGTTTTGGATCCGTCTTTTATATCACAGTGAGAGTGTTTCCCAGGTATATGATCCTAATTTTACATGTTTTCTCACGATTAGTAATCCATGTTTAGAGACCATGACATTCCATTTTTCAATTTATTTGATAAATAACTTACTCTATTGGGTGTTCAGATACACAGAATGGGGTAACCTAGTATCTAGATACATATGGTTAAATTCATGTTGTATTCAGTGGAATTACATGGTTTATTGTTTTTAATCCATTCATATATGTTCTATTGGTAGTTGGAACTGATCTTAAACTAATTTAGGCTTATGGTATTTAAAATAATTTTAGTTTCTCATATACCATTATTTTTTTAGATGATATCATCATGGATGTACGTGGTTGTTTTATTATATTTATCTCATTTGGGTTCATCGAAATTGATGTTATCTTGCTGATCCTCCAATTGTAGAAGTAATAATTTATTATTTCTTCTATTATGTTAATTTTATCCTATCAAGAGTCCTCTATTTAGTATAACATCATATGAAGATACAATTTTATAATTTTTTTATAAATATAAATTAGTTTTTTATCATTGTTTGAGGATTCTAGTAGATCATTAGATGTTGGAGGATGATGAGTGAATCTCTTTTAGAGGTATATGTGGTTGATTATTTTACATTAATTATGAACTCTCTTGGGAAAAAAAGTGGCATGGTGGAGGTTTTTTGGAAACCTATATTTCATTGCGGCATTAATTAATTAATTATGATTTAATAACTTATATTTCTCTGAGATATTCAAGATGAAATTTTATGATTTTTATGTGAAGTTATGTTATTATTAGTTTTAATATTCTTGGGAGTTCCTATTTATTAATCATACCTATGGTATCTACACATGATAATGTTTATTCTCACAATTTGATCACCTTCAACTCAAAAATGAGACTCGTATAAGAGTATCCTTAATCTTTCATTGTGTATTTATAGAAGGGGAAACAAATTTAGGGAAAGGGTAAGTAAATTGTGTTCCAAAACCATGAACCCTTTCCAGAAGTTCAAAAAATCAATTTCCCCACCATCATTTATTATATCAACCATTTATAAATATATCTCCCTAAATTTATCCGTCAGGTACATGAAACCTCAATTCAGATTATCCACCAAGAAATTCTCCTCCCTCAATTTATGTCACCTATATCTTCATAGTTTCTTCCTATTTTGATAGTGGTTATGGGAAGATTTATTGAGGTATTTCATTATCTACCCCCTCCTCTCATTTTAGTGATTTCTCCCCTTTTTTACCACATCATAAAGAAAAATATAATCCCATTAGGTTTGACACATATTTTGGTGATTAATGCTTGTTGTGGCGTGTGATTAGTCTTTTTTGGAACCTAATTGCATGTTTGGTAACCCCCCATAGAAGTAGATTCATTTATGGATATTGTGGATCACCATCTTCTATTTAGTGTTAATGTTTTATTTGTATCCCCAAATTATAATGGGATTTAATTTTATTATGCTAATCTAAATTTATTCTATTAAAAATAATTTTCTTTTATAGGATGTTCTATGCTTAAAATTATTTTTTGGTTTTCTAATCGTGGAATGGGAAAATGATGCTTGTGAAACATGTGTCAAATTTCCCTCTTTGACCATTTAATATATATAATCAATATTTACGGACAATTAATATAGGTTTTAATATGTGAGGAAACCCCTATTTAATTTTATTATATTTCAAGGTCGCTTAATGGATTTTCATGAAACATATGTGATATCCATGTTTTCAATTAAATAATCTTTTAGGCTCTTATATGGAATTTAAATATATAAATATATATATTTAAATCCTATTTAACACTAGTTCGAATTTTTTAAAAAAATTATCAACAAAATAATTATTTTGGGGAAATAATTGGTTTTCTATTGAAATATATTTTTTGGGTTTTCTTATGGAAAAAAATTCCTGTTTCTCGTACATTGTAGAATCCCAATTTATAGTTTATATAAAATTATTGTATAATTTAATATGAAATGAGTTTTAAAATGAAATTATAAATTATTTATATGTCATGAAATAATATGTTTTGTGATTTAAATTTTTTTGACACATTTAAATTGATTTATTAATGGTGTGATCCCATATAAATACAATATGATTATTGTATACCCATTTTGACATTTGATCCCATAATGTGTTGTATCTTTTGACTGATTTTTATATAAATATTTTATTTACTATTGTGGAGACTAATTCTTGTTGTTGTGATGGAGGTGGTGTCTATATTATTTAGTAATGCTATATATTTTATGCATGTTAAATTTTACGTGTCACATACTTGTATAACGTTGGTCATGGGAAACTGTGTATCTATGTGGGTGTCACAAATTTTGATCCCCTTTATTTCCACACACTTATAGTTTCAACATATAGTTACAGATATGTCTTGATTTTTTGTGTAATTCTAATGACGGTGGGATTGGTCTAGTTGAGTGTTTGTGATAGGATGAAACATAGGCTGATATGTTTCTCTCTGTTTAACAATGTAAGGGTATGGCTCGTATTAAGTCTAATAGGATATCCCATGAAATCTATTTCATTATACGGTAAATTTATATAGGGGTATTCTTTTATTTAATTACATTCCCATATTTTCTTTATATGTATTGGCACAATATATTGTTTTATCATGAATCATGTTTCCTTGATGATATGTTATATCATATGGTTATGAAATAACCTCCTATGTTCCTTGGATTACATTCAATGAAATTTTCTTTTAATGGGTTAAATTTATGATTTCCAAGAGTATTTTTTATTTCTTCAAGATATTCACTATATGAGTTTTAATTGAATTGTTTTTATAAAATGTGTTATTCATATGATGTTTGAGAAAATGGGAGTGACATTTGGTTTGTTTTTTAAAGTTAAACTGTTTAATTTAATATAATTACCTTTTATTTTTCATTATATACAATTTTTTTCATTGAATGTGTTAATATGATTTGGTTTTATTTGAAATTTCAAATCATACTTTAAAATTATCATTCAAAATATAATTTATAGACTAATATACTAGTGTTTTTCCATTAATTCAATGTGTAGTGGGGAATAATTTATTTTTTATATAATCACACATATGCCATCTTCGTTGTGAGTTATTTTGTTTTTCTTAAGACAAAACATTGAGAAATAATTGGTCGGTGGAATTCTTTTAATTAATTACATTCATAAATTATACATATATCATGATTTTGAGAGGATGAACCTTTAAATTCATATAATTCATTATATATTTCCCTTTAAATTGCTTACTTTAGAATTTTATAGTTTTATTTCATTCTTGAATTTGAAGTGTATCGATATTATGGTCACTTAGTATAAGAAAATAGTGGGCCTCAATACCTTTACAAAGAGTTATATTGTGGTGATGAGTAATTTTCTTAGTTCTTGGTATGATTACTACACTATTATCTATTTTTTCTATTTATGAAATTCTCTTCTTAATGTCGGTGACTGATGTAATAGTTGGTCACACCACAAAAATTTTTCTTTTTATCCCATTTAGTCTGATTATTAGGTAGAATTGTTACCAAGTGTGTTACTGTGATTTCCATGAAATATATTTTAGGCCATGGATGTCGGTATAATCATTTTGTCTTTTAGTGGACAGTTTTAGAATTTGTTAAATAGGTATCTTGGAATGATTCATAACAGATGTTTTAAAAGAGATATATAATTTTATTCTAATAAATTACAAACTATCATTGTTGTTATGACATAATCTGAAAACATAGAAGTTACCTTTATAGGGTCTATACATTCTTCCCTCATGAAAATAATAAAAATAAAACCAAATAGGCATCAAATGATATATATCTACATGAATGATAGAATTAAAATAAAAATTATTTTTATATAAATTTAAATTATTTATAATTTATTGTGATGAAGTCCATATCCTAATTTTGGGGAATATATTATTCATTATTCATAAAAAATATTCATTGGTCATTATTTTAATGTCATGTACATTTTGAATGGTCTGATTAATTCACTATATTCATAGTTTGGAATAACTCTAATTAGTGTTTCTTCTATGTTTGGAACCGAAAAATGGTGTAAATTAAAAATGTTCTAGAACGGGGGAATAAGATTTTCCAAATGATGAAATATAAGGAAATCTTGTTGAATAGAATCTAACATAACAATTTACAAAACTACATTATCTGAAAAATAGATTTAAATGGTTGGTTAACGTCATTGATCACTATGATAGTTATTTTAATGTATATAATAATGATATATATTATATAAATATGACTCCTATTATGATTAATATAATAGATCATAATAGTATGTTAATCAAAATTTAATTGGATGAGAGTATACATTGATGATTAAAAAATCATTATAAACATTTACATTGATGAAGTCATTATAGAACGATTTAATGTTTGTAAATCCAAAATGAAAAATTATATGTGTCTGTGAGGTGAAGACATGTTGTACATATTTTTTTATGATGTTTAATAGAGTTACCTAATTAATAAGAGTTTACTATGGTAAAATTGAATGATGGAAAGATTTCAAACTATAGGAAGGAGGTTACTTTCAAAGGGGAGTTCTAGACAATTTTTTATTTCAATGATGGAAGAGGCCAAAATGCTTGGGCTAATATAAAAATTATGAATTTTCAATCATTTATAACAATAAGGGAAAATAGAAATAATAAAATGTGAGAAGATTTTTTTCCCTAAATATGATATTATTTGGAAACCTATAGAAAATGAAAGGATAAAATGTTTTAAACACATATTAAAATCAATAATACTACTTTTTGGGTTAGGAAGAAATCTCATCTATGCTACTACAAATAAAAATAATATGACGACCCACCATATTCCCATATTTTAGTGTATTTTGATTATGAATGGGGATTGATGTTGTCTCCTTCAATGAATATATGATGGTTTTGATTCTATTAAAACTAGGTTAGTTATCCTTAATTATGAATCTAACATTTCAATACATATTTAAAGTCACATTTGGTATTAATGATGTTGAATAATTAAATGCATCAATTGAGAGGGATCCAACAAAAAGGGTTATTATATAGGATAGTTTTATACATCAATTAAACCTAGTCATATAGATATACTAATCATGATTTTAAAAATATTTTCATAAAATTTGTTAATGAACTATAGGAAATTCCCAAATCAATTAGTGTATATTTCTATCACATTGTAATTTTTTTGGACAACATTATAGTTTACATTATAAACTATTATCTTCCTAATTTAGTTATCCATTATAGACTTAGAGTTCAAATGTTAATGATTATTTTACTTTATTTTTATGGTTCATTAATTATATCTTATAATTGAGTAAACAAATTAGTTTTGAATGAATATAAAGTTATAGGAATGCTTATAGATTCTGAAGAGTGTGGTGGATAATTATATTAACTTGATAGACAACAAATTACATAAATGATATAAAATGATGGTAGATAATTAGCATATCTAATAAGATAATGAATATTTCATGCATAGACATTACATATAAATAAGTAATTATTCATTATATTATATAACAATCTAGGATAGAATCATTTATTTATTGTTCCTACAGAAATAGTAATACTTAAAAAATGATTCAAATATGAACTGTATTATCTCCCACAATGTTATTAATAAGTATAACCTGTCACAATCATTTCCTAAATAATACCATACATATTATCCTAGGGAAATGAAACATAAGATTATTTGATCTTATATTTCTAATAATGGTAAAAAAGGGAGATATCGAAATAACATGACCATATGGGGATGAGAAAATGATAATAACAAATGAAAGCCTTACCCATCATTACATAAATAATAAATTTTAGTCATGTAATAAATCATGTATGATTATTGTACATTAGTCATAAAGGATTCAAATAACATGATCCACAAGAACATATCATTTTTAAAGACATAGATTAATGTTATTCACATAATCATAGAACTCAAATTCTTTTGAAGTAATGAATCAATTCTAATTATATCATTGTGGATTCTGATTACTCTGAAAATAATCGTACTATTAAATGTTCCTTACCAATATTATAATAGTGTATTTCTATCACTTCACTAACCATTTTAGTAGTCATATATCACTCTCACGACTGTCATAGTTAAAATAATTCATTGTTAAACTCTATTCGCTCACCATTTTAGTCCTATTTATATTATAAAATACAAATTTGTATCTATTTCCATTAAATAAGATATAGGGCCCCATATTTAAAATAATTAATTTCCTACATATATATTCTAAGATATAATAAAAAATTTATTATATCAATAATCATGAAAAAATAGGTGTTATAACCATTTCAGCATGCCATCATAGCAAACCCAGTTTAAAAGTTATGGGTTTCATAAACATTTCCTAAATTTTTCTATGAATATTCTATAGACAAATAATGAGTCTCATAAAAATAATTTCATATATAATCAAAAACTGCAAAAAATTATATAAGGATGGTCCCTTTGGATAATATTTGTCATCTAAAAAAACACAAAACAAATGTTTTTTCATTGATGATTGGAAAATCATACTATAGATAATTAAATTATTATTGAGGAATGTACATTATCAATTTCGAAATTACATCGTAAAATTTAAAATAACGGTTAGAAAATTTATAAAAAATTAATTGAAAATAAACTTGTGAATGTGTAATTTTAGAATAAATCATTGAGAATTCTTAATGGAAGGTAATATATTTTTTTCATACCTTTTAAAAAGATAATTTCATTAACATTTTTGATGATATAAAAAAGGGCCTTCGTAACATAATGAAAATAATATTTATTTTAAAAACATTATCTATTAAAATTGGAAAAAATTGACATTAATTAAAATTTGGAGAGTAATAAATACATTCTATAGAACATTTTTAGAAAATATAGCTTCAGTGAAAATGAATTATCCACTAAAGTTAGAAATGAGTTGGTATTTTAAATGTTTTTTTTGTAACATTTGTTATTAAATATATGAAAATCAAATGTAAACATGTATTCACCAAAAACCCATAATATAATAAAATTCATATGTTTATTGATTTGTAGATTATATTAATCTTGAATCGATGTCACAATCATAAACCATCCCAATAATAATGATATTTTGACATTAAATTCATTACACATTAGTAATATTTATATAATAATTACAATGAAATAAAATAGAATATATTGATATGTTAATAGCATTAAAATTCAAAATAATCATAATAAAATTCATTATTGGGTAGTATATACGCCACCCAAAAAATTACATTGTGAACATAGAATGATCGCAAAATAGATTAATGTAAGATGAAAAGCACATACTATGTATTTTAATGTATTTAGATCATGTTTGATCCTATTATATATTTAGTATAATCCTGCTATAAATTAATAATTAAACTATACATATATAAATAATAAAATAAATAAATTCTTTATTATATCTTATAACATTTTTATTAACAATTTCTAGTAAATATCATGTTTTGGGTAACTACTCTGTTGTTCGTACTATATATAATTGGTTTTGTATTTTTTTATTTTATTTTTATATGGGTAAATGTTTTTATAAAAAAATTTCCATTATAAAAACATCATTTATATTCATTATATTTTTATGTAGAGTTATCCAATAACATTAGTGGTTGAAAACGAGTTATGCCATTCATAAAATTGTATATCATACGAATATTGGAAAGTAGTTTCCAATGTCTTGATGGATGAATACAAAAGAGAAATTAATATATCAAATATATATTTTAATTATTATTTCATATACATCATACATATTTATTAAATTCATCCCTATTACCTATTAGGAAATGTGTTACTAAAAATAGAATAACGCCACATCCCCAGGCACTAGTCTATTATACAAATGAGCAACATTATCATAATCCCATATAATAGAATTTGATAATTTTAATTTTAAATTATAGTTATATAAGTATAATAACAACATATATATAATATATAAACATCAAATCTTACAATATATTCCTCGGTGATATGTGGAGATATAAATCGAATTACATCACTAAAAATGGTAGTAGTCCTTTGTACACATGATAAAAATATTATATTCCACTTGCATATAAAATTATACTTGGTTAGGTTACTTCATAATTATAAAAACATATCATTATTTGGTACTTAAATTGTTCATTATTTTTAGTTATTATGACATGAATAATGGTTGTTATAGAAGAAGTAAAAATTAATGATTTTAATGAAGATAATTAGCATTTTTTTAAATGTCATTTGGATCTATTATTATTGATCTCAAATTTGTATTTTGGGATGTATAAAAGCTCCATGATATAGATATGTAATTTAGAGATATATTATTAGGGTTTTTTAATTATATTATTATTAATATTTGTGATGTAGAGAGGGAAAGAATTATCCTTTTATGATCGTGGTGGTGGGAAAGTTTTTGTAAATACCCAAAAATATTCAATAATGAGATGTATATATCTTCCCATATACATAAAAAATTAATAAATAATAGAGTGGTGGGAATAAATGACCATGTCACACAACCATAAAAGAAAATATTTAGACATGTTATTCAATATCCTGTATGTTTACTTAATTAAACCATATTAGTTTTCTTATTGGTAACATGTATCTTTTTATTAACCTAGGTAATTTATCTGATACATTCAAAAAATTAATAATGTAATTTTGTTATCAGTAATTAATAATTTTATATTTTCATTTTCATTTAAAAAAAATGTTGTTTTAATAAAATATTTTCTGAAACTGGGTTATCAGTTATCATAAAAATGAGTTTAGATTTGAATTATAAATTATTTCAACATTTTTTACGAAATGCTATTTTTATATCAAAATGAAAATTAATTAATCTAAAAAATTATATTATCCTTAAAATGGTAATAATAAAAGATTCATTATATTAATTTATTGTTTTATATTAATATGTTACGGTGTAATTGTATTATTTTAAGGAAAACGAATTTCATATAAATTATAGGTAACTACATATACTTAATACCACTTTTTGAAATAAAATAAAAATAATATATTTAGAATGAAAGTATTAAATATTGTTATATTTTTTTAAACAATATAAATATTTGAGAAAATATTCCAACTATGAAGACATTTTATATATGAGAAAATTTTAAATTATTTTAATTTAATTTTTTTATATATTAAGGAAATTAATTATTTTGTATAAACAATATTTATATTAATTTTTATCAATAATTTTTTATTTATTTAACAATTGAACATAATATTTTAGATATATAACAATGTTATTTATAAATAATACACAATATTTTTTATGTTAATATATAAAAATATAATTTATAGTTTTTAATAATATTTTGATAATATATGTTATATTAATGGTTATATCAATGATAATTTTATTTTTATTTTAATATGATTTAATATATTTATCAAACAAAAATGTAATGAAAGAATAAAAATGATGGAAATGAATAAATAAGTAAGTATATATTGGTTTTTTACGGATATAAATCATAATATTTGTAGGTTAGTCTTTGAGTAAAAAAAATGGATATATGGGTATCGTTTGAGGATAGGGTCTCGACTGAGTGATATATGAGAAATATTGAGTTATTTTTCGAAGCTAGGTGAGTAATGAGGTTTTTCCTATATATGGATTCGATTGAAATGAATGTTTGATTATAAATTTGTTAAATACTAATATTAATGTGGTTGATATGCCAGAGTTGTTCATTTTATATTAGTAATAATCCACAAGATCTAAGGTCACATGAAATCAAAAATCAAATGAGGAAGAGTTCTGCTCAAATTTTTGTTTTTAGATATATCCTAGGTAAATGTAACATACTATTTTAGTATTCTAAATCTTATTAAATTGATTTTTCATTATATTATGTTTTATATTTGTCATCTTTCTTGATTTTAAATCATCGATTAATGTCCAAAACACATTTTTGTCTTGTTTTTCGATTTTTTTTCTTCTTTAATTATTATATTATATCCCTATTTAACAAAGTAGTTAAGATTATATAAAATAATAATCCTTTTTTCAATGTTTCTGGACGGATTACAATCTTTTTATATATGGTTTTATATCAAATTTCAATCCATTTCCGCCTGTTTTTTTCTCTTTCCCTTACCTGTTGATATCACTGATGAATTACATTTATACACCTAATTCATTTTATTGGTGAAATATATTATCATATATTAATCAAATATATAATAATTTTTTTTCATCATACTAGTCCTTTATAATTAAGTATAAAATATACAATGTCTATCTTTCGTATCACATATCAATCACCATGATTAAAATATTACTCTTGTAGGATTTTGTAGATATGTATTCATATAATTATGAATATAAAATTTAACAAATCATCTATATAAATTAGCCAAGCATTTCTATGCCATGTGAGGAGATTTTGGTGAGGCAGTAGTTCTATATTCTCATATCTTTTTTCTATATTAGTATTGAATAATATAATAAACAGGAGATAGGTATATATTTAGAAGGGAAAAACACAATAAGAAGAAGAATTATTCTATAAATAAAATATAAGGGTATTATATCATCTTTATTTAAGATATTTTATAATATAGAATTAAATTAAAAAAATAATTACATTCTATGTTATATTTTCATAGAAAAATTTCATGGGGTTTTAGTTTTAGAAATATTAGGATTTTGATTATTGTTGGATGAAATTATTATTAAAGTAAATCATTTAAAATTAAATGGATTTCATTTTCCAAATTGTAATGTCTTGGATTTTTCAGTATATTATTTCAGTCTTATATGGTAATTATTTTGAGACCAGGCTCTTAGACGGCGTGCAGTTCCGAGGCCTAGTGAGCCCGGAATAAGTGTTTGAATTTAATTAAATAATTAAATTGTGCGCGTGTATAGTTTACCTAAAAATGTGGAATAACTCTTGAATGGGTGCTCAGATCATAAATCTGAGCACATAGTTGCGTTCAGAGCAGCATGTTTCCCTGAGGCGAGACCTAACATAGGCTGGCGTAGGTTGGTGGTGAAATCTATCTTTTGGATGTATCCATAAAAAATATTTAATAAAAATATGTTATTAAAACCTTCTGCTGCGAAATTTTTTTAATCATTAAGTAATGATTTTGTAGGGGATTGGGGTTACAGATCTCAAAACCCTGAATTTCCCTTGGAGGCTCTGTAAATATCTACAGGAAACCCCCAATGAGGTGACAACGTTCTTGACATATTTCACCAGCGATGATGATGTGACAACCTGATCTTTGCCAACGAACATCGTGGATCCAGGTAGGGAATTTGAACACTTTGTGGTTTATTTACCATTCTTTATTTCCACGATGGACGCAGACAAATGAAAGAACAGATTGGCCAACGGATTGTTCGTTATGTGGGGTGGGTTACTGCTGGATCATTTTGGGATTGATTCTTGAAGGATATTTTGGTTTCGTTTTTCCTTCTAATGTTGATGAACCAAGATCGACTGAAACATCGATCAAGGTTCATCCCTCTTAATTTATTGTGCCTTTAGTCCTCGATTTCTCGCATTCTTCAAGTGCATTTTACACTTTCTTCACAGAGATATGATCGATGGATCATTGTGTATCTGTTGTGTGATGAAACAATCCCAAATTGAAGATCTAGCATTGGGACAACCCCACAGAGGTGAGACTATGATAGCGATGGACCGATCGAAGCAGATAAGAAGATATCGTTCTTCGAACGATTTACGCACATGAGACTAGAAATGGATTTTGGAGCCGATCGAAGGCCCGAAACCCATGGATTCGGCATCATGACGACAAGGAAACATGAGATCTTGATTTTCGCGGCACGTAGATGACAGATCGTGAATCCAGAGGTTCGGTCAAGGCGCGAGAATGAAGGTAGCAATTCTTGATAAATCCTGACTACATGGCATGTAGTATGGGCTACATGGTGTGTGTTTGTCGGTGGACCACATGGTGTGTACTCTAGGAGTACATGGACATGGGATGGGTACACGACCAAGGACACGGCGTGTACACTCTTCCCCGGCTAAACTCGACTAGATACACGGGATACCCCCTGT
Organism: Viscum album; assembly: GCA_963277665.1. Lineage (NCBI taxonomy): Eukaryota > Viridiplantae > Streptophyta > Magnoliopsida > Santalales > Viscaceae > Viscum > Viscum album. The sequence continues at coordinate 1,389,490,183 of OY728125.1, read as the reverse complement.
ACTTGTTCACGGGCAAGGCGACATGGGTTGAGGTCGTGTGCGGGCACATAGACATCGTACACGAAGCAAACCCCGGACAATCGGACACAGTGTGTAATACATCTACACGTCGTGTAGTTACTATTTATACGACAAGCATAGAGACCCGGGCCATTTACATGGGTTCTAACTGATGTCATGGAACATGGTGTGTGATACTTCTAAACATCGTGTTGTCTAGTTTTACACACATGGGCGAGAGACACAATCCTTTTACATGGGCAGTACCCGATGTCAAGGAACACAGCATGTGATACCACTACAGGCCATGTAACCTATTTATACTTAGAAAGAGCCAATTTTATTCTTTGACTTGGACTAGTTTCCTTTGTGTTGGTCCCCTTGGTCTTTCCCATGAAGGTTTTCAGCATCATTTCATATGCACAAGAGTATGATCCCTTTAGCAGGACTTCATGAATAGAGTTGTTGGAATCCCTTCTGTGAGACATAGAGTTGGACCGTCTATTCATTTGTGGTACCCTAGGTAGAGATTCTTGGTATAGACATGACCTACATTACCAGAGTGTTGATCCTCTACTTAGATGGTTAATTCAGTCTGAGTTGTTGGAATCACCCCATAGCTACTAGTTGTGATCCTCAAATAACACATAAAGTTTCTTTATTCTATACATGTGGAGTGAGTTCTCCCGGAATGATTGCATCATATCTCTATCTTCAGACTTAGGAGTATGTTCTCCCGGTTATGTGGTTAGTGGAATCCACGACTTGGATCTTAGTGGTGGTTTCACAATAATCGATCGTGTATGAGTATATCTGGATATTCTTGTTATATGTTCTGTAAACATATACTATGTAGATATGACCATATAAATTCTATTGTTGTATTTACATTTTTGTATTCCTTTGTTGTTTTCGGGGTGTCCTAATCGGTATTGTTATATTCACCCCTGCACGGTCTTTGCCAGCACGTGTTGTGTCATGTGCAGATAAGCGAGCCTTTGACCGGATTTTAGGTGGACCAGGACCGAACGGTGCTCAGTGAGATCAGGCAGGCCGAGGATTGTTCATATGGCTATAGATTACAATCCTAGTACATTTCTTTACAATTTGTACTTTGTTGTAGACTTTCTATTGGTGGGTTGGTAATTTTGACCCAGGGTTTTAAATTACTATACTTTACATTCCAATTTTACTCAGTTGGTTGGGATTTTTAGTGTATGCATGCATTCCCATTTTTATTAGTTATTAATTTTCTGCCTTTTGGGCTTGGAGATGTGTGTGCGTGTGTGTACAGGTTTATAGAAAATTCCTCCCATGTTAGTGACATGTCTACTTAGTGCTAGTCACTAGCCCCTGCCCTAAAGGAGGTGGCCTTGGGGAGTTGTTGCACGGGCCCCAATAGGACGGGTTGTGACAGAGTGGTATCACATGTGGTCGGTTCTAACATTGGACTGAGAGTCTGTGATTTGGTTTGGGGCAACGGTGTTAAGTGTTTTGAGCATGGAATTCAGGCTAGGGACCCCAGTGTCGGTATGAGCAGCTGGTGTATCAATTCACCAGGACCCTGATCACTTCTTTTTCGACATAGAACATTAGAACACTAGTTTTAGGGGAAAATAATGGTACATGCATCATAAGAATGGGTTGTGGTTTCCATGTCCTTATTATGACAGCTCTCTAGAAATACTCACTAATAGTGATACATCTTGTTTCTTTATAGGATGCCTCCGCGACACACACCCACTACTATCCCGCAACTCCTTCATGAGGATGACCACCTGAGTGATGAATCTTTGATACAGGGACCATATCCACCCGTTTTACCTTCGGGTGGTGTGAAAATTTTTCAAAAACCTGTAGAGTAGTGTTTAGTTCCTGCAGTACCGGTAGAGGAGGAGCGCAGGCTAAGAGCACTCCACAAGTTTTAGAGACATAGACCCCTCAGGTTTCGAGGTGATCATGTCCCTCGGGTGGCTGAGGACTAGCTTGAGCCAGTTGCTAGAGTCTCTCGTTTGGTCAGGATACCAGTGGACAAGATAGTCATCCTGTCAGTGAGACTTTTGCAGGGCTCGTCAGGGTGATAATGGAGTTTGGTTATCTAGACTAACGACAAGGAAACTCTTTTATGGGAAAAGTTTGAGCATCTATTCATAGAGGAGTTTTCACCAGTTACCTAGAGTGTGGTATGTATACAATAGATTCTTAATCTCTTGCAAGGAACAATGTTTGTGGATGACTATTCATCAAGGTTTACCGACCACTCACAGTACTCGATAGATATGGTCAGGGATCAGTACTTCTGAGATAGGACTTTTGATCAGGGCTGGCGCACCGAAATCTGAGCTAGCACCATCCCTCTGAGTATTCCTACTTATGATGGGGTGCTTGAGTAGGCGTTGGTGGTCGAGAGCTTCAAGGGAGAGTAGGGAAAGCTAGTAGTTGTCATTAGTGAGTGAGCTAGAGTAGATACCTCACCTGTAGGGAGCAGACGTAAGGGACCCAGACATGGGAGACATTTTCAGAGGAGTTCCCAGGACAGAGAATCTTCCGTACAGGGTTGACAGGGTGCATCCAACCAGCCTTGATAGAGGAGATGCTACTCATGTCATGGCATGGGACATCTCGCCCAAGATTGTCCAAACCATCATACTACCAAGAGGGGTGCAGTGGAAGGACCACTGAGGAAGACGCAACGTGTGGAGTAGGGATATCCACAGGGCGGTGGATGTGGTGGAGGAGATGGAAGAACAGTTGGAGGTGGTCAGCATTTTGACCCTTTACCACCACCACCCCCTGGAGGTCCACCCCAGGCTCAGGGATCTTGTAGATAGAGGTAGGGATAGCTGCAGGTAGCAGAGGCTTATGACGCATGTACTCCCAGAATGATTAGAGGCATAATATTTGTTGTTTCTACTTTGGTTGTCGTACTGATAGACAAATTTTCTAGTGATGGTTTTCTGGTTTCTTGTCTTGTTCGAGACCATGAGATTCTAGTTGAGCCTTTGACTCAACCCTTACACATAGAAACACCGACTGGAGAAGATTCAGAGATCACACACCTTTATAGACGGTGTTACCTAACCCTTGGAGGGGAGAGTTTCAGTTGAAACCTATTGGTGGTAGCATTGAGGCCTTATGATGTCATTCATGGTATGGATTGTATATCCATAGTTCATTCCCAGATTGAATATTTCAGGTGAAGGGTGTGCTGTGTCCATAGTGATGGAATGAGGTTCTCCTGCATCGGTGAAAAGGATACCCAGGCATCATAGGATGTACTCGTACGTAGGATGGTACAGCCGATTTCACATCAATTAGATTGCCTAGCCCCTGGCACAACAGATGTTATGTGTTTCAAGGTTCAAGAAGTAGTGGCTGAGTATGAGGACGTCTCTCCAGAGGATGTCCCCTGACTACCTCCCCATCAGGATATAGATTTCTACATTGAGTTACAACTCGGGACAACACAGATATCAGCATCAGCATATCGAATGGATCCTGGAGAGTTTCGTGAGCTCAGAGTGTAGCTGGAAGACTTACAGAGGAAGGACTTAATGAGCCCTAGTGTTTCACCATCGGAGGCCCAAGTGTTGTTTTCCAAGAATGCAGACGGGATCTTGAGGCTATGTGTGGATTACTGGCTCTTGAATTAGGTGACCATGAGGAACTGGTATCCACTACCTAGGATCGTTGAACACTTAGACCAGTTAAGAGGGTCACGATGGTTCTCAAAGGTTGATCTACGATCAGGCTATCACTAGTTGCGATTACAGGATGAGGATATACTGAATACGACTTTCAGATGTTGCTACAATCACAGTGAGTACTTAGTGATTCCCTTCGGCATGATGAACACCCCGGCGATGTTAATGGGACTCATGAACTTGATCATTCAACCCTATCTAGATTGGTCTGTGGTGGTCTTCATTGATGATATCCTTTTGTACTCTACATCTGATGAGGAGCATCCGAGGCACCTAAGGATGGTTATCGACACACTCTGAGAGAACCAGTTGTATGGGAAACTCTCAAAGGGTCAATTATAGATACAGGAGGTCCACATTCTGGGACATGTTATCCCAGCAGATGCTGTAGTAGTGGACGTTGCAAAGGTAGAGGCAGTGTTAGCATGGGATCCACCCTAGAGCATGACATAGGTTTAGAGTTTCCTTGGGTTTACTGGATACTATCAGAGATTCATTCCTGATTTCTCCAGGATTTCATCACCCATGACATCTTTGACCCGAAAGGGTCATCCTTTCATGTGGACCGAGAGATGCCAGCATGCTTTTCAACAATTGAGAAATAGTCTGATGAGTGACCCGATCTTGAGACTACCATAAAAAGGTTTCAAGTACGTAGTGTTCTGTGACACGTCAGAAATCGGACTTGGTTGTGTCTTTATGCAGAGGCAAGAGGTCATTGCCTATGACTCACATCAGTTGTGGCCACACGAGTAGGACTACATGAACCATGATAATTAGTTGGTAGAGGTAGTCTTCGCATTGAATATGTGTGGCACTACCTGATGGGTGAGCGGTATATTATTTACTCTGATCACAAGTGTCTCCGATATATCCTATCTCATAAAGATCTAAATTTGAGACTGCGACGGTGACTTGAGTTCCTCTAAGATTGAGTTTGAGATCGTTTATACTCTTGGGTAGGGGAACATTGTGGAAGATTTTCTTAGCAAGAAATCCATTTCATAGTTTCTGGATGAGGTGACGAGGCAGTTGGCCTCTTTACAGTTATCCATCAAAGATAGAGATGAGGTAGCTTACATTCAGATGATGGTTGTTACCCCTCCACTCTTACAAAAAGTTAGGGAAGCACAGCTTGAGGATGCTAGATATGAGACTCTTCGTGCTTAGATATTTATAGGTGATGCTGCTGATGGATATTCAAAAGGTGGGGAGCACATTGTTCTTTTCAGAGGGTGTACAGTAGTACCAGTGACGTTTCTAGAGGAGGTTCTGAGGGAGTTCCAAACATCTCCTTTGGTGGTGCATCCAGGCGTGGTGAAGATGTACCGGGACCTCCAACCTCAGTTATGGTGGAAAAGAATGATGAAGAGCATGGTAGAGTTTGTTTCTCGGTGCATTACTTGTCAGCAAGTAATGGTTGAGCACTAGGTTCCAGCAGGTTTGACTCAGGCCCATAAGGTGCCAAAGTAGAAGTGGGATGGGATATCCATGGGCTCTATAATGGTTTTACCATGTAAATCCTGGGGAAACGATGTCATCCGGGTGATCCTTGACCGACTCACCATGTCTTCCAGCTTTCTAGCCTTATGGGAGTAAAGTTCAATAGAGAACTTGGGATTTCTCTACATGCCGGAGATTGTTCGAATTCATAGAGTTCCATCGACGATCGTCTCCGATCCTGATGCTCGTTTCACATCTCATTTGTGGGAGGGATTACAGGAAGATTTTGGCACTATGTTATTCTTGAGCATATTTTTTCATCCACAGAATGATGGTTAGACATAACAAAACATCCATGATCTGGAGGATATGATATGAGATTGCATACTTGACTTCAGTCATAGCTGTGAGGATCACCTACCACTGGTGATATTTTCTTCTAATAATAGTTATCATTCCACTGTTGGTATGGCACCATTCAGGGCCTTGTATGGGTGACCATGCAGGTCAACACTTTATTGGACTGACCTAGAGGAGTCAGCACTCATGGGCCCAGAGCTGGTGCGAACTAATTTTTAGAAGTTGGAGGTCATCCAAGAGAGGCTGAAGACAGCACCGAGTCAGAAAAAGTCTTATGCTGATATGAGATGGAGGCCCTTTGAGTTCGAGGAGCCAGACAATATGTTCCTTCGGTTTTCACCTTGATGGGGATTGTGAAGATATGGCTGAGGCAGTAAGCTATCTCTGAGGTTCATCAGCCCTTTTCAGATACTTAGTAGAGTTAGCGAGGTGATGTACTTGTTGGATCTACCCCCTCAGATGGACCTATTACACAATGTCTTCCATGTGTCACAGCAATTGAGGTACGCGCATGATCCAACGCTCATTATCGACTGGGGCGAGCTGGACATTGATGATGGAGAGACCGTTGCTAAGTACCATGTGGAGATCAAGGATTTGAAGGAAAAAATCCTTCGTGGGCGAGATATTCCCTTAGTACGTGTCCGGTGGCTACACGGGAATCTCCAGGAGAGCATGTGTGAGTGGGAGGCTTAGATCCGTCCATAGTACCTGCATCTCATTGACTAGCCTTTTTTTGGATTTTCAGGGACGTAAACCCCGAAGATGGGGAGGATGTAATGCCTCAAATTTTTCCATATGTTATTTTAATCTTATATTAGAATTATTATGAGACGAGGCTCTGAGACGACATGATGTTCTAAGGCACATTGATCCTGGAACAAAAGATTGAATTTCATAAAATAATTAAATTATGTGTGTGTAATTTTTTCCTGAAAAAAGTGGAATAACTCTTGAACGCGTGCTTGGATCAGAAATCTGAGGGCAGCGTTTCGTTTAGAGTAGCGAGTTTCCCTTAGGTGAGACCTACCATCGGCTGGTGTAGGTTGGTGGAGAAATATATCTTTTGGACATAAACGTAATAAAATATTTAATAAAAATATTTTATTAAATCATTCTGCAGTGAAATATTTTTATTCTTTATGTAAATATTTCGCAAGGGGTCAGGGATACAGATCTCATAACTTTGAATTTCCCCTGGAGGATCTAGAAATCTCGGGAGTAATCCCCAATCACGGTGATGATGTTCTTGATGAGTTTCACCGGAAACGACGATGCGATGTCTGGATCTTCACTAACGAACGTCGTGGATCCAGGTAGTGCGTTTGATCTCATTGTGGTTTCTTTCCAATTCGTGATTTCCACGATGGACGCAGACCAAAAAATGAACAGATTGCCTTGTGGATTGATCGTTATGAGGGATGGGTTATCTGCGGGATATTTTTGGGATTGATTCTTTAAGGTTATTTTGGATTCTTTTAACCTTCTAACGGTGATGAATGAAGATCTACACGAACATCAATCAAGGTTCATCCCTCTCAATTTGTTATGTATTTTTCCCTGATTTCTCACGTTCATCATTTGTGTTTTACACGTTCTTCACAGAGATATGAACGATGGATCATTTTGAATCCATTGTGTGACACAAAGATACCAAATTTAAGATCTGGCATCTGGACAACCCCACAGAGGTGCGACTTCGATATCGATGGACGGATCGAAGTGAATCAGAAGATATTGTTTTCGAACGATTTTTTCATGGGTCACCAGAATCGGATTTTGGAGACGATTGAAGGACTAAAACCCATTGATTCAGTATCACGATGATGAGGCAACCTGATATCTCGATTTGTACGACACATAGATGACAGATCGCCAATCCAGTGGTTCAACTGAGGCACGAGGAAGAAGGCATCGATTTTGGAGAAATCACAACTACACGCCGTGTAGTATGGGCTACATGGCAAGTGTTAATCAGAAAACCACCTGGAATGTACTCCATGAGTACACGGACAAGGGGTGGGTACATGGACATGGAAGATACGTGTATACCCTTCCCCAGACAGACCCGACCACTTACATGAGATACCTCGTGTATTGGTACACAGGTAGGGTAACACAGGTTGAGGTCGTGTACGGGCACATGGCCAGCGTACACGGAGCGAACCCCAGACACTCAGACACGACATGTAATCCTTCTACACGTAGTGTAGTTACTATTTATACAACAATCTTGGGGACCCAGGACATTTACACGGGCAGTATCCGAAGTCAAGGAACATGTAGAGTGATCCTTCTACATGTCGTGTAGTCTAGTTTTACACAACAGGGCTAGATACACGAACCGTTTACACGGGAAGGAAACGAATTCAAGGAACACGGTGTGTGATCCCACTACATGCCCTGCAACCTATTTATACATGGATTAAGCCTGTTGTCTTCTGTGACTTAGACTAGTTTCCTTAGGGTTAGTCCCATTGGTCTTTCTACTGATGGTTTCTGATTTCACTTCTTACGCACATGAGTATGAACCCTTCAACAAGACATCCTGAATAGAGTTGTTGGAATCCCCTCTGTGAGACTTAGAGCTGGATCCTTTATTCTATTGTGGTACCATAGGTAGAGTTTCTTGGTATCTATGTGACCTACATTACCTAGGAGCTAATCCTATTATTAGATGGTTAGTTCAGTCTGAGTTGTTGGAATCACCCCATAGCTACTGGTTTTGATACTCCACTGACGAATCAAGTATATTTCTTCAGTACTCGTGGAGTGAGTTCTCCCAGAACGAGTGCATCGTATCTCTCTCTTAATACATAAGAGTATTTTCTATCGGTTACGTTCTTAGTTGAATCTTCGATCTAGATATAAGTGGTGGTTTCTCAATAGTCGGTCGTGTATGAGTATATCTGGATATTCTTGTTATATATTTTGTAAACATTTACTGAGTAGAGATGACTATATAATTACTTTTTGGTATTTCCTTTGTTGTATTCCTTTGTGGTATTTGTGTTGTCGTATTGGGTATTGTTATACTGACCTGTGCATGGAATCTGCCCGCATGTCTTGTGTCTTGTGTAGACGAGCGAGCCTTTGACAGGATTCTAGGTGGACCAAGACCAGACGGTGCTCAGTGAGATCATTCAGGCCAAGGTGTGTGCCTACGGCTACAGATTGCAATCCCAGAACCTTTCTTTATAGGTTGGTCTTTGTTGGAGACAATATTTTGGTTGGATTGTACTTTTGACCCATGGTTTTACATTATTGTACTTTACTTTCATATCAAACTCTGGAGTTTCGGATTTTTAGTGTATGCATGCATTTCCATTTTTAGTACTTTTTAGTTTTTAGCTTTATGTGCTTGGAGATGTGTGTGAGTGTGTGTACAGGTTTATAGGCAATTCCCCTATGTTAGTGAGATGCCTACTGGGTGCTAGTCACCAGCCCCTGGCCTATTGGAGGCGAGATTGGGGAGTTGCAGCATGGGCCCCATTGGGATGGGTAATAACACAAATCTCATTAGAATTTTATTTAAAAATATTGTTTTTCAGATTTATAATTATAACTGTGTATGAAAAAATAATCATCCAATTAATTATATATATAAACTATATTTATTAATGTTTACTTCAAATATTTTAAATTTTTCTCATTGATATAAAATAATATCAAATAATTGTCTGTTATTGTTTGAATTTCTCTGTCTAGATAGTAATTAATATTATCAAAATCTCTATTGTAACTTCCTTGTTCCGGAATCCACCCAGAGGCGCCCCGTACCCGATTGGTCACATGGCCTCAAGCAAGTTTCCCCAACAATCAGAGGCTACCGACTAGCAGTGAGGGTCGTGGATGTGATAGTGGGGAAACTATGCCCATAGTGGTAGAGTACAAAGAGGATGTAAACATATTATACAATATAGGAAGTAGTAAATATCCAACAACAATAAAAAGAAAAAGACTAAAACAATATATAACTAGAGAAAACATGTATATATGAAATGATACATGATACATATGTCTTGGAAACCAGCCACATAGGTCACAATTCTAAATACAATAATAAACCAAAGTAAAAATGGAAGAAAAATATGAAACTCCTCAGCATCGCAAGCCTTGGCTTGGTCCCATGCTCTCCTTCTCCAAAGAAATCAAGTACCAGATGTCAAACGGTGATTGACCTTGTCTATACCTGCTAAAATAAAGTCTATTTGGGCCCAAAACATGACCCAACAGGGTTTGAGACTAATCCCAGTAGGCAACCACCCAAAGATCTATTCCTTACTGTTAGTGAGTATATGGTAGGTAATAGTATGTTATGCAGTTAACAGTAATAGTAAACAGCAGGAAGTAAACAGTAAGCAGTATCAGGATGATATACAACAATAATCAATACACAGAACAAAAACAAGTAGAGAAGCAATCAGCTAACCATAACAGGAACCCCTCTGGGAAGTACTCGTAGCCAACCCCTCTGGTCCTATATAAGAAGTACCAACAAGCCTCTAGGTAGTGAACTAAGCCTAACCCTTTTGGTTTTGTCATACAAAATTAAAAGAATCTCTAGGGAACCTCACTCGGTCAATTCCCCTTATAGTCTAGGGTAGTCAAGGACTCTCTGAGGAAGATAAAATAGTATAACCCTCTTTTAGTCCCAAGGTATAAAAACTCTCTATGGATTCTCGCTCAGTTAATTCCTCCTATAGTCTCAGGTGTATCACAAAATCTCTAAGGAAGCTCACTCAGTAAATTCCTTCTATAGCCTGGATAGGTTTTATGGAAAACAAAACAAAGTAAAGAATCTCTAAGGAAGATAACTTGGTCTACCCTCCTGTAGTCTATAATATCCAAGACTCTCTGGGAAGATCACTCGGACTATCCCCTATAGTCTATAATTTCCTAGACACTCTAAGAATGATCAGTCGGTATACCCTCCTATAGTCTATAACACCGGGTTCTCACGGTCTCGTGCCAGTCAGTGCATAATATGGATATAAGGACTAAGTACAACTACAGACCTACTTGGCTATCCAATCTAATGCATAAAAAGAATTTTAAGAATATCATTCCATCCTACGGTACAAGGATTGAAAAAAAGCATAACAGTCAAAGGATAACAGAACCCAACGGTCATAAATAGAACAAGGCATGGGAAAAACATCCAAGCACAACAAATTATTTTCACACATGATCAAATTAACTCTACACAAGCATACATGCAATGCAGGAAAACAACATGGGAAAAAGGTTAAACACGCAATACCCCTTTCATGGGTATTGTTGGAATTTTCACATAAAACTCAATGACTTCAAATGTTAAGGCACAAACCACCTACCTTGATGCTAGGAGATCAAAATACTCGAACTGCAAGGATAGATTCTCCATAGAATGATGTAGATCTAACAAAACACACAAAATTTTCAACCCAAATTATCATGATAAAGATGGAAAATCATGGAATGAAACTCAAGAAGAAGGAAGAGCTCACAACTGCAGTTCCAATGCAATCGACGACAGTTGATTCGACAAAGAGACAGAGGATCGGGGGCTCGGAGTTTGTTCACAGCCGTATGGGTCACTCTCAGTCGTGGAACCTGGAGAAGAAGGTGTTTTCGTCGATTAAGCACGACCCAGGTCTGTTTAATTAAACAAAGAAACTACATGACATGTAATTCTGGGGTACACATCATGTACTTGGCCTTTCCATACTCCGCTTTAAGTGGCCTCCACATCCTCAACACACCATGTATGTGTCCAGGACACGGCTAGTACATGGTTTGGTGCTGCATTAATGTAGACGACGGGTACTTATAAAGTACGTGGAATGTACATAGAAAATTTTCATATTTTCCTCATTTTCTCAAAAACTACTAGAAAAGGAAAAACATACCTGAAACGAAGATCCGAGTTCTTACAAACTCCCCCCCTAAAGATAATCATCCCCGAATTTCCTTAGTGAGGTGTAGAAGAAGAAAACCCGAACAACATCAGCCACTGCGATCGTACATCAGCATCCCCCTCCCAGGTCTTGTCCATTACTCGCTCGTCCTTCCATAGCACCAGTACCAGAGGAACATACCGGCTATGAAGAAACTTCATACTATGATCGACAATCCAGATAAGATGCTCCTCAATTAACACATTTGATTCATGTTCAACCTTCTCGGGTTGAATGACATGAGATGGGTCTGAAAGGTAACGTTGGAGCAGAGAAATGTGGAATATGTCAAGCATAGCCTAGTACCTCTGAGGTAACTGCAACTGATAAACAACCAGCCCAACTCTCTCCAACACCTCAAACGGTCCGACATACCACGTTGAAAGATTACCATGTCTCTGAATCCTCTAGTTTCTCATCCTTGGTGAGACACATAGGAAAACCTGATCATTGACCTCGAACGCCAGAGGTCATCTCCACTGATCAGCATAAGACTTATTTCGAGATTGTGTTGTAGAAAACCTTTACCGAAATAACTCTATTTGCTCTGAGGTCTCCTGAGCAAGATGAGGTCCCATCAAAGCTTCCCCTCCTTCCTCCAACCAACACAATGGTGATCGGCACATCCTACCGTACAAATCCTCGTAAGGTAACATCTTAATAGTCACCTGAAAACTGTATTTATATTCAAACTCCACAAGAGAAATATCCTTCTTCCAAGAACCACCAAAGTATAGAATGCAAGCTAGTATCATATCTTCAATCACCTGAATTGTACGATCAAACTAGCCATCTATCTGGGGATGGTATGATGTTCTAAAAAGTACACGTATACCCAAATACTTTTGATGTCCCTACTAGAACCGAGAAGTAAAACACTCATCCCTATCTGAAACAATGGATTGTGGAACTCCATGCAGACGTACTATATATCGGATGTACAACTGCACTAATTCATCAACACTGATGTTATTCTTGATCAGCAAGAAGTGAGAAACATTTGTAAGCCTGTTGATGACAACCCAAACAACATCACTTCATCGAGGTGACCTCAGTAACCTGGTCATGAATTCCATCGCGACATCGTTCCACCTCCACTCGGGAAAGGGAAACTGCTGTAAAATCCATGATAGTCACAGATGCTCCTCTTTCACCTGCAGAAAAGTAAAACATCTTATGACAAACCCAAGAAAATCTCTCATCATTCCTAGCAACCAGTACCGGCGGTTTAGATCACGATACATCTTGGGGACTCCAGGATGAACTACCCAAACTGAAGCATGAAAATTCCGCATCAGTTCCTCGCGTATGTCTACTGGCACCCATAAGTGTCACTAGAAATGCATGATCTCATCCTCTCCCACTGTCCATGAAGGAAGAGGATCCTCTCCTGACACACTCTCTCATAGGACAAGGCGTTCTGAGTCTAATAGGTGCCACATCCGTACCTGATCGAGAAGAGTTGAGGTAACATCTATAGAAGAATGAAAAGTATGTCCCTGTCTGTCGTGCACCTCTATTTGCATCTCAGAGAATAGAGACATAAGCTACCACTCACTAGTGGCCTCTTGTACTACCTGAATCTGAGTTCTCATACATAATGCATCAGCCACTATGTTTCCCATTCCCGACAAATAGGCAAGCTTAATGTCGAAGGACTCTAGATACCTGACCCACCTGCACTGTCTTAGATTCAGATCACGCTGAGTGAAGATGTACTTGAGAGTCTTTTTCTCAGTGAAAACAACAATGTGATCTCCCATAAGATAATTTCTCCAATATCATAAGGAATGAACAATAGCTACCAACTCCTGATTGTGTGTCAGGTAGTTCCTCTCGTGTGGCCTCAACTTCTAAGACCTGTACACACTGACTCCATCTCACTGCATAAGAACAGATACGAATCCGACACCTGAAGCATCAAAGTAGACTGTATAGCTCATTCCCGGCTATGGAAAGAATAGTATCGGTGCTGACATCAATATCTCTTTCAGATCTTAAATTTCTGACTGACAAGAATCTGACCATAATAAATTCGCTCCAGTCTTGGTTCGACCTGTCAACAGTGCTGCAAGGAATAAAAATTCATGTATGAAATGCCCATTGTATCCATCCAGCCCTAGAAATCTCCGTACCTAAAATACATTCTTCAGATTCTCCCAGGAAACTACAACTCACACTTTTTCTAGGTCTACTAATACTCTTATCTCTGAGATAACGTGACCCAAGAAGTGAATCGAATCCATCCAAAAGTGGCATTTTGAGAGCATAGTATATAACTGAAGCTCTCATAGTGTACTCTGAATGATCTCAAGATGGGTATCATGGACATGTTGAGTGACAGAGTAAACCAATATGTCGTTCACGAAAACGACCATGAAGAAATCCATTTATGGATGGAACACTCGGTTCATCAGTGCCATAAAAACTACTAGAGCATTTGTGAGACCAAATGGCATGACGGCATACTCGTATAGACCATACCTACTCTTGAAGGCTGTAAAAGGTATATCCAAAGGTCTAACACACGACAGATGATAACCGGATCTCAAATCGATCATCGAGAACACCCATGATCTTCTAAGATGATCAAAAACGTCCTCGATCCTAGGGAATGGATATTTGTTCTTGAATATCAACTGGTTCAGCTTCTGATAATCCACACAATTCCTAAGGGTGACGTCTGCATTTTTCAAATATAGGACAGCCGAACCCCAAGGATAAGTACTAGGTCAGATGAAATCATTTGCTTGCAACTCCTCCAACTACTTCTTGAGGTCCTCAATCTTTGGTGAAGCCATCCTATAAGGAGGAGTAGACACCACTGCCACTCCTGGAACGAGCTCAATCGAGAAGTCTACCTCACACTCTAGAGAAAAACCTGAAAAGTCCTATGGAAAGACATCCCTAAAATGGTCAACCGATGGAGAATGTCAAGCTATGAAGTCCCCTGGAAATCAAGATAATGACTAGAAATCTAGGCTGTAACTCCTCCTAGACCATGATGCTCTGGTCTAGCTATACCCGCCTAGACATCCCACTCGCCTATATGAATAAATGATCTTCCTTTTGGTGATACAAAACTCACCCTACAACGATAACAATCGACGACTGCCTGGAAAAGAACCAACTAGTCCATACGGAGAATGACATCATATCATGTCATCTAGAGGACATAAAGGTCCCATAAGTAGTGACACCATGAAACCTCAAGTGGGAACTCTCTTCACTGACATACACTAGATTTCCTCGTTCCCAATGGTGTATCAAGAGTCAATATGTCGGTAGATGAAAAGAAACAGAGCCCAAGGCTCTCCACCACAGCAATGGAAATAAAAATATGTGAAGCAACATTATCGAAAAGAGACAAAGATAAAACTGAGGAAACATAGATCGTACCTCAAAATGTAGAAGATCTAGTATCCTGCTCTTGGTGGGTCCTCTCCACAGTGAATGTCTTACCTGTACCGCGGCCCTGTGCCCCTGGCTAACCACTCGGAGCCGATACACTCTGATGTCACTGATAACATGGTGACTGACCACCATGGCCACGACCTCCACCTCAGCCCGAATAACCAAAAGAACTCTAGTTCCCAGACTGGAGAGAAACTAGCGATGCATCACCTGAACGCTGGGTCATAGAAGGACCCCTACCACCAAATGAAGGCAAGAATATCTGACAAAAACGCTGTAGATGGCCCATCTTTCCGTAAGATCGGCACTCCATCGAGTCTCTCTGACACTGATGCCTAGTATACACACTCCTACCAAACTGGTAGCATACTACCTGGCTGCTCGAAGATGCATTCCTAATACCCTGATCTCCTCAAGTATAATCCCTGTGGCACATCCTGCTATCAGTAAGAGGAACACTAACTTAGGATGACGAACCGCCCTGGCTCATTGCTCTAGAATTCCTCATATTGCGCTCAGTGATCAGCGCCCAGTTGACGATAGGGGACCTCGAAGTCAACCTGAATATATTCCCATAGGAATGGATCTCCTACCTAAGACTATCCTAAAACTTCATAGAAAGGAACAACTCATCACCTGCTGGAATTGGCGTGAAACGCTGCAGCTTGGTAAAGAGAGATGAATACTCCATAACAGATAGAGTACCCTGCTCGAGACTCATAAACTCCCGGGCTCGGTCGACCCTTAAGGTCTCCGAATAAAAGTAATCCTAGAAGATGTTCCAGAACTCATCCCATGTCTTACTATGATGGTTCTCGGACAGTGAGATCACCTCACACCACCTCTTGGCGGTGTCTCAGAGCATATAAGTAGCCAGCATTACCCTTTTCTATTGAGGTATCTCCAAGTGCTCGAAGATCGTCAGCATGACCTCTAGCCATGAATCTGTAGCCTAGGGTCCTCCATCCACTGAGAAAGTAGGAGGATGCTGATGTTTGAAAACCTACGTCAACTCAGCCATCGACGGGGCAGGAGGCGGTGCTCCCTGAAAGGTATGCATCATTCTCATGATGTCCACCCTAAACAGTGCATCGATGCCTACAACAGGTATAACTACTGGTGCCAAGGCTGGCACAGCAGGAGGATTTGTAGGAGGTTCCTGATCGGCCATGTCCAGTTTCTGATAACCGTCTGGCAGCTGACGTACAACCGTAGTACGTCTCAGAGTCATAACTCTAAAAGATCAAAATCACACCTTAGATCAGAGTTATCAAAGACCGAGAACACAAGAGTACAAAACGGGAAAAAGAGGAAAGATCAAACATGTTCTACAAAACACAACTACACGGTGTGTATAAAACTACATGGAATGACTTCTTGAGCAAACACATGGGCGTGTACTTCTTCCATGGCTGGTCATGTCACAACCCAGACTACACAGCGTGTTTCCATAACCCACGGTGTGTACTGGATCTCCATTCCCTTGCTCGAGTCTCCTTACACAGTTATCCCACAAGGTCCCCATAACCATAGATTAAATGGAGTGTTCACTAAGGACACGACGTGTACCAGACAAGGTTTTGGTGGCCCATGTTCTTAGTTACACGGGCAGCTACACGGTTGACCCTTACATGGCATGTTCCGAACAAACACGGTGTGTATAAGAGATAACACCATCCTGTGTTGTTCATGACATGGCCGGGTATCTAGAGTTAGGCTACACGATGTGTTCATACCCAACACGGCGTGTTCATACCCAACACGGTGTGTACTAGGCGAGCTACCCCAACCCATTTTGTTAGTGACACAACCGGGTACACATGTCACTATGAAACGTCGTGAAACTACAGTACACGGTGTGTTTCTGAATACTTTTTCACCACCCTGGTTTTCTGCTCACACAGTCAGTGACACAGTTTAAAACTACACGGTGTGCAGTCAGGAACACACTATGTATTTTGAGTTTTTCTGGGCAGTAGCTCAGAAACAGCACTGAAGCCTAGAAAACACTGAAAAACAAATATGGAGGTGCCAAATTCCAATCCGTGAGGGCCCAACCCTCCCGTGAATCATCTCTTGACATCCCCTACATAACAAATACAATGGTATTAAGTCAACGATCCACCATGTTTCGATTCATGACGGACCATAACACCTCAAGAACCAAAAATTGGTGTTTATTAAAACATGGTACAATACATTAACTTTCGCTATCAATCTACAAGGATTCTATCAAAGAATATGTCACAACAACATGGATTATATACAAAACGTCAATCACAAAAAACATGAAATCGCTAATGCACCCTAGATGGCATGGCAAGTATGCATGGCATGTGATTTCTAACAAGTTCTTATATGATGCATGAGATGGCGTACCCTCATCCCATTGGGTTGCAATGGAAATAGAACCATAATAGCAACAACAATAACAACACAAGGCATATGAATCATTCTAGGTGAAATCATATCAACTGTAAAATCTCAATCTCGAAAATTGCAATAAATGAGGTAGATGAGATTTTACCTGTACACGTGTTAACTACTTCCGGGTACAACTTATTACCGAGTACCGAATCTGTCCTATCACTAGATAAAGACTCCAAATAGTAAATCAAAAGAATAGAATTCATCTGATACCACTTTGTAACATCCCGGCTCCGAAAGCCACCTAGAGGAGCACCGTACTCGGTTGGTCACATGGCGTCAAGAGCATTTCCCCAAATGCCAGAGTCTGCTAACTACCATCGAGGGCCTTGGATGTGATAGTGGGGAAACTATACCCTCATAGGCAGAGTACACAGTAGAAGTAAACAAAGAAGACAATAGCATAAGCAGTAAATATCCAACAACAATAAACAATGGATGACTAAACCAATAGAAAACTGGAGCACATATGTATATATGAAATGATGCATGATACATATTTCTTGGAAATCAGCCAAACAAATAACAATTATGAATACAATATTAACCCAATGTACAAAGGAAAGACAAATAAGCAACTCATCAACATCGCAAGCATTGTCTTGGTCCCACGCTCTCCTTCTCCAAAGAAATCAAGTACCAAAAGTAGAAGGGTGCTTGCCCTTGTATATACCTACAACAATATAGTCTTTTGGGTCCAAAAAAATGACCCAAACAGGGTGTGAGACTAATCCCATTAGGTAACCACCTGATGATCTGTGCCTCACAGTCAATGAGTATATGGTTGGTAATAGGACAGTAAGTAGTAAACAGTAATAGTAAATAGTATGTAGTAAATAGTAAGCAGTAGCATGATGATATGAAACAGTAATCAATCCATAGAACAATAAGCAACATAGAAGAAATCAATTAACCACAACAAGAAACCCTCTGGGTTGTACTCAAATCCAACCCCTCTGGTCATATCCAAGAAGTACCAACAACCCTCTGGGATGTGCACTCAGCCTAAACCCTCTGGTTTGGTCCTACAAAATTATAACACTCTGGGGAAGCTCACTCGGTCAATTCTCTTTATAGTCTAGGGTAGTCAAGTACTCTCTGAGGAGGATCACACGGTGTAACCCTCTTATAGCCCAATGGTCTAGAAACTCTGTGAGGAAGCTCTCTCGGTAAATTCCTCCTATAGTCTCAGGTCTATCACATACTCTCTAAGGAATCTCACACAGTCAATTCCTTCTCTAGAATGGAATGGTTTTAAGGAAAATCAAACAATGTATAGACTCTCTATGGAAGCTTACTCGGTCTACACTCCTGTCGTCTATAATATCCAAGACTCTCTCGGAAGCTCACTCAGTCTGTCCCCTGTAGTCTATAATATTCCAGACTCTTTGAGGAAGCTCACTCAGTCTACCCTCATGTTGTCTATAACACTAGGTTCTCACGGTCTCGTGCTAGTCAGTGCATAATAATGCAATAAGGCCAAAGTACACCTACATAGCTACTTTTCTAACTAGTATACAACATAACAAGAAAGTCAAGAATATCATTCCATCCTACGGTACAAAGCATGGAAATAGGCATAATAGTCAAAGGCTGACAGAACCCAAAGGGAGAAAATAGAACAAGGCATGGGGAAAACATCAAAGGACAACAAATTATCCTCACACATGATCAAATTAACTCTACAAATTCATACAAGCAAGGTAGGAAAACAAAATGAAAATATGGTAAACAAACAATACCCCATTCCTCGGTATTGGTGGAATTTTCACATAAAACTGAAAGACATCATATGGTATGGCACAAACCACCTACCTATATTCTAGGAGATCAAAATACTAGAACTAAGAGGCTTGATTATCCTTGGAACCGCATAGATCTATGAAAACGCACAAAATGATCAACCCACAATATCATGAGAAAGATACAAAATCATGGAATGAAACTCAAGAAGAAGTAATATCTCACTGCTGCGGTTCCAATGCAATCGACGGTGGTCGATTCGGCAAACACACAGAGGATCGAGGGCTTGGAGGATGTTTGTGGTCATACGGGTTGCTCTCGGTCGAGGAACCTAGAGAAGAATGTGTTTTCGTCGATTAGGGGCGACCCCAATACGTTTAATATAAAAAGAAACTACACGGTATGTACTTATGGGGTACACATCATGTACATAGACTTTCTGTACTCCGCATTAAGCGGCCTCCACATCACCCCTACACACCGTGTGTGTGGACCAGACACGGCCACCACACGACCTGTCACTACATCAAAGTACATGGCATGTACTTATAAATTACATTGTGTGTACTTAGAAAATATGGATATTTTCCTCTTTTTCTAAAAATTGACCAGAAAAACAAAAACATACCTCAAACGAAGATCCAGGTTCATATATCTAGGTTTTTGTTTTATACCCTTATAATATATAGAAGATATCGTTTTATGTGTATTTTTTAATTTGTATTAGTTTTGAGTATTAAATAATGTCATTTTATGTCTGAAAATATCATTTATATTCATGAATTTTATTTAAAATAAATTATATGTAAATTATCTAGAATTTTTAACATTTTATGTAAAACCTAGTTTAAATTTATTAAATCCTTTTTTATATACATATGCATTTAATAAAATATTAAATTATAGGAAACATCATTGGATATGGATTTTATCTGTTCAATGAATAAATCATTGATACATTAACTTTAATTATTCTTTCAGTAACATTCCATGTAATTATACAATATCTAAAAATGATTAGATATTGTACCTCCAATCTAGCAGGGTCTTTCTTATTAAATTATATCTAAAGTTATAAATATTTTTATGTATATAAATATATGTAAATATGTTTTCAGTTTTTAAATTATAATTTTAGTGAATGTGAATAAATATAAGGAAAATATAAAATGGTTTTACTTAATTAGTAAATTGAAAATGGTAAATATATTTTGTGTTTGGGATGTATACACATATTGTGACGCCCCAGGATTTATGAACTGGTTTATGTAAGAAGTGTTATGCCTTTAATAATGCCTCTTGTTTAATTTGTTTTGCAAATAAGGAATTAGAAATGAAATAAAACATATAGAAGAAGGTAAACTGACATTTATTAAAACATTACTTTACTATGAGACCCAACTAGTTGAGTGTACCATGCACAAGACCTAACACGGCCACCACAAGACTACAAAGAACCACAACATGGGAAATCTGGTAGTCGTCATCTTCAGGGTCCATAAGCATGAAAAGTATAATCGCCAGGGCCACGGCACACATGCTCAACACCAATGGTATGAGGAGAGCCATCCTTCCTGTTCAAGTGTTCTGTTTTAAGGGGTACCCCACATCCCTGTATTTATATTAGTTCTTTGAGTTATGACCGTTATGTTTATATATCCGTTGGGTTTTCAAAATGACTGTTGAGTTCCCATTAATAAAATTTACTTTAAAAGAGAACTCGGTTTTATTCCCTCATAACCTTATTCTTAAAAACATTCTTTCATAGAAGATTCTTTGTTTTTATTCTTAAAAGTAAATTTCCTCATTTTTACAAAATCCCGATGAATACCTAGGTAGTTGGAAACTTGGTATTATTTTATATGTTTAGAGGGAATTCGTAATAATTATATCATTTTATCTCTTAAATTATGAAAAACAATTTGGGAAAACTTTTGGTATTTAATAGAATTTTATAAAACAAATAGTAGAGTATTTTAAAAATAGTAATGATTTTAATAGTATTGTACAAAAGGTATATCTTTTAAAAATTTAGCCCAAGAGCTAAAATATATTATCTAAAATTGAAATTTGTTCTAACATTTTGAGTTAAAACTATTTGTTTTACTAAATTCCTGCAAATATTTATATTTCACTCAACTTTGAGCTAAGTATATAATAAGCCTATTTTTTTTATATAAAAAAATTGAGTGAGTCCCGGCCAGCCAAGGGCATCCTCAAGGGACAATCTCTCAGGCCAAGGCCGAGACCCCCTAGGGACCCGAGGTACCGCCATCGGGCTCCCCAGGTATGCGTGCGCGTTTCGGGAGCCAGCCAGGCTGGAGGCTCGGGCAGGGCCGTGCATAGGTTACCCAGGTCGCGTACGGGCCCGTGTATAAGGCCGCGGCTCGCGCTGCGTGAGGGTGGGCCAAGGCCCACGGAGGTGGGGAGGGACCCTTGTATAAGGCCTCATGTGTGTGTGTGTTGTGCTATTGCACCGCTACCCGAACGGCTTGATATTTATATCGTGCCTCAAAACTCTTTCGTTTCGATGTGGGACGAGCTCCCTGTGACCGGGACCGTCCGATCAACTCCCGCGTCAATCTCAGCCGTCCAGCCCATTTTAAAACGCGTGACCCTCCCCCGCGTCTCCGAAGCCGCCTGATCTCTTCCGAGATTTGATCTCGACCCTCCGATTCCTTTAAAACGATCATCACATCTCCACGCCCCAACCGTTCGATCGCACCAAGGACAAATCGGCGCTGTCCGTTTCTTTTCGCGGCAAGAAGACCGTGTCGCCCCACCATCTTCTTCCTAGCACCGTGGCCCTGTGACTGTAGACCTGCACCAAGGACGCCAGGCCCCTCCCTCTCTCGCACTGCTCCTTGACTTCCGAGCACACCCCCCCTCCTAGGTCCATGTTCTCCCGTGTTACCTAGGTCGGTCTACGCCTGGGTCGGGTCACCAACGAGGCACCAAGGCCATTTTAAACCCCCCTGCTTCGTTGAAGCCCGAGGCAGCCCCTTTCATCATCCTCCTTCTTGTCCACGGACACCCAGCAGCTGGCTCCGAGCTTCCTCCTCAAGCATGGTAAGGGTTTTTTCTTGCATTCTTACCTTGTTTCGAAATAACCTCCATTTATATACTCACGGTGTATATATATACAGTTTATATATATATATATATACTTAAACAACACTCCCTCGGGATGCTTTTTCTTCAAAGACTTTTGCCTTCGTGATTTTAATGGGTTGTATATGTAAGGGTTCCTGCATGCTTGTCTTCCTTTAAAAAACATTCGGTTTATACAAAACTTATATTTACATATATACACTTGATATATATGCCCCTCGGTTCTGCCTTCAACGGTTGGCCTTCGTGTTTCCAGTGGTTGCACATGTGAGGGTGTGTATATACCTTGTTTCGAGTTTTTTCTCGAAACCTGTATATACTGCTCACATGTGTATATACAAGTCCATCGGTCATTATATATTGTTTATATATGGTTTCATATATATGTGAACGGTATATACACATTGTATAATCACGTTTACAAATTCCCCAGGTTGTTTATTTTACGATTTTATATTTCGGTTTTAAAAAGAAAAAAAATATATATCTCAACCTCGTATTTAATGTATATGGTATGTATATATATATAGTTCGTGAATGTTTTCTCCTAACTTAACCCGACCTGTTTTGGGCATCAATATTTAAATGAAATTTTTAGATATATATTTGCAAACAATGCTCGTTTGGTTTAAGTGAAGTTGTGTTTGTAAAACCTTAATTTTTATACATAGTTACATTTATAACAAACCTTATACGGATTTAGTTTCAACCATGTAATTGAATTATGGTTGGAAACATGGAGTTACCTAAGGAATTTAATAAACTTTGTTTTGAATTGTGTAAAACCCATATATATACTTCGGGTATATGTGAACGTGTGTATATATTTATAAGGATAGTGTCTTTTATAAATAGCAGGACATAAACTATTCTTGGATGCTGGGATGATTTTATTAAGCTATGAATTGTGTGATTTCTAAACCAACATGTTTTTTTACACACAAATGGGCATGTTTTATTAAAAAGGCTTATCTAACATTGCCCTGTTGAGTTTTATGATATAATATGTAATTTGGGTTCAAGGTCCGTTTACCACCGTAATTGATTTCATGTGTTTTTCTTAAGATTTCTCCTTTTCCAAAGATTTATAATGACAAAGATTCATCATTTAGTATATCGCTATTTTATATGCCTTAGTGAAAAGGATGTTGTATTGTACTATGTATGTCATTGATTTGTCCTTGCCCCCTTTTTTCATTACAGTGTGAACTGTCACATCATGTATTACTAAAGTGTGTAATGATTCATTAATTATGTTAGTTATTATTTACATAATGCATTTTTATGACATATCACTAAATGAACTAAGAAATTGGATTACCCAAAGTGGTATGGGACACCTTGGGTAAAATTAAAATGAATTAGATATTCAAGGTGGTATGGGACATCTCGAATATACATAATAATTTCAGTAAAGCATGAACGATGTGGATCACATGATAATAAAGTCAAATTTAAGGGTGCGCCCTCATAGCGCTCCAATGCATTGGGTAAAGACTTAATCTCTAGAGATGACTTTTAGACTGATACATCGGTGAATAACCTTGGTAATTTTTACGAAACCTTGGGGATGGACCTTGGTGAAATGAAACGATTGTCAATATTAAATGTTGATGCCACATAATTCAAGTCATATAATAGGTTCTTTCCAAGGTAATGTTCATTCACGACTGATGCCTTTAATGTTTTTATAAAGTTCATAATTCCCTAGCTTTAAGCTTGAAGCTTGCCTAGTGTTATCACTTAATAGAATAGTAACCAGCATATGAACATTTAGTTGTTTCCTTGTGCGCAACTCTGATTATGCATTACTTATAACTATTTAAATTTATGCTCAAGTAAATCACATGTAGTACTTGTTTATAACAACCATTATCACTACTTCAAGAATTGACATATTCGTTTCATGTTTTTCTTGAATATTTTGATTAAAGAATTGTTATGTTTTGTGTGTTAAAATCTTTATTAGTGGATGTTCAAATTCTTTTAAATGAATGTTTTCAAATGTTACAGTATTTTAAATTCTTTGTAAAACCCCCTTACTGAGTATTTCAATGCTCACCCTATGTTTTGATTTAAAATTTTCAGGTGTCAGCTTTTGAAAGATGAATTGTTTCAGAAGTTTCCGGTTCCCCAGAACCCAAACCGCACACGATCCTCTGTATGGAACATTATGTGTTGTTAACAAAGTGTATTTATTTTAAAGATAACACATCATGTTCAGAAGGCACCGACTCCTATGGTAATCTGGGGTCGGGGTCTCTACACTTGGTATCAGAGGTTCGGTTTGGATAACTCTGGAAAGCCAGAAACTGAAACAAAAATATATATGTATATGTATTTCAATTTTACTAAAAATTGGGTTTTATTAATTTTCAGATGGAAAATAAAGGCACAAATCTCTTATCTCTCCCCACCGAGGCCCTAGAGACCATTGTGTCTTTAGAAAGCCGTGAGGACTTTCTAAACTATGCCCATATCCGCATGACATGCAAATACCTTTACGATGTATCCAACTCACCTCGAGTGCTTAGTCTGCACCAAGGGTTGGGATTGGATTACCTCCTTATGATAATAACCCAATTTCCCTCCTATGTACGTCGAGGAAGGTACTGTGAGGGACTTTTCCGGATTTTCACGGCGGGTGAGAACTTCGACACTATGCTTAATAACCCCTTTCAAGAAGCTGCTGCTAACGGAGACCTCTGAGCGGGCTACCTTTGTCATATTTTAAACTATGGCTTCTGGGGCCAGTTGTTGGAATTCGGAAGGTTAGAAGACGATTCCACCCGTTTGTCTTACAGACGACAAGTGTATGAAGATTTCTCTCAACTTCACGCCCCCCATGCTAGACTCATAAGACGTCATATGTGTCCTCATGAGTTTTTCCCTGAATGCTCGTCATGTGTTTGGTTCGAGGAGTTATGGAGTTTTTCTTCTCTGTGTGGAGTCCGTTTGGTCAATGAGTAAGGGAAACTCAAGCACTAATAATAATGAACATATGTTTATTGAAATGTTATCTTTCTCCTTTCCTTGTCCTTACTTTGTTTTTGTCCTTGTATGATTTTCAAGTAATGGAACTCCTGTCTTAAAACTTTCAGATGGAAGAACAAAGCCACCTGTTATCTCTTCCCACCATGATTTTGGAAATCATTTCGATCAAAACATGTGAGGACGAGTATGACCCCTTCAAAAATTTTCGAAGAACGTGCAATAAATTTATTGAGATAACAAATGGTCCAGAGATTCTCCCACCTGCCAGGGGAATGCCTCCATCTATTACCGCATTGGCTCTACTCAGCTAGCCGGATGTGAACGACGAGGAATTTACCATGAAGGGCTCTTTCTTTGTTTCACCCTAGGCCGAAACTTCACGGCCAGAGTGAAATTCCAGAAGGCTGCGTTAGAGGGAAATCTTTATGCAGCTTATATGCTCCAACTTCTCAGCATTAGCCTATTTGACCATATCTATGGCTTCGATATCCTCGACCGAGACATAATTCGGAAAGTTCTTCGTACATTGGTCTGCAAAGACATTTCAGAACTTTGTACGGTTCGAGTTTCCCTTTGGAGGCTTGAAAGCCCGGAACATAACTGCTACCCCTCCTGTCTTAGGTGTGTGTGGATTAGGGAGCTGGAAGAAGTGAGCTTCGCTACGGGGATCCCTCTAAATGCACCTGTTGACCCTATTCGTTGGTGGAGGTGGTAGGAATGTTTCTGAACCTTGTAGTGTCGTGAAATAAATTGTGAGGACGCAATTTTCTAAAGGGGGGGATAATGTGATGCCCTAGGTTTTATGAACTGGTTTCTGTAAGAAGTGTTATGCCTTTAATAATGCCTCTTGTTTTATTTGTTTTGATAATAAGGAATTAGAAATGAAATAAAACATAGAGAATAAGGTAAACTGACATTTATTAAAACATTACTTTACTACGAGACCCAACTAGTTGAGTGTACCATGCACAAGACCTAACACGGCCACCGCAAGACTACAAAGAACCACAATGCGTGCAATCGGATAGTCGTCATCTTCAGGGTCCATCACCGTGAATAGTATAATCACCAGGGCCACGGCACACATGCTCAACGCCAATGGTATGAGGAGAGCCATCCTTCCTGTTCAAGTGTTCTGTTTTAAGGGGTACCCCACATCCCTGTATTTATATTAGTTCTTTGAGTTATGACCGTTATGTTTATATATCCGTTGGGTTTTCAAAATGACCGTTGAGTTCCCATTAATAAAATTTACTTTAAAAGAGAACTCGGTTTTATTCCCTCATAACCTTATTCTTAAAAACATTCTTTCATAGAAGATTCTTCGTTTTTATTCTTAAAAGTAAATTTCCTCGTTTTTAGAAAATCCCGATGAATACCTAGGTAGTTGGAAACTTGGTATTATTTTATATGTTTAGAGGGAATTCATAATATTTATATCTTTTTTTTTATTAAATTATGAAAAAAAAATTGGGAAAACTTTTGGTCTTTAAAAGAATTTTATAAAACAAATAGTAGAGTATTTTAAAAATACTAATGATTTTAATAGTATTGTACAAAAGGTATATCTTTTAAAAATTTATCCCAAGAGCTAAAATATTTTATCTAAACTTGAAATTGGTTCTAACATTTTGAGTTAAAACTATTTGTTTTACTAAATTCCCGCAAATATTTATATTTCACTCAATTTTGAGCTAAGTATTTAATAAAAGTATTTTTTTATATAAAAAAATTGAGTGAGTCCCGGCCAGCCAAGGGCATCCTCAAGGGACAAGCCCTCAGGCCAAGGCCGAGACCCCCTAGGGACCCGAGGTACCACCATCGGGTTCCCCAGGTATGCGTGGGCGTTTCGGGAGCCAGCCAGGCTGGAGGCGCGGGTAGGGCCGTGCATAGGTTACCCAGGTCGCGTGCGGGCCCGTGTATAAGGCCGCGGCTCGCGCTGCATGAGGGTGGGCCAAGGCCCGAGGAGGTGGGGAGGGACCCGTGTATAAGGCCCCGTGTGCTTGTGTGTTGTGCTATTTCACCGCTACCCGAACGGATTGATATTTATACCGCGCCTCAAAACTCTTTCGTTTCGATGTGGGACGAGCTCCCTACGACCGAGACCGTCCGATCAACTCCCGCGTCGATCTCAGCCGTCCAGCCCGTTTTAAAACGCGCGACCCTCCCCCGCGTCTCCGAAGCCGCCCGATCTCTTCCGAGATTTGATATCAACCATCCGATTCCTTTAAAATGATAATCACATCTCCACGCCCCAACCGTTCAATCGCACCAAGGAAGAATCGGCACCGTCCGTTTCTTTTTGCGCCAAGAAGACCGTGTCTCCCCCCCCCGTCTTCTTCCTAGTACCGCATCCCTACGCCTGTAGACCTGCACCAAGGACGCCAGGCCCCTCCCTCTCTCGCACTGCTCCATGACTTCCGAGCACACCCCCCTAGGTCCATGTTCTCTCGTCTTCCCCACGTCGGTCTACGCCTGGGTCGGGTCACCAACGAGGCACCGAGGCCATTTTAAACCCCCTTCTTCGTTGAAGCCCGAGGCAGCCCCTTCCTCTCATCCTCCTTCTTTTCCACAGACACCCAGCAGCCGGCTCCGAGCTTCCTCCTCAAGCACGGTAAGGGTTTTTTCTTGCATTCTTACCTTGTTTCGAAATAACCTCCATTTATATAATCACAGTGTATATATATATACAGTTTATATATATATATATACTTAAAAAACACCCCCTTGGGTTGCTTTTTCTTCAAAGACTTTTGCCTTCGTGATTTTAATGGGTTGTATATGTAAGGGT
Organism: Viscum album; assembly: GCA_963277665.1. Lineage (NCBI taxonomy): Eukaryota > Viridiplantae > Streptophyta > Magnoliopsida > Santalales > Viscaceae > Viscum > Viscum album. The sequence continues at coordinate 1,389,462,257 of OY728125.1, read as the reverse complement.
TCCGGCATGCTTGTCTTCCTTTAAAGAATCATTCGGTTTATACACAACTTATATTTACATATATACACTTGATATATATGCCCCTCGGTTCTGCCTTCAAGGGTTGGCCTTCGTGTTTCCAGTGGCTGCACATGTGAGGGTGGGTATATACCTTGTTTCCAGTTTTTTTTCGAAACCTGAATATACTGCTCACATGTGTATATACAAGTCCATCGGTCATTATATATTGTGTATATATGGTTTCATATATATGTGAACGGAATATACACTTTGTATAAGCATGTTTACAAATTCCCCAGTTTGTTTATTTTACGATTTTATATTTCGGTTTTCAAAAGAAAAAAAAATATATCTCAACCCCGTATTTAATGTATATGGTATGTATATATATATATAGTTCGTGAATGGTTTCTCCTAACTTAACCCGACCTATTTTGGGAATCAATATTTAAATGCAATTTTTAGATATATATTTGAAAACTACGCTCTTTTGGTTTAAGTGAAGTTATGTTTGTAAAACCTTAATTTTTATAAATGTTTACATTTATAACAGACCTTATATGGATTTAGTTTCAACCATGTAATTGAATTATGGTTGGAAACTTTGAGTTACCTAAGGAATTTAATAAAATTTGTTTTGAATTGTGTAAAACCCATATATATACTTCGGGTATATGTGCATGTGTGTATATATTTATAAGGATATTTTCTTTTATAAATAGCAGGACTTAAACTATTCTTGGATGCTGGGATGATTTTATTATGATATGAATTGTGTGATTTCTAAACCAACATGTTTTTTTACACACAAATGTGCATGTTTTATTATAAAGGCTTATATAACATTTCCCTGTTGTGTTTTATGATAAAATATGTATTTTGGGTTCAAGGGCCGTTTACCACCGTAATTGATTTCATATTTTTTTCTTAAGATTTCTCCTTTTCCAAAGATTTATAATGACAAAGATTCATCATTTAGTATATCGCTGTTTTATAAGCCTTAGTGAAAAGGATGTTGTACTGTACTATGTATGTCATTGATTTGTCCTTGCCCGCTTTTTTTTACAGTGTGAACTGTCACATAATGTATTAGTAAAGTGTGTAATGATTCATTAATTATGTTAGTTATTATTTACATAAAGCATTGTTATGACATATCACTAAATGAACTAAGAAATTGGTTTACCCAAAGTGGTATGGGACACCTTGGGTAAAATTAAAATGAATGAGATATTCAAGGTGGTATGGGACATCTCGAATATACATAACCAATTCAGTAAAGCATGAACGAAGTGGCTCACATGATAATAAAGGAAAATTTAAGGGTGCGCCCTGATAGCAGTCCAATGCATTGGGTAAAGACTTAATCTCTAGAGATGACTTTTAGACTGATACCTCGGTGAATAACCTCGGTAATATTTACGACACCTTGGGGATGGACCTTGGTGAAACGAAACGATTGTCAATATTTTATGTTGATGCCACATAATTCAAGTCATATAACATGTTCTTTCAAAGGTAAAGTTCATTCACGACTGATGTCTTTAATGTTTTTATAATGTTCATAATTCCCCAGCTTTAAGCTTGAAGCATGCCTAGTGTTATCACTTAATAGAATAGCAACCAGCATATGAACATTTAGTTGTTTCCTTGTGCGCAACTCTGATTATTCATTACTTTTAACTGTTTAAATTTATGCTCAAGTAAATCACATGTAGTACTTGTTTACAACAACCATTATCACTCCTTCAAGAATTGACGTATTCGATTCATGTTTTTCTTGAAAACTTTGATTAAAGCATTGTTATGTTGTGTGTGTTAAAATCTTTCTTAGTGGATGTTCAAATTCTTTTAAAAGAATGTTTTCAAATGTTACAGTATTTTAAATTCTTTGTAAAACCCCCTTACTGAGTATTTCAATGCTCACCCTATGTTTTGATTTAAAAATTTCAGGTGTCAGCTTTCGAAAGATGAATTGTTTCAGAAGTTTCTGGTTCCCCAGAACCCGAACCGCACCCGATCCTCTATATGGAACATGATGTGTTGCTAACAAAGTGTATTTATTTTAAAGATAACACATCATGTTCAGAAGGCACCGACTCCTATGGTTATCTGGGGTCAGGGTCTCTACACATATATCATGAACCATTTTGGATTATATCTAACCTAGAACCCCACATGATTCATGGCATGTAATGAAGGGCATTATCGATCGCCATGGGCATGAAATTAGTGTCTGAGTATCATGAAAATACATTGGAATGATATCACCTGATTTCACAAAAATAAAAAACTAACAATAATAAAAATCACATAACATATTAATCATAACCAAACAAGATGTGACAATTTGAAGACTCAATCTTTATAATAATTACAAAAAAAAGAATAATTACAAAAAAGGGAAATGACAAAACTATACTATATACATCCATGTGACAAGAGGAAAATCAACCATAAGACACCACCACCAGCCCATGAATGAATTGTAACACTAGAATTCATATCAACCCCCATAATTGTGGTACATATTTCCTTTACATAGGACATACATAATAGAATCTACATATTCCCAAAGATGTATGTAGTGTGGGAGCCACAACCTAGTAGGATTCCACCCAACAAATAGATTCCAAGAGAAGTCATTATAAAAAAATTCATTAATGTTTTATTAAAAGGTATATTGACATTATTATAAAATATTAAGGAAACATGATTCAATTTTCTAATAAATAACTAGGTGCATTGTATGCCATCAGTAAGAATGATATAATAAGAGGGCACTATGTCAGGGGAAAACATTATATAATCTAGCTAAAATGGGACACTTGGTACCTCATATCGTTGTGAAATGTGCCCTAGAAATCACATCCCATAGTGTCCCCATGCATGAGCCACTAGAGAGGAATTCACATACTATTTTAGTTGTATCCAATAATCATCATAATTTAATTACTATTGTAAACAAAAATCATTATAGATTAATCTGTGACAAGCCACTTTTGATTCAACTATAATACTATTCGTATTCTTCCCAATTAGATACCTAGAAATCCACATTTTTTTCAATTTCAATTTCTCATGTCATATATATATCACCACATTCACATACACACATATGAAATGTCAATGAAAAAATAAAACCATTATTTCAACTAATTAAATCCTATTTAAAATTAACTATCACACCAAAACCACATTAAAACATGAATTATACCACAATATCAATTTATCAAGCCCCTTGAAAATTTTATAAACCACATTTTACAAACACAACATGAAATAGCACATGAAACAGAACAAATTTCATTTAGAAATTTCACTTCTATGCCATATTAATCTAGAATAATTTTAGAAACACATTTCCCACCTCATTCACAATACATAGAACATAATCATGATGGAATGAAAGTATATCAAAATCAAAAAATAATTTTTATCCATTGAACCACCTACCTCATGTGTGGAATCTTTAACAAATTGGCGATAAACTACATTCAAAATACCAACGATCCTAATAAAGGAATTATTGAACCCAAAACCTCATGAATGACACCTATGAATCTATATCCCACCAAAAATAGGTCAGAAAACATGCTTGAGAAATTAAACTACCAGGAAAAAAGAGGAGAACCCCTAGTAACATGCAGAGTGAAAGGGAGAAAGTCACATACATATATATTGTTGGAGAAATGATGAAAAATAATCCAAAAATAATAATGATCCATGGATTTAATGAGTGAGGCAAGGGGGTCCAAGGGTGATGAATCCTGAATGGGGGTGATAATGGTTGTTTAGTGTTAAATATTGATGGGGGAAAGGGGTTATAATCCAATTTTAATAATCGGGATAGGTCTTATAGTTTTCCAACACAGGTTTTTAAAATGTGATGAAACCATGAAACCCTCACAATCTACGAGGGAAAAGTTGAAGGGTTAGAATTTATGGTTTGACAAACCATATAAGAACTATGTGGTTTCTACAATCCAAAATAATAAAATCAAGGCCCAGTTTCCTATGAAAGGGTAAACAATATCCCAAAACATGAACCAATTGTGCAACACCTTTTTCCTAAAAAAACTATATTTTTTTCACCAAAAATAATTGAAAAAATAAAGCATAAACATGGGATCAATGTTAAATTGAATATTAACACAAAATAAAGATGTGACAATTCTCCACATCAAAACATTCTATCCCAAGAATGACATCTCAATTCATTTTTATAACAGAAAAAAAAGGATACTCATTCTGAACCCATAAATTATTCTCCCACGAATAATGATAATTATTTCTATATTTCCAATGATCTCGGATGAAAATTATAAACGTTTCATGATTCACTTTCCCTTGGGAATCGATAATCTGTACTAGTTACTCAAACCCAAGTAAATCTTGCTCTAATTCCAGTTCTTCCCAATAGAATAAATGAGACAGTCCAAGGTTATATTTCTTTAAATGAGAAACTTGGTATACATTATGAATTTAATTAAATTGATAATTAAAGGGTAACCTGTATTCCAAATTATTAACCTGTTTGGTAATCTAAAAAATTTCTAACATACCTCTATATTAGCCTCCCTCAAATTCCAAAATGATGATGACCAAAGAGAGTTTCCAACATTAGAAACACCATGTCACCCTCTGAAAACTCTAAATATATTATCCTATTGTTATCATAATATATATAGATAACTTTTTATTTCAATAACAACTATCAAACCAGCATGAATCTATCAATAGCATATTTCACAAGTCTTATTCCCTAAAATGATTTATCAACCACCTAATCCCAACACAAAATAAACTGAAACAACTGTCAGTATTGTGCCTCTATAGGATACATTAAAATTTATGATTGGAGTTTATTTTTATATAAACACTCAACCAATACTAAATTTCTATCCCATGAACCCAAAAATCCTTACACATTCCTAAAGAATGACCGTCATAATTTGATGTGATTGCTCTTTTAGACCATCTATTTGAGGAATCATAATCAAAATGTCTTATTACCCCATATCCTTCTGTTGGTCTTCCCAATACTAGATGTAAAATGGGTATCCTTTGTAGAAATAATTTTAAATGGAACACCCTGGAGGATCAAAACCTCTTGAACATAAAGCTGACACAAATCATCAATCGTGGCTAAATATATGATTGGATTGAAATTGAATGATTGTTTAGAAAATTTATCACTACCAATATAGCATTACTTCCCCTGGGTGAATGAGGAAATCCAACAAAAAAAAGTCCATATAGATCATTTCCCTATTATAGGTAGGAAAATGTATAGTCAAAATCAAACCTTAGGTCCATAGGTTCTCTTCTATAACCTTATGACACATAAAACACTACGATACAATTTCAATAATATATCACCTCATAACTGGACACTAGAACTATCAATTCACATCATAGTACTTCTGGTGTGGAACTAGTATAAATTTACAACCAATATTGGTGGCTATCTGTCACTAACATCTTTATAAATAAATAATCTATAAATTGATCATTTAATCAGAAAAATAATTATGTAGGTTATAACTAATAACAATGTGTCTCCCCACTAGGAGTAAGCAACATAGACTACTATAAAATTAATCACTTGATAGCTACCACTGAATCAATTCCAGAAGAGATGGATTCTGCTGAATACTATCAAGAACACACCTCCAATATGCTCTTTGTCCTTTAAATGTATTTGATAAATGATCCAAACTGAATCCCACTTTCCACTGCTCTCTTTCAATTATTGTGTAGTCGCATTCATGTTTAATCAATATCAAACAACATTACCATTACCTAGGGTATAGATTATATAAAATTCAAACCACTACAAGTACATGACCCAACGATGCTTCTTCAAATTTAAATCATTCTAGGATAAAATATAGGCTAAACTCTTATGATCCATTTGCACCCCAAAATTATATCCAAATTGACAAAGGAACAACATATTAAAAAAATACATCACTATTTCCAAATCAATTTCATGGGTTGGGTAATTAAATTCATGTGGTTAGAGATATCAAGAACCATAAGCCACCACATGGTCACATTGAATAAGCATATACCCAATACCCATCCCTAAGGCATCATAATATACCACAAAATACATTCCATATTCTAGTATAATCAAAATCTGTGTTGTGGTTAGTTTGATTTTTTTCTCCTTGAAGGATTCTTGGAATTCCTAGCTCTATTGAATTTTCACCCCTTTCCAGATGATTTCTCTTATGGGCGATCAATTCAAAATAAATCCTGAATAAAAATCCTCTATAATATCATTCCATGCCTCAAATACATAAATCATAAAACAATACTACAAATGCACCCATGAAATCACCACACTAATCATCATGGGGTATACAGAAACCCCATGTTCTGAGATTACATGGACCAAAAACCAAACCGCCCAGGTCTAGAAGTTTCATTTAAAAACATGGAATAGATATTATGATCATGAATAGGTCCTAACACGATCCTCAAATGATGTGTATTATCCTCATTTGTTCCATAATAGACCTGGATGTGATCTATATACAACACAATAATGGAGTCTAGATACTGATGGAGCACTCCATTCATAAGTGTTGTAAAGACCACTAAATCATTTTTCAAAATGAGGTGCATGACCATGTACTAATTTTTTTTACCTATATTAGAATTCTTTTTCTGGAATCATCCTCTCTAAATCTAAATTAATGATACCTGGAACACATATAAATCTTATAAAAACACGTTTCTCCTTTAATCTGATGGAAAAAATCATCAATACAAAGAAATGGATAGTTATTATTATTCATATTCTTATTCAGCTTCTGGTAATCAGTACACCTCCTGAGAGATCCATTGGAAATTTTTGAAAATAGTTCTATAGTGGTCCATGGTTATATGCTCAATATATTGAATCATTTTAATTCAATGTTGTCCAAATGTACATTTAATTACCTCAACTCGGTTGGTGTTATATGGTATGAGGGAATAGATATCGGTTATTTTATTATTGCCTAATAAATAGACAAATATGCATCTCACTTTAGTGGTAGAACCATGTAATCCTCTAGAAAAATATTTGGGAACTAATCCACTAAGGGAGGTAATCCACCCTCTATTGCTCCACCATCATCCTCCAATGTGAGCAAAGATACCTAAGAAAAAAACATTCCCAATTATAGAAATAGATTTCTAAAACACCCATGCATAGGATACCATTTCCTATGAATGACATGGATACATTCTTTAGTTTCCATAAATGTGCACTCGCTGCCTATAAAAATCGATGTGTACTTGAAAGTGAACCATCTAGTCTGTACAGAGGATTCTGTCAAAGAGGTCCATCTCCAAATCTATAAAATTCCATTCTAACTCATCCCTTAACATGGTTAGTTCACAATGTGGACACCTTAAAACCTGCTTTCATATCATTACATTTAGCATCGAAACATCCATAACATACAAAATAATCTCTTTTAGATACATTGACTAATCAGTAAGACAATGAAAAATAAAAGAAAATGAATAACCAATATAAAATAGATTAATATCTAAATATGGTTCTTTAAGAGTTGTAACTCAAACAATCAGAGGCCCCACATCTGATTCTATTGGACACTAATACACTTTATAAATATTCATTATCTCATCCTATTCACAAGAACAAACACCATCTTGCATATCTTTTCTATAATGACTCTTCTAATAAAAAGATCTATCCTAGTTTCTAGGATCCATAAACTAGGAAACCATTATCCACGATATTTCAAAACATGCTTATATTTTTCTAGAAGAAACATAACCTACAAAACACTAATACTGACGTGAGACCATACAAAGTGTTCCATGTTACCCCCATCTCCTCATAAGAGAAAATTTTAAGGAGGACATTCTCACATATCTTGTATGTTCCCTTCCAACCCACATAGATGGCACACTACCGAACCAATATCAAAAGACATAACCATATACAATGGGTTAGGAATATCTGAGATGCCACCTCCCTTTTTCCCATTCTTGTCTCCAATACTCTTCCTATCTAATGAACTGCCCCTTCCCATAGGTGAATATTACCTATTGAAACCATATTGGTCACTAAAATCAATATCTATCATCACAACATGATCAATCACTACAACAAAAGTATTATTATTATACCTGAAGACTTGAGATCTATTTTCTAGTTTCAACCACCTCTTGAACCTTTGAGCATTAATTTTGTCATTGTAAATGATCTCAGGAGGATAATGAAATAAATCAGAAAAACAGTTTGTATATTCCATCACATACATGTCTCTTAGGATTAGATCTATAAACTCATGGGATCAAGCATTGGACAAGACCTTGGGGTAATAATTCTCATTAAAAAGTCCTAAATATATTTCTAACCCATATTCTTATGCTTTACATATTCCACCACTGAATCCCACCACTTATGGCTATAACCATCCAACATTTACAAAGAACACGTAACCCTATAATCCTCATCAGTATATAGAAACTTGAACTTCCTCTCTTTTTTATCAAGCCACTCTTATAGTTCCTGGGTTTCTATGATACCTCATAAATAGGGATAATTGTTATTTAAGATCTTATATTCGTTTTCTTTTCCAATCCACATCTCAGCATCCCTAACTTGACTAGGAATAGAGGTTCCTCTTTGTCATAAATCATGTATATCCTGGACCACTAATTTTTCTCATCTCTGATAAATCGATGAGGGAGAAATATTTATGGCCTCTTCCTATGGCTTCAGAGTAATTCATAAGGGAGTTTTTTGTAGATAAGAAGAAATAACAACATGGAAAACCTTCAATACATCCATCATCATAAATTTGAAACATTTTTAAAAAAAATATTCTCAAACACCTCTATAAATTAAAACAAAACCACAACCATCATAAAAAAATTGAACTAATCAAATCCACCCCACCTAGTGTTCATATATAGTCTATAGTTTGTACATATCACCAAGAAGAAAAGTTAATCAAAATACCAATATCCCATGGTGACTCGATTCCCATCAAGAGGTGTGATTTCAAGGAACAATATTTAAAACATGAACATTAATCCCTAAAAACCCTAGCAACTGTTAATGATTTCTCATCCCAAACAACATTTCCCATGTGTGCAAGAACCCTGTGCTGATTCAATTTTTCTATTAACTAATCTATAATCTCGTATGAATCGATACCTGGCCCTATTCAAGGCATGTCCCAAAGTCCATTTTCAATCCCCATAGGCTTGAATCAAGTTCATGGGTATCAAAAAAATACATTGGGAATGATTTTATCGTATTTGGAAATCCTAAACAACCAATAATAGTAAACATAACATTACTGAAATATCATAACCAAAACATGGCATTAAAATTTTTAGACTCATGTTTGACAAAATTAACCATAATCCAAATGTACTATAATAACTGTAAATGGCAAATATTCCCAAAACCCTCAATGAAATAAGAAGACTATCATTCTCAATCCAACACAAAAAACCCCTATAAGAAGTGGAACACCATAATCAAGATCCACTCTAATCACCATAATACATCATTCCTTTACCAGGTTCATACATAACCAAATATTCAAACACAAAAAATTTCATATATGGTGTGATCCAAAGGATTGGAGGATGCTACCAAACAAATATATTCCATGTTAAAACATTTTATGGAAAATTGTCACGAATTTTTTAGAATAAACTAAAAAAATAATTATTATTAATAACAATTATAAATAGTGATAATTAAAATTAAATATAAATAATGTGAATGGTATGCAGATGGTCTGTACAATATCACATGAGGGCACTATGTCACAGGAAATCTCTATAGGAAATAGCTAAAATGTGACACTGGTAACATGATATCATTGTGAAACATGTTATAAAAACAAAAACCCCTGGAATCCGTGAACCCAATCCACAAGAGAGGAATCCATTCAATAATCATGTGGTATCCAGACATTATCATAGTTTAGTTAGTGATGTAATAATAAATCCTGGTAGATGATTCTTTTCCAGGAACTTCTGAGTCGACTAACTCTTTTATCCATGTCCTCCATCCTAGATACCTAGGTTTCCACATTGTGATAAATTTTTATTTTTCATGACTTATATATATATATATAACCATATTCACATTCACCCATATGAAATGTGAATACAAAAATAAACCCAACATTTCAAATTAGAAAACCTAGTTAAAAATTCACAAACACACCAAAAACAATTTAAAACAATTTTCACAACACATTTAAAATTTTTAAGCCCATTGAAAATTTTATAAATAACATTAAATAAACAAAATAAGGGATCACACATGGAACACAACTAATTTATTTTAAAATTCATCTTTTAATCAATCTACATCTCAAATCCTGTATGAAAAATATTTCCCACTTCATTCACAACACATAGAACACAACCAATAAAAACAAAATCATATCAAAATTATCAAATAATGCTTCATCATGGAGCACCTACATCAAATGTGGAAACTTCCAAAAATCGATGGTAAACTCAACTAAACCACTATGGGACCCTAATAAATAAATACGAAACAAAAAAATTATGATTTCACCCTATAAATATTGATCCAACACTAAATAGGTCACCCGGACTATTGGAGATATGAAACCCCCAAAATGAAGATGAGAAACCCTAAAAAGTAGATAAATCCAGGGTTAATGGAACATATAATGATATTTATTGAAAAATAACCACAAATATTCCACAAAAATGAAGATACAATGGAAAAATGATGGAGGGAGTAGGAGCTTAGGGTGAAGAATCCTGAATGGGGGGATCAGGGTGTCTTAGTATTAAAAATAGAAGGGTCAAAACATTAAATATTCAATTTTTAATGACTTTGACAGGTCACAATATTTTCAAAACTGTATAGAAACTATGTTCCACTCACTAATCAAGATGGAAGTTCAACATAGTATCCATGCATGGTTTGAAGAACCATATAGTGATAGTAAAATTTCCCCTACATCCAAATATATCAAATGGACACATAGTTTCCTAGGAAAGGGCTCAAATTATTCCAAACATTAGTCAACCATGTCACTCCTACTCTTTACCCACTATCTACCATTTTTTCACTACTAATTAATGAAAAAACTCTATGATAACAGTTGGATCAATAATAAATATAATATATCTTTAGAAAAAATTCAATAAACTAACACCAACCCTCAAAAAATTGGGGTTTTCCCATAAAGAGTTCTATGTTTGATGAGCCCTCAAATGATTTTCAATAGCCTATATATTGTTTTTTTTTAAAAAAATGGATTATTTTTAAATCATTTCCAATGTATTATAGTATTAAAAAATAATATTAATTTCTAGGATATTATCCATTTTATTTTTCAAAAAATAAATTTTTAAAGGATATTCCATAAAGGGTATTTTACTAATTCTTATAACCCCTTACTCATAAATTTTATGATTGTTCCATGTTATAAAATATTTGCATGGATATAATAAAAGATAAAAGGTAATATTCATTTAAAGAGACAATTCAAGACAATATTATTAAATATTTTATTTTAAATTTTTATACCTCTAATTAATTTGTTTTTTTACTAATTATACAAAAGACTACATTATAAAACATCCACATTTTTATAATGTTATGTGTATTTTATTATTGTTTTATATAATAAAAATATAAAATATTTTTCAACATTGAATCTAAAATTTTTAGTTTACGGGACTTATATTTGGTATTAGAGTAATGTTCCTGAAAACATTTGAGGCAAGTAAATTTTTAGGAAAACAAAATCTACAACACATAATATTCATTAGACAATTAATTTTCCTTAAATGTTCGTCATTTCATTATTATTATGTTTGAAATTCAAAATCTTATCATATGTGATGAATGAATCACAAGGGTGAAATTCTTTTAATGTGGGATAATTTAACATGGTAAAAAATTAAAATAGTTATTTCATTTTAATTAATCATTTACTTTATATTTTTATTATATCTTAAAACATACAAATACTATTTTGAATTGAAAAAATTCTAAAACTGTCGAATTTTGTATAATCAAAATGAATTTTTCTTAAAATTTTAAAATATTTCAATATTTCTCATGACATAGTAATATTATATATTAATGCAAATTAATTAATTAATATAAATAGACTATCCAAAAACTATTCCAAAATATAATATTTTTTATTTTAAATATGACATCATATTAATTGTTTGGTGTGTAATAATATTGTTTTTAAGGAAAATTGTTTTATTATAAATTATTAGTAAATATTTATTAAAATTATTTTTTGAAATTTTAATAAAAATAATATACTTTAATTGAAATTAGTTATTATTATATGATTATTTTCTTATGTGAAAAAAAATATTTTATAAAATAATAAAATTCTAAATATATACTACAATTGAAAACAATTTGATTAATTTAAATACAAATTTTTATATATAAAATGAAAATTAGTTATACTATTCATAAAATTAAGTTATTTTATAATTAAAATATTATAATTACATTAAATATGTAACATAATGTTTAAGAAAAATAATAAATTATGTTATAAATAATATTAATAATAATTATATTTAATATATAAATCTATAAATTATGGTTCTTTTAATAAAATTTTTATAATTATAAATATATTAATAAATAGTATTATGATATTATTATTATTAAAAATTTAATTTCATATATGTATTTTATAATAAAATATCAATGTATTAAAAATTTTGGATATGAAAAAATGAATATTAGTTTTATTAAGGGGAGAAATCATGTTATCAGGGGGCGCATCATTGGGTCCCAAAAGGTAGATATGGGCATATTTTAAAGAGATATTATTGGCTTAGGCAGAGTCGAGCCATGGCTCAATGTGGGTAGAAATAGAGTGACTAATGTGTTTTATCCATAATTATGGCTTTATTCATAAAAAAATTATTATCCTGGATGGGGTTTTAGCTAAGCTGAATAATGTCGACAGCCAATAATTGTTCATTATATAGTAGGAATCAAACACCGTATTTGAGGTCAAATGCCAACCAAAATCACAAACAAATTTTTTTATTGGAAATTTTTTTCAATTTAAAACTGGTAACAATAAAGTATTATTTATGATGTACAAAAAATATTTTTTGGAAAATTATTTATGTATTATGTGCTCTATTTTCCAGCTTCCTTGATTCTTACTCCTCGATTAATGTCGACATCACCCTGCTATCATGATTTCATGTTTTTTATTCATAAATCGATACATTCAATAACTATTTTATATAGTTTTTATGATTCATCTTGTTTTGAATAATTTGTTTTCAATGATTCAAGATGAATTTCAATACATTGTCTATAGTTGTAGATCTGAGTTCAACCCATCTGTCATTTTTATTTTCCCATTCCATTACCTTTTTATATCACTGATCAACACAATATCTATATTCAATACATTTAATTGGTTAAAATATATGATCATTTGTAGTCCACATTTAATTATATTATTTTCTCTTTTCATTATTATTTAGATTGTTCCATCATTGTAACGAAATAAATGTATAAATGATATATTTTTCATCAATTATAAATCACTATGAATCATATATTACACTCTAAGTATAATTGGAATACATTTACATATATTTTCTCAATAAAAATTAATTAATCATATAGGGAAAATATCATATCCTCTTTGAACACATTGAAGAGAGTCGGGTGAGGCAGTACTTCTTTATTCTCATTTTTTTATTAGTATGAGATAATATAATAAAAGAAAAAATAACGAGACACTGAGACTGAAATAATTAATACAGGGACAAGAATTATTTTATAAATAAAATGTTTTAGAATTTTATCATTTTTATTTAGTTATTTTTATTTTAAATAGATAAATTAAAAATCATTATATGTGTCGTGGCCCTCCTTCTCCAAGATAAGGGATGGGACAACAAACTAACAGACCATTCATTGTTCATGTTGAAGGAGGGATAATTACCATCGATTCTAGCCTTCAATATTCCCTAGAGTGGATAATAAAACCAAGGGTATAAAATCTCATGTAATGATGAAGTCATTACAATTTTATAGAATATGACCGAGTGATTAGAAGGTAAACCCCAAACTACTTGAAACACTGAAATAAAAGTAAATCCCAAATTCCATTCTCATATGCATGTCCATAATAAAATGATACAAGGTAAAAGAAAAACACTGTAGTAAAGTACCAAAATATAGAAAATCATCAAAGACAATTGTCCCAACAACTGAGCTACTAAGGTCTGGCATGATCTTCAATGTCCTCCTCGATACATGGAAGAAATTTAATATATGTAGGGTGATTATACAGGTATACTTTGTAGGGAAACCAAAATATCTCGCACATAAGTGGAGATTCATTCTAATACCCTATGAGAAAAACTATAAGTTACCAAAAAACCTTGCAAGGAAAACCATCCACCCCACCTCACCATGGCACAATCCCCAAATAACACAATTTACCTAATATTATAGTAATATCAGATCAATATTTTGGTACCCCACACCACTTCACCACTAGTTATTTAGGACATTATACCCGTCAAACCTCCCCCATAAAATCCCATTATAGTCCCACAACAACCCCAACAACAACACCATTGTTCATCCCAATGGAACGTCTATCCCGCCTATAAACACCAAGGCCACTACAACCAGACCTAACCGTTCCTGTATAAAACCAGTCCACAACAACCACCTCCATTCCAGAAGTCACATGGGATAGATCAACCACTTCCATGCCCAAAAACACATGATCCATAACTATCACTGCCTCGCCCAAAGACACCTAGGCCTCTTCCCGAACACACTTGGGAAACCAACCTGCCCGCACACCTAGGCCAACAACCACAACACATGCAAACCATGGATTCCATATATATAATTAACCTTAGGCCATCATATCCAGCCCAAATAATCATGGGATACTCAGGAGAGGGTGCAGAAAGGAGCTAATAACCAGACATTTATAGGAATGATGGGAAAAACACCCACCCCCCCTAAAATGGGGGTGTTCTACATGAAGTTCTCAACATGGTTGGGGTACGTATAAGAAACACTAAAACTAAATTTCATACATATAAATAATAAAGATGTTGTTCCATCCTAGGGGTTTGGAAACCAATAACCATACTGTTCTCAACCACTTTTATAGCTACCCCTATGTGCATAAATACACAAAATCCACAACTAGAGCACATCACATTTCTAGAAAATAGTTCCCAATTTACACGTTCTCATTATTGTGTTCATGTGATTAGATTAAAAATATACCTTCACTACTAGGAAATTAACATGCATAACCAAACTACAAATCAACAAAATTAAGAAACATTAAATCAAGCATTTAATAATTTTCTCCTAGTTTGATAGTAAGTAATAACGTCAAAAGGGATCTGTATTCTCTATCAAAGTTCCAGAACCCAACATATCCCCAACATACTGGGTCTAGAAAACTTACCACCATCTCCACATGGCCTCAGATTCACAAACTAACCACCTCTAAATTAGAGATCACATTCCAATCAACGTCACCTCCCAATTCACTAAACTGAACCACCATGATTATCATTAGAACAAATAAAGGGAGTTTTTTTATTTATCCAACACCATTCAATATATTCCTCTAATTTATTTGGCTAACTGGGATGATCACAAAAGGGTTCTTATTCATTGGGAATCCATTTAATCAGCCAATTTTACATGATTAATTATTGTCCATGTTATAGTCTTTCAATCACTATATCATCTAGAAAAACATAGCTTCATTAGCGGTTAGTAAGGAACCACCATTTTCCACAATTTTCAGTGGGCATGATCCCACATAATTCATAACATGAAAATGAAGGTAAAATACATCATCTTCAACATATTTCATTCCACCCCTTCATTATTTAAAACGATGTTTATTATCTGTTTTAATGTTGGATCAATGATTGTCCCGAGGGAACATCCTAATACCCACCAAGCAGGATGAACAGTGAAGAGAGACAATTGAATACCCCTACATGTATGATCAAGGATCAAAGTTTTATCCATTCACCAAGAACTGGGTATGATGTTGTGGGAAACTCCAAGAAGAACCAAAAATGATATCTCTCATATAGGCATGACCCATCTCAAGAAGAGGGAGTCGAAGAGAATACTTTAAAAGAAGAAGAGTTATGAAGAATAAGATCTCATTGTGATTAAAGGCCCGATTATAGAGTTCTATGTTTTGCAATCTTGAAGTGTTTAAAAAGTGGATTGTGGGTTGACTATGTGGTTGGGCGGTTTCACAGGTTTGAATTAATTTAGATTTAATATCTCTCCTCTAAAATGGTGGAGATAAACCAATGGATTTCCGTGAGTTGATATATTTTCTTTAAATATAGAAAAACACATAACAGAAGAAAAATAGGAAAATGTGGTAAAGGGTGTGAAACTGATTAAAATAACTCCTATTTTGGTATGTCAAGTGTTGACCCAATCTTATGGGATTTACGATATCCCATACTAGCCATTAATCATTATTAAAATACTTTAAAGGAGGAAAAAAACATAAAAAATACATTACAAGAAAATTGAATAAAGAACCCTAACACCCCTATGTGGCACTGTTCGATTATAGCACTGATCAGCGAGATACTGATTAGTGGCACTGATAGTTCACACCCTGTTCTAACACAGCCACAAAAATTGATGCCCTCTTGACACATCGATGGTGTCCAAGACACCTGAGACACTAGATTTTTGAAAAATAATGGAATAGGAAGGCCCGAGCCATTACATCAGATACCTCTCAAAATTTTCTCATCCTCATGAATCAATAATAAACCCGAAGAAAAAATACGTGTCCGAACAACCACATTGTAAGATACCTCTCAATAACAAACCACCATATAGCCGTTCCAAATATGGGCCAACCCTCTACATATAGGTGAATCTCTCTAACATATATCTCTTGATCAACTGTCTGAAATAGAAATTAAGGTCACATCATCGAGACATAATGGTTAGGGAGCTCTTTCCTCCATATCAAGATACTGACTTCTTTGGGTGGAATTGACTTACCCGCATAGGTGTAATCGTAGACACATTAATGCTTCTTCATTATGTATCAGGTTTTCCCCTCCCCACAGTCATTATTTTGCACACACAATCCGAGAGTAAGGTAAACAACCAATCTCATAGAAAAAAACTGTCAGGAATACACTACAACAAGGCAAAAAATAATATAAGGGAAAAATACATTACAAATCTGGGTACTAGGAACACATATATTCCTCTCATTCCTTGGTTCTCACCTCAGTTACACTTTTCCCCCATAATAGAAAAAGCATGGGAATGGTCCATCCATGAATCACCTTCTCATTAAGATCCTTGATTTTGACTCGTTACTCTATGAACATTACACATCCCCGATATAATACTATACCAAGTTGAGGATTCGAGATTCAATGTGTTGTTATCAATGGTGGTAAGATACATGAAAGAAGTTGTGGATCCTCTCTAACTATGGTGATAATACCAGATGATATTCCACTTCATGGACTCATCCCATCACCTTGAAGGGTCCAATGAACCTACAATAAAGCTTACGCCACTAGCGAAAACATTGTTTTCCTCACCAAGGGGAGACATTTTAGAAAATGTGGTCGCCATCCTCGAACTCCAAGAGTCTCATCTTAAGGTTGGAATATGATTTATGCTGGTCCTGAGCTTCCTTTATACTATCTAACATAGGTTGGACCTTCTCCATCGTGCTCTACACCACCTCTAGGCCAAGAACAGCTTACTCCCAAACCTTTTTCCAGCACATTGGTGAAAAAAACACTCTCCCATATAAGGATTAAAATGGTTCC
This sequence comes from Viscum album, assembly GCA_963277665.1. Taxonomy (NCBI): domain Eukaryota; kingdom Viridiplantae; phylum Streptophyta; class Magnoliopsida; order Santalales; family Viscaceae; genus Viscum; species Viscum album. The sequence continues at coordinate 1,389,444,380 of OY728125.1, read as the reverse complement.
CTTATAATGTTAGATTGATAGATATTATATTTGGAAAACTCTACCAGAGGAATGTGTCAAACCCATGATCCTCTGATGTCTAGATCACATGATCACAACATATCCTCCATTGTTAGGATGGTCCTCTCTATCTACTAACAGATATAAGGGAGGAAAGTATGGCTAAGGCATATATGGTTGCCAAAATCACGTTGAAATACCTTCTAGAATTGAGAATTAAAGCATGTATCCTGATCTGAAATGATGGTTCTATAAATTTTGTGCAGCCACATAACTTCACCCGCTTACTTCAGTTCTAATGCATCCATTGTTCTCGAATCCATAATCACTATGATGTGAGATTATTTTTTTCAATTGTTCTACCACTATGGAGAGTGCATCATTTCCTCCCTCACCCTTGGGTAGCGATACGAATAAATATATCAAGACATCATTCCACTTCTAATTTGGAACATTTAATGGATGCAACAGACTTCGAGGAACACTATGTTCAGCCTTCACCTACTGACATATGAGGCATTTCGCCACAAAATACACCATGGAAGACATTAACCTAGGCCACAAAAACAGGCCTCTCATGCCCCGAAACATATTTAAACACTGGGTTGTACATCCATGGCTAATCTATGGAACTCCTGGAGAAATCCTTCGTGCATCATCTCAGTGAAAAACAAATTCTTGTGGAAAAGAATATTATTCTGACCATTCAACGAAAATCCTTATAGAGCATCTCCCTGGATAACAAGATCACACATCACTTCGATCTTTTAGTCTCCCCACTGAAACTCATCCACAAACATTACCAAGGGAGACTTCATTTTCATCTAAAATAGAATGACATGACCATCCTCCACTCCCATGACTTGATGTAAATAATCCAAATCCTCTATTTAATTCCAGGAATCTACTGGATCCCAATCCAAATCATTCTATGACTTCTTACACAATTCATCAGCCACCATAATCCACATTCCTGAGGTGTATGATATCTCAATGTCAAAGTCCAATAGATACTACATATGCCTTCATTAGTGAATGATTTGGTCTTACTAGAGGAAGAAGAACCTCAAGATCGTGTGATCTAAGATGACCATAATGAATTCTCCAATGAGGTAATGCCGCAACAACATCAATGCTAACACAACCGTTGCAGGGTCTAAGTCATGGGTGGAATTGTTACACTTTTGAGGACATGTCTTTCTATAGTAATAGTAGATCACTCCCTGTTGTTGCGTCTTCACACAAAATAATCCTAGACCAGATGCATCACAGAACACATAAAACATTGCCTCTTCCTTTGGCATCCTCATCAATAGGGTAGTGACCAGCTTCTCATTCAAATAAATAAAGGGTGTGTTGAACTGATCACTCCATATAAATGCATGGTTTTTTCTAGTCAAGGATTTCAAACCCATTGAAAGTTAGGAGAACCAGGGTATGAACATTCAGAAGTATCCTTCCAGTCCCAAGAAAATACGAACCTATGAAAAGTTATAGGGTGCTTCCCCAGAAAAAACTACTTCATCCTTTGTTGGGTCTACTGCAATTCTATGTCGTGACACCACATATCCAAGTAAGTGAAGCACTTGTGTCCAGAACTTGTAGTTGGAAAACGTTACATAGATCTGTTGATGTCGGAGGACCTTTAAAACTAGTTTTTTAGTATCGGCGTAATCCTCCTCCAAATATTCGTAGATTAGTATTTCTTTGATGAACACAGCTAGGAAACTATCCAGATACTCAAAGAAAATAGATTATATGAGGCCCATGAACATAATTAGTGCATTAGTAAGATCGAACGTCATGACCAAAAACTCAAAGGACCCATATATGCACCTAAAATTGTACTTCTAAATGTCACATTTCATAACCCTCAACTGGTGATATCCAGTCCTAGGTCAATCTAAGAGATCCAACATGCTCCCATTAACTTGTCAAAAATTCCTTCGATCCTCAGGAGGGGATAATAGTTTTTTACTATAACATGATTCAGTTTTCGATAGTCTATGAACATCCTTAGACCACCGTCCACCTTCTTTGTGTAAAGGCTATAGTACCCCATGGTGACACAAATGGATAGATAAAACCCTTCATCACTAAGTCATCAAGTTGAATCCAAAACTCCTGCATCTCAGAAGGGGCCATCAAATAAGGATCCATAAAAATCAGATGGGCCATGGGTTGTAGTTATATCCTAAATTTAAAATCACATAGAAGTGGTATAGTCACAACATCTTTGGGGAAGACATCGATGAACACACTGAAAATACTTTGATATTCCACCATCTCGGAGTCTGCTGATTCTACCGACAACTAGGCTAACAAGATAATGAGGGGTCCACATGCTGGCTAACCTTCTGGTAACCCTAATCTCTATTGAATGCAACATGTTGGGCTCCCATATCTGAGAACATTTCCCTTCTCTGAAAGCAGTTGTAAACAACATGTATGGAAAATAGACAATAAATTCCCCAGATATCCTCTTATGGAAGAATTTTCAATAGAAAGAGATGCCCACTTGACAGAAGTGACCCCCCCATCAGTCTACAACATCTACAAAAATAAAATAGGGCGTTCTAACCTCAATCTATAATTATCAACACTAATGGAATAGAAAATCTCTATATGTTGATACCTAATACATTGACTTGACAATGTGAATCAAAGGAGTGAGAAGCTCCAGAATCAAACAAGGCACAAGCAAGTGTACACAACATACAGATCGTGTAACCTCCCAGGTTAACAAAGGTTATGATATTCTAATATTCATTAATATTTTTCAGTTAAATATTAATTTTAAATTAAAGGGGATTCTATGTTCGATGGCATACATGACACACCATAACATGTTTCTTTGAAATCATATTTTTCACAGAAGGTTGAGTCATACTAAAAAAATAATATAATATTATTTTAAATGGTTTTTAACACCTTATCGTTGTATTGTTGGGAATGAACAGAACTAACTACAATAAGATTATACATGTTTTTTAAATGTTTTTAAATTTATCCAATAAAAGTTAGAAGCTTAAAATGTGAATGAACGCATTTTTAAGCATAAACACTTTAATATTCATTAAAAGGTCAATTCACAGCCTATTGACAAAGAATAATTGTTTATACTTTTTTTTATTTTTTTATTTTCTATTGAACAAAATAATACTCTTATTTTGATTCGAGAAATCAAAATTTACTTGGAAGAAATATTCGGTATTTTTCTGATATTGTACATTTTATAATGAATAGTAAAAGTACTGTATTTTAATTCAAAACTGGCTTTTAATATAATATATTTAAATGGTTGGATTATATTTTTTATTGGTTTAAAATTTTAGTAAGAGTATATTTTGATCATTTAATCCAATTTTGGTCATTTGATGTAATTTCCTTGGGAAATTGGACATAAACAAGTGTCAATCCATTGATAGTTATTATTTCGTAAATTATGCTTTTTTTATTTTGACAATGGGAATTAGTTTTAAAATAATTTATGCAACTTCTGTGTTTGGAATTTGGAAAAATGAATTCCATATTTGGAATCATGAGGTCCATATTGTGTATATAGGTAACTTTTATTTTTAGACATTATGAATAGTTACTCCATTAAATATTTTATTTTCCAGAGTTAAGAAGTAAATCACTATATAAGGGTAAACAAATATTATTATTATAATATTAATTTACCCAAACATGTGTCATATTCATATTTGTTGATATATGTCTCACCATTGGAATACATGGGTCGATTTTGGGTCACATGGATCCACTTGGGAGTGATAATGACACTTTGTATAAATTAATTTAAAGTATTGACAAAAATGGCATAAACAAATATTTTTTGGTAAATTAATTTTTACATGGGGTTATATAAGTTATCTCTTAAACAATAAATATTCATTTGAAATCTGAAACGATTTCCTTAGTCATGGTATTTTATTTATCATTTTTTGACATCTTATAAATTAAATTATTTATGACATAATGATGATGTAGCAATTAAATTATTAATGAATGATTAAAATAAATTCATTTATAAAATTTTAAAAACTATCCAAAAATCTGTATAGAAATATACTAGGATGTTTTTATGAGAACAATTTTAACTACACTTCCACACAACTCCATCTAATGGATACGAACATACAGTTTTTATGCATGAAAAAAAGCTACCTCACGAAACGATGATTGTTCAAATCACTCCAACTCCCTATCATGGTTTCCATTATGATGGAATTATATTTATATATGATATATATTATGTTTATTTTTTCTCTAGACTTTGGTATTTTTGATTTATATCATACCTTTTTGGTATCCATAACGTGTAAATATGGTAATTTCATTTGAGAAAATTTTAACTACCGCACCCTCAATATTATTTTACTTGTTCATACCACAAATGGAATGTATAAATGATGGTGTCAATGAACATACATAACCAATATAAAATATGATATTATATTAGAAAAACAATATACATGTATAACATTTGGTTTACATTCCTGTTAAAATGAAAAAAATGATATGGAAGTAGCGTACATGCATAGGTACGACTTACCGTCTCCATGAATGGTGCATTTAATTTTCATATATCCAAATGATATATAATATTATAAATTCATATATACTAGATATATATGATATATATTATATATAAATCATGAATATCATTTTAAAGATAATATAAGTTGGACCACGTGAGCAATTTATAATTATAACAAGTTCATTTTAAAATCAACATCTGATCATCGACACAATTTCTGATAAGAAATAAAATAATTGACTAATTGTTATAGCAAGTTAATAATTGATATAAAACAATAATAATAATGAAAAAGGTTTTTATGAATGAAGAAATTAGCATAAGTTTGTTATTCAAGAAATTAAAGAACGAACATGTCCAGTAGGAAATGAGGTAAGGGAAATCCTCTCAATCTCTTGCCATTGAGGCATGTTTTGATAATATACACCTATTTATTTTATATGGTATATAATAAAAACCTTTTACATTCAATTTCATTAAATGGGAAAAAATTCAATGATTTATTTATACTAAATGACAAAAGGAATGTTTTTACAATTTTCAGAGACAACCACCTCTCTACTGTCATAATAATTAGTTGACATCCTCTAAAAATGTTTTTAAAAGGAAAACAAATCCATGATTCTATTTTTGGGTGTTTGTTATTGAGAATGGTTCTTGAAATGGATTTAAAATTGAAATATCATGACAATATTTTGTGTGCTTCTAAATGAAATGTTATTAGTGAAATGTTTATATTTTCAATATTTTATATGTTATGATTTTGTATTGGTACATGGCCATTTAAAGGGTGGTTACATGATAAAAAATGGACGGGTGGTGCTGTGATAAACTAGGATGGGAGGTTAAGTTATAACCATTAATGAATTGGGTATGGAATTTGGCCGTATGGCTATTCCTTTTATTGATATGTGTGGATGTCGATCGTGTGGTTATTCCATTAAAGTATGTTTATGTCCCAAGTTACCATTATATGTTATGTGTTCTTTATATGGGTATTGAGATGTTATTTTGGTTACAAAAGGGTACGAAATGAGATAATATTTAGTGAAAAGTATTTTCTACTTCATAAAAAGGAAACTTACTACTAATGATAATGTATTTATGGTTTACTTGTTGTTTTGAGAAACTAACAGTTTTTTTCATTGAGTATACCTTATTTAGCTTTTATACTCATCTTAATTTTTTGAATTGTTTTTCACATGAATTAAAGATAAATAAGGTCATATATGCAGTCAAAAAAATTCATGATTTCTAAAATATGGAACTAGACATGACTCTTTTTTTGAAGAGATCTTTATATTATGGAAAAAATGGATATTGATCACAATTTTCTACATGTAATATTGAATCATTTATGTAAACGTTATGAATGAATTCTTTAAATCTGTAAACATGAAAAGATCCACAATGTTAATTATTAACATAATTCAAGATTATGTAATGTTTAAGGTTGTGTCTTTATAGTTGGTGTCAATATCGATTTAGAGAAATATTGTAGATATATTATTGTTGAATTAATATCTATAAATTAATTTATGTTATGATTAAATGGATATAGAATTTATAAATTACCATGTTTATTATCCTAAGAAATTTATCTATTCAGATTTTTTTTTCCATAGAGGAAATATGAAAACTATTTTGGGATGGCATACATATGAGAATAACCTTTCAAATCAGTAACATGATATGGTCAGAATCGGAACTCAACAATTTTTTACAGTGATGAAAAAATTGACTCAGGCTATAAATGTTGGTGATATCCATGTGCGAGATCAACTAGATGAACCATGGTTGAACATGTTAGCAGTAGAGAATTTTATGAGGCAACATCCCCCATCATTTAGACAATCATATGACCTTGTTCAAGCTAAATGGTGGGTCAAACAAGAAGGGAATGTTTTTTCTGTCATGGGGTGTTCAAAACATCAAAATGTTAGTCTCACTATTTACAATTTTGATGGATAAGAAAATCAATGGTGGTAAATGGTGAAAATATTAGGGAGAGTAAGGATATTAATGTTATTAATTTTGATGAATTCAATGGTATTTTTCTTGAAAAATATTTCTCTATAGTGGTTCGACATATGATGGAAAGACAATTCTTCAAATTGAGGTAGGAGGATATAATTAGTGGCTACTTACGACGAAAAGGTCACTTGATTGGAATGTTATGCTCCAAATTTCATCCAAGATAATGATAATAAGATAAATAGATTTTATTCTTGACTAAAGTCACGATATCGATGAGAATTAGCTTCTCGTGAATTCAAAAGCATTGAGAAACCTGTCAGATGTTCCAAGAAGTTAGAAATGGAGTTTTCTGATGATCAGGTGTTCCAAGAGAGAAAACAAAATAAGATGTCCAGTTTGTAGGAAAAGCGAATGAATTCATCAAGGAATCATGTAATTAAGAAAATTAAATATTCATCTTGTGAAAAGTGTGGTAAAAATCATCCTATATAATTTTTATCAAGGTTTTGAATGTTCTTTTGGTGAGGTATGTCTAGTCATATTTCTTATAGCTTTAAGAAAATGAACAAGTATGAAAAGACATCAAAAATATGATTTAAATGTAATGAAATGTTTCCTTATAAAAATGAATGTCCAATAAAGAAATAATCTAAGGGAAATCAACCTAACTACAAGTAGAAAGGGTTGGTGAAATCCCCTACATATACATTAGCAAATGTTTCATCATCGAATAAAGTTCTATCAGTTTCACCATTTGTTTATTCATATTAGGAAAATGTGTTGTTTGATTTACGATCTACACATTCATTCATTTCTTTGAAATATTCTAGTAAATTGTGAATTATAACTCAATATATAAATCCTGATCTTATGGTAAAAACCGCAGGACAACGTGTTAAGACAAAAAGAAATTATAAGAACCTTCACGTACTTTTGTGTGGAAAGAATCAACCTGAAAAACATATTGATTTTCCACTAGTGGAGTTTGATTTTATTTGGGGTATGGATTGGAATTCCAATTTTCATGCTAGGATTTACTAGAGAGCTAAAGAGGTTTATTTTCAGAAAGATTATCAATTTGTGTACAATAATGAATTCTTATATTTGATAATATATTTGGATGCTACGAAAATAGTAAAATATGTAAATGATTGTTACCTTGAACATGTTGTTGAAACAATGGAACTTTTTAGATTAATTATGTGGTAGTGGTAAATGATTATCTTAATGTTTTTCATGATGAATTTTCTAGTATAATACCTGACCGAGAGGTTGAATTTATTGTCATTTTAGTTCCCGATGCTATAAAAATTTCAAAACCCCCATGTAAAATGGATCAAATTGAACTTTTAGATTTAAAGAATCAATTTCACGAGTTATTAGATAATGGTTTTATTAGACATAGAAAATCATCATGATGTGCCTCAGTGTTTTTTGATTAAAAAAATATGGTTTAATGAGACTTTACATTGATTATAGAGCACTGAATAACATCACTATTAAGAATAAGTATCCTTTTCCTAATATTGATTATTTGATTGATTATCTCTAGAGAGATAAATATTTTTCAAAGATGGAAATGAGGTTGGGGTACCATTACTTGGAAATAAAGGAAACTGGAATTCTGGAGACTACCTTTTGTACTAGATATGGCCATTATGAATTTTTAGTTGTGCCTTTTAGATTAACCAATGTACCTACTATATTCATGGATCTTATGAATATAATTTTCTGTGAGTTCATGCATAAGTTTTTAATAGTGTTCATTGATGAAATTTTTGTTTATTCCAAAATTAATGAGGAATATGAATGTCTATTAAGGGATGTCTTTCAAACATTAAATTAGAAAGAAACTATTTGGAAAATTCAGAAAGTTTGAGTTTTGGTTACAATAAATTTCATTCCTAGGTCACAATTTTTGAAAAATAATAATTATTATAGTCCCTTCTAAAACAAAAGTTATTGAAGAATTGAAAAGACCCAACAACATAACTGAGATCCATAGTTTTCTCGGTTTAGTAGGGTATTACTGGTGGATTGTTACCAATTTTTCATGGTTTTCTAGCCTGATGTCTATGTTAAATTGATAATGTGTTCAGTTCATTTGGGAAAAAGAAAGTGATGATTGTTTTTAGGAATTGAAATGATGATTGTTGAATGCTCTAGTTTTGGCACTGCCTTCCAGAAATGGTGTGTTTGTTATCTACAGTGATGTTTCGTTGAAAAGACATTGTCGTGTCTAAATGCAGAATGATATAGTAATTGCATATAATTCACGACAGTTGAAACCTCATGAGTTAAATTACCGTACAAATGATTTGGAATTAGTTTCTATTGTTTTTTTATTAAAACTTTGCAGGCATCATCTATACGGATTAAAATGTGAAATATATATTGACCACAAATGTTTCGAGTATATATTTACTTAGAAGTAATTAAACATGAGATATATGAGATGGTTATAATTAATCAATGATTATGATTGCATGATCCATTAACATCTTGGAAATGTAAATAAAGTGGATGAAACTTTTTGTGGAAAAAGTAATGATACTATAACCATGCTATGTTTGGAACGAGATCCTTTGGTCTTTTATTTGATAATTTTTTTATTGGATGAAATTAGTGTAAGAAATTCACCGGGTTTCTTTACAGGTTTCAATACAACCATCCCTAGCTAATAGAATTAAGAAAGAACAAAAAGATGATAATGAGTTGTAGTAATATGTATACTTTTTTAAGAATGGTATGTTAGCTGAGTTTAATACTCATTGAGATAGTGTTTTGAGGTTTGGAAAGAGATTATGTGTGCTTTTTGATTCACAGATAAAGAAAGAGTTGATATGTAAAGCATATAGTTCTTCATTTTCAATTCATCCAGTAAATATTATATTTTACAAAGATCATCAGGAGTATTACTGGTGCGATTGAATGAAAATAGATATTTCTAATATTACTGTGAAGTGATTACCTTGTCAAATAGTCAATGTAGAGTGGTAGTTACCCAATAGGATTCTTCATTCATTACCAGTTCTAGAGTGGAAATGGGAAAATATATCCATGGAGTTTATTGTGGGATTACAGAACACATCTCGAGCTAAGAATACAATATGGATTATTGTTGATCGATTGACTAAAAATGCACATTTCTTTCATATTCATGATACTTTTTCTCTAGATAAACATTCTCGGTTATATGATAAAGAAGTAGTAAGGTTACATGGATTTCCCCTATCCATTGTATTTGATCATTATCCCATGATTACTTCTATCTTTTGAAAATTCCTTCTAAAGTCGTTGGGTACTGAATTAAATTTTAGTTCATCTTTTCATACCCAATAAAATGGGCAGTCAAAATGAACAATTCAAAAATTGGATGATATGCTACGTGCTTCTTCAATGGATTACTAGGGAATTTGGGACCAACATCTTTATTTGGTAGAATTTTCATATAATAATAGTTTTCATTACAGTATAGATATGGCTCCATTTGAATCATTATATGGAAAACAGTGTTGAACACCATATTATTGGGATAAACTAGGTGAAAGTAAGTTGATGGAACTATAATTGGTAGAAGAGATGGAAAAATTTTTCTCTTGATTCAGAAGCATATGAGAACAGCTCAGAGTAGGAAGAAAAGTTATTTAGATAACCAAACGAAGGATCTTAATTTCGAGGTAGGTGATCATATCTTTCCTCAAATTTCCTCATGTAAAAGTGTGATGCATTTTAGTAAGAATGGAATGTTATGTCTGAGATTCATTAGACTCTATGAAATCCTAAAGAAATTTAGATAAGTTCCCTATAGAGTGGATTTACCTCCATTTTTTTCCCATGAACACAATGTTTTTCATGTTTCAATGTTGAGAATGTATATGCCAGATCCATCCCATGTTTTGATTCAAGAGGTAGTTTAGCTGGTAGATATTCATTCTTTTGAGGAACAACCGATCTAGATTCAAGACCGAAGAGAACATGTTGTGCATAATAAGGTAATTCATCAGGTAATGGTTTTGTGGAAAAAATATATAGTTGAAGATACAATGTGAGAATATCAAAAATTTATGAGGGTTAAATATCCCCATTTTTATGATAAGTTAATAAAATTTCAATGACCTAATTTCAAAAAGGGGGGAAGGATATAACATCCCTGGTAAATAAATTATTTGATATTTTCATATATATTATTATATATGAATTCAATATTAATTATTATTTAAATGGGATTCTATGTTCGATGGTGTGCCTAAAATGCAACAACAGGTTTCTTTGAAATATTATATTGCACAAAAGGTTGAGTTATAGGGAGAAATAATAATATAATATTATTTTAAATTGTAGTTAATGCCTAGAAATTGTATTGGCAGAAATGAACATAAATAACTGCAATATGATTATTCATGATTCTAAATTTTTTTACAATTATCCAATAAATTTTAAAACATAAAATTTTAATAAATAAAATTTTATGCTTGAGCACTATAATATTTTTTAAAATCCTATTTTACATAATTTTGAAGGATAACTATTTCTAAATATATTTTTTTCACTTCTATATGTATTATTTTTCAAAATATTATTTTTATTTAGAATGGGAAAATCAAAAATTACATTTGATGAAATTTAGGTATTTTTCTAATAATGTTCATTTTTAATGAATAGTTAAAAATTATGTATTTTAATTCTAAAAACCTTTTAATCTAATTTATTTAAAAGGTTATATAATCATTATAAATATTTTTAATGTTTAGTTAGATTATATTTTTACCATTTAATCTGATATTGGTTATTGGAAGTCATTTCACATTGATATTGGATAGAAATATGTGTCAATATTTTGATAGTTATTATTTCTTTAAAACACACCTTTTGTTTTTAGAATGGGAATTAATTTTATTTTAATTTCTGCAACTTATGTGTTTTGAATTTGGAAAAAGGGATTCTATATTTGGAATAGTGATGACAAAATTTTGTAAATAAGTAACTTTTTTTAGATATTATGAATAGTTACTTCTGAAAAAAATTTATTTACAATGGTTAAAGGGTAAATCTTGTAAATATGGGGAAAAATATTATTATTATAATATTAAATTATCCTAGCATGGGTTATATTTATATTGGCTGATACATGTCCAACCATGGTCATCCTTGGGTAAATTTTTGGACCCCATGGAGCATCATGGGAGTGATAATAACACTTAATATAAATTAATTTAATGTAAGGACAAAAATGACATAAACATATATCTTTTTTGTAAATAAATTATTAAATTATTTTATATAAGCTATATATTTGACTATAAATATTCATTAGAATGAAAAAATGATTTAACAAGTCATTTTATTCTATTTATAATTTTTAATCATTAAATAAATTATATTATTTAGGACACAATGATGATGCATTAGTTTCCTTATTGATGAATCATTTAAATAAATGAGATTATAAAATTATAAAAACTATAAAAAACAATTAAATACTTATTATAATATTTTATTTCAAAAAATAGTAATTTAATCATATAATTTAATGAGATTTGGATCTTTTAAAACTGAAAATTAGTTTATAATAAATTAATATTTCGGTACATTCTAATAGAGCCCCTACTTTCCATTATAAAAATCCATCACATCTAACCCATATCTCAAACCTTTAAAACCCCTTGTCTCACCTAACCTCTAACATATTATTCTCCCTACATCACTCTAATCCACTTATAATCCTTACCTTAGGCATATTTCACTTCATGGAAGCCTTTTGGTTCTATCAAAATGGAGTTACCTGATTTAAATGTAATGAATTCCCTCATGTTCTCTTTATGTATTTTACTTCTATACTCATTATGCTTTTTTTGTTCATTGTTTACATAAAACACAAGTATCCCCAATATTATAGGATTTTTTTGTGAGATGGATTCAAATAACACTTCATCACACCTCCATCTAATGGATATTAACATACTATTTCCCTTGATGGTGAAATACTGCCTCAGGAAATGATGATTATTGAAATATCTCCAACTGCATCTCATAGTGGCCATTATGATGTCACTATATTTATAGAAGATATTTATTATGTTTATATTTTCTTTACCAACCCTCAATGTTATATGACTCGCTCATGCCATACATGGAATGTATAAGGATAGTGTTAATGAACTTATGTAATTTATAAAAATATGATATTGTACTTAAATAATAGTATACCTATGTATCATTTGGTTTTTATTGATTTTAAAATGAAAAAATGAATTGAATGTATCATTATCACAAACATACAGCTTACCATGTCAATGAATGGGGTGTTTCATTTTCATATATATAAATTATATAGACTGTTCTAAAATAATATATATAGGATATATGTGATATATATGATATATAAATCCTGAATATCATTTTAGAGATAACTTAACCTCAATAACGTGGATGTTTTTTAATTTTAACTAGTTCATTTTTAACTGATGTTCCGAGCATCGATAAAATGTCTCATATGAACTCGAATAATAAACTAATTTTTATTTTAGGGTTATAATTGATATAAAAGGAATAATAAAAATAATTTTTTTAAGAAAGTATAAACTTACTTATATTTATTATTCAGTATATTAATAAACTAATGGGTTTATTCAGACTGGAGGTAAGGGACTTTGTCTCAATCTCTTTCATTGAGGCATGTTTTGATAATGTACAAATCCTTTGTATATATGGTATATAACAAACCCCTTTGACTTTTAATTTCACTCAAAGGGAATATATTTTCTATGAAGTGTTTTACTCAATGAAACAAGAATGTTTTTAGCGTTTATGGTGATAATCACTTCTCTGAATTCCGTAATCATTATTTTGATACCACTATAAGTGTTTTTAAAAGGAAAATAAATCCCTTATTCTTTTTTGGGTGTTTTGGTATTGAAATTGGTTTTTTAAAATTGATTTATTATTTTAATATCCTGAAATGATTTGTTGAGTTTTCAAATAAAATGTTATTAGTGTAATGTTTATATTTGAAATATTTTATGTTTTATCATTTTGTAATGGAACTTGTAATTTTGATAGGGGTTAGGTGATAAACGAAATGACGGGTGGTTCAATGATAAACTTGGACGGGTTGTTACATTATAACCTTCAATGCATTGGGTATGGAATTCAGCCATATGGCTATTCCATTTAGTGATATGTGTGAAAGTCGACCGTATGTTTATTCCATTTAAGTATGTTTATATACCAAGTTACCTTTATATTTTATGTGTTATTTATATGGTTTTATGGTAATATTTTTGTTATAGAATGGTAAGAAATGATCTTTTATTCAGTGAAGTGTATTTACAAATTCATAATGGTGAAAAGTACTAGTTATGATAAAGTATTCATAGTTTACATGTTGTTTTAAAACACTAGCAGTTTTCCTTCACTATGTATCCCTTAATGATCAATTTATAATCATCCTAGGATTTTTGGAAATGTTTTTCATATGACTTAAATATGAATAGTATCACGTATGGAATCAAGGAAATGTAATGATGTCTAAAATATGGAACTAGGCATGACTCGTTTTTTCAAGATCTATAATTTTATGAAAAAATAAATGCTGAGTAGAAGTGTCTACATGTAATATTCAAATTATTATGTATATGTTATGAACTAATTCTCTAAATCTCTAAACATTAAGAGATCTTCAATGTTAATTGTTAACATAATTCATGATTATGTAATGTTTAAGGACGAATCCTTATAGATCATACCATGAATGACCTATGGACCTGATGGTACTATTTCCTCTACAGTGTGTAGCTGCCCATACCCATCTCCTATGACCCTCAGTTGTCAGCCACCTCCCTGAACATGCCCTTGTTGAAGTCGTTAAGAATAACCAGAAGGTCGGAATCCTCCAACATTTTCATTAGGTGTGGTTGGGGCCTACTGCTACTGCTGAAATGGTATGGAAGGCAACTGGTTATATAGATGTGAGTGTTGGGACTACACACCACCACTGTACTTAACATAGACATGGTACATATTCAAAAGATTCACACAGATTCCACATGAAAATCACATTATTTATAGGCTCGTGGAGATGTGTAAGGGAATGAGATATCCACACTAAAATTGTTGAGGCCCGCTCCCCACCGGTCGAACCCTGTAAGGAATTGATATTGAAGTCCTATTTTTGACAGAATTCTCTTTTGAACAATTCAACTAGCTCCCCTCCCAAAACACACCTCAATGAATGTAATCTTATACACCTCTTTATCCTTCTTTTGAACCTCCTTGTATGTCTGTAGAGTGAAGGGAGTGATTGCATACTGAAGAGAAGGTTGAAGTGCTTCCTCTATGAATCATTCCCATGACTCACCATCCAGAAATAGGTCTAAAAAGAAACAAATGAGATGTATGAACTTGATCCCCAACTACCTTACTGATATGCTCCCATACTGGCGATAGAGCATCTCGTTCCTCTTTTCATCATCTTTCATGAATGAAATAAATCCCGCCACGAACTACTTCTCAATGTTATTCCATAAATCATCTGCTTCCCTATTCTCCATGAGATAAAGTGTCCTCAATTGACATGGAACTCACAACATATACCTCCCATACAGAAGAATTCATTACTCGTTCGGAGGATAGATAAATCTTAGAGCTATCACCAGCTCCTTGGTCCACCTATCCATCTCCATGTCTGTGAAGCTTCCCTTGTACTTTCTGAGATTCTTCTACAGGAAGGTAGACTGTTTTTTTGTACCACCGGTTTCCCTCCTCTTCTAAATAGGCCCCCACTGATCAACCAAATCAACTTGTCGGTCCTCGACTGCCCACATTACTCATAAGCAATGTCTGGGTTCCATAACTGTAATGTAAACAAGGAATTCTTAAGCCTAAGTAGTATGTAATTTAATTAGGGTAATTCTATTTCATGACACCACAATTCAAGTGAAAACACATGCCAATATGATTCATTCACATTACCTGGGGTCTCTATTTTTTAATCAATGATGCCTCATGTACCCATTCAGTAGGATTATAGTCCTTTCATCAGATCACAAGGGCCCTAAAATCCCATGTCCTAGCTGGTCTTCCCTGGTCTATTTTACACAAAAATATTTCCTAACAGTGTTTCCCAACCATCCAATGCAATCCTCACTGTGCCTAACCAAGAACTCCATCCAATATCTCAATCATCACCTCTCATACTATTCTATCATGTATTTCCTTCTCAAAGATGATGGAAGGGACAAAAAAATTTCAGACCCATCCTTCTTCAAGTTGAAGGAAAGACAATGAACCATTATTCCCACCTTAAATACGCTCTAGAGTGGAAACATTCACTGAGGATATAAAATATCATGTAATTTTTAATTCATTGACCATTTTATAGAACCATCTTGGGAGATAATATGGTTAATCTCATACAACTCCAAATACTGTTATAAAATTAATTTCTGAAAACCATTCCCATAAGCATGTCCAAAATAAATTTAGAAAAGGACCAATAAAAACTTGAAACAAAGTACCATCATCAATGGAAACTGTCCTGACGCCCAAGCTCGTATGTTTCGACACAGTCCTCGATATCCTATTGGAAACAAGAATGTAGTTTTATATACATAGAGTGTTCATACAGGTATAATCAGTAGGGAAATTAAAATCTCTCGTGCCAATGTGGCGAGGTATTATAATTCCCCGTGAGAAAAATAGAATTAATAAAAACACAAATAATGGATAACTATCCACCTAACCTCACCAAGGCACAATCCCCAAATAACGCAATTCAGGTAAAATAATAGTAATAGCACATAGATGTTTGGGTACCATGTATGACTTCCGCACTAGTTATTTAGGAAATCCTATGCATTATAACTCTACCATGAAATCCAACAGTATTCCTACTACTGCCCGAACAAAAAAAACATGGGTCATCCCAACTGTACATCTATACCACCTGCAAAAACTGGGCCACCACAAGCACACATAACCATTCCTGCAGACACCTTGGACACAACAACCACCACCATTCCCAAATATACTTTTTCTAAAACAACCACTACCACACCCTATGACACCTAGGCCAGAACAACTTCTACCATGCCCAAAGACCCCTGGGCCTCATCCCAATGCCACTTGGGAAATAAACCTACACGCGCACACCTTGTCCAACCACCACATCACTCCCTACTCGGGGGTTCTTAGACTATAATGAACCTTAAAATGTGACAGCCTACCCAATGATTCATGGACTACCTAGTAGAGGGAGGAGAAATCGGTTAATAAACATCCACTCATAATAATGTTGGGAGAAACAGCCTCCCGTATGAAATGGGGGTGTTTAGAACAAAGTTTTCAATATTGGTGTGGTGTGTACAAGAAACTAAAAAAATAAATGTCATACATATAGGTAATCGAGAACTCATCCCAACCTAGGGGTTCGAATAAAACAACCATCAACTTCTCCACCACCCTTGCTGATACCCATATGTGCACAAATACACAACAACCATAACCAAAGCATGACCTATTTTTGGAACACAATTCATAATTTACTCATTCTCGTTATTATGTTGAAGTGATTCCTTTAAAATTTTCCTTCACTACTAGAAAATTAATAGGAATATCTATAATCCATAACAACAACTGGAAGAAACATCCATGAAATAGTTTAAGAATTCTATCTTAGTTCAATCATAAGTAACAACATCAAAAGGGAAATGTGAGATCCAATGAAGTACTGGAACCAAACAAAGCCCCAACATACCGGGTCATGAACATTTACCACTAGATCCACATAGAATTAGATTCACAAACTAACAACTTCTCAACTAGATATTCCATTCCCATCAATTTTATCCCAAAAATAATTAAATAGAACCACCATTCATATCACCATAAAAATATAAGGGAGTTTTCTCATATTTATCCAACACTATTCATTAAGTCCCGCATTTTTGTTTGGATAACTGGGAATATCACATAAGGTTTATTATTCATCAGAAATACATTTAATACACCATTTTTATATGATTAATCAGTTTCCATGTTATAGTCATTCAATCACAAAATCATCTAGACAAATAGAGCTTCATTATTGTGCAAGATGGGAACACTAATGGGCACGATATTTAGTGGGCATGATCCCATAAAATTCACAACATAAAAATAAACGTATAAAATAAACACATAGTCATTTATCTTCCCACCTATTCATTATTTAAAATTCCATTTTTTATCTTCATTAAAGTTGGTTCCATATATGTCTCGATTGAACATCACTATACCCACCCAACATGATGCACAATAATGTGAGTCAAAGGAAACCCCCTAAATGAATGATCAAGGATTGATGTTTTCTCCTTTCTCAAAGAATAGGGGATGATGCTATAGGAAACTCCAAGATGAACTAGACATAAGGGATCTCTTGCAGGCATTACTTGTCTCTGGAAGAGGGACTCCAATTGCACTACGAAATATAAGGATACCAAGGATGATGAAGATCTCGTTTTGATAAATTTATTGATCCTAGAGTTAGGGGATATATAATATAGAAGTTCATAAATTTAATATCATGGTTTAACCATGAGGATGGGTATTTTAACACGTTAGAATTATTTTAAATTTAATAACACCTCTCGAAAATCGTGGGGAAGGACCAGCGGATGGCTGTGAGTTGATATATTTTCGTTAAATGGAGAAAAACACACAATAGGGGGAAAATTAGAAAATATAGAAAAGGGTGTGAAACTAGTTAAAAGGCCATAATTTATGGTAGGTCAGGGGCCTCCCACTCTTATGGGATTTATGATATCCTTTACTAGCCTTAAAACGATATAAAACCATTTTAGACAAGGGAAACCCCATAAAAGATTCATTATGGGAAAACTGTGGAATGAACCCTAACACCCCTCTATCGCACTGTTCAGGTAAAACACCAATCTGTGTCACTGATATATAGAACTAATCCGTGGAACCGATAGGTGACATCACAGTGACACCCATCCACCGACGCTGACACTCTTCTGACTCATCGATAGTGTCCAAGACACCACAAATAATAGATTTTCGAAATGTAATGGACCAATAATGTCTGATCCATTACAATATGCTAGGAATAATTTTTTATGAAACCATCTTAGGGGATATAGTTTTTAAAATTTCATAATTATGATTATTATGGTATAATTTTATATTTAATGTATATCTATAAAAATTAATTGTACATAATTATTCAAAAACCATTAAATGTCTGTGTAAGGAAATTATTTTTTATATTAATAATAATAGTTATGTAAAAAAAATAATCATCCTATGAATTGTTTATATGAATCTATATTTTTAATTTTTACTTCATAAATTTAGTTTCGTGTCTATGATATAAAATAATATGAAAGCCTTTCTTATAATTGGTTTAATTTCTATGTCTACTGCATAAATAATTTTATCAAAATATATATGTTAATATTTTATGTGATTACAACATATCTAATATATCATTGGATGATTATTTTCAAAATAATTGTATTATAATTAAATACAATCATTTTTGTGTTCAAATCACTTCTAAATTCATGGGTGTTATTTAAAATATATGATATGGCAATTAACTATGACATGTGACATTTAAAGTACACCATAGTTTATGTTTATTTTTTTATTTGTTTTATATGAAAATACATTGATTAAATTATTCATACATATGTAACATATATGTTTTAAAAATGGAATCCTCATTTAAAGAGATATTATACACAAATAGAATTAAATATTTCATAATATTTTTTAAAAATATGAAATAAAATTTATGGTTTTTATAATAATTTAAAACCTAGATCATCAAATTTGCTCCTTTTTATAAGGAACACTGTATTTTTTTAGATATTTTTTATAAAAAGGACACAAAATGTTTTTAGAATTGAATCACATAGTGGAGGATGGTGGTCTATACATTATAAATTCAAATTAACTGAAAATGGAAGATTATATGATATTATGATATTATTTATTTTAAATAATAAAACTAATTTATTAAATAAAAATACAACGGCTGTGGTGAATTATTTCTAACCAAACTGCATGTCACATGAAAAACATTATTTTAACTTTATTCACAGTAACAAATTTTTACTATAATTATTAATAATTATAAATATGAATTAGTTCAAACATGTACTATAATATATTTAATAGTGATTCAAAAATAATATTAATTTTAATAAATTCTAATCTTAAAAATTAGAAGAATTTTAATTAATATTAATCCCATCGGCTTAATAAAAAATTAATTTTCCGAAGAGAAAATTGTAAAAATTATATAATGTATTTATATAAACATTCAATATGAAATTTAGTCATTTGATTTAAATATGATTAAAAAATAAATTATTAATCAAATAAAAAAATTTATTGAAATTTATAAAAAAAGTTCATCTAGATGATTTAAATGAAATGGTATTTTGTAATTAAAATAATCATTTTTTACTAATCGTTGAAAAATTACTTCATTCCAAACATTTAAAAAATTCCACCTAAAGTAGATTCCCAATTTTGATCCCAAAAATGAAGTAAATTTTCATAAATAAATTTTATAAATTTGTAAATATTTATTTTCAGAATTTATTCACAATAAATAATAATAATTTATTATAAAATGAAATTTTTGAAACATATAAAGTCCTTACTAGAAATTTAAGCACATTATTTACCAAATGTATAAATTTATATAGAAGCATTGTAATTAAAAATTTTAAATTAATCACTCGTATTTATACCCCTATGTATAATTTCTAGGTAATAATGGTCATAGTTAAGTATTAATACTAATTTTATATCTTATATCATAAAAAATCCGTAATCCGTGTAATGAAAACTATATATACATAAAATACAAGAAAACAATATTTCATAAAAACTCATGGAATTACATTATATCCACCATGAAATTAATTTTCTCATCAATATTCATCAATATGATAGAGTCAAATGACTATAAATTTTCTGTATAGTATCTAAAGGTACCTTGTAGAATCCTTAAGCTGGTGGTTTCACTATAAAACATTGACCATGGGAGTGATACTATTACATATAAATTTCCATATATAATGTATAATATATATTATTTTTTCCTAATTAAAATATCTTTCTCTCTTAGTATGGACTCTTTGTTGGGTACATGTGGAGGATCAGACATGTAGTTCATCTTGATATATACAAAGAACACTTTTTGGACTTGTGATAGGTTCAGTGGATGTTTTAATTGGTATGATTTCATCACAAACCAATAACTGAATGCCAAAGGATTAATATACATTGATTATAGTTTTCTATTCTATCCAAACATAGTTACTTTATTACATGTATAAATTATTTTTCACACATTTTAATTGAATTCAAATTCCATATCACCTTTTTCACTATCAAGATAACATTTTTACCTATTTTTACTAGCCACATGTGTTGTTGAATAGATTGAAATTTATATTCCATTTATTTTTATAACTCATTTATGAATAGATTTATTTCTAAAAAATTACCTTATTATTTTGGATTACAATACTTATATCAATGATAGATTCATCAGGATCCATCTTAATTATCGGGTGAAACATAATGCATAAAATATTAAACAAGATGATGATTTTAATCCCATCCACAATATAATTACAATTAATTAGATCTCATTATATTGTATAGGCTATAAATTTATCTCTTATTCTGAGAATTAATATGTAGATGAAAATAAATGTGGAAACTCATATCTGTATCATGGATATTTTGACAAGTGCCCTAAAATATTGAGGAAAATTCTTGATTCCAAATAATATATAATGGAATGTGGTTCTCTGAGAAACCTAACAACTTAATTAATATTCTAGTAAGATGATAAATATATTAATTTCTTAAATCCTATATTAACTGTGCTAAATTCAAAAGGTAATCAACAATAACCAATATATAAAAATTTCTTTTTTGACTTTTATGGTAGTCTAATGACAAAATACATTGTGATTTTTTAACATATCTATTGTGGTATATGTAATGTTTTCAAAATAGACAATTAATTTTTTTCTCCCAAACATAACATTATTATATATCAAGCATAGACATCAAATTATTTTGATATCTTTCATCTTTTCATCCCATAGAAAATACTCTTTTAATTCACTATAAATATTTCTGATTCATTGATATATAGAGATTGAATAACTATGATCATCCTATAATTTATTATTCATAATATCATGTATTTATGGAACACATACACTATACATGAGCCATGATTTTTTTTAATAATATAGATTAAACTGTTCTTTATTTCTCTCATTATGTATCCCCATGTATTCCTTCTATAATTCATCAATCATCATATATATAGTTTTCTAAATAATCATTTGAAAAAGATAATATATCTCCAATTCCTATAAGAATTCATGATCTAAACATAAAAAATATTAAAATATTTGTATCTTTGATGATAGTCATTAGGGACAATTTGGAATGTCTCTTTCCAATATAATCATCAACCACAATGTTTTATTTCTCGAGGTGTTAATGTATTGAGAAGTCACAGTCCTTTATAATATCCAATTTTATTATATGGTACATTATTAATAATTTCAATGTGAATATATTATTTAATTTTTTATGATAAATATATTTTAAAATATACACTTCATATCTCCAAATCATGTGTTTGTTATTTTGTTGGAATAAGCCATTATTTTTTATGAGGTATAAGTTAAAATCATGTAATTAATCTTGAGAAAAAATCAGAATACCCTCTTGGATGAATCATTATTAATTAAAACCCTATCCTTACCAGTAGGTAATAATATAATAGATTGACTAACTAACCATATTGTACTCTCTTTGTACATTATCTTATATTAAACTATACAATGTAACATGTCTCAGATTCTAGATGACATGGTGCATGGATTTGTTATTCCTGGTAAATACTCCAAAAAAATCCTTATTAATGTGTATTATAGCTCAAAAATTAGGATATAATCAATAGTGGTCGTTTTGGGAGAGTGTCTACCTACCCCTATGATAGATTTACCAACCATTACACACTTAAAGGTCATTATATGACCCAAAAAAGTATCCATTATTTTAAAAAATCCACACTTCATGATTTTTTCACATATATTATTTCTTCATGGTCTTCAATATAATTCTAATGTAATATTAATCCAATTATCTATTATGAAAATTGATAAGAATGATATTAGTAATGATTACTACAAACTAATAAAGGTTATATATGAAAATATTATAAATTATACCCATAAAGATAACCGAGGAATTAGTATAACATAATATAATCACTCTAGTATCATAGTTTCCATACATTATATATAATGATTTATTGTGTAAATACTCTTTTTAATACTATAACTGATATTATATGTAATTATTTTAAGACCTAGTGATCTTTTCGAGGTCCATGAAATAGACAAGACAAGTTAACAATATGGGATAGATGATACATTGTCTTAACTATGATATTTTTTAAAAATGATATTTATTATAGAGTCATGTTCATATATCTATATTATAATAAAAAGATCATATGAACCCCAAGGATCCACATTTATCTAAATAAATCACATCCCAATATTTTCTAGAGATTCTTCTTCAATTCATGAAACTCTATCAGCGACATTATTGAGGGAGTCCTTCAAATTGGTGTAAAAGAGGTGTGAGTTATTTTGAAATATATACATCACAATTATTTGTAAGACATTGAATATATTCATAAAATAAATTAACAATCTCTTCTATAATAGGTGAATCATTGATCTGATGATTATACCCTTCTTCCATAATAAATACAAGTTTCTAATAGGAATTAAAAAAAATGCAATCGATCAAATTTCCATCACATGTTAATATTTATCACAACAATAATATAAGATCATATGTTCATTTGGAATACCAAATTTTAATTCCAATAAATATAAATTAATGTCGATTTAATGTAGATAAATATAATTTATTCAACATAAAAAATCAAATTCAAGTAGAGGTATAATCAAAATATTTTAGGAAACTATATTAGAACAAACATTGTCCTGAGAATAATTATTATCTTATGAAGTGATATTTTCTATTTGATGGTTTTAAACACTAAATAAATTTCATAAAATATATTTTTTATTTAGATACCAATATAAAATTATTCAAATAGAAATTTATGGGTAGATCTAATATAAAAGTAGACATTACTAGTTCTATAGTGGATTGTAGGTGTACCTTTCACAGTATATTTATCACACCCTTAATCTAAAATATTTTTCACAAGAGATTTACATTTTCTCAGATCTTAAGATAAAAATTATTTTTATCATCATCATTAACCTTTTCATATGATATTTGTTTTGAAAAATTATTATACACCTTATATTGGAGACACAAGTGTGAGAGATGTACATTATATGAGAATTTATTTATATTTTCATCTTAGATAACTTCTTCATAATACATAAACATTAATTTTCTAATATCCTTTCATTACACACAAATTATTTTCATTTATCTCAGATAAATTTCCTCCATTTTTTCTATCACACACCAATAATGCAGGAATGATTATATTATTCTATATATTGTTGTTATATTTCTATTAAATCCCATATATGTTTTCTAATAAAACGTATAAATTTGATGAGTAGCCCTAGTATAATTTTACACAATAATTATAAAATGAATGATTTATTTATAGATCATGATCCTGATTATGAAAAATTTCTTTTATAGGCTCTGGTTAAGAAACTAAATAATTGATCAACCATCCATTAATTTTAAATGAGAATTCATTAAACCGCCCATCGAAAGTCTTGTCAAATTTTCCTTATATGTATAAAAGATTCATCGTATTAATATATTAGATAAAAAAATACCAACTCTATTTATATAAAATGTACATGAACTAAGTAATTATTAAAAAATATGATCTGGCACACATTCCACTAATTTAATTCATCTTCAGTATGTAGCGTCATATTTGTGATGAGAGTCCAACATTTATCTAATTCTTCTTCCAAAAAATAGTGATCCAAAATAATTTGTTCATGTTTATTACACTAAATAATAGAAGTTAACTTATTATCAGTTCTTATCAATTACTCAAAAACTATTATGTTAATGAATCCACTAAAATAGGATAGATATTTCCTCATGAGGAAATCAATAGAACATTGTTCTGCTCTTTAGTAATTTTTATTTTTAGTATGATTCATATATATAATAATATGTGTTCATAGAAATGTATTTTTCATTCCATATGACATATAATTTTTGTGATTTTGAGAATTTTCATTGAATTTTATATTTCATTCACCATTACTATGGTTTTATAACGTTACATCAACTGAATAAAATTGCAATAAATAAAGTAAGAAACATTAATCAATTTTCGGATCCACATTATGAAGAACAATAATTTCTAACATATATAAATCTTGACACCTTACTTTTAATAAATGAATCCTTTCGGTTAATATTAGTTATTCATGGTAATCAACTATTAAATTTATTCATGATGGTTCAATTGGAATATGTGGATTATCCAAATCATATCCCTTAAGAATTCAAAACTAGATGCATTTTTATATCACACTCACCGTGCACTTTAATTATGGTAAATATTTGATTATATAACTATTTATCTGGTATTGTACACTAGAGAAATATTCTATAAATCTAATTCTCGATTTATAATAAAACATGGATGTTTTCCTTTGAATAATTTGTAATATCCTCTTTAATAAATCATTATAATTTTATCCAAAACATGGACACTTTATATGGGTTGCTCACAAATGATTTATCATCCTATTTTATAGACATTAACTAAAACATTATCAAATACTAACTACAAAGAAAGAAATTTTACATATATATATAATATATTTTAGGAGAATAATATTCAGTAAAAAAATAATGATATATGAAAGAATCAAATTGTTCTATTGCCATTGGAAAATAAGATAGATAAAAATTGTTCATAAGTGGAATATATCATCTCCCACTATGTTATTCAATACCAGAACCCTTATTAGAAATTTAATACTGAATTCCATATTTTATAACCAAATGAGAGGAATTATACAAAATAGTGATCTCAGATGTCTTGTATGGGTAAACAAGCGAGAAATCTACATAACATGAGCATAAGTGTTTCAGAACACAAGAATAACAATTTTAAACAATAAATTTTTCATCATAGATCATATATGTGAATCATGGTATAAATTCTTGCTATTCGTATGAAATTAATCTTAATGAAATAAAATACATTGATCCATGAGGTCATAACATGTCAATAAGTCATATGTTTCTCGCTTAAATATAAGTACATAAAATCATTTCATTGAAATAATATAAATATTTATTTGACTATCATAGTGGATTGGTATTACTCCCCAAGCCATATTTATAGGCCCAATTCACTTTCAATTCTATCATAGTGTATTAAATTTACTTCCCAAACTATAGTAATTTTTATAGTTCATTATCATTATTATCATAATGGAAAATTTCCCATAATTAATTGGGTTCCCTCCTAATTGACACCTCATTATCTTATGATATCTCAATTATTACCCAATACATTATTAGGATATTTAGGTACCACCCATCACAAGAAGAAAATCAAATATATGTGTGTTATAATATCATAAAACACATATCATATTAGGATCTAAGAAAATAAATGGTTTTAAAACACATTTCATCAATTTTTAAAGCATAATCCAAGGAAAGGAATGGGTTTAAAAAATAATTTATTATTTCATTAATAAATAACCCTTGATTAATTAAAGGGTATCATAAACATATTTTCACCATAATAAGAGACCATATAGAAAAATAATAATGATTTTAACATTTTATCATAACCCAAGTAGAACAAATAAATTAATGGTTATTGTCATTGATGAAAAATTATTTCAAAAATATATCATTATAATATTATTGAAGAAAATAATCTTTACATTTTGAAAAAAAAGTCCCAAAAACAAAAAAATGATTCATAAATATTTATGGAAAATAAAATATTTTAAAATAAACTTATATATATGTAATTTAATCATTAAATCAGTTATTGTTCATTATGAAATAAATCAACACTCATGTCATACATATTAAAATGAAGATTCATTTCCCATTTTCAATAATAGTCCAAAACATATTTCATTGGAAAAAATGATGATTTATTAGAAAAAAATTAAAAATTAAATCAAGGGTAATATTTAATCTAAAAAAAATTATAATTCTAAAAATTCTTATTAATTTTTTTATAGAAAATGTTCATTAATGAAAAAGTATTTTCAAATAAATGGTGAAATAATGTAATTTTTTATTAAAATTTTTTTTTTTGTATGTAGTGATTAACAATAGTAATAATAAATAAAAAATTATCTATATATAAACAAAATATTATGGATGTAATAAGATTTTTATTTATAAATTACATTATTTCATCATCATAAGTATAATCATAAACAATTACTATAAAAATAGGAGAGTTAAATAAAAACTATTATAACATTGGTAATATATGATTCATAACCCATCAAAATATATTATAATATATTTATATGAATATATCTATAAAATTAATATCAATAATCCTAAAATTAAATACAGTAAATTATATATTGAACATAAAAGAACAAGTTTGTTAATATTTCATGTTCCCTGTGGAGGGAAAAGTGATATAATAATATCTTTCATCATGTATCAACTTCCTTCAGGCAAATTCAATCCACAATTATACTGAATATTAGTTTATTATATATCAATTTTAGAACCATAAATATATATCTTTGTTCCTTCAGGCACATTCAATCCAAAATTATATTGAATATTGGTTTATAATATATCAATTTTAGAACCATAAATTTATATTTTACTAGATAATAAATAATTATGGCAAGTAACAACTAGTTTATTATAAATACCTAAAAAATCTTTTAGGTAACAACGATGTTGTTATTCATGTGTTTTTCCCTTCACATTAATTTTGGATTCATAATATAATTATACACGATATAGATATCATATATATTGATTTTATATGTATTAATAGTCATATAATAAATGTTGAAATAGAAAATTAATTACACAGTTCATTGAGATGGAAGGATGTGCGTAAGAATGAAATATATTTTCAGTTTCACAACGAATGAAATGATACCATGTTAAATAATGGATCATATTCCTAGTGTAATTTTGATTTTGATTTATCAAATATATTAATTATTTTTATCCTCATTACCTTCCTTTTAAATTGTATTTCTCAAACATATCAAATCGTTTCATGAGGCGGTAGTCTTCCTTACACACAAGAAACATTATTGTGTTCTCAAAGAATGGTACGTAAGACTTTTGTGTAATATTAAAATAATATAAGTATTATAATCTAAAAATATCATATATAAACATGTCACGACCCGCCTTCACCAAAAGGAGGGAAGGGTCAGCAGGTTGCCAGGCCCTTCCTTCTTTAAGTTGAAGGAGAGATAATGACCCCCGAAACCCTCCTTCAATAGGTCCCGGAGTGGCGACTAGCACCAAGGGTATAGGAAATTCTCGCAAATGGAAGGCATTACCCTTTTTATTTTATAGGATCGAAAGATAAGGAGGAGAAAACCCAACAACACCAAGGTAGAAGGAAAAGTAAAGCCAAAAACAAACCATTCCCACATGCATGTTTCAAAAGTGAAAGCCACAAAGTGCAAAAATGTGACTACAAGGTAAGTACCAGAAAGAAAAGAGAAACAACTGCAACTGCTCCAAAAGTCCGAGCTAGTAAAGTCTTGCGTGATCCCCGAAGTCCTCCTGGAAAACTGAAAGCAGTTTTATATACGTAGGGAGAGCATACAAGTACACTCAGTAGGGAAAAACCAAGACTCTCGTGCAAAAGTGGGGGAACGTACTAAATTCCCATGAGAAAGAGTAAACCAAACACCTAACAAGGCAACTATCCATCCCAGACCTCACCAAGGCTCTCTCCCCAAATAACTCAAGTCAAATAATATATATATATAAGAGCACATCGATGTTTGGGTACCCCGCGCCACTTTCCCACTGGTTATTGAGACATCCTACGCATCGGACCAATCCCGCCATTCTCACCGCAGTCCCACTGCCGCACCCGCCCGCACACACCTGGGCCACAACTGTCACGTGTAACCATGCCTGCAAACACCTAGGCCAGAACAACCACCGCTACGCCCGAAGACACCTGGGCTAAAGGATCCACTGCCACACCCGAAGACACCTGGACCTCATCCCGAAGACACTTGGGAAACCACCTGCCGCACACACCTGGCCAACCACCACAACACCCTGCCTGATGGTTCTTGGGATAATAATGGACTTCAGGCCATCACAGCCTGCCCGAAGATACTTGGGCTATCCGGGAAAGGGAGCAGAAAAAGAGCTAATAACCAGCCACTAAGGATAGTGTTGGGAAAAACACCCTTCCCCCATAAATGGGGGTGTTCGGCACTAAGTGATCAACTTGGGTGGGGCGTAAATAAGAAAAACAAAGCTACAAGTATAGATATAGGTAACAAACACTCACCCAAATCTTAGGTTTTCCTAGCCAACCTACAGAACACGACACCACTGCGTCCGAGTCACAGTTCACGACCTTTGCCCACAAAACCATCTGTCCCAATTCTTGTTTCACGTTCAGTTAAAATGTTCAAATGATTTCAAGCACTACTGGGCAACTACCATAATCATAACCAAGGAAAACGTCAAAAGCAAGGATCAACCAAAGCACTCACACCCGGTTCTGTTAACAGAGGATCTCTCCCCAATTTGTGATAAAAAACTCTCAACCACTGAAATCATACCAACAGGAGATTCCATCCCCCAAATTCACACAGCCACCGAGAGTATAAAAAGAACGGGGGATCCCATCCCCTCCCACATTTCCAGCAAACGGCCCGAAGGGAAAACAACCAACAACCACTACCAACACAAGTCAGGGATTTTCAGATTTAAACGACTTAACACACTCCATGATTTCAAAATTCCATGTGTTCTATCCGTTAGTTATCACAGAAGGGTTGATCCTGGTGATTTCAATTATTCAGCCGGATATACGTGATTAACCAATTTCATAGCAGGAGTTCACAATTTCAACAACCCATTTAAAACATCACGAAGGGATTCATCAGCGCACATACAACGACCACCAACGGTCTAAATTTCCAGAAGAATATCGACCAGCACAAATCAAAAGGATAAGCACAAGATAAAGCATAAGCAACGATCACAACCCCTTCCCCTTCTTTCTTTAGAACTCCGTTTATTATGTTTATCAAAGTTTGGTTCAACCAATTCCATAGGAACACAAGAATAACGCCCACCCCGCATGATACACAAAAGTGAGAGACGAGAGAAATTCCCTACTTGTTGATGGATGATCGACGCTTAGGCCGGGGGTGCGGAACATTACGGATAACGATGTGGCGGTCCCGATGAACCAGAAGATCCACGATCGAAGAAGGTGGAAAACCACGGCTTAACCCATAATTTATAAGAGCCGGGAACGGTTGAGATAAAAAAAACGCCGAACCGCGTAAGACTTGGAAGTTGTGGGTTGACCACGCTGCTTGACTCATCATTATTGGTGCTGAGTGGTTGAAACCGACTCGTGAGCCGATTTAGTATTTAATTAAGCTTTTTTGCGCGTTACTAGAACAACTTGGCAAGGCCGGGTGACGTCGGCCGGTTCCGCCGATCAGTCACACGGATCGGTGTCACCGATCGGTGTCACCGATCGGTCTCACCGATCGGTACCCCTGAAGGATCCGGATTTTTGGAAAAGGAAGGGACCAAGGGGGGTCTGGGTCATCACATCAGATACCTCTTAAACGATTCTCGTCCCCGAGAATCAAAACAAACCAGAAGGAAAGAGTGGATCCGAACAACCATCTTCCAAGATACCTCTTAGGAGTGGACCCCCGCTAATTGAAAACACTCCCCTGTCAAGAACCAAGAAACATACCACACCAAACCGCCCGGTCATGTGGGTTTGGGGAGTTCCCCTCCCCCATGTCAAGATTTTATCTGCTTTGGGCGGCACTGACTCGCCCGCACGGGTTTAATCGCATCCACCTTAATGCGTCTTGATTAGGGGTCGGGTTCCCCCTTCCCTTTAGCCGGGGTTTTCTACACATAACAGAGGAAAGGAACTAGTACACTTCATAGCCAAAAAGGTCAAACGTTCTATCACAACAGGCACCAAAGGATCAAAGCTCAGAACAACTCGGGGTATTGGGCACGCATCTGTACTTCCCTCTCCCACGTACTCTCTTCGAGGCCGCCATGTCTCCACAACACACGAACCAAGCCGATGGTTCGTCCGCGGAGCACTTTCTCCTTGCGATCCTCGATTCTGACTGGCCGTTCCTCGAAGGTCGCGTCTCCTCCCACATCTAGCTCTCCCCAGTTGATGACATGAGAGTCATCATGTAAGTACTGACGAAGCTGGGAGACATGGAAGACGTCATGGACCCTCTCCAACTGAGGTGGTAGGGCCAGTTGATATGCTACCTCTCCAACTCGCCTCAGCACCTCGAAAGGTCCGATGAACCTAGGGGAGAGCTTACTCCCCTTTCCGAACCTCTGCTACCCCCGTCTAGGGGAAACCTTCAAAAACACATGATCTCCCACCTCGAACTTCAGGGGCCTCCTCCGACGATCAGCATAAGATTTCTGCCGATCCCGAGCTGCTTTCATCCTCTCCCGCACTAGCTGGACCTTCTCCGTGGTGCTCTGCACTACTTCTGGTCCAAGAGTACCAGTCTCACCAACCTATGCCCATCATAAGGTTGAACGACATGGCCTTCCATACAAAGCCTCAAAAGGAGCCATGCCGATAGTAGAGTGAAAACTATTGTTGTAGGAAAACTCTACTAAAGGCAAGTGTCGTACCCATGATCCTCCGAAATCCAGAACACATGCACGTATCATGTCCTCCAATGTCTGGATAGTCTGCTCTGTCTGTCCATCAGTCTGAGGGTGAAAAGCAGTCTAAGGCGTAGCTGGGTGCCAAAAGCATGCTGTAACCCCTTCCAGACTCGTGAGGTGAACCGAGTGTCCCGATCTGAGACGATAGTCTTCGGAACTCCATGCAAACGCACCACCTCATCCACGTACCTCTGTGCTACGGTACTCACGGGTCCTGACTCCTTGATAGCCAAGAAGTGAGCGGATTTTGTCAATCGATCCACCACTACCCAGATAGCATCATGCCCGCCCTAAGCTCTGGTTAGTCCCGTGACGAAGTCCATCGAGACGTCGTCCCACTTCCACTCGGGAACATCTAGAGGATGCAACAGACCACCAAGAACACGGTGTTCAGCCTTCACCTGCTGACACACCAGGCATTTAGCCACAAACTCTGCCACTGCCCGTTTTACCCCGGGCCACCAAAACTGTCCCCTCAGGCCTTGGTACATTTTCGAAACACCCGGATGTACTGCCAAGGCTGAGCTATGGAACTCACGAAGGGCTTCATCACGCATTACCTCTGGAACAAACAACCTCCCATGAAATAGCATCCGGTGTCGGCTGTCCTCCGACCATCCTTCCAGAGCGTTCCCCTGGTCGACACGATCCCTCAACACTTCCACCTCAGGATCTCCCCACTGAGACTCTTCCACTTACTGCAACAAAGAGGACTGTACCGTCATCTGAAACAAGCAGCCTCTAGTACCTTCCACCCTTGCATCCAAGTGCAAGACAGCCAACTCCCCCATCGCCTTCCAAGCATCAGCGGATTCCCGAACCACCTCCTGATGCGGCTTCCTGCTCAGGGCATCAGCCACAACGTTTCCCTTACCCTCATTGTATGAGATCTCAAAGTCGTAGTCCTGGAGAAACTCGACCCACCTCCGCTGTCGCAAGTTCAAGTCATGCTGGGAGAAGATATAGCGCATGCTCTTGTGATCGGTGAAGACCACAAAGCGCTCCCCAAAGAGGTAATGTCGCCACAGCTTCAATGCGAACACTACCGCTACAAGCTCCAAGTCATGGGTGGCATAGTTCCGCTCATGGGGGCGTAGCTGCCTGGACCCGTAAGAGATCACCCCTTGTCGCTGCATCAACACGCATCCTAGGCCCTGTCCTGAAGCATCCCAAAATACCTCATAGGCCATCCCTTCTTCTGGTAATCTCAACACTGGGTCACTAACCAGCTTTTCTTTTAGGTAGCTGAAGGATGACTCGCACTGCTCGCTCCACACGAAACCCTGGTCTTTCTTGGTCAAAGCCATCAAAGGGGCTGCTACCCAGGAGAAGTTGGGTACGAATCTCCGGTAGTAGCCTGCCAGTCCGAGGAAACTCCGAACATCCGCCACATTCTTGGGTGATGCCCAAGAAACAATTGCCTCAACCTTTGATGGGTCGACTGCTACTCCCCGCTCAGACACTACATGTCCGAGGAAGTGCACTTCTCGTGCCCAGAACTTGCACTTTGACAACTTCCCATAGAGCTGGTGCTGTCGGAGGACCTCCGAAACTGTCCTCAGGTGCTCTGCATGGTCCTCTTCTGACCTTGAATAGATCAGGATATCGTCGATGAACACCACCACAAACCGATCCAGGTAATCCCGAAAGATGGAGTTCATAAGCCCCATGAACACGGCCGGGGCGTTCGTAACACCAAAGGGCATGACCACGAACTCGAAGTGCCCATACCTGCACCTGAATGCCGTCTTCGGGACGTCGCTATCCTTCACCCTCAGCTGGTGGTACCCGGACCGCAGGTCGATCTTCGAGAACCATCCTGCCCCCTTCAGCTGGTCGAAAAGATCATCTATCCTCGGAAGAGGGTAGCGATTCTTGATCGTTACCTGATTCAGCCTCCTGTAATCGATACACAACCTGAGGCCACCATCTGACTTCTTTGCGAACAAGACTGGGGAACCCCACGGTGATGCACTTGGACGAACATAACCCCTCTTCATCAGATCGTCAATCTGTACCCGCAACTCCCGTAGCTCCGAAGGTGCCATCCGGTAAGGAGCCATCGAGATTGGTCGAGAGCCGGGCTGCAGGTCTATCCCGAACTCGATATCACGTCGAGGGGGTAGAGTCGTCACCTCCTCAGGAAAGACATCCATAAATTCACGAACGATCACTGGTACTTCCACCGTTTCCGCATCTGTTGATTCTATCGTCAGTTCGGTCAACAAGGAGAGGAGAGGTTCCTCCCTCCTGTTTCCCTTCGGACCGCTCCGCTCGCCGGTGAAAGTAACACGCTGGCCGTCCAAACCGGAGAACACCACCCTCTTTTGGGAACAGTCGATGATGGCGCACACAGAATATAGCCAGTCGATTCCTAGGATGACATCGTACGGCTGAATCTGTAGCAG
This sequence comes from Viscum album, assembly GCA_963277665.1. Classification (NCBI taxonomy): domain Eukaryota; kingdom Viridiplantae; phylum Streptophyta; class Magnoliopsida; order Santalales; family Viscaceae; genus Viscum; species Viscum album. The sequence continues at coordinate 1,389,410,462 of OY728125.1, read as the reverse complement.
AAGGAGATCCCTAACCGACTGATGTGGCCCTAACATCAGTCTACATCCCCGACAAATGAACAGCAAGTCGGTCTGACCTCCAACTGGTGTGCTCAACACCAGGGGCACTGGAAGTATCTCGGCATCTAGACCCAAGGCGTGGGCTAGACTGGGTGCAACAAAGGAGTGCGAAGCTCCGGTATCGAGAAAAGCATAAGAAAGAGTGCTAAACACACTGATCGTACCTCGAACAACCTCTGGCCCTGCTGGAACTGTTGCTTCTGCCGCGTGTAACTGTCCACGCCCAGTTCCCCTGCCCCTCGGCTGTCGGCCACCTCCCCGACCATGCCCTGGTCGAGGTCCCTGGGGAGCGCCCTGAGGTCGGCCTCCTCCTCCAACGCCTGCCTGCGGAGGAGCGGGAGCTTGCCATCCCTGCTGCTGCTGCTGGAAAGGTCTGGCTGGAAACTGCTGCTGCGGCAGATGCTGGGGATGACTGCCACTACTGTACTGCACTCGATCGAGGCACTGACTCAGGAGATGTCCAGGGCTCCCGCAGATGAAGCACCGTGGTCCCGAGCCTGAAGGAAAATAACGTGGGCCAGGGGATCGAAACTGAAACTGCTGCGGTCTGCTCCCTGCGGTTCGGAACCTGGAGGGTCCCGATGCTGGAGGCCTGGCGCTGACGGCCTTCCCCTTCGATGGTCCCAGCAGGATCCCTTCTCGTGACACTCCGCCCAGAGCATGCATCCTTTCCACCACTTCGGCCTTCTTCTGAACCTCTAAGTATGTCGGAAGGGTAAAGGGGGTAACAGCATACTGGAGGGAGGGTCGGAGCGCCTCCTCCAAACGTATTGCCCGAGACTCCTCATCGGGAAAGAGGTCCGGAGCAAAACGAAGGAGGTCCTTGAACTTGATTCCAAGTTCTCTCACAGACATGCTCCCCTGCTGGAGGGAGAGTAGCTCCTTCCTCTTCTCCGCCTTCATCGTTGAGGAGAGGAAGTCCACCCGGAACTCCTTCTCGAAATCCTCCCAAGCAACCTCAGACTCTTTCCTACTCCCCAGGTGAAGCATCCACCACTGACGTGCCTCTCCTCGCATCTGGCTAACAGCCAGAGGAACCCAGTACTCGGTCGGGGCCCGAATTAGGCTGAAGGCTATGACTAACTCTTCTAGCCAGCCTTCTGTCCTCGTATCGGAGGTGCTTCCCTCATACTTCTCGAGGACCTGTCGTTGGAAGGCTCGAAGAGTCTTCTGCCACTGGTAGTCCTCTTCCTCTTGATCAGCTCTCTGCCGATTGGCCAAAGTAGTCTCAGGAGTCTCGATCGCCTGTACCACACGTGGTCGCCTTCCAGGTGCCATAGCTGCAAGGTAAACAAGGAATGTCTAAGCCCAGTAGTGCAAAGAAAATCGTTCTTAAAACTTATTAAGATTTAATTTATTCTTAATTTCCCAAGACATCCCAAAAACATAAGAACACAAGTCATTATGATGCATGTACCTTTCCTAGGGTCTCTACCCTGCAATCAGTGTGGCCTCACTTGGTCGTTCGGTGGGTCCAGAGTCCTTGCATCAGATCACGGGGGGCCCTAAAATCCCGTGTCCTAGCCGGTCTTCCCTGGCCTAATTCACGCTCCAAGGTCACCCAACACAGTTGCCTTACCACCACATGCAATCCTCACCGTGCCTAACTCCAGACTCCGTCCTATCTCTCAACCATCACCTCTGATACCATTCTGTCACGACCCGCCTTCACCAAAAGGAGGGAAGGGTCAACAGGTTGCCAGGCCCTTCCTTCTTTAAGTTGAATGAGAGATAATGACCCCCAAAACCCGCCTTCAATAGGTCCCGGAGTGGCGACTAGCACCAAGGGTATAGGAAATTCTCGCAAATGGAAGGCATTACCCTTTTTTTTTATAGGATCAAAAGATAAGGAGGAGAAAACCCAACAACACCAAGGTAGAAGGAAAAGTAAATCCAAAAATAAACCATTTCCACATGCATGTTTCAAATGTGAAAGCCACAAAGTGCAAAAAGGTGACTACAAGGTAAGTACCAAAAAGAAAAGAGAAACAACTGCAACTACTCCAAAAGTCCGAGCTAGTAAAGTCCTGCGTGATTCCCGAAGTCCTCCTGGAAACCTGAAAGCAGTTTTATATACGTAGGGTGAGCATACAAGTACACTCAGTAGGGAAAAACCAAGACTCTCGTGCACAAGTGGGGGAACGTACTAAAGTCCCGTGAGAAAGAGTAAACCAAACACCTAACAAGGCAACTATCCATCCCAGACCTCACCAAGGCTCGCTCCCCAAATAACGCAAGTCAAATAATATATATATATAAGAGCACATCGATGTTTGGGTACCCCGCGCCACTTTCCCACTGGTTATTGAGACATCCTACGCATCGGACCAATCTCGCCATTCTCACCGCAGTCCCACTGCCGCACCCGCCCGCACACACCTGGGCCACAACCACACGCAGTCCGACTGCCGAATCCCGCCCGCACACACCTGGGCCACAACCACACGCAGTCCCACTGCCGAATCCCGCCCGCACACACCTGGGCCACAACTGTCACGTGTAACCATGCCTGCAAACACCTAGGCCAGAACAACCACCGCTACGCCCGAAGACACCTGGGCTAAAGGATCCACTGCCACGCCCGAAGACACCTGGGCCTCATCCCGAAGACACCCGGGCCTCATCCCGAAGACACTTGGGAAACCACCTGCCGCACACACCTGGCCAACCACCACAACACCCTGCCCGATGGTTCTTCGGCTAATAATGGACTTCAGGCCATCACAACCTGCCCGAAGATACTTGGGCTATCCGGGAAAGGGAGCAGAAAAGGAGCTAATAACCAGCCACTAAGGATAGTGTTGGGAAAAACACCCTTCCCCCATAAATGGGGGTGTTCGGCACTAAGTGATCAACTTGGGTGGGGAGAGAATAAGAAACAAAAATCTGCAAGTATAGATATAGGTAAAAAACACTCACCCAAATCTTAGGTTTTCCTAGCCAACCTACAGAACACGACACCACTGCGTCCGAGTCACAGTTCACGACCCTTGCCCACAAAACCATTTGTCTCAATTCTTGTTTCACGTTCAGTTAAAATGTTCAAATGATTTCAAGCACTACTGGGCAACTACCATAAGCATAACCAAGGAAAACGTCAAAAGCAAGGATCAACCAAAGCACTCACACCCGGTTCTGTTAACAGAGGATCTCTCCCCGATTTGTGATAAAAAACTCTCAACCACTGAAATCATACCAACAGGAGATCCCATCCCCCAAATTCACACAGCCACCGAGAGTATAAAAAGAACGGGGGATCCCATCCCCTCCCACATTTCTAGCAAACGGCCCGAAGGGAAAACAACCAACAACCACTACCAACACAAGTCAGGGATTTTCAGATTTAAACGACTTAACACACTCCATGATTTCAAAATTCCATGTGTTCTATCCGTTAGTTATCACAGAAGGGTTGATCCTGATGCTTTCAATTATTCAGCCGGATATACGTGATTAACCAATTTCACAGTAGGAGTTCACAATTTCAAAAACCCATTTAAAACATCACGAAGGGATTCATCAGCGCACATACAACGACCACCAACGGTCTCAATTTCCAGAAGAATATCGACCAGCACAAATCAAAAGGATAAGCACAAGATAAAGCATAAGCAACGATCACAACCCCTTCCCCTTCTTTCTTTAGAACTCCGTTTATTATCTTTATCAAGGTTTGGTTCAACCAATTCCATAGGAACAAAAGAATAAAGCCCACCCCGCATGATACACAAAAGTGAGAGACGAGAAAAATTCCCAACTTGTTGATGGATGATCGACGCTTAGGCCTGGGGCGCCGAACTTTATGGATAACGATGCGGCGGTCCCGATGCACCAGAAGAGCCACGATCGAAGGAGGGGGAAAACCACGGCTTAACCCTTAATTTATAAGAGCCGGGAACGGTTGAGATAAAAAAACGCCGAACCGCGTAAGACGTGGAAGTCGTGGGTTGACCACGCTGCTTGACTCATCATTATTGGTGGTGAGTGGTTGAAACCGACTCGTGAGCCGATTTAGTATTTAATTAAGCTTTTGTGCGCGTTACTGGAACAACTTGGCAAGGCCGGGTGACGTCGGCCAGTTCCGCCGATCAGTCACACGGATCGGTCTCACCGATCGGTCTCAACGATCGGTACCCCTCAAGGATCCGGATTTTTGGCAAAGGAAGGGACCAAGGGGGGTCTGGGTCATCAAAAAACATTATATCAATCATTATATCATCTAATGAGTTGAAGTGATAGAAAATTATTCTCATCAATTCGTATTAAGGTATCCCATCGTACACATGATTGATTCTTTCTTTTCCCATTAGACTGAATAGAAGATAGATATCAGTTACACCATTAACATAATAAAATATTGATTTATTATATATAATAGTGTTATTGTTTTGTAATTATTAATTCATTAACGAAATTTTTAAGAGAAGATTTCAGTATAAAGAGGTTATAAGGGACAATTTCATCCACATAAGATAACCACCTTTGGATATTTTATTAATGACCATATGATTGGCCTTTTGGGAACACCGGTAGCTCTATATAATGTATAAATAATTTCTAGAGATATTTTATTAGGGATTTATAAAAATAAATGGATTGAGATGTGGGAATATTTATGTTGAGGAAGTTCCATTTTCTAATTGATCAGTTACATTTTGGTATATACTCATATGTATTCCCATTTAGGAGTTTAGTCTGATACCTAGTGAAAAAAGTATAAAAATAATTTATTTAAGGGATAATTGGTTTTTTACACTACTAATCCCTAAAATTTATAGTTTTTTAAACATGTTATTCCATATTTTATATTTACTCAATATCGTTATCCTAGATTTCACAATACTAAATTGTGTTATTATTTACCTTAGTAATTTATCCATTATGATAAAAATGTAAATAATAAATATTAGACTGTTTTAAGTCACTTATTAACTATATTAAATAAATTTTATTCAATTAAAATTCATTTTTTTAAAATTAACTAAAATGAAATTATTTAATGAAAATATATCTTGTTTTAAGCATAATCATGGTAATTAAATTTAATTATCTTCATTAAAATTTATGGAAATAAAGTAGATTAAAAATATTATATAATAACAGTTATTCTAATTCAAAATATGTAATATTTTTTTAAAATTCAATGCCCAACTTTAGAATAATTTAAATTTATACAAATTACAAAGAAGCCATGAGAAGTGGTTTTCTAAAGAGAAAAGATACAAATTATAGAATATTTTAAAATCATATATCAATATGAAATTGGTTCTAATAAAATAAATAGGATTAATAAGTATTTTTTTAATATATTATTACATTCAAAGACTTTTTAAAATACAATGGATAAGAGTAATTATTTAAATAAAATTATAAATTTTAATAAATGTAGTGATTATTTTCACTATTAAATAAAAAAATTAAATTTTTTAGAAAGTTATAAAAAATAGACCAATGATAATTTTCAGATATTGATCAAAAAAATAATGTTATTTAAAATAAATATAAAAAAACTGTTGAGAATAATTTTGATAAGGATTTAGAGAAATAAATAATAATACTTTTTTTCAGAAAATTGTTGTTTCATATCATAAAAATGATTTTCTAAAAAATAATGTACTCTTTTGAACCATCATATTTTATTTATTTAAGACCTTTAAAATTAATTTTCATAATTTGTTTATTTAAATTCATACATCCTTATTTAATATAAATGTTATAATTTTAATGTATAAATAATAATATTCATAATATATCTTGTTTCATTGACAATCTATGTAGCGTGTAATGCAAGCTATGGAAGAAATTAAATTATTTGAAAAAATAATTTCTTAAAAACAAAGTGTTCTAAATACATATTTTTATTCATTTTAATGAATGACGATAAGATGAATTAAACAGTGATATGTTATTTACATGCATCTATTATTATTTTTATGTTATATGTACTGACATCAAATACAATGGGGTTGTAGAATAATCCCATATATTTTTTTATATTCATGATAAATGATTATTAAACTATATTCATTCATTATTTTATTTTTTAGTGAGGGATTACTTAGTGATAATAATGGCCATTCCCATGTATTATGGGTAAATTATAATTTAGTTCTTATCCATTGTATATACAAATGGATATTGAGGATGAAAGGTATGTTCAATATAGAATATTATTGGTTTTTATCCAATAAATAAGTCAATTAATGTGATGGTTTTTTTAATTTAAAATAACAAATGCTTATTGAAAAAAATGTACTGATATTTACCACTAGAAAGAATATTTTTTGTTTTAGACTAAATAATAATTTGATTAACATTGGTTATAAAATTTGATAATCTATCCGATATGTACAATAATCTATCATATTATTATTATAAATTATAAAAAACTATATTTAATGGTATATATTACTAGGATTATCTTTTTAGAAAATTTAAAGTATTTTTAGAAAAATAGATTGTTACTATAAGAATGCATGAAGAAATTATTTATTTATATATAGTATATTGTAAATTGCTTGTGTCAAGGAATATACAAGTCTCTTCTGCAATGTATTGTACAGTAAACTTTTGGGCACAAAGTATGAGTTAACATATAATTGACACATAATTCATATGATTAATTGCCATAAGACTTGAAACCCAATAATGGAACCAATATTTGAGTCATTTTAGATTTATGTAATAGTTAATTTGATCTATTTATGCATTATTTTTATATCAATAGGATTCATCTAGATCTTCATAAGAATCATTCTGATCAATGTATATGTCATTATTGTCTACATAGGAATTAAATATTCTCTATGTAAAAAATACACAAATCTGTGTTATAAGAAATCATTAGTTATAATCCATGAATTATTGGTACTAATATCATGTGTTTATTATACATATTTATGAAAATTAAAATTAAATTTATTGATAAACAAACTATTAAAACCTATTGAAATCATTAATAGCATTTTTTTATAAATAATCAAATTCTATATTGATTAACATATATTAGATTGATGATTAAAAATATAAAAAAAATTATCATGGAATTTTCTTTAAGAATATTTATATTTCTATTGTGGTGATCATAACTAATCATTTATTATAATGTTACTATAATAGTTGATAATTTTTTTAAAATTAAAAAATATTTTTTATTCATTATTATTAAAAATATATACTATTTTCAATTCCTATATTCATGACATTATATGTATTTTATTATTTAATTCACTAAATTTATTAGTGATATCATTTAGTTGTTATCATGTAATAATTTAATCAGGCTATAGTAATGATTATTTAATGAAAATAATAGTTTTTGGAAGTTATTGATGTGTTTTAATATAAAGAGATCTAATTTTGTAGAAGGAACCACAATGATCTATTCTTATATAAAAATATAGAAAAGTAGGAAAAAAATATATAAAGTGTGCTCATTGAAATTACTATAAGGTATTTAAAAAAATTATGAAAAAGAGAAAATAGGATAACTGAATCAATTAAAATATTTATCGAAATTAGATTATCATTATTATTATTATAAAACATTTTTTGTATGAAAATATAAAAACTAATTCCAAGTGACCAACATATAAAATTAAAAATATGGAGGGTGAATGTCTGAAAAACCATTTTTCATCTAAACCATAAACCTGTATATAATAACATGTAACAATAAATGATAAATATGGTGATATAATTTAAAGTTGATATATATTCATAATCTTAGTATAAATGATATTTAATTAAGAACAAATTTAATAAGATTCTACTTTTGAAATTTTGATGAAGTTGAATGAATAATAATCTAGAAGATGACATGATCATGGAAAATATTAATTTATTTTATAGAAAAAATAAATATTATGATAATATATATCAATAATATTGAGGATTTTTGGAATATTGAATATAATGAGAGTTTGATTTTGAATTTAAAATGAATAAATAGAATTATCTATAGAAAATATTATGATGAGGGTCATAAAATAGTGAGAAGGTGTTTTAATTGTAATTAATGAATTGAATGAAATAGAAAAATAATTGGAAGAAAATATATAATACCATATTGACTCATTTTCCTTTTGATCTAGTTTGTGACCTGATAAAAAGTTACTAAATTGAAGGATGCGTATTTACCTAAACAATGTGTATGATTACTACATTAGATATGAAATTTATATTTATACCATATTCCATTCTAGAAATTTCATCCCTAAATTGATGTAGTAAATTTATTGTCAAATAATATAAAGATTCACTATTATAATTAAATATTAAAACTGTTGAAATTCAAGTTAAAAAAACAAAAAGAAATAATTTTAATTTATTATGAAAAATGGGTAACAACTAATTCTACACATCATAGGTATATGAATTTATCCTCTATTAAATTTAAATATGTACTAGATCCAAGGATCTCAATGATTTCATATAATATGTAATTACCTATTAGTTTTGAATGATTTGTAGAAAATAAACATTTGAACGTGTCTATGAATAAAATCCTCATTGAACTATTTGGATAAGTTAGTTTCAATTTTATGCTATCAAATGATAAATTTTCATCAAATAGATTTAAAATTAAGATTAAAATGGTGATAAAATGTTGGATAAAATTTGGAATAAATAAATGGATCAAACATTAGATGAATCATATCATTGTGGTTTTTGATCATTAATAAATTATATTTACTAATAGTGTTATAGTTATTATCACACATGTTTTATTGATTTTAATGATAGTAAATAATTTAAATTAGATTATTTTATTATTCCCTCTAAATATTACCATTTATTTATTTATTTGAAATTAGTACAATGTATAATTGATTTTATAAATGAAATTTTTATATCGAAATTACAGCTATAGAAAGTAGACAATTCTATATATGACTAATTAGATAAACTGGTCGGTATATCTAACCATATTTCATGTCTAATAAGTGTTAAATGCAAAATAGTTTAAATTCAAAAGATAAAAAATTCAGTGTTTAAAAAATAATTTAGTAAAAAAAGTATAATTATGATGTGGTCATTGATGTTTTAAGGAATTCAACCATTCTTTGGAGAGAATAAGAATAGTTTCCATGAGTGTAAATGATGCATTGGTGGATGTAAAATATTAGATGATAAGTGATCCTAATAAATATATATGTGAGTATAATCATCTACTGGAAGATAAAAATATATATTATAAAATGTGAATGGGAGGGAATGATAAAATTAGGAAAATATTAAAATAACACCCTCAACCTATAATGAAATAATTATTGATAAAAAATAATAAATTGGGATTCAAAAAAAAGATAAACCATTCCATGATTATAGGAATATGAATTGTACATATGATATAATGATATATTTTCTAGTAAATTGGACTCATATTTTTAGTATACATTTGATGAGATCATATAGAGAATCACACACATAATGAAAATATATACAGGTAATACATAATATATAAAAATATGTTTTCACTTATCCTATTTTTCTACCTATTGAATGAAAATAATAAAAAATCTTAATAATTATATTTATTTAAATAATGAGAAACCCAGAAATATTTTAATGTTTTAGAAACTTTTAACTTCAAATGGAAAAAAATATTTCAGTCCAACCAAAACACTATTTTCCTTGAATATTGGATTGAATTCAATAAATATGAAGATAACTAGACTCAATGAAAGATGTTTTCATTATTCTAGGGCTTTTAATATCTCTATATAATATTTTTATAATACAAAAAATTCGACAAGTCATATAAGGCCAGAATAATTGGGATGAATTTTTAAATTATGAGGAAACATTGATGATAGAATTCAGCATCACAAGTAAATGAAAACCATTCATATATAAAGAAATTTTAATATTTAGAAATCATATTTGTGCAATTTAGTAAAGGTGGCCATAATTTAAAATAGTTTTGGATTCATATAGTTTTATATAACTCTCTGGATGATGAAATAAAGGATCCAAAATAATATATGAAACAAATAAAACATTTAAGTGTGTCAAACATTTGGAATATATAAAAATAAGAATAAAAAAACTCCAATGAAATTAATAATGAAAAATTTGAAGGGTGTCAAACTAATATGAAAATGACGGATGTACGTAAATATAAATTACCACATCATGGGAAAACTAATATGGAAATGAGAATCCTTAAATAAAAAAATAAATATTACTCTAAAATGGAAACAATTTAGAAAATGATTTTCAAATTGAATTAGTGACTGAAACGTCTACAAATTAGAGAATATTCCAAAAACGTGAAACAAAATAAATAAGAAATAAATGTTTTAGAGTATTAAAAACGTTTTAAAAAGTGTTTTGAGATGTATGGTGTATATTATTGTCTTAAAGGCCCTCACATGATACCAAAGGAAATAATTAAAGAAGGTACACTATTTTAAGCCATATCATGGAGAGAATGAGTACAAAAAATGTGGGAAACATAGATTAATGATTAAAAAATGATATATTTGTTTGAAAATTTTTAACATTGAATATTATTAAAACCATGAATCTAAATATATATATTAATATTTCAAAAATAAAGGGAAAATCTATTTTTTCTAATGATATTTAAATCTAGATTTATAATAAAAAATGTATATAATTATTTCTAAATATTTAAGAAATTTTAAAAATTATATTAATTTGTTGGGGAATATTTTATTAATGCACTATTATAACATAGCATATATGAAGACCCAAATTATTCACATATGATCATGTTACGATTTATGAAAATTAATTTTTAGTGAACCATGAAAAGAATATAAATAATTTTTTTGGTGGTTATATAAATAGGAAATATTTTTATCAATATGAATTATTAATTTCAATAACCATGAAAAATATAATTTGGTATCAAGATTTTTGAACAATGGAATAATACCTTGAAGGGAATACGAAAATAAGGGTGAAACTAAGTTAGATTTATCTTTAATTAAATTTATAAATCTAGATATCCCTATTATAGAGATGAATATAAAATCTAAAAATAATTTTTGAAAATAATAATAAAAAGTATAAAGAATAAATTTCATTATGTTTCTTTCAGTTTGCTAGACCATGTAGGAATATAATTTATGAATTGAAATTTATTTTCTATGTGATATATAGTTATTCCCATATCTCATTGATCTACCTAATAAAACTTGACATGGAAGATAAAAAATGAAATGAAGGATCATAGATTCATAAGTGTATGTGGAAGAACAATTTCCCCTTATAAGACCATATCTTGTATCTATCATATATATAAGTTTATGATGGAAACCATTTAACATCTATTTTTCATTAATTATGTGAAGAAAAATTGAACTTATAATGTGATATTTTATGTGTCTATTTTATTAATATTTTTTAATATTTTGACAGAAAGTATAATGAAGGTGTTTGAAGACACAACACGATTATATTTATATTTATCATCAATAATAATGTTAATATATATTTTCATTAAAACATATGTGTAATAACGATACAACCTTTATAAATGATGTTTACAATCAAGATTTTTTGGTTTTGGATGTTAATGATTAATTTCATTAGATGTGAAAATATATGAATAACAATGGTAATTTACATGGAAATGAGAATATTCATGTCAAAATACCAAAAATAATTATACATCAACATGTTTTCATAATTATTAACTATAAAAAGAGATAATTTAATTCATCTAGTTCTCTCTACAACATTTTCATTGATTATAATATTCAATATAAATTGTTGATTGAATAATAATGGTTGATGGGTGTGAAAAGGTTCCATATGAAAATAAGAATTATTTCTAGACTTACTAAGAATTTTTACTGCATTTTTCATTGATATATATATATATATATATAATATATTATGTTTTGAGATGTGTAAAAATATATAGGGACAAATTATAATAAATAGTCATCTTACTTTATAAAATATATAAATTCAACATAATTGATGGTAATATTGATTTGTCCCGGAATTTCATTTGAGCCATATGATGTTGTTTATAATTCATATAATTCAAATTATATTTGAAATTTTATTGGTTAATAATTTTTTTCAATCATTCTATTTCAACATGCATTAAGTATGACATAGAACTCTGAAAATGATTGATTTTTGCACTATGTAATAGTCATTTATCCTTGTGAAGACATAAATTTTATAGGAATAGTTTTCAAGTATCTTTACATAGAAATAATTAAAAACTATGTAAAATCTATTAAAATCCATGTATGATTATGTTTTTTCTATTTAAAATAGAATGTATTACATCAATGATTCTTGTTCTATTAATATTTTGTAATTTATTTTGACTAAATTATGTAATGTTTGTAATATATTTATGACTAATAAAATTAAATAACAAGGCGTTGAATTAATTACATTATAATCATCAAATCATGGATATTTGTAAATTCATAATCCATGAGTTGATTGAGGAAGTATAATGTGATAAAATATAAATAATTATATTTAACAATAATTTGGATCTTTAAATGAGAATAATTGAATAGATATAAATGTGATAAAAATTGGTAATTAAATATGATGTTTTTTAATATTATTTACAATTTTTAACATATCACACATTTTTAACACATGATACATTAAAATAGATTTGTTTTTGTTTTGTGGATTAAAGTATTAATTTGAAATTTATTTATAGAATCTACATATTATGTATTTTTTTCATATTATATGATTGATGGTAAATAAATATTTTAATTATAATCATGTGTATGGATTAGAAAAGTTACAAGGATGTTAGTTAAGTGTTTTTATATAATGTGAATTTATCCCACCGACTACACAAATAAGACCTATCATGTTGTTATAAAAATTAGAAAATGATAAATAAATGATGAAACTGTCTCCTATAAAATCCAAGTAGACAATAGTGGAGAAAAAATTAAACAAAATATAAGGAGAACTCCATCATAAAAACTATTTATTAAATTAAAATATCATTTTATTTACATTACTGAATATATATATATATATATATTTATAAGAGACATTAATTTGAACATTTTATATGATAAAAATATTGGGGGAGAATGTGTGGCCAAAATATTTATTGTCCTCCAAGAACATATTTTAATAAACAAAAACATATAAATCTTAAAGTAAAAAATGCTGGTCCAATCATATGAAATATTATATTCAAAAATAATTATTGAAGTAAAATAATGATAAATAAATCAACGTTGACCCAACAATTCAAATTCAGTTGTTGTATAGAGAATAGGAAAGAAGAAGAAATTTTTACAAGGAAAAATTGTAGTTATTATGAAGATAATATTTTACCAGTTTAGATAAAATGAAAATATTTATGAGATTTTGGATTTTTAAAAAATTATTTGAGCTCATGTTAGTTTAATTGATATCCTTTGATGTGGATATAGAAACATATACCAGGATAGATAAATTTTATATAAATATTATAATTAATTTAAATAATTTGATGAGATTATTGAGATCATGTAATTTTATTATAGTATTATCCCAGTCTGGTTAATAATATAAATAAATTTATCACATTTTGAGTCTATGATGGTAGTGAGAAACAAAAAATACAATAATCAATATTTGTTGATATTTTAATATGTGAAGATATTTGATGTTTTAAATACTCATTTTATCCACTTGACTTTACATGGGATAAGAGATTCCATGATAGTAGAGAAAAATAAAACATGATTACGTTTTGAATTCTAACATATGGTTTTAACCTTATAAAATTAGGTTGTGATATCTTTTAAATTACTTATTTCATAGAATTTGGTATTTATAATTAATAAATACTATGACGATCCTTTTGAATCATAATAGATAATAGAGGTAAAAATTAAAATGGGGAAAATACACAAATTAGATAGATGTATTTGGTAAATATTACAAAAATAATTATTAACAACCTCATAGGATTTAATCTTAGTAATTTTTGAAAAATGAAATTGGATATATCATACATAAAATTTTCATATATAGGGACTCATTTAGTGGAAGTAATTTGATAATTTAGAAGACTTTATCATTGAAAATTGTTTATATTAATTTAATTTGTTTAACTTATTTATATATATTATAGAATGTGAAAAAAATGGAATAAATTTTTAATGAGTGACTGATTGAGTTACGACCAATTGCATTCATAATATTTTATAGTGAATAATGTCTCCACATGTGTTCTATTATCCTTATGAAGATATAGATTATGGTTACCATTCAAAGAATATTTAAAATTAATTAATTCATCATTATAATTTTATTCTTCCTTCATTAATCATATTAATTATTATTGACATTTTAATTAATATATTATAAATGGTGGAAAATGATTATAAAATAAAACAATAAGAACTATTTTTAATTATTAACCAAATATTCATGTACACATTTAGTGGTAACATTAATTAATATCTCATCAATATTATATAAAAATTTACAAAATCATTTCATTTGAAATAATTTGGATAAATCAAAAATATAGTTCCCATTAACACATGCATTATTTCAAGCTCACTATGTGTCCTTAATTACCTCCCTTTATTTATAGAGGTTGTAATGTAGTAAAATGTGTTCAAATGAAAATATTTATTCTTTATTTTACTAATATAGAAAAAATAACATTTTCAGTTTGAATTACAAAAAATAAATATAAATAAATGATTTTTATTTTTGATTAATAATATAAAGATAATCAGTGATAATATACAAAACTCTAATATAATGAAAAATATAAGGGAATTAAAATATTACAACCCAAAAACCTAAATTAACCCCTCTATGCAGAAAAATGGATAATGATAGATAATGATTCCTCAGTCATGCATCTCACATGCCTCTAGTTGAATACATGCACACGTGGTATAAAAATATCATTTTTTAAGAAATTACACTATATAGTATTATTATATCTGCAATTAAGATAAATATACACCAATAACTCCATGAAATAATATTAAATTAATGAAAAATAAAATCATCCCAAAAATTAAATGAATAGTTTAACAATACATAGAATCTCTTAATAAACGCCCAAAATAATCTCCTAAGGAACATATATAGAGAAAACATTATAGTATATGGTGAAAAATCTTTTACGATTCATGATGTACTCTTGAAAACCTAAAAAATATTTATTTATTTTGTGGTGAGAATAATTGGTATACATAGTTGGATCATATTACAATAATCTTATAAACATGTAAAAGAGACTAATATTGAATCAATGAGAAAACAGTAGATCAAACATCACCGATATAGGCTGTCTAACCAACCCCCCCCCCTCCCACTGAGGAATGCTTACCAATTAACAAGTCCATATATTTTAACATAATAATACGGATAATGAAAAGGGGTGTTTAACAACACTTCCCCAAATAATATCCACTCTCACCATACCACATCGTATATCCTAGAACTTTTATATATTTTTTTAAATATTATTGACTACGAAACATTAGACATCACATTACACATCACCCAAAAATATATATTAAATCACATCAAAAATCACCTTTTGAAACCTGGGATATCATTAAATATATTAATCACCCCAAAAATATATTTGGGTATTATACAAATTAAATATATCATCCTTTAGAAATTATCCTATAATGAATATACCACACTATGAATAATTAAATAAATCTCATTTAAAAACACCACATGTTTAATGTTGTCTTTTTTTAATCAATTTTTTAGTATATTAAACTCATACAAAATAATGAACGAAGATGAGTGTGTATCCAACCATCCCCCATCTCCATAGAAATTTTGTGAAAACACCATCAATGAAATTTGGTTATCAAGACAAGGTTCCCAACATGGGAGAGTATATATATATATATATATATATATATATATATATATATATCAAAAAACAAATGCCTATGAAATGGGATCACAAGAAGATTAATATCTAAAATCAACATGCCTCACTATTCCATACACCCTCCACCACATTCACATACACTGTTAAATAAATTTCATACATTAGTAGGGAAAAAACAATAATCAAGATTCCATATTTCTTCAAATGTTTTAAAAGTTTTATATATTTACTAATTACAGAAAAAATATATGTTTTCATACACATTCATATCCAATTAAGAATAAATGGTTTTATTCACACATCCTATTTTAATTCATGAGTAAATTTAGTTATTTCTACCGGTTGTCCAATTTATCAGATTTCATAGTAACTTCATTATTTATACTTATTTTTAGTAATCATAATATACATGAACAAAATAGAAGTATCACAAAAAAACCCATATCTTCACATCAACAAGACCCATATTTCCATTATTAAGTATCACAATAGTATCCTCATTAAAACCTCAACATATAACATCCTAAAAACACATCCACTTCCCATCACAACTCCTAAAAAAATATTCACATCACCAAAATTATACATATCTTATTTTATAATAAACAGAGGATTTTATAACATTACCTTATCTATTACAAGGTAATTACTATAGAAAACTGAATTTCATAGTGAAATAAATTTATTATTGAAATATATTCTTATATCTTGAATCATGTTTGTTGAGTTAATGAAATAAACATATCACGTTTTTTTAATTCAACATTCTTAAAAATATTATAATACACATGATGCATATTCTGGATGAATAATAAGAATGATAAACATATTGATAGAACAAGAGTCTGTGGAACCTCTTGTAATTTCATACCTTCCCCTTTAATTTCAATTAATTTATTATTTAGTTTTATTAACCCAATTCAAGCTATCTTCCCAAATATTATAAATTATAATGATTCCAAAAATATTTATGATATAAAAAAATTGAAGAAGCCTCTACAAGGGGTTTTTGGCGTGATAATTGTGTATTCAAGTAATAGGGGAGATATGTTGTTCTATATCACTAGCTAGTTTTGAATGACTTTTGGAACTATGGATTTTCACATAAATAAATGTATTATAGTTTTTTTTGGCAATATTCACTGGGATGATTAGGGAGATTTCAAGGCATGTGATCTTGTTGTCTAATATTTCAACAATGTTAATGGAGGAATCATTTCCTTGTAATTTAAAATTTTCCATCTCAATATTAGAAAGAAGCTTAATGTTTTCTAAGGGTAATGAACATAAAAAATATTCATGATAATTTTCTCTTTTATTTTTAATCATCTCAAATATGGAAAAGGACTTATTTTCATAAATACTAGGTTTTGTTATGGTTGTTATTAACTATGTTGTGGAGAAAAATGAATAGAAATCATGAGAGAGTGATGGAATGAAAGTGAATCTATGAGTCTACAGGAAGGATTGGAATTTGGATAAATATCCCATTATATTCAAAATATATTATATTTATAATCATAACTGATGAAATTCATGAAAAGGTTGATGGGAGCTTGTGATCATCAAAAAGATTGAGCCTATAAATCAGCAGTTAACCCCTATTAATTTGATAAGAAATAATTTAAGAAAACCATGAATTAGAGTATATGACATGTTTTAAAATATCCCAAAAACATTAGAAAAAGATCAGTTTCATTAAATGAAAAATGTGACATCCTAATTCAACAATCCCCTCCTCGCGTGTTCTGGGGTCCTACCAGTGGTATATTAGAGTATATGTTTTTTAGAGTTAAAACATCTTCTAGTGTTCATAGAGAACTCAATGAATGTTACTGGAGTTCCCCAAATTTATGGAAGTAGCCTGTGGATATAAAATAATTTGATGATATATCATATTTAATCTCTTTTTATGGAAGTTATTTTTTCCATAGATTATAGGATTCTGATAATTTATGGGATAGTTCTTTCTATGACTGAACGAAATAAACAAATGCATGATGTTTGTGTAATATATAAAATATATCTTACCATATAACATTATTATTAAATCCATTTCAATATAATGAGTTTCATTATTTACATGTCCATGCGGGAGAATCGATAATATATATATATATAGGTGGGAAAAATGTTAAAGTTCTCAAACATTGAATATTTCACAATTAATTTGATGATGAGAAAATGCATCTAGATGAAAGTGATGAATGATTATTTAATCACATAACAACATTTTTTGGGTATTTTAGAGGACATGTAAAAGAAATTAAGGATATTTATATTATGAATAAAATTCATATATGTATAATAGAAATTTTTCATCCCATCCCATGAGGACTAAGATCTTTATAATATTTCTCTTAAGTATTTGTAAATAATTCACTTGGCATATAAAACCATAGTAAAAAATAGGAGATGTTACAACTCATTTATGTAAATAAATGATATTACAATTAATTTAAATATATAATATTTCCATATTTAGTGATGTTTATTAATATGAAAATAAATCTCTAATTTCTAAAAAATCAATATAGGGAATGGAATATTTGAAGAAATCATTGTTGGTTTTTTTTAGTTTTTTAATGTAAGGAAAATTCCCACATGATTCCCAAGGATATTTGATGATGTATAATGTAAATGTTGAATCATAAGAGGTTCTATAATATAAGATAATTTAAATAGGAAAATAAATTTTTGAAAAAGGGCATCATCAACAAAGATAAACCAGATGATTATGTCATTTTCAAGATGTTAAACTAGAGTTTTAATATGAATAAAATTAATAAATGGTGGATATAATTGAAAACTGATAACATTAAAAAAATATAAATAAAATCATTTACATGGTGTTTCATATATCAAGGTGGAACATTAGGGTCCCCTTGATGAGATTAAAAATAAAATAAATAATAATAGAATGGCGAGAGGAGAGTAAAAAGAGTCATGAGAGTACATTGATTGAATTGAAGAAAAAATTGACTTACATGAATAAGAGGTAGAAGAAGAATTCAAAATAAATTAATGATTAAAAGAGGATGCAGAATTTAAACTCCTTATTGATGAAAAAAATTTAATTAGTGAACTTACATGGAGACTAGATTAAAATAAAATGATTGTTGAGGATCATAAATAAGAATTTATCATATTAATGAGTATGCTAAAAAATAATTTACATCAAAGGAATGTAATATTCAATTTTAGATTGCATGAATCTAAAATTCAGAGCTATTAAAATGTAATTAAATAGACACTAAAGTTGTTTAGAAGGCCTTAACTGATCATAGATCCACAATTATGGGAAAATGTGGAATCATATTTAAAAAAATAAATCTTTGTGAACTAGATGAACCAAAATAAAGGGATGAATAAATTTGGAGATATCAAAAAGACTACAGATGTCCTGCCAAATAATCTTTCTGAAAAATAGAAAGGGTAATAGAATATAATCTTCTAGAATACAGAAAGGACAACTGATTAAATATATTTTCAAAACAATTGTACATGTCAAAGAATGGAAGAATCCTAATTTTTCCTTTATGAAATGTCAATTTCCTGGATTTCTTGACTATTCTATGTCTTAATATAAATTCGAAATGAGAAATTAGAATCTGGACACTCCTAGAAGTCAAGTAGGATAATTAGAATACTTCTATTATCATATGGATGAAATAGTTTTGGTGGATATTATTTTTAATATTATTACTATGGCAATAAATCTATTCATTACATGAAAAGGAATGCTAGAAATTATACTAATAGAACAAAATGACAACACGGTAGCTACCAGCCAAGAAGAGTTACAATTGAAAATATTTATTCTCTTATGGATGAATAATTTGAGTATTATAAACCCATTCATATTGAAATGATATTTGAAATACCATCATTATACTCAACCCAATCATGTAACTAATTTATGTAAAAGAATAAAATAAAGAATTCCATCCTAAATGAAATTGATATCAAAGATATGAGGAAAAGTAACCTCTATATTCTTGATAGTATATTATCCTTCCACAAGATAAGAAATTTTTATTAATTGATGTATGTTGTAAAAAGGGTTTATGGAATTGATAGATTCAATAACAACATTTATTTAATTATCAAAGACAGTAGAAATATAGAACTATAAAATGATGAGCTAAGGAAAATTTATGTTCTCTAACTATACATATTTCATCACAATATATTGTGTGTGAGTAATCTCTTTTACTCATGACTAATAGTGAAATTTAATCCAAAATGGTTCACTATCATGGAAATTTTAGAAATTTATATTATGAAATGATGAAAAACATATTGAAATTTATATCTAATTGACACTAATGAAAACACTAATTACTTAATAGAAGAATATGAAAATAAATTTGGGGTGCCAAAGGTTTGGCCACATTAATAAAAAGGTCATAGATCAGATATCTATTTTGAAAATAGTTGTCGAAATTTCAAATCTAAAGAACAAATGAAAAAAACATTTGATTGTTTCATGTAAAGAAATATGGTCCAGAATTTATATCAATTGATTAAAAAATGACAAAAAATCTACTTTATCGCACCCAGAATGACATATGTGGGTTATAATATGTGGCTTGAGCATATGAAGATATGTACATAATTTTCTATTGATTGTTTAAGTAAAATGAGTTTTGTAATGTCTATACAGAGTAAACTGAAAGTGCCTGACTTAATGAAGTGCTATCACTGGATATATGATAATGATAATGGTGGCACAAGAAAGATACTATGATAAGAAATTAGATGAGAACACACATCCATAAAATTTCAATATTAAATTGAAAAATATAGTGTAAATCAAGTGGTTTCTATTTAGAGAACTCCATCAATAAAAAGGATTTTTATAGTAATTTTAATGTGAACCATATAGATAAAACTATATTGATTGAGAGATGCTTTTCTCATTATTACATGAAATATGTTATCCATGTAATAGTGTACACTCCTAAATGAATTGGGGTTTTTATGGGAGAATCTGAAACACTGTTTAATATATGTTATAGAAGGAAGATCTCACTTATATATTTTGGTGTGTTTTGACTTTAATGATTAATTTAAAATAGAGAAGGATTTCATGGAATCCATGGTGATTCATTTAATAATTGAATATTCCTTGAATATTAAATGAATAATAAATTCAAAAAATATTAAAATTTACAATGATAATTATTTTTTGGAAAAAAATGATTCCATGATAATTAAGGGAAGACCCTTAACTACCCCAATGTTATTGTATGATGATTTCTTTTAAGATGCAAAAGAAAGTATAATAAAATTTTATCCAAGTGTAAAATAGATAAAGGTTTCAAAAACAGTCATGGATCACCAAAAAATGATAATTTAGAAGAACAATCCTAAGAGGACAACATTTATGAGGAATCCTTACTAAAATTTCAATGGATAAATATAAAATAAACATTTATCAATAAAACATCATTGGGGATTGGGCAGAACCTACACAGAGATAGAGAATGAGTAATGAAGCACATTTTTTCATCCTATAAATTTTATAACCAAAATCATTTTCAAAATAATAAAATATAAAATAATTTTTATTTAGATATGAATGAATAATTGGATTTTCTTAACAAGAACTAGATATGAGGACTTGTTAGGACACCGGAAAAACAGAATGTGATTAAAAAAATTGATCATTTAAAAAAATTTGATAATCCAAGAAATTTGATCGAAAACATAGAACACATAATGTGTTATGTATATGAAAATATTAAATGTATTTATGTTTTTGAAATGTTTAACCTATTAGATATAAATGAGTCGATGATTCTTTTCCTTGACATGGTAATTAAAATAAAATGAAAAGTGCACTTGATGCATCTCAAATCATATTTTTTAGAAGGAGTTCAAGGATAAAAAATCTCACTCAAAAAATTAGTTAGATTTAATAATGAAATGTTAAGAAGAAGGTGAATAGATTAAAGAGGTATCCATGAGGACTAATGGAGGTACCATAAACACAGAATTATTGACTGGATTCTTATATAATGAAGCATTCATTATATAAATGATGTGACTACCATAATCTAAATGATAAGAATTATTAGAATGATAATTTTATATTCATTTCATATTTGGATGATATGATTTTGGTTAATGTGTAATGCCCTGACCCAAGAAGACATGATCCAGTGGATTAGTTTAATATATTGGAATTATTACAAGAAATCCAGTCCTAACGGACCGATCAGTTTAGTAGTCTTGGAAAATAGATTACATACATGAACGTCACATTTGACATTCAAACATAAAAAAACATAAAATATCTGTTGAGAATTCTATTATTCCACTAGCTTAACCTTGTATATAAATCTTAATACACATCTTGGAATCTTGGGACAACAAAACATAAGAAAGGTGTTATCTCTAATGCTCAATAAGGGTAAATAATTTAGTAGAATTTATAAATATTTAAAGAAATATTTGTAATATAAACTAGTGCATTTTAAAAATAAACGTGAACAGAATATTGTGAAAATAAATCATACATTACCATATAAAATTGAACATGGATATTATACAAGTCAAATAATCACATTTAATAATTATTTTCATATTGAGAGAATACCTATTGTAAGACATCATTACCAGATAGTCAAGGCATCATCAAAGACTATATTTTTTTTAAAATCCTTGTTCCAAGAATCTAGAATGACTCATGAGACCTACCGATGCATAGAGAGTCTATACCAGACCATAATCCTTACTAAGTCCATTGCATTCCACATATGAAAATTTTGAAACATAACATAAACATTCGTATTATAACTGACATACCAAATGTCAATACTATAACCATAAACTATGAATAGTATAAAAATATCACATCGACAATATAACATGTAATATCTCATTAAATATAATATAGAAGATTTTATTATAAAAAATAAACCTTAATCATGAATAATATCTAGTAAAGGATGTTTATATAGATGAAAATGGTCTATAAAACTCTTTGACTAAAATAACCATTTTTTCTGAAATCATTTAAAAGTCGCACAATTAATAAAGGAATAAAATAAAAAGATATTTTTATATCAATCTGTCCCATAATTCTTTTAAACATAAACAAATTAAAATTTTAAAACATTCTTGTCAATATAAATAAATCTTTAAAACCATTTTGGAAATATAGACATTAAGAGAATGATTTTGAAGAAAGAATATTTAAAACATTTAAAATTATGTTTTAGTTAAATAGTACATATAAAATAATTATTTTGAAGAATATTTTATTAAACATGGACATTTATAATAAATATTTCATAGAAAAAACATATAAACAATCAATCTCGGGTAACAATGAGATTGATGAAATAACCCTTACCTTGCACTTTCCTTTGGACGAGGGTACATTTAACCTCATTTATAATGACCATAGTATGTTATAAAGTTATACTAGAACCATATTAATATTTATTATACAATAAATTAGTTTTTTTTTGAATTTATACTAAATATTTTAATATTTATTTCAATGTTAAAATAACATTTCATGTAATAATCGCTTTCTTTATCGTGTGTGATTTAACTAGTTATTCTTGATCGTATCATTTAGATCATGATTTAAATACTCCTAGAATATACAACATGATATATATAAAATATATATTTATAATTTAAATACTTATAGAAGATATATCTATTAAATTGAAAACACCAATTTTGGAGATGGTAGGTCGTATATACAGAGAAACGTTGTTTCCATATTCATATAGTATTGAACGGAAGTAAGTACATAATATATATGTAAGTGCATATATATATATATACATATATAAAGTTGCATTATTATGTCACATATTACATACTTATTAATAATAATGTAGGGATGGGTCTAAATCCTCTCCACCAATAGGTTTTAGACAAGTTTAGGTCACTATATTAACTCTATCATTAATATTTAACTCTTAGTTGAATAGTTTAACATTTACCATGTCCTATTTTATTATTATAATAAATGGTAAAAAAAACTGTAAAAAACAAATAGAATCCATAGTGGATCATTAATGTAATATTTTTCACTATATAAGTGTAGAGACCCAAAGCATTACATACAAGGACATTACATTACTTTTTCAGAATACTTATTACATAACAAAAACACACACACAAGGACCATAATAGTTTAGTGTCTTTGGAAACTCGGAATATAATCTTCTAATCATGGTGAAATGTCATCAACATATCCCATAATGACCTTCCTTTTTTTTACCTAAACCCTTTCTTTATATCCTGGGGAAAAAGAAAACCTAAAAGGGTGAGCTCAAATGCTCAGTAAGGGTAAACAAAAGAAATATCAATCACATAATATACATAAGAACATAACTTTTGGAAATCATAACCTGCAAAAAAAATCATAATTTCATAACATGGGATAAATCATAGTACTAAAATATAATCCCAATAATCATATCTTAAACCATGAAGCTTTGTGGAATAAACACATAATTATAGAGAATCATTTCTTATTAGTCAAGACTCATTGCCAAGACTATCTTAGTGGACAAAGTCCATTTCTGAACCGAGTTCACTCCTCGTTTCAGTCCTGCTTCACTGAACTGGTTTAACTTACCGTTCCAACCATTTCTATCTCATGAGATATAAAATATTTACCCAATGCATTGGAGGGAGATATAGGTACCACCCATCTCATAATGATACCATTCTTATGCGTGCCAAAAAAACATAAACCATACATCATAGCATAACCCATGTAATAAAAATGGGAATCTTAAACATCGTGACATCATAAAACAATTAATATAAGATAAAGGAATTCATAAAAATAATTCCATCACAACATAGTCAAATAAATGTAAAAATAGGGATAGAAATAGAACCCTTTATTATCATATATGGAAAATAATTTTATAAAACACTTGAACTCCATTCTTGAGGAAAATATCCTTTCTACTTCAAAAACACTTTTCCTTTCATAAAATGTCATAAAATTATAAACTAAAAGAAGTTGATTAAAAATAAACATTAAAACTTGTAAAGGAATATTCTTGGAAATAATGTTTTAAAAATACATTCATGCCGTATAAGTTAAAAAAACAATCTTCTCGTACTTTTGTCGGAAAAGTCAAAAAGTACATCGTATGAAAAATGACAAAAGATTCCTTTTATATATTTTACTAAAAACTCACAGATGGGTAAATTTGGATTTAAAAAATGGTAGGTGTATTGAAACAATATTACATGTTGAGAAATCATGGATGTGGATGATAAAATACACCCCATTAAATACCAATGTATAAAAAATCTCAGATATAATGAGATTGTGATATTTTCCGTTACATTAGATCTGATTTGCTTTGTAAGTGTACGAAACTCATGTATAATGATTTAAATAATGTCATTTACTTATTCCAGAATCATAATCATTGTTATGATATCATATATGGTTCACTTATTATTTTATATTACCCGTTCTTTTGTAAATTTCATTTAAAGAGCATTTTGGGTAAAATAGATTCATTTGTCGTCCGTGTTTTGACTTGTAATTATTAATATGAATACTTAGATCATGATTAAATAATTCCAAAATATAAAACATGATTTATATATATATTTAGAATATACATATATTTAACAGATCAGTAAATGGAAAGAAATACACCGTTCATGGAGACAGTAGGTCGTACGTACGCATGAATGTTGTTTTCGTTTCCTCATTGAATTGAATGAAATTAAATAGATGACATACATATATATACACATAAATCCAGTATCATTATTATGTCATATATTTCATGATTTCTTATTATATATATACTTTATAATCATTCATGAATGGTTAACGTGCAGAATGAATCTCATCGCGTCGTGGAGACGGTAGTCTGTACGTACGCACAAGCGATGATATCGTTCTCATGATCGTGGAATTGTATTGGAGTGTATGTATACTATTACATAATCAACATCACTTTACAATAATAATATATAGTTATTATTTACACCATTATACCCATCCAAGTAAGGTGGTGGGGGAAAATATATTACACCACGACGTGCAGACAGTATTCCGTACATACGCACGGGTGATGATTTCTTTTTCCGTAGGATGGATAGATGGTGAAATAGGGTTGTTTCATACATATAATAACATATCAGTATATTAGTCATACTGATGTTATTACTTCATAATGAAACAACCTAAGAAGAAGAAGTGGAAGAAGAAATAAAGGTGAAATAATCGGTAACGGAAATTACCTCTTCTTTGAAGCGCCTCTTTGAGACCTCCTCTTAGGGCACTAAAATTGGTTTTTGAAGAAGACCAGGACCTCTAGGATGTTTCTGGAAAAGTGTATAAGAGAATTGGGAAGGGGTTGGCCGAGATTGAAGGCTCAATGTGGTGTGAGGAAGAGAGGGAGGAGGTTTCCTTTTATAATGGAGGAGAGGGGCACCTTTGGAATTCTTAAAACTATTAATTTATAATAAATCTAAAACCTCTTAAAAACCTCCAAAAATTATTCATATCCAAATATTGGATTATATATGGTTGTAATCTCATCAACCAATAAAATTTAGACAAGTTATGAATTTATTTTAAACATTATCAACTTGATTTATCCTTATTTAATCAATTTTATTTTATTTGTGGTAATAAAATTCTAAATTTTAAATTATAACAAATAATTACTTATTTATTTTTAATTGTACATAATTGGATACTTTATAATATTTTATACCATATAAATTTAAATTTATAATTTTTAAATATTTTTGTGATTTTTAAAAAATTTTATAATATATTATTTTTATAAAATAACAATTGTGTCAATTTTGACACTATTCATTTATTTCAAATTAAATAAAATATATGCAGAACATATGTTCGAACTAAAAGATTTAAAAGATTCATAAAATGTCATATGTATCTAGAAAATTAGTAGAGAACATTAAATAGTTCATATAATATTTATTTTTTTATTTTTAAAACCATTAATTTGGTTTATCTCTTAATAAAATAATTACTACATCATTTTTTATATAATTATTTAATATACTTATTTGTTGCATAAAAATTAAAAATAAAATCCTATGATGAAGATAAATCTATTACCTTTTACAATAAAACTTTTAATCGAAATTATCATCTTAAAATCATAATATTTAAATTGTTATATTTATTAAATAATGAAGGTGACAACATTTGCATCATTTAAAATAAAATAATATAAGTGTCATAATCATCTTAATAAGGATAAAAATGGTAATTAATTCGGCCAATGGATGATTAGAGTTAATATATACACTAATAATAAGTTTTTGCAGATTTTGGGCCTTTTGTTATGTATTAATATTTCCATAAAAACTATATTATTGATTTTTCACTAAATAAAATATTTCTTCATCCTTATTGTGTCAAAATTAATGATAATTATTTAATACCTAAAAATTATAAATAAATTTATATGATTTAGATAATTTCATTATATTTATGGAGACTATTCATGTTTGAAGTTTCGTGAAGTTTATCACTAAATTAAAATTAATATACTTATAAGATTTAAGAGAGTGACATGTTGTCACATTCTTTGGTTTTAATAATAATTAACTTATTTTCGTGGTCAAATGTCCAAACAATGAATCTAATCCGTCTATTAGGTTATATGGGTATACTTTTAGCCATCCAATAGAATTTAGGCATGTTTTAGGGTAATATTATAATATTATATTTACCCTTAATTACCTGATTTACCTTTAACTATGGTAAATAAAATTTACCGTAGTTACTATTCTTAATTTCCAAAAATAAAAAGTTGCTTATTAACATAACATGGACCCACTGATTCCAGATATGAAATCCATTTTTCCAAATTCAATATAGAAAAGTTGCATAAATTAAATCAAAATTAATCCCGTTGTCAAAAGAAAACGAGTTTTTCGTTATAATATTGCAAAAGATTGAATTGATTTAATCTAAGAATTTAATATAAAATCAATACTAATGACATAAATTATATGAAATGGTAAAAATATATTCTATTTTTACTTTAAAACCATTCAATATTATAACTTAACCATATAAATTATTGCGATTAAAAAAATTGTTTTAAATTAAAATATAGCGTGTTTTTACTATTCCTCAAAATTTGAAAGTTATCAGAATAAAATGAAAATTTTATCCAAAGTAAATTTTTGTTTCTTGATTCCAAAGTAGAATTTTATTTTTTAAAATTTAACTTATAAACATGTAAATAACTAGATTTTAAGTGGCTGCTCCATCAAAAGGCGGCAAAACTGCATTTTTTGACAAATACTTATTTTACCCGAAAAATTTATTTTGTTCTTATACCATGTTCTAGAAAATGTAATAGAATAATAATAATGATATAAAATTCATAATTTAGTTAATACTATTCATAACGGCTAGTTCAAAATAATATTATAATAATATATCGTTGTTTAGTAAAACCTGGTATTGCGTACAACACACGCTATCAAGGAAGGTCGCGATTGCGTGTAATAAAAGCCAAGTCAGGGTTGCGTGTTCTACAAGAATCCTTCGTTGTTTCGTATAACAGAATCCAACCATATTTCATTTATACAATGAATATATATATATATATATATATATATACTCAATGTTGCGTAGAATAACTATTATCAAAATTGTGTGTAACACGATCTAAGAATAGTGTTGTATATACTGCAAGCTAATACGGTGTTGCGTATAGCGCAAGGTAATCTTAGCGTAGCATACAAAAAATAAGATTAATGAAATTAAAAAAATATTTTTCATAAAATCTCGGGGTGTTACATTCTACCCCCCTTAAAATGAATTTCTCCCTCGAAATTCATCAGGGTTATAAATAGTTTTCTACTCGAATGTTTGTTTAATAGAAACCCACATCGTAAAAAGGAATTCTAAAACATGTCTTTGAAAACTAAAGTATGAAATGTAATGGTTACCCAAATTAAATCATCACTGAGTTTCTATAAAGGAGAACATATGTAAAATATGGATATGGATGAAAAATATAACCATCAAGTTCTGATGGAGAGTGCTAGAGAACATGGCAATGAAAAATCCAACAATCACAAAGCTATTGATTTGTGATGATTTAAGGTACCATCGGATTCATCGGATATAAGGGAACTAGGACAACATTTTTGGTTTTCATGATCATTTCCATAAAGTTGATGAATTAAAAGAAATACTGGCATGATTTTGGTACAATCTCACTGTTGTTTGTCAATTGAACAATTTCCACTTCTTCCATTAAAGAAATGAAGTTGAATTTGTTATTCGTGATGTGTTAGCAGATCATGTGATTGAATGATGGGTCATTCCATCTTTTTTAAACAAAAGGTTAGCAAAATTTATAAGTCCATCTCATGGTTATATTAATTGTATATGGTTCCAAAAATGAACTTATACTTCATATATCATACCGCTTAATAAAATAAAACTAGTTTCTACAAACCAGGGACATGCTGTAGGCTAGTGGTAGGCGATAATGGCCAGTCACACTTCGGTTGTGGGTTCAATTCCCACAGCCTTTTCCGATGCAATGGTTTGTCGCATTTCCTGTAGGTTTTCCTTTTTATAAAGCTATATTATTATAACATCCCATCACTAATATCGATAAAATTTCTATCCTTAAACAATACTAACTTATGTCTAACAAAATACATTTCAATCTTTAGGGTTATCTAAAATACTTCGGTCCAAGATCATTGTATAAAGAAAATGATAACTTGAAATTTCACATAACAATCACATGAATGCCATCATTTATTCCCCATATATCATAAGATATATCTTCTTGGTCAAATTACAAACATGTTAATACCTTAATCATGTATTCTCTTGAAGAATGAATACCCATTGAACCTTAGTGAAAACATGAATGCAGTTAAAAATTAACACTTTCCACAATCCAAAATCCTAAAAATTCTATATACTCAAACCATGATATCACTTAGCCCTTATATCAATCATGAGCTCATGAATGCTGGCAAACATTTAATTTTCTCCTTATCCCATCATGATGAGCATGTCATATGCTTTCCAAAATATTTGAATCCCTTTTCATGGTTATCGATACCTTAAAATTTTTGAAAACCACAATAGAATAATACAAAAATATTCTAATACACAATAAAAGTACCTCAACAACATTATTCTTTAATACCAATAAAAAAACACTAGAATCCATCCTCTTCAATTTTCCTGGAAAAAGTCCTTCCTTGATTTAGATGTAACTTTTTAGGTCAGGGCATTGAGTTGGGTAATGCCCATGTTCTCCACAAATAATACATTGAACTCCATAATAGTCTGTCACTCTATGACCCTTTCCTCCACACAGATAACATCGGTCCCTCCATTTGAGGTATTCCTCAAGGTTCTTTTTCCCTTCTTTAGAAATCTCAATCTTCCTTTATTTATGCGCCTCAACATGCGAACAATCATAATAGTCTATCTTCCTCTTCTTTGATGAATTAGGCATACCACTAAATTTAACCTTGTTAATCATATATCACGATGACTGATTCGGCATAATCACAATATCTTTCTCTCTAGTCATTACACAATTTTTTTTCTCATAGTCACCGATTTTTCCATTGGATTCAATGTTAACTGAATTCTTTCTGGTTCCCTCCATTAACTAAAAAACAAAAAGAAATCTGTGAGAGGAAAAAATAATGATAGAGAAAACAACATAGTAAAGGGGGAGTACCCTCAATATATAACATCTTAGGTTAAATTCTAAGATCGTTATCGCAATATTAGGACTATAACCTATATGTATACTTAACCTTAGAGACATCCCTAAACATACCTTAGAAATATCTCTAGGGATCTCACTAAAGTTCTCGCATCCTAGATTCCAAAGGTTGACTAATCCATTCCTCTGATACCAACTGTAGAGACCGAATATTGATGTACAAGGACATTACATTACTTTTGCGGAATACTTATTACATAACAAAAACACACACACAAGGACCGTAATAGTTTAGTGTCTTTGGAAACTTGGAATATAATCTTCTAATCGTGGTGAAAGATCATCAACATCTCCCATAATGAACTTCCTTTTTTTACCTACAACCTTTCTTTATATCCTGGGGAAGAAGAAAACATAAAAGGGTGAGATAAAATTCTCAGTATGGGTAAACAAACGAAATATCAATCACATCATATATATATGAACATACCTTTTGGAAATCTTAACCTACAAAAGAAATCATAATTTCATAACATGGGATAAATCATAGTAGTGAAATGTAATCCCAATAATCATAACGTAAAACATGAAACTTTGTGGCATACACACATAATCATCGAGAATCATTTCTTATTAGTCAAGACTCATTTCCAAGGCTATCTTAGTGGATATAGTCCATTTCTGAACCGATTTCACTCCTTGTATCAGTCCTGTTTCACTGAACCAGTTTAACCTACCGTTCCAGCCATGTCTATCTCATGAGATATAAAATCATTACCCAATTCATTAGAGGGAGATATAGGTCCCACCCATATCATAATGATACCATTCTTATGTGTGACACAAAATCATAAACCATACATCATAGCATAACCCATCTAATAAAAATGGTAATCTTAAACTTTGTGACATCATAAAACAATTCATATAAGATAATGGAATTCATAAAAATAATTCCATCACAATATAGTAAAATAAATGTAAAAATAGGGATAGAAACAGAAACCTTTATTATCTTAGAGGGAAAATAATTTTGATGAAACACTTGAACTCCATTCTTGAGGAAAATATCCTTTCTACTTCAAAAACACTTTTCCTTTATTAACATGTCATACAATTATAAACTAAAAGAAGTTTATTAAAGATAATTATTAAATCATGTAAAGTAAGCTTCTTGAAAATAATTTTTTGAAAATCCATTCATGTCGTATAAGTTAAAAAAAAATTCTTCTCATACTTTTGTCGGAAAAGTCAAAAAGTACCTCGTACAAAAAACGACAAAAGATTCCTTTTATATCTTTTACTGAAAACTCACCGAAGGGTAAATTTAGATTTAAACAATGGTAGGTGTATGGAAACAATATTACATTTTGAGTAATCATGGATGTGGATGAAAAAATACACCCCAGTAAATACCAATGTATAAACAATCTTGGATAAAATGAGATTGTGATATTTTCCCTTACCATAGGTCCGATTTTCTTCATAAGTGTCCGAACCTCCTATATAATGATTTAAATAATGTCATTGACTTATTCCAGAATCATACTCATTGTTATGATATCATATATGGTTCACTTATGATTTTATTTTACCCGTTCTTTTGTAAATTCCATGTTAAAGAGCGTTTTGGGTAAATTCGTTTCATTTGTCGTCCGTGTTTTGACTTGTAGTTATTAATATGATTAATTAGATCACGATTACATAATTCAAGATTATAAAACTTGATTTATATAAATATTCAGAATATACATATATATATATTAGATCAGTAAATGGAATGAAATACACCGTTCATGGAGACAGTAGGCCGTACGTACGCATGAACGTTGTTTTCATTTCCTCATTGAATTGAATGGAATTAAGTAGATGACATACATATATATATATACCTAAATACAGTATCATAATTATGTCATATATTTCATGATTACTTATTATATATACATTATAATCATTCATGAATGGTAAACGTGGAGAATTAATCTCATCGCGTCGTGGAGACGGTAGTCCGTACGTATGCACGAGCGATGATATCGTTCTCATGATCATGGAATTGTATTGGAGTGTATGTATACTATTTAAGAATCAATATCAATTTTCAATTATCATATATAGTTTTTATTTACACCCTTATACCCATCCAATTAAGGTGGTGGTGGAAAATAGATTACACCATGGCGTGGAGACGGTATTCCGTACGTACGCACGCGCAGTGATTTCGTTTTCCGTAGGATGGATAGATGGTGAAATTGGGTTGTTTCATAATTATAATAACATAAAAGTATATTAGTGATACTGATGGTATTACTTCATAATGAAACAACCTAATAAGAAAAAGTGGAAGAAGAAATATAGGTGAAAGAATCGGTAACGGAAATTACCTCTTCTTTGAAGCGCCTCTTTGAGACCTCCTCTTAGGGCACTAAAATTGGTCTTTTAAGAAGACCCGGACCTCTAGGATGTTTCTAGGGAATTGGAGAAGATAATTGGGCAGGTTTTGGCCGAGCTTGAAATCTCAAAGTGGTGTGAGGAATATAGGGAGGAGGTGCCCTTTTATAAGGGAGGAGAGGGGAACCTTTGGAATTCTTAAAAATATTAATTTATAATAAATCTAACCCCACTTTAAAACCTCCAAAAATTAATCATATCTGAAGATTAGATTAGATAGGTTTGTAATCTCTTCAACCAATTAAATTTAGACATGTTTGGAATTTATTTTAAACATTATCAACTTTATTTATCCTTATTTAATCAATTTAATTTTATTTGTGGTAATAAAATTATAAAATTTTAATTATAAACAAATAATTACTTATTTGTTGTTAATTGTACGTAATTGGATACTTTATAATATTTTATACCATATAAATTTAAATTTTTAAATTTTAAATATTTTTTGATTTTTAAACAATTTTATAATATATTATTTTTATAAAATAACAATAGTGTCAATTTTGACACTATTCATTTATTTGAATTTAAATAAAATATCTACAGAAGATATGTTCGAACTAAATGCTTTAATAGATTCATAAAAGGTAATATGTATCTAGAAAATTAGTGGAGAACATTAACTAGTTCATATAATATTTATTTTATTATTTTTAAAACCATTTATTTGGTTTATCTCTATATTAAATAATTACTACATCATTTTTTCTATAATTATTTAATATACTTATTTTTTGCATAAAAATTAAAAATAAAATCCTATGATTAAGATAATGATATTACCTTCCACAATAATACTTTTAATCGAATTTATCATCTTAAAAGCATAATATTTAAATTGTTATATTTATTAAATTATGAAGGTGACAACTTTGGCATCATTTAAAATGAAATAATATAAGTGTCATAATCATCTTAATAAGGATCCAAATGGTCAATAATTAGGAAAATGGATGCTTAGAGTTTATATATACACTAATAATAAGTTTTGTACAGATTTTTGGGCCTTTTGATATGTATTAATATTTCAATAAAAACTATATTATTGATTTTTCACTAAATAAATAATTTCTGCATCCCTATTGTGTCAAAATTAATGATAATTATTTAATACCTAAAAAGTATAAATAAATTTTTATGATATAGATAATTTAATTAGATTTCTAGAGACAATTAATTTTCGATGTTTCATGAAGTTTATCACTGAATTAAAATTAATATACTTATACGATTTAATAGAGTGACATGTTGTCACTTTCTTTGGTTTTAATAATAATTATATTATTTTCAAGGTCAATAGTCCAAAAAATGAATCTAATCCGACCCTTAGTTTATATGGGTCTACCTTTAGCCATCCAATAGAATTTTGGCATGTGTTAGGGTAATTTTATAATATTATATTTACCCTTAACTGCCTGATTTACCTTTAACTATGGTAAATAAAATTTACCGTAGTTACTATTCAAAATTTCCAAAAATAAAAAGTAGCTAATTAACATAATTTGGACCCAATGATTCCAAATATGGAATCCTTTTTTCCAAATTCAATACAAAAATGTTGCAGAAATTAAATCAAAATTAATCTCGTTGTCGAAATAAAATAGGTTTTTCATTAAAACATTGCAAAAGATTGAATTGATTTAATCTACGAATTTAATGTAAAATCAATGATAATGAAATATATTATATTAAATGGTAAAAATATATTATATTTATACTTTAAAACCATTCAATATTATAATTTAACCATATAAATTATTGCGATGTCAAAGTTGTTTTTAATTAAAATATAGCGTGTTTTAACTATTCATCAAAATATGAAAGTTACCAGAATAATATGAAAAATTTATCCAAATTAAATTTTTATTTCTTGATTCCAAAGAAAAATTTTATTTTGTGAAATTGAACTTATAAACATGTCATGAACTAGATTAAATGTGGGTACGCCATCAAAAGGCAACAAAACTGCATTTTTTGAAAAATACTTATTTTACACGAAAATTTATTTTGTTCTTATACCATGTTCTAGAAAATGTGTAAGATGAATAATAATGTTAGAAAATTTATAATTTAGTTAATACTATTCATAAAATCTAGTTCATAATAATATTATAATAATATATCGTTGTTTAGTAAAACCTGGTATTGCGTACAACACACGCTATCGAGGAAGGTCACGATTGCGTGTAATGCAAGCCAATTCAGGGTTTCATGTTGTTCAAGAATCATTCGTTGTTTCGTATAACATAATCCAACCATATTTCATTTATACATTTAATATATATATATATATATACTCAATGTTGCGTAGAATAACTATTATCAAAATTGTGTGCAACACGATCCAAGAATAGTGTTGTGTATACTGCAAGCTAATACGGTGTTGCGTATAGCGCAAGGTAATCTTGGTGTAGCATACAACACAAAAGATTAATGAAATTAAAATAATATTTTTCATAAAATCTCGGGGTGTTACAATAAGTCCTTCAGCCGATCCTTATATTTTTAGAATATTATATCATTTAATTTTATAGTATTTGTTTTAAATACATATTTATGTCAATTTCAACACTATATAGTATTTGGGTTTTGTGAAATTAATAACTACATGATTAATTTGGAAATTTTCAATTATTAAACCTTATCATGTCATATTAATCTATAGAATTTGTGTATTGCATCAAAAGCCTCAATTTTCATGTATTTTTATATTTATAATATTAATTATTTTAATCATTCATTGACAAAGTAGTTACTACATCATCATTGTATCATAAATAAATTTAACTATTTATTCTATAAAAATTAAAAATAAACTAAAATTATTTAGTAAATCTTTTTATATTTTCTAACAAATATATTTTGTCAAAATTATCTTATGTATAACCCTATATTAAAAATGGTTTAGTTGTTAAACAATTAATTTATCAATATTACCTCTCATTTAAATAAAATAATAATAAATTTCCAAATGTAATCCATGCTGACAAAAAGAATCATATTTTAATTCTATGGTTGTTATTTTTAACTATCCCTATCAACTAGAATTATGACATGTGTTAGGTTAATTATAATATAACCCTATTTACTTTTAACTGTGGTAAATAAAAGTCAAAAGATATTTTTCAACCAAAAATTATTTTCATCTAATATAACCACATATTACTTACTGATTTTAATCATGTCTATCATAATTTTTAAATTTAATTTAAATAAGGGGTAAAATAATGATTTGTGATAATTTTCAAATGTGCCTAGAATGTGGTTAAACACTTTAAAAAGTTCAATAAATTTATATATAACTAATTTTATAATAAAATGTCTTAAATGAGTAACATTTAAATTATATAGGTATTATATATCTATTTTTACTTATTATAAATTTTAGAAAAATAATAATTTATATAAATAAAATGTCAGTTTTAAACAATAACTCATTGTTTTTACTATTCATCTAAAATTGAATGTTTTCAAAACAATACCCAAAATTCACCCAAAAATAATTTTGATATTCCTAACTAAAAAATTAATTCTATTTTATCTAATTAAAAATATTTGTGTTTCATTAATTAATTTAAAATTAATTCACATTCCCAAAACCAAATTGTGGGGTATTTTTAAAGGAAAAACTATCAAATGATTTTCTGCATTTATGACAAATTTAAAAGTGAAATTACATATATAGACCTAAATTGTATTAAATGATAAATATATAATCTAATTATGCTTCCAAACCATTGAAATTAATAATTTATCACTATAAATTATTTTGATTAAAAATTTTGTTTTCAATTAAAATTTAGTATTTTTCACTATTCATCAAAATATGAAAGTTATTAGAAAAGTACCAAAAAAAATTTCCAAACTAAATTTGAATTTCCTATATAAAAATAAGAATTTAATTTAAAAAAATTTAATATTTAAATGTTTTAATTATTTGTTTTAAAAATGGTTTACCATTAAAAGGGGGTAAAATTTCATTCTTTGAAAAATACTTCTTTTATCTAAAAAACTGAATTTGTTATTATATTATGTCTAAGAAATAAATTATAGGGATTCTAAAATTTTATGAAGTATATAAAATTGGAAATTCAATGGATACTATTCATAACCGTGTTTTGAACAGCTAAATTAGTAAGTCGTGGTGCACTCGAACTTAGTGGTGCATGTTACGCTAGTTATTAAATTACATTGAGGAGATAACATACAATGAAATATTGGGGTATTAAATTAGCCCTTCATTTAATAAACGATTTCCCCTCAATTTAATATTTTTAATCATAAATAAAAAGTTTAATAATAGAAAAATACCTTTGTGGAAAACCCACATCAGAAATTGGGTTAATAAAATTTTTTCTTAATAACATGGAAAGGGAAATGAAAAAATTCACCACCAAATTTTGATAATTATTATGAGAAAAATCGGTGGAAATTAGAGACACTTAATTGGTGGAAAGATAAAAATATTTATATGGAGTGATTGAGTTCGTCAATCAAAAACAAGTGTAAAATTAAGTGCCTCAAAGCCATCAATCTATGATGATTTAAAATATTATCAGTTCAAAAAAAACATAAGGTATTAGAATAAAACTTTTTTGGATTTTATATCCATTCTATAAATTTTAATAATTGATTTATTCCTACAATAATAGGGGAAAACCATACATGTCATGAAGAGTTTCATCCTTCATCTAATTCCTACCACAAACTCATCTTTCAATCCAAATGATAATTGAGGTCCAAAATATTCTATTTATCCTAATCAAATGGGGTTTGAAAAATAATGAATTTATATTTCATTTGTTTTACTATTTAAAAAACTACAATATACAAACCAAGATATCATGTAGGCCAGTGGTAGGTGAAGAACCCTTATCAGCCTTCGGTTGCAGGTTTAAGTTTGGCGGCCTTTTCGGATGTGAAAGGTTGTTTCCCGACCTTTGATTTGTTCTTTTTATAACAATCCAAAAAAATCTTATGTAATTATTTAACATTAAAAATATTATACAATGTATAACATAATCCATTCCAACCATTATACTTATCCCAAACACTTTAATCCAATCTCATAATACAAAATTTATAATGAAGGTAAACATAATGAATAACTTTATTCCACATAATAACATGTGTATACATTCATCATGTATTCTTTTATATCATGGTTACTCCTTGAATTACCATAAAACCTTATTTATTACATTCTTTCACCCTAATTGCTTATAGAATAATGGATATACTACTTATGTCCAAAAATGTTGCAAACTGCAACAATAATCGAATAAACAAAAAATTAATTAGTTTCAAGGTATACAATAATATCATATATAATTTATCCAAATCCATCATACCTTATTCCAAAGTCACTACCTCGGTATCAGAACCATATTAAGGTTTATCTATCCTTCAACCATGTATTTTACATAAAGATTAACTTACTATTGAGTCACATTTTATAGAACAATATAATCTCAAATCCTTAATGAAATTGTCTTGCAATACAATCCATATTTATTTCCGTAATTCATATTACCAGTACATCATTAATAGAACACTAATAATAAAAAATTATTTTATAACAATATAATAAATATATTTATTCCTCTCCATCTGTGGTAGAATTATAACATGATTATTATCCAATAGCATCATTTTGGGGAGAACTCTGATGATTTGGACATTGATTCACATGGTGTTCCAAATCCTTGAAAATGAAACATTGTATATTATAAATCGTTTTATTAACCTTGAAATTAGGTACCTGGTGTCCATTTTCTCCACACGTATAACAATATCACATTTCCTTCAAGAATTTTCCATAGTGATTCGTTCCACAGTTATCACATATGGTAAAATCGTTCTTTCTTCTCTTCCCATTATCCATATTTCTCTCTACCATCCTTTTTTTTCTCTTGCTTCCCTTAAAAGTCATAAGGCTCAGATAATTCATTACTTATATTATTAACACATGATACAATTTCTTCATATGATGAGAATAAGTGGAGACTATTTCCCATCTAAATTTTTTCTTATAACATGAAATATATGATCCTTCTTACTCTTTGGATCATGCGTATTGTTGGAGTTCTCATTCCTTTTACTGGGAGCCATTTCTAAACAATGGAATACACTAGGTTAGTTTATGAACCCTAATGAATAATTCAAAACTTGTAAAATACCTAATGTAAATTGAGAAGATTATGCATATAATCTATAATCATAAAAAATGTTTTATTTGAGGAATTATTTTTCATAAATAATTCATAATGGATTTTAATGAAAATTTGAATTATCATAAGAGGATCCCTCAAGAGTGTCATAACCAAGAGTTCAGTAAGTCATATTTTCTTGTAATAAGATACCCCGGGTCAAACCTGAAACACCTTGTCAGAGTATTCACTCTTAGTTACATTTATTCCACATCTTCCTCTACCTTCTCATATCCAGATAGGGATTTATTTCTAGGAAAATACCAAAAATCACTACATTACCAAAATTCTAGGATATTCTTCTATAGTAATCCTCAAATTCTATCTTAGGGTAATGTTTTCTAATCAATGATTTTTATAAATATTTTTTGCAAGGTTTATACTAAAATTTCTATAATACCAACTATAACACCGTGAAAATAGAAGCTTGAAGAAAGTGCATTATTTTAATACATTGGAATGAAGATAAGAAATAAATTCCCAAAGGATCGATTGGTTTAGTAGTCTTTGGAAAATAGATAACATACATGAAAATTAAATTACACATTCAAACATAAAACAAAACATAAATAATCCATATAAATTCCATTATTATCATATCTTAAACGCACATATCGAACATAATACACTTCTTGAAATCATGTAAATACATAACATAAAAAAACAGAGAGCTCAGATTCACAGTAAGGTTAAATAATTTAACTGAAGATATAAACATTAAAGGCAAGATGTGTAATAAATACAAAAACCTTCTAAACATAAAATTGAACATAATATAGAGAAAATAATTCCAACATTACCAAATAAACCTACACATGGATATTCAACAAGTCTAATAATCACATGTAATAATTAATTTCATAATAAGGGAATGTCTAACATCGTACATCATTACAACAATGTCAAGGCCTTATGCCAAGACTACAAATAATTTTTTTTCAACCCTTCTTCCAAGATACTAGATTGTCTCGTGATACATACTGATACATCGAGGGGCCATAGAGGGCCCCACCTATCACTTACTAAGTCTATTTCATTCCTCATATGAAAATTTTTAAACCTAACATAAACATTTGTATTAAAACTAGCGTACAAAATGTCAAGACATTAACCAAAAACCGTGAATGGTATAAAAATATCAGATCCACAGTAAAACATATCATGAATCATTCAATACAATATAGAATATTTTATTATAATAAATGAACCTCAATCAATAATAATATCTAGTAAAGGATTATGACATAGTTGAAAATGATATGTAAAACTATTTTTGTAAAATACCCATTTTTCATGAATTCATTTAAAAGTCACACAATTTATAAAGGAAGGAATTTGAAAGATATTTTTGAATAAAAGTGTCCTATAAAAAGTTTAATCTATTTAAAATAATTAACATTTTAAAACATTAATTTCCATATTAATAAATCCTTAAAAACATTTTGAAAACATAGATATTAATGATAAATATTTAAAAGAATGAATATTTAAAACATTTAAAATAATGTTTTAGTTATAGAGTGCCATAAAGAGGATCTTTTTGAAAACTATTTTATGAAACATGTACCTGGATAATAAATATGTCCTAGTAAAAACATACTCATAAATATGCTCGGTTAATAATTATATTGAGGAATTAACCATTACTTTACACATTCCTTTGGCTGAGGGTACATTTAACCTCATATATAATGAACATAGTATGTTATAAAATTATACCAAAACCATGTTCATATTAATTATATCATACATGATTCATTTATAACTTTATACTACCCATTTAATAGTTATTTCAATGTTAAATTGACATTTTCAGTAATAATCGCTTTCTTTATCGTACGCGTTTTAACTTGTAATTATTCATCATATCATTTATATCATGATTTAAATAAATCCATAATATAAAACATTATTTGTATATAATACATATTTATAATATAAATATGTTTAACATATAGATATATGAAATGGGAAACACTTTTTATGGAGATGATATGTCATATGTAGGCAGAAACATTGTTTTTGTTTTCATATCGTATTGAATGGAAGTAAGTGAATCAGATATATGGAAGTAAATAAATACATACATACGTATATACACATATATATATCTAGTAGCATTATTATGTCATGTATAACATACTTATTAAAAATATATTTTTTTATAATCATCGTTGAATTGTGAACCTGGAAGTGAATCTCATCGGGTCGTCGAGAGTGTAAGCCGTACGTACACACGAATGAAAATATTATTCCATTAATGATTAATATATGTGGAGTTGGATGGTAAGTTATTTATATATAGAAATTATCTTGTTATTTTAATTATTCATATACATATTACTAAACATTATATCCATCCAAATAACGTAGTGTTGAATAACAAATTACACCATAACCTGTAGATAGTAATATGTACAAACGTAGGCAAGGTGACATTGTCAATCAAAGGATGGATAGAATAATGAGTATGGATGTACCATATTAATATTAACATCATAGTTTTTAAAAGGTACTAGAGTTATTTTTTTGTAATGGGAATAACAATGACAGAGAAAGTGTAAGAAGAAATGAACTTTGAAAGAAGTGATAAAATAATTACTTCTTCTTTGGGTGTGTCCATTTTATTGGAACAAAATGGCTTCTTAGGATGGATTTATTCTTAATGTATGTCCTCTAAGAATATGAGAGGGAAGCTGGGAGGGGAATTGGGTAGGTTTGGTCCAAGCCAAATGGCTTTGGAGGTGTTATTTTGAGGTAAGGGGATGTACCCATTTATAAGAGAGGTGGTGGTCACTTTAAGAAAAGTTTGACATTTTATTTTATTATAATCTCATTTTGGTTTTATAATGGATCCATCTTTATTTATTTAAATGGTGTCGTGGGGAAGGGGCGATATGATCTCAACCTATAGGTTTTAGGCAAGTTTAGGTCACCATATTAACCATATGTTAAAGATTTAACTCTTAGTTAAATAGTTTAACTCTTTACATGTCCTATTGTATTATTATATTAAATGGTTAACAAACATTCTATAAAAATCCAAAATAACCCTAAGTGGTTCATTAATGACATATTTATCATTATATAATTCCTTTTAAATAACCTTAGATATTTAGGAATATAATTTCTATTAATAATATAACATTTGTTTCTAAAATTCATTAATTTCAATTTTAACACTATTTAGTCATTGGTTTTGGTGAAAGTCATAACAGCATGATTAATTATATCAAAATTCATTGAATTAACCTTAACAAGACATATTAACCTAGAAAATTCATGGATGGAATCAAAAGCCTCAATTTTCATTTATTTTAATATTTATAATATCAAATATTTTATTCTTTCTTTGATAAAGTAATTACTACATCATCATTGTGTCATAAATAAATTTAATTATTTAATCTCTAAAAATTATAAATAAAATACCATTATGTATGATATCCTTTTAGATTTAAAATTAATTTTTATAGTTTAATTTATCTTATGTATAACCCTATATTAAAAATGGCTTAGTTTTTAAACTCCGAATCTAACACTTTTAACTCATCTTTAAATAAAATAATAATAAATTCCCTAATCTAATCCAAGTGGACTATAATGGTCATATTTTATTTCTAAGGATGGTTTTGGTTGAAAACACTTTCCCAATTGAATTATGACATGTGTTAGGGTAATTATAATATTATCATATTTACTTTTAACAGTGGTAAATAAAATTCAAAAGTTACTATTACCCAAAAACTATTTTCATATTATTGAACCACATTTTACATACTAATTTCAACCATATCTCTCAGATTTTTGAAATTCAATTCACATAACTGGTAAAATTATTTTTTATTCAAATTTTCAAATGTGCCTAGAAGGTGGGTAAATGACATTAAAATGTTTAATAAACTTTTATACATATAATTTTATAAAAAAATGATTCTAATGAATTACATTTAAATTATAAAGGTATTATATATATTTTTTGACTTAAAATAATATTAGACAAAATAAATAATTATTTAAATAAAAACTCAGTTTTAAATAATTATGTAGTGTTTTTCATTATTCATCAAAAACATAAAAGTTTTAGTAAAATAGCCAAAATTCACCGTAATTTTTTTTTGATATTTTGAATTCAAAAAATAATTATATTTTACCAAATTAAAAACATAGAAGTTGCATTATTTAATTAAAAATTATGTTCCATTTTCAAAAACAAAAAGAAAGTTTTCTTTAAAGTAAAAACTATCAAAAGATTGACATGTGTTTATGTCAAATTTAAATGTGAAATTACATATAATCACATACATGGTATTAAATTAATAAAATATAATCTACCTATATTTCTAAACCATTCATATTCATAATTTAACAATATAAATTATTTTGATTAAAAATGTTGTTTTCAATTAAAATTTTGTATTTTTCATTATTCATCAAAATATGAATGTTATCAGAAAAGTACCAAAAATTTATCAAAACTAAATTTCTTTTTCCCTCATCAAAATAAGAAATTAATTTCATTAAATTGAATATATAAAAGTGTCAAATATGGATTTTAAAAAGGGTTCACCATTAAAAGGCTATAAAACTACATTTTTTAAAAATACATCATTTATCTGAAAAATTTGAAATTGTTCTTATATAATGTCTAATAAAAAAATAATATTGATTCTAAAATTATATGGAGTATATATAATTTAAAATCCAGTCAATACTATTCATAACTTCTTTTTTTAATGGCAAGTTTAGTATGTTGTGGTGCATTCGAACTCGGTGTTGTGTGTAGTGCATGTTACTGAATTACCTTGAATAAATAACTTACTAAAAAATATTGGTGTGTTACACATTTTATGAAGGGATCAATGGAATAATTTTGTAATCAAAAGATATATAAATTTTAAATTACTATGATTGGAGAAGAAACAGACTTTTAGAGCTATAGGTGGTTCAATATAATGATTATACACTCATTCCTCATGAAAAAAATGTAAAAGGGAGATCCAAAATATAGTCATTATGCATGAATCCAAATGAATTTTGATGCATATTTCATTTGGGATAATACATATAAGTTATAAGGATATAAA
This sequence comes from Viscum album, assembly GCA_963277665.1. NCBI lineage: Eukaryota > Viridiplantae > Streptophyta > Magnoliopsida > Santalales > Viscaceae > Viscum > Viscum album. The sequence continues at coordinate 1,389,366,085 of OY728125.1, read as the reverse complement.
ATATAGAGATATTTTAATGTATGGTAGAATCATTGGTTGCATATTATACATTATTGTGACATGAATAGAGGTTTTTTTACAAAATCCTTAGAAACTCTCTTTCAAAATAATTTTATGGAAGATCATTTATAAGAAGTTAATGTAATCGGGATGTTTATTCAGTGTAATCTTAATTTTTCGCAAAGACATTATATTATTAATATGTGATTAATTATCATATTTTTTATGCTTAGTGGGCCGGATATGTGGCGGATTGAAACTGCACTAGTAGTTGTTTTTTTCATTGGAATCAAATGTGTTGGAATGTTGAAAAAGAAACTTAAAATAACATATCTTTATATGGATGAAAAAGATTATATCACTACTACAATGGAATGAAATCATCAATTGTGGATGAAGAGGCAAATGATTGATATTAGTGATTAAAGGAAACAACCTATTGTGATTCACTATGAAAATAAGAGCACGATCAGCCTTATGATAAATTGGGTTCATTCTTCCTACACCTACCATAATGATATTAGATATCAATTCATTAAAAAACATGAAAGGTGGGGCTGATGTAGAGCATTATAGAATTACCTAGTGTATTAAATTCCGAAAAAACCAATTTCATCATATATTTTTACGAAACATTAGTTGAACCTTCGGGATGTTTACCATAATGATATTAGATATCAATTCATTTAGGATTTTTTGGTTGCATATGGATGCCAGAAATTATTATTTTCCAATCATGATTTCTACACTATGATTTTTTTTAAAAAACGAAGACTTTTTGATGAGTTTTTTCAATCCCATATAGTTTTGGTAGCATCTGGTTCATTATTAAATTGTTCTACAGATTTCCATTAATCCCATACGAAATGATTATTGGAATCATAAATTTTGACAGTATGAAACAGATTATTGTTTGTGATTTCTATCAATCCAAATTGGGTTAATCAGGGATATTATGAATAATGTAAACATTCAATTTATTATGTATATAGCGTTGAAGGTTGATTCATTTCCCAATGTCTACCAAAATTCTGAGAACAAAATTAGGAGGAAAAACTTGTTTTTGAAGGTATGGATACTTATGAAAAATATTCTATAAAATTCTATTTTGGATTGAATAATGAAAACTAGTGTGAAGGAATCAATTTCATGATTCCTAGGTCACAGTACGGATGATATTATTGAATGTTTGGACAATCCTGAATAGGAATTAGGAGAACGTGATAGATTTATGTTAAATCTACATGTCACTGATAATGTTCAGAAATGGATTTAATTTCACTCGAGATTCACGAATATAAATGATTCACAAGAATGAATGGAGATTTTCACAAAAATGATATTTTGAGAATGTGATCATCAGAAAATCCCTATTCAATAATGTTTTTCTACAACAACATTATTTATTATGAAATGAATTGAATAAAATGGTGAATTTTTTTTTATTCAGAAATACTGAGTGCTTTGAAAATGTTGAATTCCATGTGAACATGATTATCATGAAAATAAAATAAGTGTTTTGAAAAATGCATAGGACTATAAAAAATATTTTCTAAATGACTTGATATTCTTTGTTGACTTTCATTTACTCAATGGTTGTTTGCATTTTGAAGGTAATTATCATTTTTAATGTGATTTCTAAATAAGATTCATCAATGTTTTGGGGTTTATTAAAGTAAAATTTCATTAAAACATATAACGGGTTTCGTGAAGGCTTGGATATTCATAAAACATGGTCTTGAACATGAGCATTCTATAAATAGTGCTTATATGTGTATCACATCAATTCAATTATGCATGATGATCCTCGTACTATTAATAGACAAAGACATAAATGACATTCTATTGATATGTATTTTATGTCATTAAACTAAGTATGGATTCACCTAAATAAATGTTATATTGGTATTTGAAATTATTTTTATGAGGGAATAAATGTGATGTCTAATAAATATAGTAATTTAATTGTGCCTAAAAATGAGTTATTATGTTAGATCTTCTATTTTATATAGTAGTTAGTGAATCTTGGTTTATTTAGTTATGACCAACACATTGTGTGTTTTTGATCCTTGGTCAAACCCTTAATGGTTATGCAAGGAAACAATTCATGTTTTCTCTTAGTATGTGAATGTTTAATTACAATGTGAATCTATCTGACTTGTTTAATAATTTCCTACGAATGTGGGAACATGATCCATCACCTTAAAATAAATATTTGGAACCATAATTCACCTCTTGCCTCTCAGTGTATTCTAGGATCCTACCAGTATGAGTTCCCACAAACATATAAATCTTATATACCTAAAGGGATGGTTATTGGGTTACCTGCATGAGAGGAACATGAAGGATAATGGAATTGATAAGGGATCAACATATTCAAGTATAGTTGTAATGTATATCAGAAATAATATATCACTAAAACTCCAATTTAATTATCCAAAATGGTTTTAAGACAAAAAATATTATGGACTGAACCAAATATTTGTAAAAGGATTTTTAAATTATTAAATGATTCAATGGAATTGAATTAATTTAGTTTATAAATTTATGAAGATTGATGTGTTAGTTGGGGTTCAATGGTCAAAAAGGAATACAAAAAATAAAAAAACTATGTTAGAATGATACCATATACAATTTTTGGATACATCATAGGGTAACCATGTTTTTCCCTTATATATTTAGGTATAATGGATCAAACATGGGTATTATAAGCATAACCTTGTGAATTATTTTGAAATTTAATTATACGGTTATGCATGGTATGATTTTATGTAAAGGAAACATTTGGTACCCTAATATTGAACAACACAGAGGCGAACTCCTTGGTAGCCAAATCCAACCACATTGAAATATTTGATGATAGTATTTGACCCATGTAGAAGCTTTGTAAAGCCTCTATTATGTGAATATGAATGGTTTGATGAGGAAAAATAGAGTTGAAAAGATATTACTTCAGTAATCTCACGACTCATTTGGTGAAAGGACCTCATCACTCCATGGATCCACAAAAACATAACCACATACCTTTATAAATGAGAAAAAACCATGGTTCCCATATTATATATTACTATGATGTTATATTAAATCATTAAATGATCCTTATTTACCTAGAAAATTTTAGAATCTCTCTATGTGTTGAGTAACCCTATGATGAATTCAATTGATAAGATATCGAAAATTCACTGTATATCACATCAATAAATCAAAAACCTCAAGGAATGTAATGTGATTCCTTTGAATATTAAAAAATAGTATATTGATTGACAAAGTATTCAACAAATAGATTTATCATAGTCTACCAATGCTACATCCACAATCTACATTAAATATTTGATCACTTCTAGTGTACCTCTAAATATGAGAAATAGAACTATATAAGTACTATATCATGTAAAAACTTCTGAAAATATCAACTCTTAAATAAACAAAAAAATTTGAGTATCCTCTTCCCACCTCCCTGGTCCATCACAATGGCCAAATGTTTATTCATCACATATACCTATTAATCTCTCTAATTAGAGTCATCCACCTTCTATAACTGTGAAGAATAAACAGTCATCAGAATCATAAATAATAATCCATAGTCCACCATAAATTCATGTTGTGGATATATAAATTTATACACTTCCATCCAAGAACCATTATACTCTAGAATAACACCCCTTTATAACATCATACATGATGTATATTTCATGATATTCCCATTTCTTGAGGTATAAAAGACCTCAATTCCTACTCTTAGGGAAACTCAATCTACATTTTCAACTATAGATTCTGGTCACACTGAGAAAATATATTCTACATGTTCATTTGATTAGTGAAGTCCAAAAAGATTTATCCACTATTATAATGTCCCCATTGATTCAGAAATAAAAAAAATTATATTTTCTCCAAATCAGGGGATTCATAGTTACTCCCTTGGGGTGAAACATTTCTAACCAATAATAATAAAATACCTTCCGTTATATGAATATAAATTTCAATCATAGACTAAAAATTTAAAAAATTCCTCAATAATCTCTCATTCAATGAAAAATTAATTCACATCAATATCCATTTTTAATTTCTAAAAGTATACTGGTAGATATTGTACTATATAAAAACTTGGTCGTTCATGGAAAATGTTTTCAACGACTACACAATCCATTAAAAATAAGACACCATAATTTGTTAATATACCAGAATACGATGCATAAAATGAAACTCTTCCACAATCTTAGAAGATATATAAAAAAATACCTTGATTAGGGATGATTCGATGACCAGACTTTCCCCAAACACTACTCTCCCATGTAAATTCATCTTTTGGTTCCATGACATAAACATGGAAAACATTTCAATGATAAGGTGGAATTATGGAAACGATAGGAGAAATATAGGATGATAAAAATGATAATAATATGACTTTGTGAAGATTAGTATGTTGTTAATGAACATTAATACAAATATTTCTTGGAATGCGTGGAATACATACTACATGATCTTCACTGAAAAATATATTGTCTTCATGACACCAAATGAGATGGAAATAAACATAAACAATCCTTACCAATATGAGATGGAAGTGATTTGTATAAATTCTTCTATCATGTTCAATGAGTCATACACAAACACATAATCATTCACAGAGATCTCTCTATAATCTCACAATATATAAAAAAATCATCAGTCCATTGAATATTGTAGTGATTCTCCATCATCAAATAGTTCACTGTAAATAGACTAAAGCTAGTTGCATATACTGAATAGTTATATTTTTACATTTGGGTAACATATAAAAGATTTCATCATGAATAAATGAGTTATTTATTATTACTATAATGTAAGATACACACTTACATTTAAAATTTCATTTGAAGAATGTAACCTTTTATTATCTTTGATAAGTCCAATATATTCTTAATTATATCCTATAAATTCAGTCATAACAAACTATTGGGAATCCATTGGGATGAATTTATATAAAAGGGGTGATCTCATATTCATAATCAGGGTATCTATATAGCTCAAAATATCTAAAATACGTAATCCATTATAACTGTGGAATGATAAATAACTAGAAACAGATTCAATTTAATCAATAATGTTAAAATTTGAATAATATGTATAGAATGAATTATGATCATATAATTACATCAATATAATAACCTGTTACTGATAGTTATTAATAGATTTCACAACATCTCAAATTATTATGTGTAAAATAATAAAAAACTTTTTTTGGGAATTATTCTTTTATAAAACCATAAAATCACTATCCTGGCTATATACAAATATATCTTACACAAATGGGAAAGTATTCATCCTTACAGAAAAATTAGTTTTTCTCATTAAACCTAAAAATGAATTGATGGTCTATGGAGGTCCCTACTGTGTGTTACTATTTATAATTCATTTATGATATTAAAGGGGATATATATAATCACATAGATACTCATATTTAAAAATAAGAATAATAATTTTTATATTTTTTCCATTTAACAAATATAATCCATGTAAACATTAATGTTAGAATCTCCCATATGAAATGATAAAAATTTTACCAATCAATAAAAAATATAATCCAACCATAATGATATGGTGAATGGTATAAAAGTATTAAATCCTCTTTATAACTAATCATAATCCATCCATACAAACAATAATGAAGGTATCAATACAACATTTCACTGTTGAATCATAAATTAAATAAGGGTTTTTTTAACAAGTGTAAATACCCTACAAATTTCAATAATAAAAATCTTGAAAAAAACAATGTTTTGAAATTAAAATTAACTTATAAAAACTATACATATATAGAATATGAAAAAAAAATATTCATTATTTATTATTTTGGAAACTAGTAAAGGATGATTAAACGCGATGAGTGGCCATGATGGCAGGAAATTCCCTTCATTCAATGTACGTTAAGTCAAAGACATATTTAACATTATCATTCTGATGAATCAATACACAAAATTTGGATAAAGTTATAAATATTTACAATAAATTATTTTTATTCAATTTTAATCATGGGGTAATATTACATCTAAAACACAATTGATAATAATATAAACTCATTTAGAAAAAATGGACTCAGAAAAAAATGATTTTTTACCAAGGAGTGAAATATTGTCAACTTTTCCTAAATTAAATTTTTTAGTCCTTTTGAAATAAGAGGAAATAGGAAATATTTCATGACAAAATTAATTATAAAAATGGTACAATAGAATTCATTAGTTTTAAGGGACATGTTATATAATATATAACCACTAAAAAATTAATCATAATCAACCCTAAAAATTGATTTTATTTTAAAATAATCACTTACCGATTCTGAATCATTTAAGCAATATCCCCCATAACATCATATAAAAAATTAAATACCATTTCATAAAATATATTAATGATAAAACTTGTAATTAATTTAGTATACACACCATATGATAGAAATTAGGAGTTAATATTTCATATGTCTCACAAAAGTAAAAGATATATTGGAATCCCTTACCTCTTGTCTGATTTCCTTCATACCAGTTTCAAACATTGTAATATAAAAATATATTTGTCTTAAATCCAAAATATAATAGTATTTATTAACATCGTATATTTTATGATTAAATTATAAATTTATATCACAATTTTATTATTAATTCATTACTATAAAAATAGTTTTTGGTGATAGCTACATCATTTTCCGTGTAATTATTGGTTTTTTAGTTTTAGTAATTCTCATTTGAGCATGGATAATGTATATCAATATTGTTATACAAGATATAAATATCACATATATTCATTGTTTATATATTTATAATTTGTTATAATAATTTTATAGAATGAATAAATATTTAAATTGTTCCTATAGATGGAATGTCATATATACACATTAACAATTAATTAATTTTTTTATGATGGAAACAAAAAAGGTAGATGATAATTTTCCCCCATATAAAATTTTTATTTTATATATTCATATATTTATCCATTAAATGTATCCATAATGTCAACCATGTAAATATTAAATGAAAAATTTACTATATCACTACATGGAGGTGGTAGTCCACACATATGGAGGTAATGTCAGTCAATATGGAATGATTAAGTGTAATAATTAAAATGGCCAAAAACTTAGTTATTTTGGTGATACGTCCTCTATGAGTCTTGATATATATTTTTTTTATGATAATATGGATATAAATAATTATCTTTAAAAACATGGGTGTCATAAAATAATGTGAATACTCATAATCGAACAAAGAATTAGATAAATGAGAGGTTATGATTTCTATAAATGCCACCACCAAAAAATTGACTCTTTCCTCAGCTGTTGTGATCAAAAAGAATAACCTTGACACCTTACCATTTTCTAGTCTTAAATTAATTTAGAAAGGAAAATAATTCTCATTGTTTCTCATCTTTATTGTATAATAATTACACATTAAAAGCTTATTTTTTATTTATTTTCATGTTCATGGTTTCACTTCCCTCTACACTTGAAGTTACTCAAATTGCGATAAATCATGCTCTGAGTTGATTCTTTACAAATTTTTTAAAAGATTAATATTTAAATATCACTTTCATGTCTTTTTATATACTTTCGTTACAAGAGTTTTTTATATCCCACGTCTTATCTTCATTAATTTTATAGAAATAATTCACGGTTAATTTTTTCTAGATATCGGTATAATATTATACTATGAAATTTTATGATGAGAATATTTGATAGAATATTGAATTTTGATGGGATGGATTAATACTATCCAAGAATATGTAATTCATGAAATTTATATAATGAACATATTATTTAGTATTCCTTGTTATCCTTATAACGTATACTTGATACATAGAAAATATTTCATCAACATTTAACATTAAACTAGAATATTTTCTCTTCCTATCAACTATATTATTGTGATATGTTTTTCAAAATAATAGTTCCATAAAACCCTTCCACATGTTGTTTTCAATTTCTTCATGAACAATATTATTTTGAGTCAATGAATAACATTTATCTACCTCCTTGTAGAGATGATAAGATTAAATAAAATCATTATCCCTTTCATCAATTCCCAATTATATAAATATATTCTATATTGAATATATTAATTTTTCATTTACAAATTTATTTTTATTCTAATCCACTAGTGGATGTCATAAATGAATTTTTAGATCTATCATTATTAAAAAAATATGTATCAATTGAATTCTCAATGTGGATAAGGTTATTGCAAAATACCTGAATCTACTGCACAAATATAGTCACAATTTTATTAGCTCTAGATTATACTCCATATCCTGCCTAATTTTCATTCTTAAGATGGCATTCACAATATGGATTCTGGTAATTGATTGTGTTTTCATTCCATCCACTAGAATCCATTTTATGAAAATAAATTACAATATATTAAACATAAAAATATGAATCATAATGAATAATTTTAAAACTAATAAAATATATAATATTACATGAGAATTTATGTACAACTAACAAAAAAACATAAACATGGTTTGGTTAGGAATGATCTCATTTCATAAAAATAATTTCTAATACAATATAACGAATTTTATGAAACTTTTTATTACACCTACATGTACCATAGTAGTTTCAAATGTCATATATTTAACGAATATTTTTTATACATTAGGAGGTGATCACGTTAAAGAACAATTCACATTTTTAGTGTTATTATACATTAGTAAAACTATAAAAGAAACAGATACACCTGAAGAATCCAAACAATGATTTATTTCTATAAAATATAATAATATCTAACATACCAATAAATAAGAATGTTATTATATGAAAAAAAATTATCATCAAAACAATTAAAAAGATTATTTTATCTTCTATATTACCCACTATAATTTAGTTTCTATATTTTCTAGTAAATATCCTGAAATGAATAATATAAAGACTCAAACACTAGTATCTCAGATTTAGTGGTTACATTAGTACATTAATAATACATAAAATAAATTTCATTCAAAATGATTGAATATTTTATTGTAAATAGTGTAATAGACACACACTTGAATGTCATATTACATTTGAAAACAAAAAAATTGACCATTGACTTATTTTTAAGAGAACCATTATTACCCTAAACATATCCTATCATATAAGACAGAATACAATTCATAGAATACACTGATAAATAATAATAATATAGGGGTGAGGTAATATCTTTTGAAAATTTATCTATATATATTACTAAATAAAAATTATTTAATTAATAATCAATAAAGAATTATAAATATTAAAAAACAAAAATAATTTAATAAAAAACATGATAATGAATAATAATATTATAAGAATAAATGATGAAAAATAATTCTATATAAATAAATACATGTTCTTGAATCTGATATGGGGATATCTTAACTAATCTATCAATAAAAATTATATTTATTAATAATATAATAATGAGTGAATGCATAATGTGAGATATACTAATTATATAAAAAATTCCACATTTTAAGGAATCTTACATAAATAAGTTTGAACTTAACTAAATGCCCCAACTAGTTTTTCTCATGAGACCTACTAGGTCATCTGGGGGAAATACAGGGAATCGCACATCATATATAATGTCTATTAAATTTCACATATGAAAGGGGGTGAAAATAATCACATAAACATTACCAATTAATAACTAAAATATGAAATGATAATAATTTCTAAAATCTATAACGATAATAAAGATAAAAATTCCTATTGGAAAATTTCAATTAAATTCATAATAGTTTTTCAATTATGTAAACATAATTATACAAAATTTATCATAATATGGATAATCCTATAAAAATAGTACATACCTATTCAAGATAGTCGTAATCTATCCAAAGGAATAATCATGATGGTATCCTTAAAACATATCCCCAAAATATAAAAAATAAAATAATTATCGTTGTCTATAAAAAACATAAATACCATAAAATCCAATTAGAATATTCATTAGAAAATTGTCCTTTTCCATAAAAAATTAAAAGTTAAAAATTTCCAAATATTGGGGAAAAATCATTGAAAATAGAATTGGAATAATGTAATGGAATTTTCAAATTAAGGATTTTTCATTATGGAATTAAATTATATTCATGTCGATTATGTTGGGATAGTGGTTCATTTCATATATTTTGTAAAAAGAGAAAATTTCCCAACTTTAAAAAACTGTGCACATATTCAATTTAAATTTTTTTTATAAAAAATCAAATATTATAAAAAATATATTTTAATAGACATTTTGGAATATTTAATAATTTAAAAAAAATGATATGTAAGGAAAATGATTTTTGATCGAAGAGAGAAACAAAGACCTTAATGATTAAAAATATTTTCTCAAAAATATTATGTACCATTGAGTTAAAAATGGTAATATTACTTGAAAATGTCAGTATTAATCATAGGATAAAAAAATAAAGTGTATATTTATATATGGATCATAACATTTCATTACAGAAAATTTAATCATAAATAATATTGGTAAACTATGGGAATGTAAAAACACTATTATTGCCTTGATAACAATTGAATCATATCCTACATAAAATAAAATAATTCATTATGTAATATAAATTAAAGGATGATATTTATATAACATGTCATAAGGTATTTAAATACTCCTAATAGAATATATATATTGTAATATGTCATATGTTTCATGTAAGTAAAAGTTAGATGTGAAACCATTACATTAACTTTGATTTATTCCCTACATATTATAAACACATATTAATTAATAAAAAAGTATTATAGGTACATTATTAAACAATAATAACAAATTTAATGCCAAATATGATATAAATAATACATTTTATTAATTTTTTTATTAAAGTCATTATTGAAAAAACTATTCTGGGTGATAAATAATTCATTTATCATATATGCTTTGGTTTGTTAGATACAGTCTATATACATTGCTCATGGTTCCATATTTTACATAAATTTTTTCATGGTAAAAATATAATATATAATAATTATATCATTATTTATAATATTCCATAAAATTAATAGATAGAATAATTAGTTACAAAATTTTAGGAGATGGTAGTCCCTATGTATTTATGAACATCATTTTAATTTTACATGAAAGATGGAATGCAATAAATGAAACAAAAAATTAACAATTAAAAATCATTTTGTTAACATATATACCTTATATATCCTTTATATATATATATATTTATTTTCTATATATTTAAATGTTAAATAAAAATCATATTTCATCACAATGTGGAGGAAATAGTCCCAATGTACACACTAGAGACACTACCATTTTCCTAAGATATGAATGTAATAAGGTATATGTGATGTTATATTTTCATAAGTATAATGGTATCATAAATATCACATATATATACACTTAATTTCTCACTATATCCATCTATTACATGTTGTTATTGAATAATATTTACAAAAGTTCAAGATATTGATGTCTATCGTACATATAATTGACGGTTTGTTTTCCCATTTTATAGAGGATGAGATATATATAGATTATGTTATCAAAAAAAAATTTAATATATGAAATACATTGGTGATATTATTTTAGATTATTTTATGAATATTTTAGGAATTTATAAGTTGAATTAAGATGAAGACTCATGGTTAATAACATTACAACTTATTCGGAAAACTTCTTTAGGTTTTTATCTTGGTACTTTTTACAACAGTTTAACGATAGATCCACGGACAATAGATCATGGAAATAATTTTATAAATGGTCTATAGAGAGTTACTTTCATCTTTAAAGAGAATATGATTGGGGGTGTTATTTTATTTATGGTTGGTTGAACATTGGGTTTTTTTTGTATATAATAAATTATACCCTTGTTTAACACATGAATCAAGGATCTAAGTTGGATCATTAATAAATAAATTATTATATATGGTTAAAATTTCAAATAATTATATTTTCACATGTATTGTGGTCATTTTTACCCTTATTAGAATGTATATCCACTCCGAAAACTTGCCTTTACGACAACCAATGTTGTTAATATATACTATTTTTCCTATTCATTATGAAAAAGAAATATTTTCATTTAATTATGTTATATTAATTATTTTTATTTAAATTATATATTCCATTTTTTAGCATTAAAAGACCGTAAGTATTATTATTTAATATAAAATTAACCCCATAAGCGCATCTATGAGAAATATTTTCCCAAATGAAAATCCCCTTTAATATAAGATTCTTTCCTATGTAAAAAACAATAAATTTATTTCTATTACCCAACTTATATAAATTAAAATATAGTTGAACTTATTTTACTTATAAAACTATATTGAAAATGGATCTCTATAAATTTATTAAAAATGACATTTTTGAATAAAAATCTGTATTTTACACTGTTCATGGAAAAATTAATCTTTTTTGAAATTATTAATAACATATCTAAGATAATTGTTTTTTGATGATTAAAAAAACAATGATATTTTTTTAAAATAAAATTTTTAGAAGGGTTAATAAATGATTGTATCATAAGTTCACAAAGCATGATGAAATCAATTTATAGAAAAATGAAAATTTTCAAAAAAATAATACTTTTTCTTTCAATGTTTAATATTTTTATTTATAATAGATTGATAACCAATTAATAAATTTAATAAATGTTTAAAACATATAATATTTATCATTTGTGTAAAACTATTCATATCCAATAAAAATATATCTATGTTATATTGGTATATCATATTACATTTAATTTTGATTTGTTATTTCATATACTGCATGTTATCGAATGTATTAAATTTATATAAAAAATAAATATATCATAGGGTATCATGTAGTTACATTAAAAATTTGGTAGTCTATACACAACCTCAAAGTACCATTTTTCTTATTAACTATTAATAATAGTACACCCCATTGTGATACACACGGTAGGATGAAGCTGTATTATATAAAATATCCAATATGAATACTCAAATCCCAAAACATTAAGGATGACATCTAATAAAGTGGAATAAAAAATATAAGGTTCTAGATGAAAATTTATCTGAAAACCAATATATTATAGAGTCATTATCATGAAAACATCCTTAGAAAAAGAATCAAAAAATTTCCAAATTAGAAAAGGATCCTACACAATGTGAATCTCTACTAATTTATTTGACTAACGTCAATATGGGAAAAAAGTGGATCCGTGAAACTACATCCCAACCAAATACATTATTCTCCAATGAAAATTACATTTTGACTATCCACATCCGAGATAGTGACGCTCTATAGGAAGTAATCGATAATAACATGAATAAAATATTACTTGTGCTTGATGGCTATGAAATCATAAAAATTATATTTGTATAAACAAAATATATGACAAAAAATAATTCTCACCTTCATATATACACACCACTAAAATGCATAAAAATATAGGTGTTTCACCAATCTATAATGGTCAACATAAATTTAATATAAATAATCTCTATTTATAATTTGTGAGCATAGGCTAGAGTATGTGAACAAAATGTGTATGATTATTATGAATCGAAGAATGAACCAAAAAGGCTGGATGATAAGATATTTGTACCTCAAATAATCTATATCCACATAAGATCTACCTCTTCCTGAGGAAGAAACAATACGTGTTCATAACCCATACCTCATTGCTAACACCTTCATCCAATTACATGATTAGGTTGATGTCCATAAATATTATGACTATCCAAAGGTTGATATATACCTACAATATAACTTTTTGATGATGCATAATAATATTTCCCCTATATCTGAAATAGCTAATCAAGATGTTGTTATTAGGGACAATGTAGAAACATACCACTTATATCATGACTATATCTAGGTGGCCTAAGGAATTTATTATTCCAAGGACCATATCCCCCAAAAAATATCACACTATCCAAAACTCCCTATAACAAAAAGAAAACAAGTCAACTAAGATGAATGTAAATGAAGGAGTTGAGGTCAACACTACATTGGTAAAAAAACCTAAACGCATTGGAACATAATAGTTTATAAAGAAATCTCTTCTACTTAAGAAATACAAATGGATCAAAATCTTTTTTAATCCCCATCATGATTTCATACACTAGATATCTAATTAAATATTATGTAAATTGGTGTTTTTCAATAATGTAAATGGAGTTACTACAAATTGAAGAGAAGCGAAGATTTCACCTTATTGAAAATACACATGGGACCCCTCATTTGAAAAAATAACAGGCTTAAAACCAAGATATCCATGACCATGATACATAGATCTAGCACATACATAAACAAAAATAGGGATAAAAATCCATTTCACCGTTACTAACACTATTGACAATTATTGGAATTCTAATAGTAAATAATTTGGAGACATTTCTCATTAAACAATTATCTCATTGCACATCATATAGAGAAATTATCTCCCCTAGATTTGATTCTTTTTTTAATTAGGGATTCTAGAAAATTTCCCTCATTTCGACTCATGTGATTTGTATGCTCATTTTTTTTAAATAAATTTTAGGTTTCTGGTTATTGACTAGATCTCATCCGCAAAAAAATACCTCATTTCAAAAATCAAGATACAACATCCACTAACGAAACTCTACTCCCATATCTGATTAAATTTCAATAGTTCCCAGTATATATCCTATGACCTAATCCATGTAAGGTTGATCTAATGCTCCTCTAAATTTATTACCCTCTCTAAATGAAAAACAGTATCCTTATATACTTCAAGTTCAATATTTGGAATGGAATGTGATGTACTCCATCACTAATTCTTTTCCACAGTTAGATAATCCCTCTGACTGTTTGCCAAGTCTAATTGCTTCACCTCAAATCCAAGAACAACATGCGTATTATTTTTAGGATTCAAAACTAAAATGGGAAACATTTATTTTTATGAAATATTTTATATGATTTTATTAATACTCATTTAATTAATTTTAAAATCATTAAACCACTTAATTTAAATAATAACAAGGGTATTCATGCTCTATCTACCTCACTTTAGTCTCTTCCATACTACTCGATTAATTTCACTTGGGAATTTAGTACAATAAATGTACTTACATCAAATCATGGAAGACATAAATTCCCATGTCCTAGCTAGGTTCCACTTCTTATGTCACATACCAATATCAATTGGAATTCTATACTTATTAAATTATTTAATACCCATAAGAAAATGTTCCAAACTCCATATATTAACTTAACTAATACCTATGATTCCAATATGTCCAAAATCCATAAATCCAACATAACCTTATGAAAAAAAGAGAATAAGAAAAAATGATACCCAAATCAACCATCTGTAGGACCATGTTTGGTGACAAGAATCAAGGGTATAAGAATCAAACATATGGAAGGAATTACCATATGTAATATTATATGTTCATAAAAAAGAATATATAAAACAGATAACCTAAAATAAATTATATGAACATGATGGTGTCTAATATCATCTCCCCAATTCATGTGAAATGTAAAAAAATAAAAATAAGTTAAATAAATACCCAAAATAATTGCATAAGGTACTAACATAAAAAATGAACCATGGTCTAATATTTTAGTTTCCATCAACATCCATATATTCCTCTATGAAAAATTAATAAAATAATACATTTGTGTGTGTGGTTCGAGCATAACATGAATATTTAGAAGGATCATACTTCATCACTCTTATGCAGATGTGAACATAACATAGTAATGAACTAAAAACTAAGAGTAGAACCAACATCAAGTAAATAGTTAGACTATAAGAACTAATTGTTACTCATGAACACTCACTAAATAATTTTTCCTACCATAATTAAATAATATAAATAGTATCATAAAATTTAACCCCTCAACACATACCCACTGAATTTCCACCATCACACCATAACTTCATATTTCATGGGGCTCCCATAACTTAGGTATAATAATAATTACCAAAGACAAGAAGTCAATCATATCAAAACATTATTGAATGCACCTGGTGCGTGACATCACATCTCTCTTGATGAAATATGTGTCCTCACATTATATTTTCACCAATCCCATTTAGAAAATTTAAGGGTATCATGAAAATGATCAGCATCAAACTCATTCCCTAAAATATCCATTCATCACCCACACTATAATAAATATCATCGATTTCACAAAATACAACAAATAGTTCCATTTTGTCTATTTTACATCAATAACCATGTATAAAATCCTCACATGGTATAGATATTGGGAAATATTGATTAGCCAACCATATATCCATACTGTAACATTAATGTGAAAAACACCACTCAAAAATTTTGGATGTCATAAAAGTGTATATAAAATCATTTACGATATATAAATAAAAATACAACTAAAAATAATATATATATATATATATATTAAAAATAGGTCCACCTTATGTGTTCATGATAAGAGTTTCATCCAGTCTCACCACACATCACAAGACCCTACACACTATACCACTTTCTATAATACCTCTAATGTGATACACAATATCATAAAGCCACAAAGATCAAGTATAATCCTATAATTCATTTCAATTTATACAATTTTTTAAATTTACCAATTAAAAATAAAATTTATTTATCTATATCATTAACTTCATATTAAACATCATGTTTGATAATAACATTACACATTTCAATTCAATAGTTCATTTATTCATTCCAACCCCTTATTTATTTCATTCCATTATCCATTCCGATTTCACCATTTAAATGAAATCCCTATATTATTTGGAAATAATAATAAGACATCATTATCAGAGAACATATACAATCTCTTTCCAATAAGACAATACATTCCCTAAATTTCACACCACATCAACTTTATCATCAAAACCACCACAAATATGAAATAAACAACACTTACACTTCCCCTCGCAATAACTATTGAACATATTGACCACACCCCACTTTTCACATCTCTTATTTTTATTGAAAAAATAAATTTCATTAAAATCACTTTTTTATTTAAATGGAATACAAGAACAAAATTGGAATCTTCATGTGTCGCCAATTATTTTGTCAGATATATGTTATTTTCAAATTTATTATATGTTGATTACACGAAACAAGAATAAAATGGTTTTCTAATCAATATCATCACAAAAATATCAAAATTGAACACTCCATGGATGGATAAATGACAAAAAAGATCAAAATAGTTGTACAATATAGTAAAAATTATCCTAATGTGAATTATTCCCAAAAATGTTATATTATATTAACTGATTAGTTATCATCATTAATAAGGCTCATTCCATCTTCCCCAAGGGTTAGAAATCATGATTCCTAATGCATATAAATATTTAATAAAGATTACAGATCTTATACATGTTATTTTATCCTTGTATAATTTTGTAAACAATTAATTTTAATGACTCAAATAGAATTAATTCCATGATTATAATAATTTTAAAATGTTGGAATAGTGAATGTTGTTTTACATGACTTTGGGAAGTATGAAATCATAAAAAAGATACAAATTATAATTTTTCATAGGTTTAGGAGTTTGGATAAGGGGAAATTATTTTTCCCTAACATAAAACAATGGAGGTTCTCATATATTCATATCATAATATTACATATATATGCACATTGAAAATTCCACGATTCCCTTAATTTTGGTTGGTGGTTTGCATAAGGGTAAATTGTCTTACAATACCCATTGCTAATCAATGACTCACATAAGGGTTAATTGAGACCACCCTTATGAAAACATTTGATATAGTATCTAAAATATATACAATATAAAAATCACCTTTAAGAAATTAATTGGAAATCCCTTTTTACCTTATGGATAGTCAGAAATACCCTTACATGGGTATTGAAATCTCACTTGTATCCTAACACAACATCATAATTATTGGATAATATATTTATAAAATATTTAAAACTGGTCAAACCATATTTTGGTTTCAAAATATCAACCATACACTAATAAAAACTTAAATTCATGTGTAGTGGTAAATAATTAATTTATAATAAAAATATTTAATTAAAATTTTATTATTCAAATTTTTCCAAAACTACATTCAAATTTTGCAAATTCATTTTAAAGTGACATATAAAATTTCTAACTGCTACCAAACAACCAATTTATCAAGATAAAAATATAGGGTTCTAAAATAGGTGATCATATACATGAAATGAAACTCATTTCTATATGGTATTCATTGTCACCACCCTCTTCATAATACCAGCAATGGAGCAATGAATCACCACAAACAATGAATGACATTTAATTTTTTTTTGATTTTAGTAAATGATAACATTCCTAGTCTTGGAGGAATATATTTTTTTATAATAAAACATATTTAATATTTACAAAATTAAATTAAGGTATTTTAATAATCATGTAAATACATGATCAATGAGTGTTCTATATAAAATGAGCATAACAATTTCATTTAAAAAATGCATAAATTTATTTTAAATAATTTCATTTAAAAATCATTATGTAAGAGATATATCAAATAAAAATTATTTCACAAATGATAAATCAATATTTATTTATTTCTTAGAATTAAATAAATTTTTAAAATAATTTTTTTCTGAGGTCTTAATTAATTTAACAATTCATGAGGTCACTTCCTGAAAGTAATAAAACTATTAAATAACTTATGTGTAGGTGTATTTTTATATTCTATCCACACAGGGTAACCATAAAGATATTATAAATATGAAAATTGAAAATGTCATCACTCATCAAACATGATATATAAACTACATAATCACAAGTTCATTTGTTCACCCTCAAATAAAAACAAATCAATTGACAACCATGATATGGAAAAAAACTCAATTTCCCAAATCATACCAATCATTTGTCGCAAAATATCCCACACTCCCTAATATTGACTTCATAATGAAATGATATTATTTCAGTACACAGTTGTTGAAATTAATTCCTTTTTATTAAAAATGTTCCTTCAAAATTGATACGTATAAAACACACAGTGAAATAAATTCCCAAATATTTATATTATGAACAACATGACAACATTTCTATATAAATTCGTATTTTAATTATAAATCATGATGAACATTCAAAAACCCCCATTATAGATACTATTAATTTTTATTAATAATAAAAAACCAAATATATATTTTACCAAATAATTAGTCATTTTAAACCATCTATTAACATTGAAATAAATAATTTCATTTTTAAAAAACATAAAATTCCCATTTTTTCAAAAGCATTTGTCTAAAAAAATTTAAAACAAATATTTTATTAAAATCCATTAACACTATAAAAAATATAAATTATTTCATAACATTAAAAATATAAATTACATATTATGTAATGTATTGAAATGAATAAGCCCCAGCTAATGTGACTTTTTAATATATAATCCCTCATAACATCAAATAATGAAATAAACATGAATATTATTCCTCAATTCCCTAATATAATGTTTTTTCGGTCATAATGTTGACACAAAATCCTCTAATATGAATTTTCATAAGTGATAATTGGAGATAATAATGAAATATATTGAAAACCATAATCATGTACCTTTACAATTTTTTTGATTTTGAGCTATATAATCCTAGAGATATATCTATACTACACTATAATATAGCCCCAAATTTCAAATAATGTATTTTAAAACCTATCATGTTAAATTTATAATTATTATGTGTGTTAATAAATATAATATATATTTATTAAAATAAATAATCATTTTTTACTGATATAATAACATTTTATAGGTATTTTTTTATCCAATCATAAAATAAAAAAATCCATAAAATTGTTATCATTGACAAATATATGAATTAAATTCAAGGATAATGAACTATAAACAAAATTGTGTGATGTATATTACCCCCAAATATGATGAATGAATAGTTAATTGAAAATATTATTAATCATGTACATCTCATTTATTTCTTAAATAATTTTTTAAAATACGATGTCAAATGCTAATAAACTAACAATATATAAATATTTACTTTAATTTCTTATAGTTTAATAAGTATATTTAATTTTTTAATATATATTATTTTTTCTTCTTTATATTGAAATAAAACGCAGATATTTATATTTATATGATATGAGTTGAGTTTATTTTTTTATTGTATTGGACAAATAAAGGATTTTATAAATCTCCTATATAGCCACAAGAATTGGATTTTAGATATATATATATATAATTTCATAAAATATCATCAAGGATGGGGAATTATCTATTTTCTATGTTTGGATGATGGACAACTAATTGTTTTCTAATATGTTTTGTAAATCAATTATATTTTATTTCAAAATAATATTTTCTGTTTGGATTATTTTTTAATAGGTTTCTATTATATCAATACATCATTGATTTTATAATGAAAATTTATTTTCATGAAATTTCATGTCACATCCCAACCTAAGGATGCTAGCCTAGTTGATTGTAGGCCGATTTATAAGCCCCAACACATCTGTGAATTGTTGATGGGTAGGTGGCATGCACTGAGTATGAAATGTTCAAAATTAGAACCCTTAACCAATATACCTACAGACACACACACACACTCACACACACCGATATTTCATGAAATAGATTTTGAAATAATAAATTGATGGAAATTTTATTGTCTAAACCAAGAGTAAAAACAAAAAGTGGAAAAAATTAAACAGAAGTAGTATATAGAAAAATTATAAAGGGAAATAATACAATCCCAACCAGAAATGAGATATCAACCTGAAGACCGTGAAGAGGGAGACATAAGATAACCCACATCATTATATCAACAACTAGGAATAAACATGGTTAGTGTAATGAGTCACCAGCATACATTAAAACAAGTCTAACTTATAACACCCCAAATATTCATGTTATCTCTCTAAAACACAACATGTGTGGGAAGATCCCATGAAGGGGTGAGAATATAAAAACCCTTAGGCATCCCAAATAACTAAAGATTGTCAACATAAAAGTCCCCTAGTAAACAGAAATTCAAATCAAAGTAGGTAAAGAAAAACCCAATGGATATTATCATAATGACACTGAAGAAATAGATAATAGAGATATTCACAGAATATTTTTTTGGAAAAACTAACATGTCCCCAAAAGAGAGTGTATGGGGAACACTAGTGGCCAATTTTATTTAACTTTAATGAATATTTATCTCTAATAAATGAATATAATGTAATTTCTAATTATATCTATGTGGATTTCCCACACATTATAGTGGCTCTCAAAAACCATGGGGAAAAATCATCAGGGGAGTTCATTCTCCACACTAAATCTTGAGGATATGGGGTCATGATCTATATGTAGTGGACCATGATCCAATATTATAGGTTGTGTTTCAAACTCAACCTATATAATGATATATGGGGGCCTACACCCAATTTTGATTTGGGGATTAATTCCCCTGTAATAGTTTCATGATGGCACATAATCATTGTCAATTGATATGCAACACTAAAAGGGGAATGCCAATATGATTAATGTGCTTAATATATCGAATGGAAAAATAGGGCCAATATGGTGTTCTACATTAAAATCTACTCGAGATTGGATAATCAAAAGAAAAAATGCAATCCCTAGAAAAATTAATATGTAATGAATAATTTTTATTGAAAGGTATATGTATTTTAAAAATGATTCCCGACATGTGACCTTTCCCTACACATGGGTTTATCCTAGATAATAAATTTCATGGATATTTTTATAAAAGTGAACTTTTTGTATATCACTACTACAAAAAAGGGCAAGGGAAGAGCCCCCGTATATCAGCGCTAAGAAAAACCAGCTGATAAAGAAACCATTTATCAGCGGTAAAATTTTAGCGCTGATAAAGGGAATATTTATCAGCACTTTTCTAGCACTCATAGAGGGACTCTTTATCAGCGATGGAAAAGAACTTATACCGGGATTCTTTGTCAGCGCTTTTCTAGTGCTGAAAAATACTCCCTATATCAGTGCTAGAAAAGCGCTGATAAACAATCCATATATCAGCGCTAAACAAGTGCTGATAAAAAGAGCCTTTATAAGTGCTAGAAAAGTTCCAATAAAGACTCCTTGTATCAGTTATAAAATGATAGCTCTGATTAAGGATACCTTTATCAGCGCTAAAAGTTTAGCACTCATAAAGGTAGTCATTATCAGCGCTTTGTAAGCACTGATAAAACCTTAGTTCATTTTTTATAATGTCGGATGCATAATGCCCTCAGTGTATCGCGACCTAAAGATCTTGCGGTACAAGAACCATGTGACTCTCCTCCACCTCCCACTATGTTCGCGTTGCCGGACCTCCGCCTCCCTCGAGCTTCAGTTTTCTGGACCTCCGCCGCCCGCAATGCCCTCGAGCTTTGGTTTTCCAGACCTCCCTTTATGGAATTTTTTCTAAATATTTTTTTAATATTGTTCTTATCTCCCATCACACATAACCATATGTGGATTTGGAATGATATATTTAATGGATATTTGAGATTGTGATGGTTGTAGGCTACGTGATTCATCCTTTTCTTCTTCATGTTTGTCTCTAGGGTAATTCCCCATGTTGAAGTTCATGTTTGGTCCAAATTCTTCTAATGGTTGTAGAACAATTATTCATTAAATCATATCACACTATTAAAACATTGTTTTTTGGAGTTTTTGGATGTAAGGATTTCCCATCAATGGTGTTCTAGTGGATTTTTTGTTGTATTATTTCATCTCTAGGTTTCATTTCCTCTGGTGGTGATGATTCTACTTATCATAGATTCATGACTGTTCTTCCTACATATTGTGATGAGGTTCTTGGGAGAGATCATCCAATATATTTCTCTTACCCCTAAGGTATAACTTTTTTTCTCATGAATATGGTGGCATTTTAGGTTATTTGATATTTTTTATTCTATATCCTAGAAACCATTCAATTTGATGGTGGTATGGCTAGATATGTTATATAAATTCTTCCAACAATCAGATTTATGAGATGGTTTGGTTTTAATTATAGAATATATATGATTTGATTTAATTATATTATTAGGTTATGTTGGGTTGGAAATGGGTGATGAGGTTCCTAAATTGGTGAATTCTAGTTTGTAATATTGTTAGTGAAGTTGTTGAAGTTGATGTTGATTAGGCGCACCACAGTACATGTATCAAGGCACGAGTATCATCATGATTTGAGGAATGATTCAATAGAACATTTTTATTTGAAATTTTTATTGAGTGGTGTTTTATGTGGTATTTTTTATAATTTCACATACTATTTGATCATATGTGGATATGAAAATTTTATTTTTTATTTTATCATCACTCCATTAATCTAGGATTTTCTATTAGTATAGTTTTTTTACTATAAATAAAAATGTGAAATCTTTGGGGAATGTTTGACATGGGTTGATTTTCTTTAAAAGGGATGGTTTATTCATGTAAAATCTCTCTTGAGAAACCTTGTATTGGTGGACATATTAATATTCTCATCATCAATGGTGATCAATGAGTTTATACTATCAGAGAGAAGTTTATGAAATATTTATGGTCCTTCACACTTGGATTCCAGTTTCACTAGATTACTCTTAGGTATCATCGATTCCCATAGATCCAACACCATGTCACCATAAATTATGGAATTAAGGATAATGTTTTTATTTAAGGACAACACCACCCGGTTCTGATGCATTTCTAGGTCATCCAATGCTTGAACCCTATTTTCTTCGAGTGTTTGCCCCCTTCTTTCCTTCATGTTACCTAACTGAATTTTTCTGGAAGTACACTTGTTTGGCATGATGCCCAGACCCCCAAACTTCCTACCCTTGCCACCCCTTCCCCCATCTCTATCCTTCTCCATCACTGAGGTTGCTGACTGCTTCTCTGTAGTGGTCAGGCCCCTTCCTAGCAGTTTTTGTTTTGTCTCCCTTGGCTCTGAGCCTGTCATCCAGCTCCAAATACTTATTGATCCAGAGAGAACTCCATAATTAGCCCCCATGTTTCATTACCCATCTTTCCCCGACCCCTTTTGATCCTCATCTCCCACTCATATGAAGCTTACCAACCAGAAGTGATTATGAACATGTTCAAAATCAAGGGACCTCAATGATAGATCATCCTCCCACATCAATAAGGCTAGTAGCTCTAGATCCAATTCTAGAGTCATGTCCTAAACATAATTTTTATCTTTATATGTAATTCTCATGGTCTTAGTGCCCATGTTAAATCGACTTCATCACTATATAAATCAAAATGCATAATGTCATTTCTGTTATTGTCAAATAACACAAATAACCATATAATAATCTTATAATTCTCTTGGAATATTAAGTTGCATTGATTTCTATACTCTGACCCCTCCAACAGAAAAAAATGGTTATTTTGGAATAATAAATATGTTGTTGATTCTTTTCAAGATTACAATCAATTCTTCACTACCATGGTGTCCAACGGTGACACCTCCGTCCTTATGAATTTTGTTTTTGGAAGCTATGACCCTCTTCAAAGCGAATCTCTATAGAGTAAACAAAACACCTTCAATCCCAGCCACCATCAATTGTTTATTGGGGGTGACATTAATGTCTTTTACAACCCAATGGAAAGGAAAGGTAGAATAATATTCCATAGGAAGGACATAATGGAGTTTTTTCAGTTCATGGATGGGAAGGGCCTCATTGATCTCAGCTTCTTAGGTGACAGTTTTACCAGGTGAAACAACCGCAGTGGCCATCTCCGCTTATGGAGTCTATTGGATAGGTGTCTAGACAACATGATAGCCACTAACCAATTCTGAAATACCATTTTTCCATCTTGCTAGAGGTATTTTTATTCACTCCCCCTCTTGGATTCCATTTCATCTTGGCATGATCATCAGGAATTGTTTCAATTCCACCAGTGGTGTGTTAACATCCTTTGGTAGCATGAAATGGTTTCTGAAATATGGAATGAACCCTTGTAGGAGTATTGGTCCACCTTCAACCTCAGTGATCTGACCTCAAACCTTGACAGGTGCATGTTTTCCCCTTCATCCTCAGGAACCTTCAACACCTGGGACTATTGTCGCATATGGGCTCTTTCAGAGTATTCTAATAGATGGAATGATATCATTGGATTATTGGATTATTAACACCATTTTTAGAGTTATGTATGAATATATACTTATTATATTTTCTTATTATTTATTACACACCACCACTTGAGTTAAGTAACCTGATTGAAATCCGTATTGGTTATTTGGTTCTGATGTGGATATGGTTTTTTATGTGTTTATAACATGTGTATGTCTAGATATATGGTCATTTAGGCATGATGATATTGAATGTTGGGCAGAGATATAGGAGTGGTAGATGTATCATTCTTGATTATTTTTGTGTTTGGTCTAGGTTAATTTGAGTAAACTATAATAAATATTAAGTAATTATATTTAATGTAGATGAATTAATACTAATTGTTAGGCTATATTAATCTCTATTTTTATAAGGAAGTGGTTCTCTTCTACTGTATTTGGAAGTATTTTTTATTGTAATTGAACCATAAATACTAATATTTGAAATTCAAATAGGATGAACATGAACAAATATTTGATGGATACTAATCGTTTGACAATATAGTATGAGAACAGATTGAAAGAGTTCATCAAGTTTGCAAAGGATCACGCAAAGGATGCTTCTCAAATCCTTTGTCTGTGTTTATGTTGTTGTTATTCTAGACTACATACTTCAGAGGAGTTGGAAGAATATCTGATATGTCACAGAATAGATCAGATTTATAAATGTTGGAATAAACATGGATAAAAAGCGAATGTAGCTACTCGATGGGATAAAACTACATTTTATGGATCATCAGATATGAATAGTAATATAGATAATGAAGAAGACCGTATGGAGGATGTGATTACATATGTCAATGATGATGAATATCATATTGAGGAAATGACAAAGGCAATTGATTATGGATTCTGTGATTGACCAAAATTGTTTGAGCAGTTAATGAGTTGTGCAAAGACGCCATTGTATGCTGCTTTCACTAAGTATACAACATTTTCAGTTGTACTGAAGTTGTATAAATTGAAGGCAGGCATTGAATGGAGTGATGTCAGTTTTACGTAATTACTTTATCTCTTGAATGACATGCTCCAGGAAGATAATGACCTCTCATTCTAGACATATGAATCTAGACAAATGCTACACTCGATGGGTATGATTTCTAGAAGAATACATGCCTACCCAAAAGACTGTATATTTTTTCGCAAGGAAAAAAAATCACTTACAGAATTCCCAAATTGGGGTGCTTCTCAATAAAAGAAAGATAAATCCAATCCTACGAAAGTTCTATGGTACATTCCAATCATTCCAAGGATTATGAGTCTATATGTAAGTAAAGAAACTACAAGACAATTGTCATGGCATGCAGATAAAAGAAATAAATATGGGAAACTATGTCATCTGTCCTGCTCTCCTAAATGGAAGAAAATTGATAATGAGTTTACTGAATTTGGAAAAGATCCGAGAAACCTTCGTCTTGCATTATCTATAGATAGAGTGAATCCTTTTGGTTTTCAAACCAGCACTCATAGTACATTGCCTGTTATGTTGGCAAATTATAACTTGCCACCCTGGTTATGCATTTAGTGGAAATTCATCATGTTATCTATGCTTATATAAGGACCAAAACAACTAGGTAATGATATTTATCTTTATATGGCTCCTTTGATCAATGAATTGAAGTTATTGTGGGGTTCAGATGTTATGTTGTATGATGGTTATAAAAGTGAATACTTCATGTTGAGAGTGATGTTGTATGAGACAATAAATAATTTCCCTGCATATGGAAAATTGTCAGGCTACAGCATTAAATGAATTAAAAGGTATACCATGTGCGAAGTAGATACATAATCAATTAGGTTTGAACATTAATCAACATTTGTGTTTCTAGGACATCATAGATTTCTACTTCGTCAGCATAAGTATCAATCATGGACATCATCATTCAATGGATGTTAATAACAACGCACAGCACCGTCTCCACTAACAGGTAATCAGCTATTTGAGAAAGTAAAGTATCTGAACACTATTTTTGGTAAACCATTTTCAAAAAACCATAAAAAAAATCAATTGGAAAAGGTGTTAAATTTTATTTGAATTACCATAATGGAATTTTTTGTACGTCAGATATTTTCTTGATGTGATGCATGTGGAAAAAAATGTATCTGACAGTGTTATCAGAACGTTGTTAAATTCCCCTGGAAAAACAAAATATGGAATTAAGGCAAGTTTAGATATAGTTTACATGGGAATATGAGAAGAGTTGTCTCCCGTGAAGGGTGAAAATAAAATGTTTCTTCCTCTAGCTTCTTATACTCATTCTAGGGAGGAGAGATATCACTTTTGCAACTTCTTCAAGGGTGTAATGGTTCCATAAGGGTATTCATCAAATATCATGAACATTTTTTCAATGAAATATTTTAAGATAAAAGTATTGAAATCAAATTATTGCCATGTTTTGATGCAAGATCTAATTCCTATAGCTTTACATTTCATTTTTTCCAACAATTATTGTCATACATTAACCCAACATTGTTTATTTTTCAATGGTATATGTATCAACGTTTTAGGCCCAGTGAAATTTCCAGATATGGAAAAAAGAAATTGTCATCATATTATGTGAATTATAAATGTTCTTCCCACCAACATTCATTGATATGATGGTTCATTTGATAATTCACTTGGTGAGAGAGAATCGACTTTGTGTTCATGTGCACTATAGATGGATGTATCATGTTGAAGAGTATATGAATATTTTGAAAGGGTATGTCAAAAATCAATGTCGTCCAAAGGGTTCTATAGTGGAGTGATATATTTTAGAGGAAGCCATTGAATTTTGTATAGAATACCTATCTGATGTGGAAAGCATTGGTCTCCCGAAATCTCATCACACTGGATGCATTGAGGGTGAGAGAATTTCTGGAAGAAAAGTTGTGACAATCAGTATTACAGATCAGGAGTAGGCCCATCATTACGTTTTGCATAATAGTTGGGAGGTTTCTCAAGATAATGAAACTCACAAAGAAATTATTAGGAAGTTGAATCCATCAAGGGATCAAAAATGGTTATCAAATACACATAATCACCAGTTTATATGATGATTTCAAGACCATATTTTTAAGCAGTTGGATGAAAATACGAATTTAATTTCAAAAAGACTTCGATGGCTAGCTACTGGACAAAGTGTGTATGTATTATCTTACAGTGGTTATGTAATTAATTATTATACATTCTATACAGATGATGATGATGAATATAGTAACATGAAATATTGTGGAGTTACACTAGGGGCTGAAGCGATGCATGTTTCTGGTAGTAAGGACATAAATCAAATTTATGAAAATAGTTCATACTTTGGAATTATCAAACTAATATGGGAGTTGGATTATATGACATTCCAATTGTCTATTTTTCATTGAAAATGGTTTGATAACAACAGTGGTGTTAAAATAAATGATTGGGGATTTGTAATAGTTGATTTTAGTAATGTAGGGTAAAAAGATGAAATGTTTATAATGGAATTACAAGCGGTACAATTTTTATGTTCTAGATCCCACAAAACGAAAGTGGTCGATTGTTCTGTTATCATCCAAAACTACTGAAGGATCCGATGAAAATTTAGTTGAGGATGATCCTTTCAGTGGTATGTCGCAATCATTTCAGAGCGGTCCCAATGTAGATGATTTTTTGTATATTAGAGAATAACACAATGAAGGGATTTGGATAATCGATTGAGGTGTAAATCCCTTCAACCTTTGAAAAAAAGAAAGAGTGTTCAATAAACAGTTTATATTTTGTTTGTAATATAGTTATTGGTATCTCATGTTATTATCTTATCATTACTGAATTTATGTAATCAAAATTAACTGTCCAACCCCTCTTGTATATAATGACTTCTTCACATTCTAGTGCTCTTAATCTTGAGGCTGAACAAGTCTCCCAAGCTGATGTTGTTGCTTCTCCTACTGCTACTGCTACTCCTGATGTGGCTCCTATTGCTCTTGCTGCTCCTACTGTTGCTGCTGCGGCTGCTGCTGCTCCTGCTGTTGTGGCTCGTTCTACTTCTAGTGTTGAGTTCCAACAACCATCAACACATTTTGTTGATACCATTTCATATGAACATATAGATGATGTTGATATCGATGAAATTGTCGGGAATAAAGAACGAATGTCGCAGAAAACACAGGTGTGTCATAGTTTGATGGTGTTAGCCAAAGTTCATAAGGCGAAAAGAAAAGGAATTATATTTGAAGTCAGATGGAATTCATGAGGCCAACATGTGAATCCCAACAAGGCTATGTTTAGCAGATACATTGGAGTTGTCACTTGGCAACGCGTGCCGATTGACATAAATTCATGGCACAATGTTGTGTTCAGGATGAAGGTTGTGATCTGGGAAGAAATTACTGTAAAATTATGAATTTATTTCTTTAATTTACTAGAAAATAAAATAATGAAACATTGTATTACTCTACTCAATATCTTGCAGAGTACATTTATAGTTGCTGATTCACTCAAGGATTATGTACTAAGGCTTACAGGAAGGATTCGTTGAGGTTTTCACACTATTTGAACATGATGTCACATGAAAGATTCCAAATATAATATAAACATGCACCCACCCATTGTCTATGCCCACCTGATATCCCAAGAAGAATGTGATGCATTTATTGGCCGCCGTGGGGATGAGACTATTTAGGTACATTGTAGGTGATAATGCGTTGTTTGAGGATACATGTATTCATCACATTGATTGAAAATATTTCATTTATGAAATAGAATCTCTGTACTAAAAATAAGGAACATGCATCAAAACTTGCATACCCCTATTGTAAAGCAAGGATGGGGTACTCTTCATTATAAAAAAATGGTGTTTTTTTTAAATTTACAATAATATTGTTAGGTTCCAATAAACAACATCATAATTATCGTTCTATGTTTATATGTAAATTGATGATGATAAAACCAAATACACATCGATCCCTCGTCATGTACAATGGAAGGAGGCACGTGTGAATAAGGAAGGGAAGTTAGTAGATGAGAACCCACAAAAAGTGTGGGAAATATGTGTAAGTATGACACGATGATAAAAAGGCTTTTTTAAAATTTCTATTACATCAAAATAATTAGTTAGTTTTCTATATCCAATAATCACAGGAATCAGTAACACCTGTAGCAGATACAGAACTATTATCGATGGCTTTGACGTAGCCATAAAAATACAGTCGTGTCAGAGGTGTGGTGTTTGGGGTGACACCCCGAGTATATTTTGAGAAAAAGAAAAAAAGGATGATAGTGATGAAAATTGGAACAAATGAGAGAAAAAATATCAACACTTGAAGAAATATTGCAATGGCAGGGAGAGTTTCTAGCAACTATTATGGGTGGGAACCAAAGGGATGACACAAGTCAGGAATAACAAGTGCGTGAACATCCCGCCCCACCCCCCACCAGCTTTGAGGTGATCAATTCCCCTCAAAGAACTATCTTAGCAGTGGTAATCAATATTCAAATAATTTTTCACATGAAATGTGTATCAGAAAAACAGTGATGATTTTTATGTACTAATATTATACAGGGTGATAATGATTGTGATTAATATCTGTCAACACCCACCTATCACCTTGAAGCAAGGGCTACAGTGTTCAATATCCTAGATGCCATGCTGCATAATAGACCACCTCTGAATGATCATCTGAATGTGACGATTACTATAGCTCATGAGCCAAATGTAGAGTTACCTATTACACATGTTAACGATGTTATTCATACAGTCAAAAATGCCATTGGGACATTCATAGCATGTCCATCACAACTTTTAAGAGTACATGCAGACAAAGAGGTATTTATTTATTTATTTTTAAAGATAAACCTTTAACAATTAATGAAAAAAGGTTCTGAACCAATGATTGTTGTTATAGATGGAGAAAGGGAAGGGGGTGAAAAACTTCATCTCAAAATCATCTAAAGGATCGACCAACCGATCCCAAGGAGCTACTGAAATCACAATAATGCCAAATGTTATCTATCCACATTTAATAGCATTGAAGACTAATGTGGATACGAAGTTAAAATATAGTAATAGTCATATAGTGGTTTTCGATGAAAATATATATAGTGGGGAAAGTCAAGATTTCATTGCTACTGAAAATATAAATGAGATCCTTGAAAATGGTTGGCTAGGTGTCATAGTTGTAAATGTATATATGAATTATGTTTTCATGAATTGATTTTCTAAAAACTGATCTAATGTGAAAATTATGAATAAATGCATTTTATATTGTTGATAGAAGCATTTATGAAAAACTGTTGAAGGAATTTTCCCATGAGCTAAGATTTGGACCTGTTAGTCCACATACCACATCAACACACCTAAAAAAATTAGAGCCATCAAAAACGGATGCAATAGTGAATGGCTTGCTGAAAAAACTTGAAAGCAAGATTATAGATGACAGATTGTTCCTAATACCAACCATACAAGGGTAAAACTCTACGATTAAAGCATATCAATTATATTTTCACTTCTTTTATTACATATTCCTTTTTGAGTTTTTAGGAAAAATTGGCTTCTAATTGTGGTGAACTTGGATACTCCAATGATTTATTTTCTAGATTCAAAGCAAGGATATCCATCAAACTAACCACACATGATGGAGTTTGTGAATCTGTAAGACACTACATATTGCATTTTAGGTCTAAACATCATGAAATATAATTTATATTACATTTTACTGAGGATTCTGTTATGATAGGGTGGTGAATCATTATCGTCTAAAAAAGGAATGAGGACAGGGGCTAAGCATAGGGAGGTGAGAAAGTAATACGTCTGGACAAATATCAGGGTATATACAATAAAATTTCACTATCCAAACAAATCTCAACACAAGTTACTTATTCTCCTAATGATAAATTTTTTTGCAGTGTCCAAAACAAAAAAAATGATAACGATTGCGGTTATTATATTTGTAAATTTATTAAAGAGATTGTTTTTCATCAACAAACTAGCATCCCTAAAGAGGTATTTTAAAAAACAAATACTAGTGCATTTAATTTATTTAATAATTATTTATATTTATATATTGAAGTACTACTCTGACTGGTGAAAAGCCTCATACTCACAAGACGATATAGATGAGTTCAGAAAAAAGTGGTATGCATACCTGATTGCAGTTTGTACACAAATACAATGATGATCTGACTTGGGGACATGTAAAATTGGTAGTCATTTTTGAGAGGAGTTAAGGGGATCAAAAGATGAAACATTGTTCAATGTAAATGTTTGTAGGAGATATGTAATTGTAATTAAATAAAACATCCTATCTGAAATGAGTCATTTTCCCATTTTAACAGATGATATGCACCAGAAACATGCAAGAAGGTTGAACCACTCAAAGGGTCTCAATTTTGTATAAAATGGACAAAATTTTAATTGAAAACAGCAAATGACCTACATAAATATGACCAAACCCATTAGGATTATCATGATAATTTATAAGAATGATCCACGGGTCCTATGTGATGTGTATTAGTCAACCACGCCTCAATCAAAGGCACAGTGTGGCCGGTATCACTCAAAGGGTCTCTATTTTGTTTAAAATGAACACAATTTTAAGTGAAAACAATAATTGACAAATGGAAATCCGACCAAACCCATTCATATTATGTTGATCCATTAGTAGAATGATCCACAGGTCCATTGTGACATGTACGAGTCATCCCCGCCTCAATTCGAGGCACGGTGTGACCGCTATAATTCAAACGGTCTCTCTTTTGTTTAAAATGGACAAAATTTTAATTGAAAACAACTACTAACCAATGTAAATCCAACAAAAAACTTTTTGGATGCCTTGAAATTTTATTAGAATGATCCAAGGGTCCTTGGTGACATGTAAAAGTCATCCCTACCACAATCTGATGCACCGTGTGCCCACTATCACTCAAAGGGTCTCAGTTTGGTCTATAATGGACACGATTTTAAGTGAAAACAACAACTGACCTACGGATATCAGACCAAATGCATTCGGATTGTCTTGGGATTTTATAATAATGATCCATGGATCCTCGGTGATGTGTACGAGTCAACACTGTCTCAATCTAAGGCACAGTGTGGCCGGTATCACTCAAGGGTCTCTATTTTGTCTAAAATATACAAAATTTTTATTGAAAACATCAATTGACCTACGGAAATCCATCCAAAACCATTCGGATTGTGTTGATATTTTGGAGAACAATCCAAGGGTCATTTTTGACATGTATGATTCCTCTTTGTCTCAATACGAGGCACGGTGTGGCCGGTATCACTCAAAGGGTCTCTATTTTGTTTAAAATGGACACAATTTTAAGTGAAAACAACTACTGTCCTACGAAAATCCGACCAAACCCATTTGGATTGTGTTGATCCTTTATGAGAACGATCCAAATGTATTTTGTGATGTGTATGAGTAATCCCCACCACAATTCGAGGCATGGTGTGACCACTATCATTCAAAGGTTCTCTCTTTTGTTTAAAATGGACATAATTTTAATTGAAAACAACAACTGACCCATGTAAATACAACCAACTGCATTAGGATTGCCTTGATCTTTTCAAAGAATGATTCAAGAGTCCTTGGTGATGTGTACGAGTCAACCCTGCCTCAATACAAGGCACAATGTGGCCAGTACCACTCAAAGGGTCTCTATTTTGTTTAAAATGTACACAATTCTAATTGAAGACAACAACTGACCTACGTAGATCTGACCAAACCCATTCGGATTTTGTTGATCCTTTAAGAAAAAAATCCACGGGTATTTTGTGATGTGTAAGAGTCATCCCCGGCTCAATTAAAGGCACGTTGTGTCCTATAGCACTCAAAGAGTCTCACATTGGTTTAAAATGGATAGAATTTTACGTGAAAACAACAAATGACCTACGAAAATATGACTAAACACATTCGGATTGTCTTTATCTTTTACAAGAACGATAAAAGAGTAATTCGTGATGTGTACGTGTCATCCCTTCCTCAATCTGAGGCATGGTGTTGCCGATATCACCCAAAGGGTCTCACTTTGGTTTTAAATGGACACAATTTTTAGTGAAAACAACAACAGACCTACAGAAATCTGACCAAACACATTAAGATAGTCTTGATATTTTATATGAACGATCCAAGGGTCCTTTTTGATGTGTAATAGTCATTACTGCTTCAATATGAGGCACATTGTGGCTGGTTGAACTCAATGAGTCTCTCTTTTGTTTAAAATGGTCAAATTTGTAAGTGAAAACAACAACTGACCTTCGGAAATACGACCAACCGCATTAGGATTGTCTTGATCATTTATAAGAACGATCCATAAGATCTTTGTGACATGTAAAAGTCAACCATGCCTCAATCTGAGGCACGGTGTGGCTGGTACCACTCAAAGGGACTCTCTTTTGTTTAAAAAGGAAATAATTTTAAGTGAAAACAACAACTCACCTACGTAAATCCGACCAAACACATTCGGATTGTGTTGATTCATTAAGATAACGATCCAAGGGTCCTTTGTGACGGTTATGAGTCATCACCTCCTCAATCTGAGGCACAGTGTGGCCGGTAACACTCAAAGGGTCTCTCTTTTGTTTAAAATGGACATATTTTTAAGTGAAAACAACAACTGACCTACGGAAATCTAACCAAATGCATTAGGATTGTGTTTATATTTTATAAGAATGATCTATAGGTCCTTTTTGACGTGTAGGAGTCAACCCCACCATCCCTCGAGACACCAACCCACCCCCTGGACACCCCACCCCTCTGGACACCCCCACCCCCTATAAATCCCCCTGACACCCTGGACACCAGCCCACCCCCTGGAAAGCCCCCCCAGACACCCCATCCCCCCATATCCCCGAAAACCCCCTACCCCATTTGACAGCCACCCCAAACCCTTGAACTATCCCCCAACCCCCTGAATTTTTAATTGAATTCTTTATGTACTTAATTAACTTATGAATTATGTGTTAATGGTGTACGAGAATACTTGTTGTATGGGTATACATAGTCTAATTAGATTATGATTTATGTATCAATTTTTCATGGGTATACTTTCTCTAATTAGATTATTGAGATTCTGAATTATTTTGCAGGTGTTCGGGTGTGCTGGTGAAGATTTTTTCATAGCAGCAGACAGGGCATTTATCAGCGCTTTTTTAGTACTGATAAATGGAGATTTTATCATTGATAAATAAGTGATGATAAACTACGTATTTATCAGTGCTAAAGAGGAAATGATAAAACATGCATTTATTAGCCCTGTTTAGCGCTGATAAAGGGTTTTTTTATCAGCACTCGTTTGGCGCTGATAAAGTCTACCGTTATCAGCACCGAGCTTTAGAGCACTTTTTTAGCGCTGATAAATCCCATTTTGAGCGCTGATGAAGACCGTTTTTGTAGTAGTCAATGGAGTACATGATGTGTTCATGAACCTCGAGTTTTCTCTATATACCTCAATATTTTCCACTGTACACTGACCCTTGGTAATATATGAGGGAATGTACCCATGTATATATTAATTCCAATTCACATAGAGGTATTATCCAGTAATCTTCATTCCTTATGTACTACTGAGGCCAGACCTTATACTATTACAAGTTCGAGTCCACTTTATATGGGTTTTTTTTTCACAGGTAGTCATCTACATGGAAATTTCCCACTATACGGTGAAAACCATGAGTACATGTTGTGTACTCTACAAAACAATTACCTCACAAAAATAAATAAAAATGGAATGGGCTTTTTAAATACATGTCATTTGATTGATATTATCATACTTGAAATCTTGGATGACCTTATGTAATGTATTTCTTCCCTGAATAACACTATTCAATCCCTTGGGAGTCCATTTTAGTAATAAATGTTCATTAAAACTCAAAAATATGTCCTATATGGGGATACATATTTAAAACTCAAAATATGAAAATGTTCTGATGAAAACTCTAATTTATGGTTCCAGATCCATTCACAGGATCTATTTCACCTCTATTTAGTCATGGAATCAATAAAGGATGAATTCAAAATGATCCTTATCCATTCCAATAAATATTTACATAGGATAAGTTATAAAAATCATCATTATTCCAACAATGTAAAGGAATCCAAATGTGATTTGTATGAATATTTCACACCTTTTAATTTATTAAATGAGCATAACTATTTAGTAACCCTCTACACTCTCCCATGTGATCCTTGCATGAGGCACCTAACACCGACAAACCATAGGTTACAGATACAGTAAAACATGTATCCTAGAAACATCCATGGTATCATATGTCCCATCATTGGAACTGAATTGTGTTAATCCCATTTATTTTGTAAATATAACCACAAGTGTTTTAGAATATAATAATATATTTAATATATTCCTTCCTAAATCCTAGGACCCCAAAATATAATATTCACTATAAGGAATAATCTTGAGATACAATTAGAAATTTAAAAAGGTATCAAAAATAAAAACTACATTCATTAAATTCAAAACACCCTCAAGGTTATTTGTCTCAAAAATAATAAGATTCGCAAAAATGTTGGGATATAATGAAAAGATATGGCCCTAATTTTCCCATCATCATTCCTTCAAGGAAAATTTACGCTAATAATATTGAAAAAAATAGATGGTCTAACATTATTGGATCCTATCCTATTGATTATTGATCAACACTAGGTAATCATTGATGGTAGCACCGTCCATGATTTGTATCTCATTCTAGAAAATAATTTTCATCATATTGTTCATGTATCTACATAGTTGTGACACATGGGAAATTTTATATACGTTTTATAAAAACAGGGGAATGAAAAAATGGTATGAATCCTCACAATCCCAAGGTAGGATCTTGAATAGTCTAACAAACATCATTAATATCATTCTTACATGACAAAATTTCCTCAATATTCATTGTGGGGAGAATCAATTGAAAAAATGGTCTCCCTTTTTTAATTCCAAATTCCAACCATTTTTATCCATATAATATTTTTGATAGCTCTGTGATATCTGGATATTCTTCACAATCACTTAATTCTTCTATCTTTTCATACATTTCATGTGGATTAAAAATATATATCCCTTAAATTGTATTCCAACTCAATATGAACCTATAGGGTATCCCATATATTGTTAAAAAATATTCCTTGCTTATAGTAGAGAGAATTATGTTGTGAAAATTAAACACTTTAATTGAAATATATCATGCCATATTCATACAATTCCCAAAACATAATTTCTCAGCATATCATCCAAAATCTATATAGTATTCATGGTCTGTCCCTATGTCTGAGGGAGAAACAATATGTTTATCCGCGAATAGGTCCCAAAATCGTCATACATACCACTCTAGAAAAATATTTTAAATTGATCATAATGGTTGGATATGATCATCAAGGGTACCCCATGTAGAAGTATGCTCTCTTACATATTTAATTGAGTTAAAATCTAGGAAAACTCTTCTAAATGGAATGAATGTGTGAAAACATGGTGAGAGAGTAAAAAATTTCATAGAAATTGTTATTATATATTGATGTAAATTTAAGGCCCATTATAACAACAATAAATAAGATATCCCATGTACACATTTGCATATCAAGTAGTTGGGTAAAACTTACTAGATTGTAATGTTCAATATTTACAATCTGACATGTGAGACATTGAAATACTAACACGTTGATGTTAGGCCACATTCATACATTGAAAAACTACCTGTTAAGGACCATGTTTGTTTTTAACACATATGGATTTAAAATCAAGGAAGAATTTGGAAACTCCCTCATCACATTCACACTCAACATAATAGAAACTACCACCAATCATAGGAAAATGATTTCATGCTCCCCATCATTAAAAAATAAATCTGGTCTATCTCTTATTGATATTTTTCCTTGTAGAAAATCACTGTAAATGTATAAAACTATTATTCTCTCACAAACTAATGTAGTGGATAATTAATCATATTTAACTAAATAGAACTATAAACATCTATTCTAACATGGTAACTTGTAATAAATAAATATTAATATATGTCTCTTTAACAATTAATGATAATGTATTCATACTATTGGAATATTCCCTCAAATTTTCCTTCCCACGAGTACAGACATTTTAGAATTCATAACACCGCATGAACATCAACCATTTCCTATGTCTCATATTAATACCCTTTTACTGGATTATTAGGATAATACTATTGAGGTATTAGTAAACAAAAAACAATTTAAAAAAATATTGTTTTTCTACACCATCAAAAAGAAGACTACCATTACTAACTCTAATTTTGGAACATCCTCATTTTGATAATAGAGAATCAAATTATTCAACACATATGTGATAAATGACATCATCTTCATCAACATGAAAATTATCCATTCCTCAGATGCATTTAAAAACCCACAAAATCATTTCCTACCTATTTTATACCAAAAATTGGATCTTTGGTGTGCCATAGCCTCAACTGATATATGTATCTCTAACACTTCTCAAACATGGATGATAATTTAACTTTATAAGACATGGTTGTTAAAGTTCCCATGTCCTCTGAGATTTACCCATGAATTGTTTTTAGTATCCTTCCAAACCAAGAAACCTTCTCACTATTGACACACTTTTTGGTTGATTCCATGAAATTACTAATTATTCGTCAATTAATCAAAATATAAACATATCAAATATCTAAAATTTCATAGAATGTTACCCTAATGGATCTAAAACTTAAACATCTAGATCATACCATAAAGACAGAGATCTATGAGTACATGTGAGAGTAATAAAAAAGATATGAATGATAATCCACTAATATAGAGTAAATGAGTGTGTAAACAATAAAGGATGCTATAAAATTGAAAAATTATGGATGATATATCTGATTCATATGATCTATGAACACAATAGAGGCATTAGTCACATCAATTGGAATCCTTAGGATCTCATAATTTATATTGATATATTTAAATAAAATCTTCAAAATATTGACCCTGTGACCCCAAAAAAAGTTGTATTCATACATGTGATTGATCTCTGACAACAAAAATGAACCTATAAATTTGTTGAAAAGTTTATTACTCCTTGTTAATGATTACTTGTTATTTATCATTAAATTATGTCAAAAATATATATTATTGTCAACACGAATCATCAAAATCCTAAAAACCTTTTTCATGAATAAAACTGGAGCATCATTTAGATATACATTAGTTCTGATAAAATATTTCTCCTTATTTTTATTCAAATAAAACCTCATATCCCATAGAAATATATATGATATATGATATGAAATATAATATATCATTGTGTTCCTTGGGTGAATTTTGATTAAACATCAATCTCTCGCCTCAGAGGTTGTCTCGATACAGCTCTATGCATTTCATCCTTCTAATTCTCCACAACCACACAAAAATAGATTTTTTGAGAGGCCACTTCACTATGGGTGAAACTCTCTAACTGAAATGTGAGGGGATGTGTCCCCCTACTCGTGAGACCAAATCCCATAGCCATATTATCCCTCTCACCCATGGTG
Organism: Viscum album; assembly: GCA_963277665.1. Taxonomy (NCBI): domain Eukaryota; kingdom Viridiplantae; phylum Streptophyta; class Magnoliopsida; order Santalales; family Viscaceae; genus Viscum; species Viscum album. The sequence continues at coordinate 1,389,326,668 of OY728125.1, read as the reverse complement.
TATAATTTCACCCCATCTAGAATAATGTTTCAAAATATCTTATTATGGATTTCTATATATTTTCACATCATAGATAACTAGTACTAACCGAACAGGATATCATAAGGGTTCACTGTAAAGTCACAAAGGTCCCTGAAAAAAAACTATCCATTGACCACCAAATTGTTGTATCTCCTAATGTGTGATATGATATAACTACACCTTGTGTGAACCAGTACCAAAAACACATTGAATTAAAACTCAAGAGGAAGATCTAACTATTGAAAAATGTATATGGATATGAAGGAATGACTCTATTATATGTACACAAATATTATGGAATGACTTGAATAGACACGGAACATTACTCGAATAATCTAATGAGGAGTCTGGTCATATCTATCCGTAGAATGATTTTGTCTTCATTCTTGAGTTGCTTCCCTCTACGCCAGATGAGGGACACATGTTGGTGGTAGTGTACGTTACTCGTAGTTTCATCCTCTAGCAAAAGATCCTCCCTCCAGAGCTCTACCTACTCCTTAGTATGTACCACCTCCCCATGAGACACCCTGCCCACACCAGGGAGATCGATGATCACAACACAACTATGATTGTGGATATTAATACAATGTCTAACTACCCACCCCTAAATGAAATTTCGGCATGTATTGAGTCTTGTATCCTCACCTCAAACAATAATAACATCACCCTTATCATATATAATTAGATTATCTATAGAATCCCATTTCTTCAAACCAATGTTACTCAGCCTCGAAAAATGTTTGTCTCCATCATTGAGACCCTGATAAATGAGGAATAATATAATATAAAAACATCTTAGCCTGATATATGAGTGTTATTATTAATTATTATCTAACTATTGGAAGTATATACATGATAGAAACATCCCATTATATGTCGGGGTAACCATCCTCCACCCGCACTATGCTCAATCATGAAGACGATTTGGTACATGACCAATAATTTGATAAGAAGGGGTCTAAACAAGACTAAACACTCATATCCCTAAATTTAGGTAATCATATACTTCCTGGGATCTATATATCTAAATAAAATCAATGTTTTGTTTCACTAGAACATAGTACACATTAAATTATTTGGCTTATTTTCATCTTAACATGCAACGAATATTGCTTGAATAATATATAGTCAATCATCCACCTGTATATCATTATGTGGATCCCAGAATATGTCATATGGTGGTGGAAAAACACTATTACTTTCTAGGTGTATCAAATAATGAGTGAGTCCCTACCCTGAGGCTTAATTAATTAATAGATCATCAGCATGATTTGTATTATTCTTCAAAATTTTATGTCATCATAGAGGCATCCTAAATGTTTCGTGTTATACAGTGGTTAGATGATAATATAAGAGGAGATTGCACCAAAATGATGTTAATGTATAAAACCCAAATAAAATATGAATTATACATCATAGGTTCATGATAACTAATATCTTGATATTCTAATTCAATAATAAGGTTTTTATATCATAGTTTATTGATATATCAATCGCCACACGAACACATGGTTCCCTATCTTGATATTAAAAATCAAGACACTAAAATGTTATTTTCCACTATTCCCAACCAATACACACAATAAGGACCATAAAGAACCTTATCCCATGGAAAATACCATCTTTGATACAACTTAGTTATGACCAAACCCCCAAGGGCTTGTTCGGTCAGCAGTTAGCTAACTCATAAACCCTATGTCTACATCTTATAAACTAAGGTATGGAGATAAGAATTGAGTAGAAATATTAAAAATGGGATTAATTGGACCAAGTATATCAGTATATTCAAAAAATTGTATCCAATTAATATTGAATATCCATAATAATAGACTAATAATCTATTATTTTAACCATTCATTTAAAAACATCAAGGAAATAATCAACTTATAGAAGTGAAATACAAAATTATAATGGGGGAAATTACCTATCCAACAAAAAATGATTTATCGACCTTGTGGTAAGCATGATAGATACAAAAGTGATAGAGGGAAGAAATCTACAAATATTCCCACCCATAAATTCAACACAAAAATGTGATATGGTCTACTAAAACATGGACTCTCGATATAACCACATATTAATGTATCATCAATAAAAACAAAACACTTGTTCCTATATCCTATGATGTTGTGAGTATCTATATACACATAATTCCCCCCAATACCAATATTAAATATATATATATAGAGTAATAACAATTATCCCTACCCAAAAATCTTGAATTTAATGTAAAATGTGATAGATGTTCTTATAAATCAACATTAGAATGAATGAAAGGGGATCTACCTCTCCACAACATAGATATAAAGGATGAGTACTCCATTGTCTGTAGAAGTCCAATCCCTAATGCCAAACAACCCATGTTTCCAAATAAGATATATGTTGGGGGATCCACTAATCACCATGATCTATCACATAGGAGGTGGAAATATCTCATAGGCATATCTCTCATTCCACCAATCTTTAAATCATTTTAGGGGATCACACATTTCTACTACAGTACACATTTGATTGGCAATAATATATAGTGGAATATCCTCTCTATGTCGGAGCTCAAATATGAGTTTCCTACTCTATAGATAGAGTACCCACACGGTATGATGTAAGGGGGTTTCTAAATCTACATATTTAGTCTGTATAGGATCCCATGTCTCATTTTTTACATTGGTTATTACAACCAAATTGTCACTCTAATGATAATAATTACTCATTGTTACCTTCAAAGAATCGTTGAATGGTTTATTCTACTAGTATACCGTAAATTTATATCTATGGTTCCAAAATGTATGAAATGTGCCATAATTATATCAATTATATTTATCATCTTATAATTATTTCATATAATATAAATCTCATAAATCTTATAGAGAACAAAAAAAAAAAGAATAATGAATGAGATTATAGGATTCTATAGATACTAAAAAACATTTAACAATGGAATATTAACCAGAACATTGGAATAGTAATATGAACATTAGGAATAGTAAACCATCCAATAGAATAATAAAATCACCAATGAATGTATAAATATTTTTTATTATAAATTAAAATATGATACAATAACAACCTACTTTAACTATATAAATGTTTCAAAAATGATAAATTATGTATTTCTATTTTAATGAATTGAAACATTTTTGTACAGTTTTATAATCAATATAATGACATGAAATAAAATTTATTTTAATAAAATATATTGATAAACTAATATTTATTTAACTTATAAATTTATCATTATTTTATGATACCTAAATTTATTTCTCAATTTGTTATCAATTTAGTTCTAATATTTAAATTAGTATATTTTTAGTAAATAATGATTTTAATAAAAAGTGAAATTTCTCATATATTGAATCTTTCTCCCAGAAATGGAGTCAATTATATAATTTTACATGTATAAATATGGTTAGGGTTAATTGGTTTTTCAAAATTTTTTATGTTTTGAATAGTGAAATAATTTAATTTGCGGTATAAGGTAAATAAATGAATTGTTGAGACATTATAGAGCCATAGGTAATTTCAGTGGCCATTAATGAAACCAGACATGAACTATTTAATTTAATTAATCACAAGATTCCCTACTATTCATAGACATCATCTGAAAGATTTAACTAATGAATGAAATAATCATAAAACCCTCATTGCCTCCTCTTTTCCTCACGTATCTAAAGCCCCAAAGCTTGTCAAAATTATACGAAAACATCTTCCCAAGTTCCCCTGCCATGTCCATTATCCTATTATCTCAAAAAATGACCAAACTCATGTTCCCCAATTTTGTTCTGAATGAGAATAATTTAATAGGTAAAACCCAAATTCTTTTTCAATTAATTTATTTCCAAATTCATTACTTTTTTATTGAATTTTCATCTCCCTTTCTTAAAGTGGAATGTTAACTCAGATATACCACATATAATGGAATAATATTTTTTTAATTTAATAATCCATCAACATTTATTTCCTCTACCCTTATTCAATTAGAAATGAAAACATCATCCATGATGTGTGGACTCTTAGCAATCAAGGAAGCAGAGATTTCAATTTCTATTACTGCGACCAAGGATGGTCATACAAGATTTGTTAGGGATAAAATATATTATAATATATCAATTCCACCATATTTATTATTTTAAAACTAGTATATATATATATATTACTAAATAATATAACAAAACTAGTTCATGATGATTGAAAAACTACCAAATTAATCTAAATGATTACCATTAATGTTTTTTCTAAGGCTTCAACCTCATACCATATTACAAAATGTTATAAGAGAAACATTAAACTGATATATGTTTTTTAAAAACATAAATTATAAAATAAATAAAACTATTAATATTATACATGTTCTTTCACACACATATAGAAATAAACGAATCATGAAAACCAAGGAATCTAACACTCCTCAATAAGGAAATCATATATTATTACTAATAAAAAGGCTATAAATTAACATTATAAAATTATTATAAAGAAAATAGATTTATAGAAGGTTATTAATTAGTTAATTAATGAATTTAATTTGATTATAATATAAATTAAGTTCAATTTTAGATCACTTTGATACATAAGGTAAGAGATTCTTTCCAAACCTCAGTTTTTTCATCAGGTTACATTTTCTCTATCTTAACCACAATTAAATTATTACTTATTATTATTTAATTCTACTTAATTTTGATTAAATTTTCTAAACTCATTTTTCCAGCTTATATCATCCTTATTTTATGGCGAAATAATGTTTTAAACAATGTGCTTCTCAATTTATCCTCATAACAATGCCCGATTAAATTGATCTTCTTGATTTATTATGTATTTCCAATTGAACACCATAATCTTTCTTAGGAAAATATTGTATTTCTTAAAATAACTCATTTTTTCATGGTTTATTTCTCGTTTTTTATTTAAAGTTTTACATTTTCTAATTAATATGCTCTTTATTACTTTCCACAAACCACACAAAAATGTTTTATATATAATGTTTTATAGACTCTAATTTCACATTTTTTGAAATTTACATGACATCACATAACGTCATATATCCCTATTTTTTATTTTTAATGTAAATTTCGGATATAAATCCATACATTATTGGAAAACATATTTTTAGACTTATTTATTATGCTTTATCACATTATTATTACACCCATTTGTTTTTATAAGAAACCCTTATTTTTATATTTTATGTGGCACACGTACTCATAAACCCATTATGATGGGTGCAACCAAATAGAATTCTAAGGCATCGGGTAATGCTTACTCTCATTATAATTAATGTGAAATGTGTAATGTGTCCATTTTAATCAAGGTATGAACCGTTTAAATTAGTATTCCCAAACCATAAAGAAACCATGGGGGATCACCTAAAGTCTGTGTTTGTGGGTCCTATGTAGCTATTGAAATTAATTAAATATTTTCTAGGACATTATGTAAAACAATTATGATATTCCCTAGAACAATGTTTGGGCATAAAATAATTTTGAAAGGTTAAAAATTAATAAAAAAATTTATGGAAATTAAATTAATTTAAAGTGGGATAAAAATAAATAATAAAAGGAGAACAATTTGTAAAAAATTAAAATCAATTAAAATGGGGAACCGCCTATTTATTAAATATTTTCCATTATACCTCCATTATTATTTTTATTAATTTATTTTATATTTTCCTTTTATTTTTTACCATTCATTTTCTTTCTTCTCTTTTTTATTCTCCTCCTCTCCTCCCCCACATTGGTGCTTCATGCCTCCCTACTAAGTAGTTCAAACCACCCTCCTCTCACATTGGATGCCAATTCCAACTCTATTTCTTATCTGATTTCAATTTCATCTAGTGCATAGTATATCTCTCTTTAAGGCTAACCTCACACACCAATAATCATTTCTCTATGTATTGTGTGATCGTCCACAGAATTGTTTTACCAAACCAATAGGTTTTTATAAAATTAAATGATTTCTTTCATTCTATGAAAATTCAAAGAATATCATTGAGCGTAAGATCCTATATTATTATGAGGAAGGGTGTCTACTCTTTTTCCACTTGTTACATTGTGTCTTTTTTATCAAATGTTGTTCCGATTGTCAGTTCCTACAGACGATTTTTAATTTCACATATTCTTATTAAATTAAATATATTTTCTTAACTATTACACCATTTTTTGATAAGAAAATATATTATTTAAATATTTTCAACTTCATATACACCCCTTTTGCGTGTTCTGATATATTTGTTCCATTTTCCATTATCCCTTCATTATTAAATTAATTAACATCATCTGTTGATTCATACATTTTTGTTGAGTTTTTATTAAAAATATTATTTAGGATAATTTTGAACCATGTACATTAGGTTATTTTTGTCTGTTTATGCGTATTGACTTTTTCATGCTACAATTATTATCATGTTTTTCATTTTCTACTTTTACAGATAAAGTGTTTGGATTACGGTAGTATAACATGATTGATTCATAAGTATTTGGCTCTTTATTGATTAAATTATTTTATGCAGATGTAAATGCATACTCTATGATATATGGTTATTTGTAATATAACTATATTTAGGTGGTGAGACAATGTGGGTTCCATATTAAGGACCACACATGGACTCTCTATTTCTGAAATATTACAATTTTTTTCAAGTAGATTATGTCTTATTATTTTCTAGATTAGTGTTTCCCACGGTTTTTATATACTCATGAGTGATACTAGTTCCCAAACGGACATTAACGGATGAACCCATTAGAAAATTGTCCATTTCATATCTCGGGTGATACATGACCCCTTATGGGTGACATTGGGATAGACTCATGATGAAACCCATGCCTCGGCTGATACATGGTCTTTTGAAATATTTCATTGGAAGGTATCAGTGGTATTAGATAAATTAAAGTATGTACCATAGTGATACCTTCAGTACAGGCTTTGACACCAACTCTCAACATAAAACATAATTATAATGATAATTCATTAAAGGGTATTTTGATGATGATTTGAGTTTCTTCGTGAATTGTGATACCATTCTTGTTCTTTATAGCACCCTTGGTTGACACCTAAATTAGACCCCATGCTAAAGAATGGGATTGGGGGTATGTTCCTTTTTTCGTGCCTTATGATTTCTATAATTTATATATATATATATATATATATATATATAACCTTCTTTATATTGGTACATTATTCAAATTTTTGACCTAGGTCTAAGTAGGATGTGTGGGACTTGTGCCATTGAGAACCCAAACAAAGTTATATTTATTTTATTATGTTAATTTAATTGAATTCATTTTTCATACATTATCACACTACTTTTGTATACATAATGAATTGGAATGGTTATTCACCTTTGGTGTCGCACTACTAGGATTTTATCTCCCTCCATACTAGGGTGTCATTTGGTACCGATGTAGACTTTATGCTCTTAGGTAGGGATAGTTTGAAACATGATGAATTCAGTTCATGATTGTTTCTTTCTACTTAGGATGCATCTTTGGTGAAGAGAATTGAATGTTTTCTCGATATAGATTTGTTGAACTTTGTGTCATTTCCATTACAGCTTTACTTACATGCTTGTATTATTATTTTCTACACTCTCACATTATCACAAACATCATTGTATGACATAATTTTGAATCTAGTTTATTTAACATATTCTGCATCTATTATTTCTTCACTTGGGATTAATTTTTTTCTTCTCTTGTTGTTTTATTATCTATATGATTCCTTTATTTGTTATAAACTAGTTTCCTTCCACTGTATATATTACTTATTACCGATGAGGGCATAGTCATCCCTTCATACAAATTAAATATTCCCTCACTACTAGTTGGTAGCATCTGGTGTCCGGGAAGACACTCTTGAGGTTATGCAGAAAACCCGTATCAAAGTACCCGTTAAGTGGATCCCATGATTGGAATGTTACAAAGTTGAATCAGGGGAATTTTTTCCCTTTTTTATAACTATTTTGGTGAGACATGAGATAGGGATATGGATAATTGTAACTTACTCAATTATTGTATGTATCTATCCCATGTAATGGGAAAACCAACATTCCAAGGATGGGATTGGAGATATTGATTATGCTAATTATGGATGATATGATATCACTATTGCATGACACAATAGATTTATGCTACTTTATTATATTGGTATTTTTGATATACTGATTCTTATCATCTTATCCCATTTATACAAGGTTAATTCATTTACTGGCCTTATATTAGGAACCATATCGATTAAAATGTCCAGAATATTGTCATTCCATATCTACATTTGATGTCCCTATGTTTGTTTTCATGTCTGTGAAATTGTGACATGTTTTAAAAATTTGATGTTTGTGTTTTTTAAATATAATGTTGTGATACTAGTTAGATGTTGACATTAATTTCCAAGGAAATATGTGATATCCCTCTTTTTAGTGATCCTTATATATTTTCTCTTCCTTATCAGGACCAAGCTCATTGAACGAGATATTAGATGGGTAATTATCAAAGGCAGGCTCTATACCAACCCTCTTAAATTAACTTTTACCTATTTTACATATTTGTTATGTTTTTATCTAATGGTCTTTGTTGGATATTGTATAATAATGGTGCCTCAACGTATTGATGACATACATCAAGAGAGTTTCGATGTTATAGAGATGGTGGGACCTGAACCACTAGAGTCTCCTCTTATTGTACCTTATGGAGTGTTACATATATTCTTACCTGGGGTGCCTCATGTGGTTCCACTTCATGTAGGTCTTCAAATGGTCCTTGACTCATAGTTCAGGGGCTCACTCCTCAGGCTTATGCAGTTAGTTTATAATTTTCTAAGACCTACCCCATCGGTGGAAGAGCATACATGATACTTTCTATAGTATCACCCTCCCACCATATTATGTAGTGGTTTTCCTCGGGACGTAGATTCATGGATGGAATTCGTGAAGTTCATCTTTGGACATCTTGAGATGCTTCCAAAGTGGATAATCATACTTGTAGTCTTCATGATTCGTGACTCTATCAGACATTGGTGGGATGTTATTTCTTAGGAAGACATTACCATGGGAAAAGTTTTAGTATATTTCCAAATATATTTCTATGATAACTTTCTCCCAGACACTAAAAGAGATGAATGTGCAAAGTAAATCTTACATTTTCATCTATCCTGAATGAGAGTGTTAGAGTATTCAACTCCTTTCACAATTCTCTAATGATTTCCCCCATCATTGACTGGACAAAAATAGATAAATTCCAGATGCTTTGAGAATGGAATCATATATATCATTGTCTTGTATGTTCATGTATTTTTCTTGACCACTTCTACATAGTTTTTTTAATCAGGATTTAATTTTGGATGGAGTTGTTAGGGAAGCTTAACATATGATCTTGGGTTTTTCAGTTTCGAGAGTGGGTTGTAGTTATTCATATAATAAGATGTTCCATTTTGAATTTAAAATGGTGTAAATCCCATCCAAGAATCATGTTTTGATAGATCCTTCAATTTTCATCAGTGTTATAGAGTTGTCCATAACAATACTTCGTGCATGAGAGACACAATGGATATCCAAACTTTTTATACGATGGGTCAACGTCAGTGTTTCTATCATTATTTATCGACATCATCTAGTGGTATATGATTAGTATGAACACCTCTAATAGGAATGGGAACAATGAATTTTAAGCTATTTCGATGTTCAATTTTCACATGCCAATCAAGATGAGGTAATGGTGGAGTTATTGGTCGAGATAATCATGTTCTATACTATCTGTATCAGCAGAGAGGACCTACTCAGTCTAGTCAGGAAACATTTCAGGATCATGGTTCAGGTCATATGTTTGCAGTGAAACCATCACTAGAGGTGCAGAGTAGAGGTCTATATACGATTAGAGTTACTATTCTTGTATATTATACACTAGTTTCTACCCTTTTCAATACTAGTGCATCACATTCCATTTTATCTGCTATGGCCCAGGATATAGGGTATACACAAGTTCCAAGAGTTCCCCAAGTGGTAGAAGACTACAATTTCTTTTGTAATTTCTATGTCCTCGACATGACCGACATTGAAGTCATTCTTGGTATGGACCTACTCACTCCTCATCATGACTACGTGAAATACTATATTCTTCGAGTGTCCTTAATTTCCCTTAATGTTGACCCAAATCTACAAAAATAAGAATGGGATATATAGCCAGATCAAGTAGGACTCACATGTGATGGACTCTTAATAGTGACAGATTAATTTTCCAATCCCTTCATGAGCAATCAGGGAATGAGGAAAGTGGAAAATCCTCCCATTGTAAATCATTTCAAGGACATATTCTGTGAATATTTCTCCATCTTACCTCCCATGAGAGATGTGGAGTTCACTATTGAGCTAGTTCCTGGTGTGGCACCAGTGTTTATTCCTCTTAATAGGATGTCACCTACAAAGCTACATGAACATAAAAATCATTATGAAGACCTTAGGGGAAAGTGTTTTATAAGACCTATCTGATCACTGTGGGGGTTTCCTATTCTTTTCACTAAGAAAGAGGATGTTACCATTAGACTGTGTGTGGATTTTCATCGACTAAACCATCTCATGGTAAGGAATAGATATTAGTTGCCCCGTATAGATGACCTCTTCGACCAGATCAAAGGAAAAATTGATCTATCCTAGATTTATTTGAGGTTGGTATATCACATGGTGCAAGTATGAACATTTCACATACCATGTACGGTGTTATGGCGCATTTATGGCTTGTATGAGTAGCTGTTTATGCAATTAAGATTTTTGAATACACAAAAATTCTTCATGGATTTAGGAATCAGGGTATTAAACCATACCTTGATTATATTGTGGTGGTTTTTTTTGATGAAATATAGGTGTATTTTCATTCCATACACTGCCTTGCAACCCATATATAGATCTATCTTATAACACTGAGAGAGAACCATCAATATGAAATTCTCAACATATGCCAACATATAGATTGTTATGGTTCACTACTTGGTTCATATAATATCTAAAGTAGGTGTATCAGTTGACCTATAAATGGTGAGTCCAATAACATTAGGGGTGGAGGAATTTTTTTTTCATATACACTATTTCTTTGGGATTTGATTTTATTATAAGAATTTCATCTAGGATTTCTCCCACTTAGAAGTGCCTCTTACATCCTTGAATAAGTAGGATGTACAATTTATCTAGTTAGAATACTGTAAAAATATATTTTTAGGAGTAAAAAGGAATGTCTAACCACTACAAAGATCCTGATTCAGCCTGAGCCAGTAAGAAGATATATGATTTTCAATGATGATTTAGCAATTGTATTGTGTATAGTTTTTATATTGGGTGATTGATATATTTCTTATTTATCCCATTGTTTGAGACCTCATGAGAAAAATATCCTATAGAAAACCATAACATAAAACATATGGTTCATGCTTTACACTTTTGGAGACATTACATGTTGGGTGAGAGGTCAGTTGTTCACATGGATCATAAAATGATGAAATATACCTCCACATAATGAGACTTGAATTTTTTCATAGCACAGGCTGGTCAAATACCTACTTTCATTCAATGTTGATCTTGCATATACCATTGGTAAGGGAAATTACATGGCCAACTCTTGGAGCCTCAAGATGTAGACTCAATCTGTCTAGGAAGCCAACATTAAGTGGAAAATGATGGTCATGTTATCTGAGATGCATCTCAAGGTTCAGGAACAACACATGAAACAAGTTATAACTACTCTTATATTTAAATCCTCTATTCTAGAGTGTTTCTATATGTGACAGTTATCTGATTCATAGGGGATCATTTTGTAGTAAATAATCATAGGATATAAACCTATTAATATTTGCGATGTTGATGGACATAAAACCTGGATTTATAGTTTATATGTCTAGGTACCATCTGATATTCTAGAAGAACTGATGAAATAATCTCATTCCTCATTTGGGGCTGTTCATATTAGACAAACCAATATGTATAACGGCATATGTCCCAAGTAATGGTGGCTAGGTTGGAAGAAGTAGATAGAGGGTTTCCTCAATTGGTACTCCACCTATTTAATTGTCAAGGAATACAATCAACGACCCATTGGACATCTACAACCTCTATTCATTCCTGAGTGGACATGGAATGACATTTCCAAGGATTTCATTATAGGCTTACCAATATCTACTAGAGGTAGCGATGCAGTATGGGTGATTGTTGATAGATTAACTAAATTCACACACTTCTAACCTATCAATGATACTTTTTCAATTGATGAGTTGGGAAGGATTTATATCTAGGATATAGTGAGACATCATGGCATACCTCGTTGAATTGTCTCGGAAAGAGATGTCTACTTTACTTCATGGTTCTGCAAAGGATTGTAGAAAGTGATGGGTTCATAGGTACTCTTGAGTATTATATATCACCCTCAGACTGATGGGAAGTCTGATCAGAACATATGAGTGTTAGAATATATTCTATTGGAATGTATCCTTGATTTCAGAGGTTCTTGGGAGAAACATATTCCTATTTTTTCATTTACCAATAATTATATCCTTTAGGTGACAATTCAAACGTATCCGTACTATGCCCTTCATATTAGACCATGCTGTTCTTTACGCTTGCTCGAAGTTTGTGAGACAAATATGTTGGGCCCTCATCTTGTTGAGTATATGTCTCGACAAATTCATATGATATATGATTGTATTATCAAAACTTAGTAGAGAATGAAATTGTATAATTATTTTCACTATAGACCTCTCAAGTTTGAGGTGGGACATCAAGTATTTCATTGTGTTTTGGAAAGGTTACGTCAAAGGTGGAACATGAGATAGTGGAATTGGTCTCTGAGATACATTATCCATTAGAGATATTAGAGATAGTTTGGCTCCTACCTATTTGTTACTGTTAACTCAAAGGAATTGTTCCATGAATAATTTATTTCATGTATCTCATCTTCTAGAGTGTCATCCATACCTATAACACTCATTTGATCTTGATGTTATCGAGCTCGAAACAGATACATCCCTTGATAAAAATATGACATGTATCATTGACCGTAACTTAATGGTTCTCACGAGTAGCTTAGTTTCTCTATCCAGCATCTATATTAGCATGGACATGTTCTGGTGGAGACCTAGGAGTGGGATACATATGTGTGTGCTCATTGACTGGAGATTTTCTTAGATGACATTCCACTACACTTAGAAGGGAAACTCATGGATGAGATGTCTTAAAGAGGGGGTTGTAACATCGTATCATTAATCAAGGTATGAACTGTTTAAATGTTTAGTTCAAAATTGTATAAGAACCTACGGTGCACACCAACACACCCTGTTGTGGGTCAAGGGTATCTATTAAAATTAATTAAATATTTTTTTGGGATTTTTGTAAATATTTTCTGTTGTTCCCATGCACATCATTCAGGATATGAACATTTTTAACTATTAAAAATGAACTAAAAAATTAAAAAAATCATTACAAGATGTTATAGATAAATAATAAAATAGAAACAGTTGGATAAAAATTGAAAATAAATTAAATTGTATAAAATCATTTTTATTAATTATTTCCATCTTCCCACCATTTTTTATTATTTCAATTTATTTATATAATTTTTTATTTTTCTTTTCTATTTTTTTCATTTCAATGTCTTTATTTCAATCATTTTATCTCTTTTACTCTCCTTCATCTCTTAGGTGTATCATACCCCCCTTTTGGGTTATAAGCACCACCCTCTTCTCCCTTCATATTCCAAATGCGACTCCATATCATCTCTGATTTCAGCATTGTTTGGGATGAAATAAATCTATTAGTACAGCTATCCTCATCCACTAAGAATCATATGACCTCTTCCTTTTGCATCACACAATCGTTCACAGAAGGTTTTTACCTAAAATTGGGTTTTTTCTAAAATATTTGGATTTTTTCTATTCTAGGTCAAATTAATTATCTCTATTGAGCATATGATCCTTTATAGTTACGAGGTAGGTCATCTACTCTATTTCCCTTTATTTCATAGAATATTTTTAATATAATGTTTTGTCGATCATCGGTGCTAGAGTTGATATTTAATTTCACATGTTCTAATTTAATTAAATTTCATGGATTAACTATTACACCCTTTTTTGTGATAAAATACCTTGTTTAAATTGTTGAAATATCATGGATACCCCTTCTAGGATGCCAATGTATTTGGTATTATTTTAGTTTTCCCCGTATAACATAATTTACTTCATGTGTTGCAAGATTCCACCATGTTGATTATTAATTTAATAAATTGTTTAGGATAATTGTGAACCATGCACTTTGGGATTTGTTTGTTTATTAATCCTAATGGAATTTCTGCGTACCAATTGTTATCATGTTGTATTTTTTTCTTTTGTTGATAATGTGTTTTAACTATGAATTTACGGATTAATCGATTACAATGTACATGGCTCTTTGTGCCTTAAATTGTTATGTGAAATTATAAATGCATAATATTTTATATCTGCTTCCTTGAAATATAGTTAAATTTAGGGTAGTGATATAATGTCTGCACTATATTAATTACCACACATTGAATCTTTCTTCCTTACTTGTTACACATTATGCCAGGTAGGTGATGTCTTAGGCTTCTCTAGATGAGGGTTTCACTAGTTTTATATATACTCATGAGTAATACGAGTTTTGAAAGGGACATTTGAGGATGGAACCATTAGAAAAGTGGCTACACCATGCCTCAGGTGATACCTAAACCCTTATGTGTGATACTAGAATGGAATCATGATAAAATCATGACACACGCGATACCTTTTTTTCTTAATATTTCCTTGGATGGGCATGGTGGTGTTGGATAAATTGAATAATGAACTATAGTGATACCTTTGGGACTAGTTCAGACTCCAACTGTCATCTTGAACATAATAATAATGATAATGCAAGGAAGAGTATGTTGATTCTTATTTATGTTTCCTTCTAAATTTTTATACCTTTATGGTGCCTTGTAGCACACATTTTTGACACATAAATTATACCCAAAGCTTAAGAATAGACTTGGCGGTATGTTACTTTTTGTCGGATATCTATTTTATAAACATTATATATATACACATCAAACTTTAAATAGGTACCTTATTAATAATTCTGGCTAGGGATAAAGCATGAGGTATGGGATGGGTGCCATTGAGAACTCATACCAAGTTAAACATCTTTTTTTTCAGAAATTTATCATAAATTGGAACACTTATTTTGATTACATCATGAAATTGAAAGGATTAGACACCATGGGTGTTGGCCAACTGGGGTTTTATCTCACTCCCTGATCAGGTCCTATTTGGTACCCTATAAAACTTTATTCTCATAGGTAGGGAGAATGGAAAGCATTATGAATCTAGTGATTTATTTTAACTAGATACATAGGATATATCTTGGGGTCGAGGACTAATCCTTTTCTTAATAAGTAGTTGTTTAACTTTTTTTCATTTTCATTATATCATTGATTGCATGCTTGTATTACTATTTTTGGTACTCTAAATTTAGCATATTCATCATAAAATGACATCATTTTGTATCTTTTTTATTTACCACCTACCACACAAATTATTTATTTAGTTGGGTTTATTTATTTTCTTCTACTATAGTTTGATTATCTATATACAACTTCTACTTATGACAAACAAGTTTTATTGCACTATATATTATCTACTACCTATTATGGAATAGTCTTCCCCACATACACGTTAAAATGGAACTCACTACTAGTTGGGAGCCTCTAGAATTTGGGATGACGCACTTGAGTTTATGTAGCCAACCCACCATAGAGAAACCTTCTTGTGGATCCCAGAACTATGATGCTACAAAATGAACTTGGTGGTTTTACTTGAAAAATTATCCATATGAAATGTTTCTTGTGTTTATCCTTGATTCGTGATCATCCATGTTCAATGATCCTTGATTCATGATTATGTTATATTTTATTTTGATTACACATTACTATGATTTAGTGATTACATGATCTTATGTTCATTATTTTTTTCTTAAAATTGATTATTCATGTTTGATGCATTTTTTTCATCATGATATTCCTTTAAACCAATTTTTTATGCCTTATTCTTTTGTTGATTACCTCACTGGTATTTTTTACTCATACATTGGTTCATGTATATCACCATGTTATCCTTTTTTGATGTAAGATCTCAAAGGGTGTTAGGATCTCATTAAAATTATTTCATAAAGAATATTTTTTTTTGGTTTCATGCTTACTAATTTTTTATTTAATATTCTAAATACACAAGACATTACAATCCTTGGTTTTTATATGATGGAAACTTATACATAAAATCATGTAATAATTTGTGTAAATGGCTATGTCCATTATAGTTGGTATAAGAAACGTTTTTGTTATTTTTTGATATTATAATTTGTAAAAAAAATATTATGATCTTTAGGGATAATTATATCACCATGGATAACCTGAATTAAAATCCATGGAATCACAACTTAGGATATACTTTTCATATATATGATTATCCTTATATGATCATGTTTTCCTTTTTATAGGATTATTATTAATGTATTGAATCCCACATTTTTATATATCCATTTTCAAATTTAATAAATGTGATTTTATAACTCATTAAAATAATAAATTTTATAGGAAAAGTGAGAATTTTCCCAAAGATATACCAAATAATATGGGAATGAGTTCCTAATACATCCTGATAGTACTTTTTCAACTGTATCAAATTATTAATAATAAAAAGAATCACATGTAATGAATTCATTATATTAAGATAGATAAAGATTAAATTGAATACTTTATATGAAAAATTCCACCAATATTTAGTTTTTCTTTTGATCTCATCCTCACGGAATAGTGGATTGACTCCACTGTAAATATATTTTTTTTCTCCAGTGCTCATAAAAGGAGAATGTTTTGTTTCCAGTCTCTCATTTTAATAAAGAATCTAACCAGGGGTGGGAATTGATCAAGAACATGAAGTACACATAGAAAATTGATTCCACATATCATGAATATTAAAATAAAACATTTTTCAAAAAATAATTCATGTTCTCTCTGACTTATTATGGAGAGGGAGTCCATTATTCTGAAGAAATAGGAAGATGAGGCTATCATGATTTATGAATAAAACATCATAATAACAAAATTATATGCCTCCAAATTTATCATTAATATTTAAAAAATGTGGATAGCCTATTTAGTGGGAAGAAGATAATTCTAATAATATCATTGGTGATCGAGACATTGATAGATATAAAGATATTTTTTGTTCTTCCCTCATGGTTGAAATAGATATCAGTGACTCTTTTTGATCTCATGGTTCTAGAGATAAAAAGAATAATATTGACTTTAATATGGGTGACTGAAAATTTTGGGAATAAGTATCCTGGTAATTGTCTAAACTAAACTAAGAAATTCCTTAAATATGGAATATTGGGCGATCAAGATAACAAATTCTGAAAGGGATATGAAGAATACCACTAATGTGGAAGAATATGAGAAGGTTCAGAATAAAACTCATCATGTGATGCATTGTTCCAACTACATGTAAAATGGGAATTATGTGAATTGTTTCACTAATACAAGGTTTGTTGGAGGCAATCAGCAACAAAAACCTCCAGGGCAACAAGTAGGGGAATATTCACTCACTATTATTGAGGTGGATCCCAACAATGATGTGTCGACTTTTACACTAGTTATTCACTCAGTAATGGAGAACATAAGATTTTATTCTAGTTCTATGCATTCTATTATATCATTCAAATTTATACGAACAATTAAAACACCACCGCATAATTTAGAGATTCAGATATCTATAAGAATAGTAAATGGAAAAATGATTATATCCAAAGTATATAACCAATCCCTAGTTCATTATTATAAAATGAACCCCCCAATAAAATTCACATCCTTTTGTGGATTTTGATTCTATATTAGGCATGTAATGACAATTATAATAAAAATCAAAAATCGACCATTGAGAAAGGGATATCAATCTGTAAATTCAAAGGAATCTTTTAATTATGTACAAGTATAAATAGGAGGGTGAATATACATCAAAATAATTATCCCAATTATACTTATTATTTCTTTTTATGAAATCATGTCCTGCTTAAATTATTGAGAAAAAGGAGATAATCATGTTCGAAGACAAACCAATTGTGACAGACTATAATGATGTGTTCCCCAAAGAGTTGTCTGGTCTTCCTACAAATCAATTGTTTAGTTCTAAATTGGATGTATTCTTGGATATGTGCCTATATCAAATAAACCTTATATAATGTCCATTGTTGTGTTGGGAGAACTTAGGAAGCAGTTACAGGAGAATCTGGATAAGGGTTTTATACACTCAGGTGCATCACCATGGGGTTAACCCATCCTATTCATCAAGAAGTGGAATGGATCAATGCACCTATTTA
The DNA here is from genome assembly GCA_963277665.1 of Viscum album. NCBI lineage: Eukaryota > Viridiplantae > Streptophyta > Magnoliopsida > Santalales > Viscaceae > Viscum > Viscum album. The sequence continues at coordinate 1,389,308,262 of OY728125.1, read as the reverse complement.
TTTATTATTGTTATATCAATAATATAAAAATAATGAAAAATCACCCCCATCCATGGATAGATGACTTGTTCGATCAACTATGCGGGGTCAAGTATTTCTATAAGGTGGAACTTTGGTTAGGATGTCACCAAATAATGGCGAAGAAGGTAGATATTACCATTAATAAATTTTTTATGATTTATAGATACTATGATTTATTTTTTATTACTTTCATAATCAAAATATATTTATTTTTTCATGTATTTAATGAATAGAGTCGTTAGAGACTACCTCAACAAATTTATAGTGTTTTTTATTGATATTATTTGGATATAAATCAGAGTAAAGAGTAACATGGGGGTATTTTGAGTACTCTACAAATGAATTTTTGAAGAGAGAGATTATATGAAAAGTATAAAATTTTTAGTTCTTGAAAGAAAAATTATCTTTCATGGGGCATGTTATAACCAATAATGTGATAGTTGTGGACCATTTTATGATAAAGGCAATCAAATCTTGTCCCATTCTAACTTCTATTACGAAGATCAATAGTTTCTTTAGTTTATATAGTTATTACCTATGATTTGAAAGGAACTAATCATGATTTTTATAAAACCACTAGTGAATGTAACATGTAATGGAAAAAAGTTTTTTTAATAGTGAATGTATATACTACCTTAACTATATAAAAAGGATGCTTATCACTATATCATTTATCACACTACCAATAAGTGTAGACCTATTTCTAGGGTGAAACCTTGTGTAAAATAATTGATTGGGATATATAGTGATGAAAAATGATAAATTGATATCCAGTGACTCATGTTAGTTGAAAATTCAAGAGAAAAGATATCCCAAAAATGATCTGGAGTAGGCAGTTGGGATCCTTTCATAAAAAATGGTGCTTCATTATCACTATCGGGAGAAGTGATAGATATATATTGATCTTAAGATCATTAACTATATAATAAAACATAAATAGATTAATATAAACTTGTGAATCTGGTTAGATATCATAAAGGATTATGACTTCTCAATCCACTACAATCCTAGTAGAGAAAATAATATAGATGGTGCTCTATGTATAAAATATCCCGCAACATTATCAATAATGATAACTTATATGGATACAATCATCATAAACATTAAATTGTTGTAAATGGAAATCATTATGTTTAGAACATCAATAATCCTTTCTCAAATTATAGGTCAATCATCCTTCATAGAGAAAATAAATGATTCTCCAAGAAATGATGTGGAAATTCAAAAAAGGATCATATTATCATAAATGAAAAATCATAATACTTACAAATTTATGAGGAATGATTCATGTAATTTTGGTCAAAAATATATTTTCCTACCAATCTAGAAGCACATAAAGATCTCTTGAATAATCCAAATAGTTCAACCTTCTCTATTCGCATAAGAGCACAATGATATATCAATATATCTGAGAAAATAATTTTTCGGAGAATATAAATAAGGAGATCATTGAATATCTATAAAATTTCATGGTTTGTATAAAAGTAAGGATAAAAGAAAAAATTATAATGGTATTATTTAACCATTACCCATTCAAAAATGGGAATTAGAGAACATCACCATTGAATATATAAGAGAAATTTTAAATAAATCTGGAGGAAGAAATTATTATTTTGTTGTTGTAGGGCATCATTAGAAGACAACTCACATTATCAAAATTCGAGAGGACTTCTACCTACATCAATGTTAATGGATATACATTAGATAGGTTGTAAGGTTTCATGGAGTACCACTATCAATTATATCTAATCACGATTTGAGACTCACCTCTGTGTTTTGAAAAATTCTTAGTAAGGTCTAAACACTTAGTTAAACATCCATACCGAATATCAACCTTAAATTGATGCACAATCTGAGAAAATAATCCAAAAAATTATAGAACATATTGATTGCACATTGTATGGACTTTACAGGGGGATTGTACCATTATATACCACTATTCTGGTTCTCTTACAAAAATAAATTCCAATAGAGCATCAAAATCGATCTATATGAACACCTTTATGGGAAATTTTTCACTACATCCGTATACTAGGTTGTATATAGTAAACATAAGATTCAAGTACATGAAATGGTCATTGGAATGGTAGAAAAGGTAAAAAGAATTCAACAGCATTTTCAAGAAGGCCCAATCCTATAGAAGATTTATGCAGAAAATCATCAATGGGGCCTACAATTTATGTTTGGAGACATGGTATTCCACCACATAACCCCATGGAAGAGGATCTTGAGATTTGAGATGAATGGAAAGCATAATACTAGGTAAATCATCCTATTCAATATTCTTGATCAAGTTTCTTTTGGGGATTTTCGATTGTCACTTACAAAAACCATGTCTCAATTACCTAATTTATTCTACATATTCCCTTAGAGGATTTACATACCATATTACTCACATATACTAAATTCAGAGACGGTGCATTTAGAGAATGATCTCTCCTACGTGTAGCATCTAGTGAAGATATTGAATTATATTGATAAATTTCACTCACCTTGTCATGTTTTTATACTTGTACCATAAGTACGAAGTGGGAAAATGTTAACCATAGGAGGTGATGAACCAGAATTAACTCACATGTTTCCCCTTATTTTGTAAAATAAAATTTAATGGAAGGAATTTCATAAGGGGAAATGAATTTAATGACCAGGAAGTCAATTAAATAAATTTCCCTTCATATAGTTATCAAATAATGTATAAATCACATAAATTTGATATATAACACAAAAAAACATTTCAATTGAATAAATAATGATATAATAGGATTTTCAGAAAACATAATCTTATCCAAAAGTAATAGTAACCTAACCATTAGAATAATACTATAGACCTTATGAATAGTAAACTAGCCAATAGAATAGTGAAATAACAAAAGAATGTATAAGTAAAATTTAAGAATATTATAAATGAAAATATAGTATAATTATATAATATTATAATTAAATATATTTTTTTAAAATAAAAAATTACGCATTGTTATTTTATAAATTTTAAATATTTATTTAAATTTCAAATATACTATAGTATAATTATAAATTACAGTATGTTATAATTATATTTTTAAACATGTCTAAATTCAGCCAAAACATTGTTCCATGTCTTTCCCTCACAAGTAATAGACTTTGTTCTCCACACTAGAACAAATTCAAGATCCTCATGAATTTTCTCATTAAAATAATTCAAAAGGTAAAAACATATTTCCTTATATTTTAATTTATTTTCTAGTTATTTTATTTTTATATTCTATTCTAACAAAATATTATCCAAGTGTTATTGTAACTCCATAATCTCATTTATAATATAAGGTTATTATGTTAATGTATTAATGTATCATTAATTTTTCACCACCCCTTTCTGTTATAAAAATGAAAACATCACCAGTGATGAGCTGATTTATCTCATTCAAGTATGACAAGATTTTAATTTACATTACCTCCTTCAATGAAGTTCATAAAACAATTGTTTTAGTTAAAAATATTTAGAATATTTTTATTGCATCTGATTTAATGTTCACAAACTTTTATATAAAACAAATATTAAATAAAAGAAAAAACAAGTTCGTGATGATTGAGAACCCACCAAATTAATCTAAATGAGTATCAATGATGTTTTATCTAACAATTAATCCTCATAATATATTACTAAATGATATAACAGACAAAATAAACTACATTCTATTCATTAATGACATAAAATTTCAATTTTGAAAAACTATTCTAATTCTACATGATCATTCATACACATATACAAATGAAATAATCGTGAAACAAAGGAAACAAACACAACCGAACGATGAAATTGTATCTTATAACTCATAAAAAATAACGTATATGAATATAATAAAATTATAATAAATTTATAAAATTTATAAAATTTTCTTAATTAATTAATTAATGAAATTAATTTGATTATTTGGGACATAAATTTCATGTGGATAACACCTTCAGATATTAGTTATGAGACTATTTCCCAACATCAATTTCAAAATCAGGTAATGTTTTCACTCTATTACACCCAAATTAATTATTATTTATTTTTATTTACTTATTAAATTTTTATATATATGATCATAACACATTTATATTGACAAGAGCATCCTTATTTTTTTGGGAAATACAAGTCTTAGAAATACTTCTACTCAATGTTTCCTGATAAGGAATCCTGGTTAAAGGAAACATCCCAATTTCTTACACATTTTCAAGTGAAATTCATAATCCATATTAAGCCAAAATTACATTTCTAAAATCAAAAATTTTATCATAAAAAAATATCTTGGTTTATTTCTAGTATTATATATAATATTTTACCATTTCCAAAATAAATAATTGTTAATATTTAATTTAAACCACACTAAAATGTTTTATATATAAATGTTTTAAACACATTTTTTACATGATTTTACTTCATTTTAACATCACATATCATGATATATTCCCATTTACCTTATGAATGTACATGTATTATTTAAATCTATTATATTATGTGCATTTTTTGTTACACAAGTTTATTTTTCTTTATGACATGGTTGTGATACCCATTTTATTCCACGGATAACACTTATGTTTGTTTTTAATAGGATACTGATATCAATGAACATTTTTCAATTAGTGCACTATTATATTGATCTACATTCCATTGGGTAATATTTTTCCTCATGATACATCATGTGAAATGGTCGTTGGGGTTATTCTAAACTCATGCTCCATGTGAAATGGTCTTGGTGGTTATCCTTTAATCGTGATCCTCCATGTCCAATGATCCTTGACTAATACATATGTCTTGTTTATATTGTTTCTACATTACTTGGATTCCATGATTATATATTCCCAAGTTCAATATGTTTTTCTTTTATATGGTTATTCATGTTCCATTTCTTTTTATTTCATTATTTCATTCCTTCTTAACCATTAACTATGCTTTATTTTTATGTTTATTCCTTTACTATTATTTTTATCTCATCCCTTTGTTATTGTATTTTTCCATGTTATAATTTTCAGATGTAAGAGTTCAATGTGTGTTAGAATCTTCCTGTGAATATTTAAAGAAGGATTTTTTTATCTGGGTTTAATGAAATTAATTATCTATATTAGCTTCAAAAGTCACTAGAATTAACGATAATTGTTTTGTATTTGAAGGCTAACTGTGTATAAAATCATGTAATACTATGTATTAAATTCTAGGACCATTATAATTAATGCCACCATAGTGTTCTATGTGAAAAAACACACATGATAATTCATTCATGGAACTATATATATGTCTTGAATAAGTAGATATGAATGGAAAATAACTCAATGAAATTTATACTTTATGTATATGGTGTAAAAATCGTGTGACCTTAACATAATAATTTGGATTTTACTATCATGTATATTTGTTTTCCTATGTGAATGTAAAAATAATTTAACAAGAGTACATGGAGTGTCCTAGAATTATAGTTTATTCCTTTTTCCTATATCCCATTACAATTTATATCATCTCATTACCATGAATAGTTGATCGTGTTATTGTTCTTTTCTATAACAGTCTACTCCTAGCCAAGACAAAGTAAAAAAATGTTTATGCACCCTTGGAAACTATCCAGGTACTACAACAGATCCACACCACTCATTACAAAATATGTTTAAAAATTTAGTTGGATGCATGTCCAAATCCCACTATAAAAAATAAATTGTGAGTACTTGGTCTGCTGTCCCATAAACAAATTCTCCATTAAATGTTATAAGGAATATTTTTTTCCCAAAACTACACATCATGTGATTTTTGTTTTCAAATGGGAAATCTCTAAAAATATTCAATAAACATCTATTTTCTCTAATTAATTATATTTTTACCCTCATGGGTTCCTCAACATTCAAAAAAGGACTCTAAAACCCTTAAAACACATGTACGGGGGTCAAGATATAAAACACAAAAACCACTAACCTCAGGGAGAATATGTTGAACCTTTGTGTCCATTTCTAAGCACAAAATCAACTATATTCAATTTTAGTCTTGATCACCTTGAAGGGAAAATTCTGATGGGACCTCTTCATTTCTCTCAGTTCAACCATTACTAAATTTATCTCCCTTATTCCTATCATGTTTCAAAATAAAAATGGGGATAGGTTACTTTATTCCATTTAATTAAATTTGAAATAATAATTATTTATTTACCATTCATATATACTAGTGACCACCTTATTCCAAACACCTAATTATAACAAGCATTATATATCTCATAGTGTAAAATTATCATTCATTAAAAAACCACTGTCAATTATATACAAATTGAGGCCACAAAAATTGAGAAAGAAAATTATTTCACAAAAATCACCAATATATTATCAAATATTTTTATATATTTATTGAATTAATTCAAGGATTATGTGACCTCTTTATATTACTTGACTATGAGGAAACATACAATGAATTTTAGAAATTTTTAAAATGGGCTAAACCAAAAAAATCATTTAATTTCATTTCCCAATTTCAATTATTTAAATAAAAAATTTGTTTTTAAGTTGCAATAAAATTCAGATTAATATTTCTATATATGTTATATTAAAATTATTAGATAAAATAATTTATAAGTTATAAATACTATGAATTTAATAAAAAAGGATTGAAATTGATGGAATTATAATTTTATAATGTATATTAAAAACAATATAATTTGAAATATATTAATATATTTAAAAAAGCAATGAAATAAAAAAATGAATAAAAGAATCAATAAAAAATATTTTACAATATGATGATCTATAATACACAAGGATATGATCATAAATAAATGTAAATATTTTAGATATCTTGTAATAACTAATATATATATTGTGACCAAATATAACATTATTATGAATTTGTTGATATTGAATATTATATTATAAGACCTTATATATGTTAAATAAAATATGGTTACACATGAACCTTTTTATATTTTATTTTCATGTGAAATATATTGGAGTCAATTTCTAGAAATAAACTAGTTAATTATGTTTTTACCCCATATAATCATAACTCGTTATTTATATAGTCATTATTTCCTTGAGGTCCAGTTTCATTCTCTGTCAATATATGTGCACATTTGATTCCTAGTAAATCATTAAATGTATATTTGAGGAATTTAATATGGAAAATGATTTATGAAATGGTATCATAGAATGTTATAATATGGTTGTATTTAATTTCAATGCATTTGATGATGATATAATTTTTGGGATTTTAAATGTATATATAACAATTCGTAACATACATATATATAGTGAACCAAATGTTTATGAGTAGTATAAGTAAAATAATATTTTTTTGAATAGTTGTTGGATATTTTTTTTTCTCAAATATAGGGATCCTGCTCAATATAGATTTTGTGGGTATCATTCCCATGTGTTATTTCATATATTGAATGATATGAAATTATATTTCAGTGATATTTGGAAAAAAATTATTATTTATTATAAATTATGTTGAAAATTATATCTCAATTCATTATATTATAAATTAATTTTATATTTTTTAATTGAATTAAATGGTAAATAATTTCTTGATTATTTATATAAAACTATTTATTTTGAGGTGATAAGGTCTAGAAGAAATGACATCTTGGTGTGTGATTGATTAGGAATAATATTAAATTTAATTTCTTTTTTTCACAGAAGTCATAAATTTATTAATATATCTACTGATATGATGATATGAAGTATTTGAATTAATGACACATTTTTATATGATAGGAATATCTAGAATAATATTATTAGTTCTATAATATAGAGTAGATTACAAGGGATATGGTCTTCAGTTAATGAAATCATTAATTTATATTATCTATGAGATTATGTCTCTGGTTATATATTATAGGTCATGATATGTGGGTAGAGCATTCTAATTTTCACATAATAATCTTGTAGCTTTTAATAGTTATACTATCATACAAAAATATGATAAATTGTTAAGGAAATATAGTTATAATTATAAATTGTATTATAACTACAAATCAAATAAGGTACATTTCATGGGTTTACAAATGGAGGACTAAATAAACTATGACGAAAGTCCTTGATATACATTATATTATAAGTGGATCTTATTAGGGGAGGAATATCAAAACAATGTATTCTATTATTAAATAATAATTCAATAATGTTGAATGAACTGTGTGTGATTATAAATATATTTTAGGGGAATATATTGAGTTTGGAATATGCAAACACCTTTACAGTGCGTGGTTAGTTTTCAACAAATTTATTAACCAAGTATATTATTAATAGTCAAATTTTTCATATGAATAAAAAATTAAATAACAAGAATTATTTTATTTGTATTAACTAAAATTTATATATTATTTTTTTGGAAAATTGGAGAAATAATAGAAGTTGCAATGAAATAATCTTGTTGTGGGAAACTCATCTTCCCTAACAAGTAATGTTAAGATTTATCACTCTAGAAAATAGTATAAGAATGAAAAAAATTACATATAATGCATAAAAGTAGTCAATGAATTTAAATACATGATGCTTTAAAGGTGGCACATTGGTTGAAGGGGGGATCTATACCAGAGGATACATTTCAATGGTGTAGGTTTGGATTCCTGGGAACCCACCCATAAAAGAATTTCTCCCTCCCATGATCTAACTATCATTCATCGTCACCCAGTTCTAGAGGGTAGTTTGATAGGTGTGACCCACCAAACAGATGAATTGATGTGTCAACCCATCACTTTTTGGGTCGTTACACCATGAGATTCTCTTCCATTTCTGCTGGAAATGGCTCCATCATGAATAGGGCTTCTCTAGATGACATATGAATGTGGTGTGGGTTCTTGGTTGTGGAAATTTCGAAAAGGTTAATCCTCGGGATTCCCTTTTACAAAATATTGAGTTTAAAATCGTGTTAGTAAAGGAATCAACATGAGTATATTCAAAGTAGAAGTCCATAGAAAATTATGTAGAACAATACAATTAATTATTGATTACATTATCAATATGGGATGTTGGGTCCTCTAAGGATGTATTTCAAATAACCAATCTAGATACCTATGTACATTGATATAAGAGTTAGACCTAATATTTCTTGAATAGTGTTCTTAATCCCCATCTGTTCGATAATATATCCTATAATCTTATAAGGAATTAAAGAATAGCCTTTTCAATTAAACTACAATTAATTTATAATATGTTAAGAAAAAATAGAAACAATTAAGTATTTAAAATAATACATAACGTGAAAATTACCATAGTAATATAGAAAGAAATCTCATAGTAAAACATCAACTAAAGTATGAAACAAAATACTACTAGGAATACATTCCCAATCTCTATAGAACTGAAGGATTATAGCTCTTCCTAACACTACTACAACTCTAGAGTCATGATGATCAACAACATCAACAACCTCTTAGAAGTTAATTCCATTTCCATGGAACTGTAATAATAAAATCTGCAAAATCCCAAAGTAAAACATATGGGGTTAAATAAAAAAACATGTAGGATCTCATCAAGTGTTCCATGTGAAATTATATAACCATAAAGCATTTATTTTTTAAATATAAATAAAATAATGAATTAAATGAAAATTAAATTCTTTTAATCCAAAAAATTGTTAAAAATCATTAGGTGGATGATATATTTAGAAATGATTAAATGAGCTATTTTTATAAAAATAATTTATCAAAATACTGGTGTGAATAAAATGGTTCTTTAATAAATGGAATTTATAATGAATTCAAACAAATAAAAACACTATGGTTATATAACCCGAGTCAGCTATCTACCAGTATCTTGGATCCTCCCACTACACAATAATATATCTGATCTCAATTTTATGTGCACATGTTCTATTTGTTAATAATTATGGGGAAAATAAGTCAAAAACCCATCTAGGATAATCATATCAAACTATGAACTGTTAGAGATGGAATCATCAATCTATTTATATGGTATTAATTTCCAAACATGTGTCTCTTATTCACTTAATATGAATTAAGGATCATATATTATTCAAAATATTAGTACATAAATCATTGGAATATAAATCTATTTAATTTAGTTCAACATTTATAGTTAAAATTCCCAATTTTAGGTTTTAAAATAACATTTAAATTTCAAAACTAAATATAGGTTCTCATAAATTTCATTTCTTAATAATAAACATTCACTTTAATAAAAATTTCCTCATAAAGAGACATCAAATAATTTAATAGTATCAATTCTCATTCCATTTTATTATTTTTCTCAAAATCTACTCAACATATTCCACACCATTGAAATTGGATGTTTTCACAATTTCTAAGAAATTTATAAATTATACAAAAAATCATCTCTATTGAAGGATATAAATTAATTGAAAATGTATTTATATTCACTCATAAAATATAGTGTTTCATTTATAGGGTAAATCCTTATATGTCCGACTAAATTTTATCTCAATATCATATAATGTAACCATAAATGGAACTCCCAATGAAAGATGATAGGAAAGATGATCATCTTAGAGACTCAATAATAATTTTATTCCCAAAAAAAGATCTAATAGATCAATTAAATGAGTATTAGGAACCCTAAAATATATATAATGAAGGGATAGTTAAAAATCCCTATGAAAATTTTATATACTTGTATCCAAAGGTACACAGTTTGACATGTGAGGCTAAAATTTTTAGAAAAACCATGAACCCCCTTTAGAGTACCAACATAAGGTTCATTATTTCCCTTCACCTTTCACAAACTATGAACAAACCCATAAGCCTCCATAATATATTAAATTTTTAAAAAAATCCCGGTGATAGTTCAAATAAATATTTTAAATTAAAAAATGAAAAAAACTCAAATCATGTTATACTATGTTAGAACCTCTCCACAAAGAAACATTATATCCATATAAAATAATTCCATAAAACTCTATGTATAAGAAATGAACCCATTTCTCTCTCTTTATAATATAATTCTACAATTTATATATAAATTTGTATTAATTCATTCAAATAACATGGAAATGTATATAAATTCTATGAAGAACCTTTCTCTCAAAATAAAAAAACCATAGTAAAATATTAGTCATTGATAAATCTTGCTCTGAATCAAGGGATTCATAGATAATGACATGATAAATATTATAATGATAATTTCTAAGATTCGATATGTTTAAGAAATTATAAATTGTTGTCAAATGTGGTGGAAAGGACAAATGGTAAAACACATTTCCAACCTACAAACAATCTAAAAACCACCTGAAAATCATGGAGAAATATATCATTATTTCTCATGCTATCAGTGAACCAACTGAGATGGAAGATTAAAAAAGCACCTAGTCACCAACTAAAACATATAATTATATATGTCTAAAATAAGAATAATTTTTCTTCCAAAATACTTCCATAAAAATTATATGAGTAATTAAGAAAATTGTTTATGATGTATCTTAGACCTAACTCAGTGTTCCCAAGGATGCTTCATAAATCTCCTACAAAAAAATATGAGATATACATGGAAAATAATTAATGTGCTCAAAGTCACCCATTAAAATCAATCACTAGAAGTTATTGTCTTAGGAAATCGTAATCATTCAAAATATACCTCTCAAACTTCACCAAAGATGATAATAAATACACAAATAATTTCTCTAAGGATCTTTATAGATGGTTTTCTCCATATTTTTATTTCATATTATCTTCCATGAAAATTATATATGAGGATCTCATTAACTCCTAGATCCCTCTCTAAAATTCAATTATGAACCATGTATCCCAATTATAAAAAATAACAGTTTGGACTCTAATCAATTTAATAATAACAATCCCAAACATGCATCTAAAATTATATACATTTATTGTAACATGAAGGGGAGTAAATTGATCCAATTGGGATATCTGGTCACTCATAACCAATATAACATTCATCAATCATGTTGTATTTAGACACAGACCTTTTATATGTAGAAATATATAAAATCCCACTTCCAAGTAGCCATTATTTGAGTCTAAAACAAATTATAATGTTTTAATTGCTTGACATTGACTTGATAATATGTATAATGATAAAACCCATTTCACGAATACATCAACTAATACCTGGTCATAGTAATACATTGTGAATATCATAGAAAACTATTTTTTTACCATGGTTCACCACCCAGTTGGAATTCCGAAAATATACTATTATATCATTTCTCATTAGAAATGGTATAAAGTAACAATTTTATAATCAAAAGGAAACATCGAAGAAATATTAAATATAGGATATGGTATCCCCACAATAATTTGATTCCATAAATGAATGAAAATCATAACAATATTATTATTTTTGAAAAATCATCTTAAGAATTGTAGAGGTCAGCTAAACGATTGTTATAATAAACTTTATCACATCCTCCCAAACTCTGAAATCCAAATGATAAATGATATCCAAAGTAATATATTATTCATATGATTCATTCACGTCTTGGATTAGATGTTTTTATCAATTCATTAGCAACAAAATTCTACATATCAAGAGTGTATTTAATGTAGAAATAAAAGAAGTATAATAATCCATCCAAATCCTCTACTGAATGTTCAAATAAATTTTAGGGAATTTATATCTATTATTTTATAGACATAATAAATTTTACTGATTTCAAAAATGAAATAGATTTAATCTTAAGATAACACATCATACGAGATAGAAGTACATCAAAGGTCATAAAGATTATATCATATACCCTAATTAATATAGAACCATATGCTATCAAATAAGCACCCTATATATTAATATAGCTAAAAATGAACCAAATGATTCAAATAATACAAAATAGCCATTTCTATATTATGGACGAGTTATCATTTTAAAACAATTCATAACCCATATTAACTCATGAGATAAAATATGACATTTTAAATCATAAAATAACTTCACCCTTTCCTATGAAAGAGTTTCCATCAATGATTCTAATTTTGAGAAATATCAAATGAACCTATGGTGATTCAATGGTATTATTTAAAAGAACCAAATCTCAATAAAATTATTTGGGTTTCCCATGTCATAAACCCTATAACGATGTCATTTTTAACTACAACATTTTGTTCAATCACAGTGTATCCCATGAACATAACATCAAAAATTGAAAATTTTATATTTCAAAATATTTCATTAAATTTAGTAGTCTATCAATATTAATAAATATTTATTTAGGTGAAGTGCATATTAATTAATGGGTTTCTATTAAAACACAAATTCATCCTGAATAACCATCACGAAAGAAAATCAATAAACTGATAGAATATTTGTTTCTATAGGTTCATTAACTTAACCTGAATCCATGAAACGATACTCATAATATGCATAAATACTTCTAAAGTATGAATTTGTAATTCTAGATTCATTAATTACAAAATATTGGTAATGTGAAAAAATTTCCGTATTTTTTAACCACTTCACCCCTTTCAACTTGTAATAATGATCATCAATCTATTGTAATTAATGCATCATTTTTTCTGTAACAAGATAGTTTTTTCAATAATAAGAATAATTTAATAATATAACAGAAATAGTTAGTGAAAAAGTAATAGGCACAACCTACATTACATACCGAAGGAAATAAATCTATTCCACAATAAACCAACTAATTGAGTTTTAAACTGTTTCAATTTTTTAGGTTCTATATGGTAATATCGAATAGACACTACTAGAGTACTTGGTAAAAAATAAACCTAAAACTCTATTGCCTTATTGGAAGAAATCCATAACAATTAGATGTAATTGAATATAGAAACTTAAATATATATTTATATTGGGATCACCACTTCTTGATTTTCATTAATGATAAAAAACATTGATATTTCCATTCCCATGTCTAAAATTAATGGATAGTTTTAGTCAAGCTCGGGTCTCGTTCACCCTAACAAATGTCGACACACACTATCAAGTGTAAAAATAGAGATCCATGAATATAGATATCAATCTAGGACTTATGAGAGACTATATAACACATCTCAATAAATAAAATAAGATAATTATTGTTGAGAAGTACAATATTTCCCAATTAGTGAATATAGAATATAAAGAAAATGAACAAACATCAAAGACCTAACTGTCACTTAAATCAATGGGGAATGGTAATTTCATTCACATAATACATAAGAATAATAGTTATGTTTATAAAATTTTCAATTGGAGTCCCCATGAGCTAATGATATTAACCAATATAAAATAATACTATCAGTATAGATTATGCTTTTATAATGGGACCACCCATTATTGGAAAATCCACATATTCTTTTTTTTGAGAAACTTCCATAGAGGGAAGAAGACATATTCAATATTCTTATGGATAAAAGTTATTATGTATTGATTCATCGTATCATTACATTATATATTTTGGTTATAATATGTATGTTCCATTGTGATATGAAGAAAATATATGCAAGAACTTTTAAATGTTTCTAGAATGACCACATGTACAATAGATCCTAGATTTTTTAGTTCAAACCTTTCTAGAATTTATGACATTCCCACATTTATTGAATGTCAAAGACCACATCCATACATTATAGGAGGTATTGATGATGTATTATTCAAGAAACAAACATGAGGTCATCATGATGTGTTTTTTCATTTACTACATCCAATTGAACTTCTACATGGAGTAATATGTACTCCCATCAACCCAGACATACTAGCCATGTTAAGTCCATCCATTAAAAACATATCTCATATATCCATATAAGTCATGTTATTCATAATTAATAATTAAAATTAAATATCAGATAAATCCCCCATATCAAATATTAGTTTCTTTAACATCATATTTTTCACTACCTCTGGATAAAACTGAACCCATTTAGACATACAGTTTTCATAAAAAATCATGATTTTGAATCCTTACTAGTGGATGTGGAACTTTATATACCAATTCAATACTATTAATTTTTTAAAAATTTCGTTTTGAAATAGACTCTATCTTATTTACACTTTAAGAAATCATATTTTGTCATTATATCCTTGAAATATTTCGATCTCCATGAAGGTCCATCTGGAATGAAGGTATCACACATCACTATTATAGAATCTACCATTTTTATAAACCCAATAAATAGTCATTATATATTAAAAAAATAAAATTCAAGGTGAGGAAATTTATAGAATTGGTAATACTTTGGTTTATATTAATAATGTTCTCTAGTTGTATTTCATTCAGTATCCACAATATGAGACTAAAATGTATTGGGTGAAACGAATTATTCCATTGCATGAAAAACATTAAATACTATCATAATAAAAGTTTGGACGATTTGAGGGGTTTTATTTTATGTATCACAAGTAGATTCCTACTCCATCTTGTACAAAATCATTCATAACGTCATGATTCAATACAACAACAATACGGAAAAAATCATTAGAAGTCATAATAAGATAATATAACAACCTTCATCATTATTTCATTTTAAAATTGATTTCTTACATATATTACCACTTAATAACACTCAATAGATCAATAGTTTTAGATTATTGGGAAATTAGGGGCATTACATGGAATCTTAAAACATGAAATAAAACATATTTATTGAAAAATTATTTTCCATGACCACAACATTCGTTCGTATTTAACAATGAATGGGATATGCAGAATATGTTTATAAAAAGGGGTGAAATATAAATCCCATTATTATAATGAACATGTCATAAGATGAGGATAAAAATACATTTTTAGCAAGGCATGAAGTTACATGAATATAATTTCATTATATATAATGATGATCATAACATGGAAATATGGCAACAATATGAAACAAAACATCATAAAAAATTTGGTTCAGCTAAACCCTTGTCCCAACATTGGGGGAAAAGTCTTATAAAATAATCAGGTGAACCCATATCCCAATAGGACTTGTCATGATACTAACCATTAGCAAATGCATTAGATCACTGTCAATGAGCACCCACCATAGTCATTTCAATATAAGGCTTTAGTGTCCCTGATAGATCATATAAAATGGACTCATTTAATATCATTATTTATTCCATGATCAAGGAATGGGGAATACCTGTATTTATGTTGTATATCATCGAGTATATGTGTATTAAGGAAAATATCGTTAATAGAGGAATGGGTATTGTTTTCACTACATGAGGATTTTTTTGTAAAAACATAGTGTAATTTCAAAAGAATAACGACATCATATGGAAATTCCTAAAATGCGTTAATGCAAGAGAAAGGGGTACCTCATCATTTATACATGAAATAAATTGTAATAAGCTCATAGAACATAATATCCCAAAAAATAAAATTGAATTTAAATTGCATAATGTAAATGAAATGATGTAATGGGAAGGGGAGAGATATATACCTTATGGAATTAATACATGGTAACAGGTGTATATAATGGATCATGAATGGATTAATGAGAGTTAAAGAAATAGAATGTGTGGTAGTGGTGGTCAGCTCCATAGTGATGCTCATTCCTCATAGTTCTTCCATGGCCTTATGGTCATGGCCTTTGAATTCATCCCCCCACATCCTGAAAGGGGGATAGTCACTCGGGCCTGGGTTCCCCCTTTCTTTATCTCTTCTTAAATATCTGGAGACACTTCTTCTCTTCTCTTCCATCGACATCACCCCCAATATCCCATAATTTGTTTGGGGTTTCCATAATCTATCTCTATACAGTTGAGAGTACAATCATGCATAAAACCTACATAGCCACTCCCAATAGGATCTCTTTAGTTTGAATCGACCATCCATTGATGCCTTCAACTGATGTGTCTTTAATTTTTGGGGTCTAAAACATAAAAACAAATTGGGCTATTATACCCCCCAAAATCTTCATATCCATTTTGATAATAAAGAAGTACTCATCATTTCGTGGCCCAGTAAATAATTTTTTTGCAATGGTGCACAATTATTCCAATTTTAATGGCATTTCAACTTCCATTTGAGGTGTTATCCGTCAAGAGAACCAATCTGGGTAAGTTCCCCTCCCCTCCCACCTTTTTCATCTATTTCAAAACCCCTCATTGTTTTCGATGCTTGGAAACTCGATTGTTAGGTTCTTATGTTTTGGTAACCGATCTTGATTCCTTCTCCACCATATCTCTCAGTTCATCTCTGCAAAAATATATTTTTCTAAATCAACATTTGGGTTGTGTGTATTAAAATTGAAAATGAATACGAGATCAAATAGAGGGATTTTTTGGATTGATTTTTTCTCATCTTGTCATTATCTTGTTCATCTCCAGTAGGCTTTGAATAGTTCTATAGCGGATATAGATTATCTCCCACAGACACAGTTCATGAAGTTGAGGGAGCATGTATTGAAACTGTTAAATAATATGCATCAGGGATGTCTCTACCCTCACATACCAAAATAAGTTTTCTAGATCTGCCTTCTGGGGTCTTGGATCTTTAGGATCCAAGGATCTGAATCTAGGGACTCCATTAGGATTCCAAATCCTAGGTTTAGTCTAACTGAGATAGAAACATCGCTCTCTTGGTTCTAATACATTATATTCCCTTTCAAATCCTATAGATATCAAACCAATACTCCATTAGAACAAGTATTCTAGTCTAAAAAATGGATAGTATTAGGTGAACGATCAATGGGGATGGGAAACAATGTTTCATTGGAAGGACAAAAATTTTGATCAAACCCATGATGACCAATCTTATGAAAATGAGGCCTTCTTAGTTGAGTCACCCCAGTATCCCTTGGAGAATGAGGAGGATGATACACTAAACATTTTCTTTAATAATAGGCTGTCAAAAATAAAGGAAATGTTTATCGATTTTGGATACTATCCAATGAGTGTTTGGAGAAAGACCAAGACATAGAAAGATTATCCATACCAACCAAAACTGATGATTACTCTATCAGGTATCAAGGGTATTAAATATAGGGATCCATCCTAGACTTTTCAAGATGGAGATGAGTAGTAGGTTTATTGTGACAATTTTGAGAAGTTTAAAGGTGTGGGGCTTGAGGATCCTATCCAGTTGGTCGATCTAGTGCATCTGATAGTGTATTGAAGGAGGCATGGAAGGAGAATTATGACATGAGTCTTATCTTACACTAGGAGGAAATGATAGAGGATGGAAATTTTGATATTATATTTTCAAATGCGGAAGCAGATATAATTTAAGAGACTTCAATTCAACATTATCTTAATAAAGAGAAATCAGATTGGATCAAATAGTAAGGCATTATTTTGGCTCATGGAATCAATGAGGGGAAAATAAATGTGGAATATTACATTTAGACCTAGGATAGGTTGGCCTACCACTTCAAGGATATCATCAAAGATGATCTAGATGTAATGGTAACATCTATCTCATGGAGCATAAAAAAGTTGATTAATTCAAAAGATTTGAAGATTTTCTGTAATTGTTTGGTAATTTCATATGAGGTTTGAATTGTGTATGACATGTAATAGTTTTGGGTTTCTCAATTTCCCTCAAAAGTTATTTCATAAATAAAAATTTTCATTTAAAGATCGAAATAAAGATCTCATTATTTATAATTAAAATTGACAGTAACTGTAATATTTATGAACATATCCCCATATTTTCAATTGAAATTAAAATACATATTATAAAATTAGTTCTTGAAAAAAGAGGAGAGTGAAAGATCCCTTTCGGAATTTCATCATAGAATCGATAGAGGTAAGGGTAAAAATGGGGGAAGACAATTAATAACTCATTGAAATAAAATAAATTGGATAGTAAGGTAATTATTACAAATAAATTTCAATACAAGTAGTTGAAATTAAAAAAAATCAAAGAAGGTTCTTGAATTCAAAGGTGAGGCGAAGAATCCCTTAAGGAATTCTGGCATAGTAACAGCTTAGGGAATGTAAAAATGAGGAATGATAAATGATCACTCACTGAAATAAGATCAATTATATATTAGTTAATTTTTTATTTTATTATTAAACTATAACTATTTGAAATTAAAAACACTAATTTCAAAGATGGTTCTTGGATTGAAAGGAAGAGAGGAAGGTGAGAATCCCTTACTGGGATGTATGAATCCAAAGGCATGAGAGAGGCTTTTTTGGACCGTAGGGCACATTCATATGATAATAGAGAGAAGTGGGAAGATTTTTTTCAACCTTAAAATAGTTTTAGTGAAGAGAAATGTGATCTTTGTTGGGTTTATATTGTAATGGAGTAGTATTTCGTTATTATTTTGGTTTTGGACACTACATGATAAAATATTTAAAACCAAATACAATGTCATTATTAATTCCCCTGTTTTCAAGAAAAGGGGAGTGGTATAAATTAATTTTTAAGGATAATGGACAAATCTATTAAAATATTTCCCTTTCATATGTGGAGTTGATTCATACATTCAAGGAAGTTATTTTAAGAAACTAAAATTTATTATATGTTTTAGAGGATTCTCTATGTATTAATAAATAAATAAAATAAACATAAAATTATATTATTTTAATTTAATAACATATAATTGTTCGAATATTCATTTTATAGTATTTATTAAATCACTATTAAGCCATTAAAATGTCATAAAAAACACCATATATTTTTTCAGTATTTATTTTTTACCCAAAAATTTTATTTTCTCGGATAATTATAAAAAATACACCATTTGATAATTTAGAAGTCATGATTAAAAAATAAATATTAATATTATATAAATAATTTTCTAGGTTTGTGAATTTTCCCTTTTAAAACTAAAACAAGCGTTTTTTTTAAATTGACGGGTTATGGAAGAAATAGATTTTAATCCATAATAAGAATTACTTTTTACATCATAAAAATAAAATAAAAACTTATATTTAATAAATGTAATTTATTAATAATATTTTATTGGTATATTAATTATTTCAAAAATCTTTTAATTCCATAAAAATAGATTCCTAAATTAAATTTGAATATAAAAAAAATACTCTTTGTGCATTGAAATAATTTACAAAGTAAACCTTATTGAATGAAAGTGTATTCTTTATTCTATAAAAAAATAATGTACATAATAATAATGTTATATTCTTGTTACATATATTTTTATTACACCATAATACTCCCTTAGAGTAAGGTGTTCAATGGTGAGGCTTTCATGGGGTCTTTTAGTGAACATCATTTGGTTCGTGATCTCGATGAGCATGAACATCTCGTGTAAATGGTTTATTTAATGATTTAAATGTTGGAACTAGGTTTTATTGTTTATAAATCAAAAATCATAGAAATGATATCCCCCTTGCAAGATCTATTAAATGGGCTTCATTGGGAACGATCCTACTGGTCGAGGTTGTCACTTCCATTGTGACAAAAGAATTTTTTTAAAAACCTATATTTATAATAGTCATGTGATCACTATTGAATGACTATATGATCAGTGTTAATGATAATTAATGTTTTGTTAAATCCAATTTGATATAATAAATTGAAGAATTTCATGTGTCTTTGTTGACACTACTGAAGAAAACAACAAGGTCATGAGGATCAATGGGGATATTTAAAAATCCCAAGACATGGTTCGAAGGGTTCAAGGAATTTCAAATGATCCAAAAGACCTACGTGATATATCTACACAGTAGGTCCGTATGATAGTGCTATACGACATACCAGCATGTTAGATCTCTACAGCAGAATAATTTTTATGCCCCTACAAGGAGTACCTGTGCGGAGGACCTAGGTAGATAAATCTTCCTTCGATAATGCTCATCTATGCATATAAATAGAGCCCTTGGGTTCCCAATTTCAAGGACCAAAAAATATGAAAGACTCCATATTCCTCCCATTACATATCTTTTTTTCCAAGATTCCTCATATTGTCTCATGTAGCTCTATAAAACATGTGATTCGTGTTAATTATGAAGTATAAGCATGTTTTCAAAGAAATTTACATTTTTTTCAGAAGTTTTTTTCTCCTATCTAAAACAAATTCTTCAATAATTATTTATACATGCATGACACACCTACGTTCCACACATGCACGCCACACCCGCATGGCATACATGTGTGGTATACTTGTTCAGTACATCAATACGGGGTACCTATGAGGAATACCTACGCGAGGTACCTACATGGATGAGATTCGTATAAAGCCTACATACCAACTCACTTACCCTCTTAAAAAGCCATTCATCGAAGGGTATCTCCTTCCATGGTTCCCTTATCAGAAAGGGACTAAGCTGAAGCCTCCACCAAAACCTCATGACTTTTCAATCATTTGGGAAAGGAACATCAGTGTGTCTCTTATTTGTGTTTGTATCTCCAAAGTCATAGGGTTCCCACATTTCATTTATAATGTAGTTAGGATACATGGAATTTCTGTGGGTTTTGTATATCTACAATCACGTGGACCTTTCTCCCAGAATTAGTGGTGGGAAGTTCCTAGTATGGAGGAATATGGTTTGGGTTCTACCCTACCCTTTTCGTTTCTAAAACCAAGAACCTCAGGTAACTAGTAGGGATGGGACAATTTACACTTTCTTTTATATTTAAGCAAAGGATAAGTATCCTTCCCCTACTAGGATCAATTTTAGGGCAACCATTATGGCGTAATCCAAAAACGTTTTTTGTAGAAGGTAGCATCATTGTTCCTTCATTATTCTTTGGTGCCAAAGACCATAGGGGAGATGGATACATGGACCTTCATTAACCTTTCCCTCCCCTATTGGGCTTTTTCACCATGGGAGTCATCCTTGTGTAAGCCCCTAACCTTCGTTATTTCTTCTTTTCATTGGACCCTTGTCCAATGTGAAGCGAATCGAGGGAAGGCTTGTCGCCAACCATTCTTCCCAGTTCACCTCACCCTCTTCCATAGTCAACCTGCCCTCTTCTACCAGTGGAGGACGAAAATTTTGAATGTGCAAGTGCCTTTGTCAAATCTTCCACATCCTCTTTTCCTCACATGGAGCATGACTCACAGGGGATTAGAGATATTTAATTATTACATCATATGAAAAAACAACCATGACTGATGAACTACAATAAATATGATTCCCACCATAATTGGGATACATATGACACCTTCTCTGGGCTCATTCTCCCTGGATATCCGCTTGTAGAATCCAAGGATAATCCCCTTAATTGGGGCATCCTCCTTAGGAATAATCCTCAAATTAAACCCTCAAATCATTAAGTCATCCTTTTCAAGAAGTAAGCCCAACCTCATTTCTGTAAAAAGACTATACTATCTTATGAGACTTATCAGAATATGAGGGATTTGATTCCCATTTATATGGGATACATTGGAATCCTCCTTAAGGTTCAAACACAATTCATTAAATCAACCACATTCTCCTTGGTCCATATTCCAAAAAGGACATGATCCTACGTAGAAACCCATATTCTTTCCAATTTCATTTGGATACTTCAGCAAAAGTCCCACACATTGTTTTGGCTAAGCCCCTTCAACATAGATTTCCATACCACATGACATTAAACTGTACAGTTAGGTCTTTCTCACATGGCCTTAATAGGTATGTTGTGTCCCATTCAGTAGCACCAAACTATGAGAGTTCTAATTACTTTTAAAAGGATATGTAGTCAGCCTATTTTATGGGTACATTCCAAAGATCAAACAAAACCTTCATCTCCCTGGATGAATAAAAAATTCCACAGTGCCCCACCATGTGGAATAAAAACTAGTGTCATCATAACAATGATTAAACTAATCATTAAAAATTATATGAGAGGATACCATTAATGGAGAACCTTGAATACATACAAATATCTACATTGATGAAGAACATTGAATACATACTGATGATTATAAATTTTACACATGTTAATAAGTGATTACATATTCAAAGGGAAACATATCTAATGAATGTATAATTAATTTGGATTCATGAAAATATATTAAATTTATAAAGAGAGTCCAAGAGTATACAATAATTCCCCCAATAAGCGTGTGATGAGTCTAACCTCTTATCCTCTTGACCAATGTACATTCTTAAGTATCGTAAATTTTAAACATAACCAACACCTACCTTTGGAATGTAGGTCCCTTTTGGATAATGAATTGTTTGATGTTTTTATTCCATTAATAAATCAAATGGATATTGCTGGGAATCAGTGATTCTTAAAACTAGAAAACATGTTTCAAGGAGTAACGAAAAAAGAATGGTGAACCCAAAGTGAATCCTTAAAAAATTTAATAACATTACCCCCTTGTTAGGCCCCTATAAATAGATAAAGGAAGGCTAGACAGAGGAATCAATCATACATGTATCCATATAAAATGATGTTTCCTTAACAGAGTTTGTTGTTTTATTTGTTTTTCTTTAACTTCCATTCACTTAAAAATCAATATCATCAAGGAAATATCTGTGAAATTCCTAATCGATGTTCATACTGGACCCCCATCCATGGAAAGGAAGTCATCACCAAACTAACATATGCATCGTTAGGCCTTTAATGTTTTGTGAATGGAATATCTCCGGCAAGGTACAATCCCATCTTTGGAGGCTGCTCGACAGGCCCTCCAGGTCAATAACAATCATCGATCATCTGGCAGATGATGACCAATTAACAAGAAGTATATAGTTCCAATAGCCATCTTCAACCATTTCGGGTCCTTATTCTCAGAACACAACAATCAATAACTCCCACACTATTCATAGGGGGATAAATAGGCAAATTAATGCCTGAATTCATAAATGAAAGATTACTTACTAAAGACTCCCACAAGAAATCCCCGTCAACAAAATCACATGGTAGAGAACCCCCAACATAATGGGGGTGTTTTCATCGGACGTTCGGCCCCAGTCCAGACATGCAAGACAAACCACCGAGAACAATGTCTTCTCAACAGGGACCAAGTACATACCTCTTCCCCTTCTGGAGAATCCCATCTTGTTAACATGATGGCAAAAAATGAGCCGGGACATACACCAGTCTATCCGAAATTTTCATCTTAGCAGGCCCATCTAGATGAAACCCCCTAATCCCACAAAAAAAATATAGTGTTGTACAGTGAAGAAGAACATACACCTTCTTCAAAGTTATTATCCAGTTAGCTGGCTCATCATACTACATTTAAAGAATCCTTCCAATCTAATGTGGTGGAAACTGGTAAACATGAACAAACACCTATTTACAATCACCATTTCTCCCAGTAGTCTTGTTTTCCAGCATTGAATAATGTCTGTCATCCATACTTGATGGGAAACAGTCTGCATGCACATACACCTACCAATGTTCATAAAATCTACCAATAGTTTCATATGGTAGAACCTAGAGAAGTCTTTCGGAAAGCTCTAATGGAAAATTTGGGGCATACCCATCTCTCTACCGCCATGCATGAGTACTATTAGAACCCATTGATAGAAAAAGGGTTATAAGAGTAGGCACATACACCTACTCCAGATATAGAATGGAACTATATTCCTATTCCGGTCGTTGAAGTCACAAAACATATCTTATCTAAGGAAAAAGGGAAGACACAAATCCCAACCCATATTCCTGATGCATTCTAGGATATTATAACAACTACGTCAGTAGTACTAGGGGAACATTCAAATAAATATGTCCCCACATAAGGGATGATACATTATAATGCCATCATGGAACATATACACACCTCTGTTTCCATTAATGAGGGTCATGGGGAAAAATTCCCATATCATAAGGACAACAAGATCGGGAACATACACCATTTCCAATTAACGGTAATCAGTCTATTCTGGTAACCAATCTAAGGCAGGCACATATACATTCCCATGATAACAACTTTTCCATGAAGCATCCCCAACTATGTATATGAGAACATCCAATAAAAAAGTCTGGTCAATCATTGTTGGAAGATCAAGATTCAAGATATGATTTGGATCCTCTTAATGCTAGAGTTCTTGAATCCCTTATACATTTATCTCTTGAAGATCAAGATCATATCCTCTCATTTCCAAATTATGAGAGTGGTAGTAGTAATTATGAAGTTCCTTAATGGATACATCATAATAAAGGATTAATTCATGATAATTCGGTCAATCTAGTACACATATCTCCTGATAAGATCCACAAAAACACTCTGTGTGCCAATAAGACCAAGGAGCCAGATGATTTATCCCATAATGTTTTCCACCATGGTGATCCTCTGCATGATGGAATTTTCTCTGAAAGTCTTCTCCGTAGTAGTATTTCGCATTGTCAGGAAAACTCTATAATTGAAAATGTAGGAATTAGAAATCCCTCATATCTCAAAGCACATGAAATCAAAAGGCATGTCATGTGTGATGCATTGTCATTGATAGGTGAAACACATTCTCAACCAGAAGACATCCTATGGGAATGGTCATTCTCCAAACCTCCCTGGGGCCATTTGTCTTCTAATACAAAGAATCCATTTTGTTCATACCAAGTGGATAAACCTTTAGTGAATGATTATAAAGATGTGTTAAAAATGAGGAAACAATTGTCTAAGGGATATATACAAGTCATGTTCTGGCCTTTGGAAAATTCTTTGTATAAAATTCCTAATTTGATTGAAGAAGATTACATTCATGATATCCTCATCAACCTATGGAAGAAACTTCATCATTTGAAAACCAATGTATTACCATATGATGAATATCAAATTCATGTAAAAGTAATAGAAGGGTTGCAATGCCCAATTAACATAGCGTCTCTCTCATTTTCCCAACATCCAATGGTATAAAAATAAGAGAGAATCCTTCAGCATACAAGCCTCAATGATCTAAAAAGGATACACCAGTTAATTTTGGATTCCCTGTATTATTATCATATAAAAGGAGGGGGTGAACATCTAATATTTCAATTAATTACACTCCAAAATCAGAAAATTCATCCAATAGTGGTCTCATGCAATTTTATTGCCCGTGGTCAGCCATAATCAATATATTTTGTATGTAATCGAATGTACTCTCAAGAAAATTCCTCAACCAGCTCTCATCAGAGTCGGTCCCAATGAAAAGAAGTTTTTGAGTTACTTTTACGTCAAGCATCTTAGAATCATTAGTAGGAATCCATCATAGAGTATTCTAGGATTTGGAGAATGAAAATGTCTGAAATAGAAAAGTGGTCATCCAAAATAGGTGATTTGAGTGGATGTCCGATAATTCATCCAGCTAATATCCAAACCAAAATTCAAAATATAAGATGAGAAGTTTCATGAATTTCAGCCATATCTATTCATGAATCTCCCAATCTTTCTAGGTTGAGGGATCATTTAATTCATCCTTCAAATTCATTAATCAATTTTCGAAGATTTGTAGAAGAATAATAGGAACATCCCCAGCCTATAGGGATGGGGGTTTTCACACCTGTAATCATCTCCTCAATGGATGTCTATTTTCTCCAGATTAAGGAAGTAGTGATAAGGAAAGCGTACAACTGAACTATCCAAGGATTCCATTTGGGTTACTGTCTACCAAATTGTTCCTAGGGATTCTTCATCATGGATAATATGGTCTTCTGGAATATACAGAGGGAGATGATCTTACAATAATACTAACAGAATTCCATCGAGGCATTATTCGTCATTGAATATCATTAGTACCTATTGGAGAAGATCTTCCAAAAATTACTCCAGTTCAGGGAAATCATAATATGATGTTCTTTTCCATAATACGGTACACACTTAGGCAAATTAAGAATGATTGTTTACCTAAAATTAGAGGCTTACCCTGAATCTAGGTATTCCTTCAAATAACCAACTCCCACACCTCCGAAAGGAATCCAACAAGGGGGAAAGAAAATAGTCATATTTCATATCACTTTTCCACTGGATAAGGTCAGTCTCATTTGATTGAAGATAGAGTTTCACATCATGAAGAGAAAATAAATGAGTCTAAAAGACTCACTATAGAGTTACTTTGAAGTAGAATTTTGGCCAAATGTACTCCCTATGTAGGTCCTCAACATGAACATCTTGTAGGAGCTCATCAGCAAATATTATTTGTAGTAACAAAAAATGTGGATAATGAATTTCCTCTACTAGGTACACCGTCATGGAAGGATCAGACATATCCTGATAGGAATGTTCTTGTTTGTTATTCAAGGAAAATATCAGCACCACCATCATTGGTTTTTGCAGCCATTGCACTAACTCAAGCTCCAGTTGCAATACCTTCATAGGGTCCAACACATCTAGATGTTCCACAAATTCTTATGAATAAATTTGAGGCATTAACCCCTCAATTGGAAGCTATGGAGGAACGACGTGTACAAGTTCATCTGGAAAAGTGACCTTACCCTGAATGGGTGGATGAAATTCCTCCCCAAACAAGTTTTATGAATACCACATTCCCAATATTCAATGGTTCAGGAGATCCAGAAAAAAAATCAACACATTTTGTTTCACATTGTGATCCAATGATTGGAACTACTCAACAACAAGAAGCTATCATGCTTAGGTGTTTTGTGTAGTCATTACATGGACCATTTTTTCTGGTATAAAAGTATATAATCTCAATCAATTTCTATATGGGGAGATCACCCTCAAAAATTCCTACTCCAATTTATCTCAACACTACCAAAGATGATAGTTTTTTATCCTACCAATTATAAAAAAAGTAGAACAAAGTATTCTCATATTTCATTGAATGATTGAAATTATTAACATATTCTTCATGTCTAGAACACTCTCAAGAAGAATTGCTGCCAACATGTGTGGAAAATCTACATCATGAATTACACACAACATTGATCCCTGTGAAATACATAGGAGGGTTTCGAGACCTTACATCAATTGATCAACATATAAAAGACTCTATTATAGAAACTATGCCTACAAATTATGTACATCCATTCACTTTGGGGAGGAGGATAGTAATGAAAAAACCTTATATGTTTACACTCAATTAGGAACTTGTACCTGGTTCTACTTCTATATAGTCATCATACCAAAGGGATAGGCTTCCTAAGAATCGGTATAAATGACCTCCTTGTCAACATGATCACAGAAATCAAAGGCAAAAAAACCTTGAGGAATTAATGAACAATTTTATTTGTTCTATATTGAACAAGTTCCGTGTACATCTTAACATTCAAAAACAATTTGTTTCATTTTCCAAGGACGAAGAAAGAAAGTAAATAAGGGGATGATGATAATCCGAATTACTGAACCTTTTACTAGATGTTAGGGAATTTCATTTGTGAATGTTTTGTTTTCATGGACGTTCTGCAAAAGATGGTTAAATCTAGAAAATTAAAACTGAAAAGTTCACCAGCTCATGTATCATTTGTTAGTTCTACCGATCCAGAAGAAGATGGTGAGTGGTAGGAAGTAAAATGTAAAAATCTAAAAAAATATAATTATTGGATGATCAAGAAAATGATTAACCAAACTCATGAAATTTTACAAACACAGTAGAAACAACTGATTGTGTCCTCTGCCTCTACTACCTTAGAAATACCATCTTCATCAAAAGGGAATTCCTCAATGAAGTGATGGGATTATAAGGAAAAATAGAATTAAAAAAAATGAGCTCACGTTATGTAAATGTTTTCCTTGACCCTGTATTATTTCATTCCATCTATTTCAAAAGCATGGGCACCACCCCCCAAACTACACAAACCGAATTAACCCATCAAGAATAATCTTTTTCAGATGAAGAATTTATCTATGGTATTGTTATCTTTATCTATTTAACAGATCCTTATGTCAAGGGTGATTCTGATTAAAATGAGCCGAAATTCTTTATACATAATTGGGAAACCAGAGGAAGAGTCTACGGTTGAGGATACAAGGGAAGAAATGGGAATTATAGAAACCACTATTTTAACTCTACCCCTACTCGAACCATATATGTAGAAGAAACTCATGGACGAGACCTTCGTCGAGCTCAATAGGAACAAGGAGATTATTCCATTAAAGATAGGTTCATTTCTTACACAATTGTTTTGGAGGACCAATTAGAAGTCATATTGTCTTCATCTCTTCATGTGAATAGATTTATTCAGTCTAATCTACGAAAGGTAGGAGTATTTCTAGATTTTACATCTCCATAGAATACATCTACATCATAAGAATCAACTTCTAAAGCACCATCACAACCACATCTGCATGCTGGGAAACATAGACCTTTAGACCAAAATTATGATGTCCTGAAACAACTAGACCATGTACCATCCATTTTATCAATTCCGTATGCTTTGAACCTATCAAAATATATTCAGGAAGCACTCACTGAGGCTTTTTAAAGTCCCCAAAAGTTTGAAATTGATTTTTCTACTACTGAGGTTTACCATATAGAGAATGGTCCTACAGAATTTCATGCATTCATATCTTTTACAAATGAATATGATGGTGATGTTGTACATGGACTTATTAAACCTGTGTATTTTTCTGGAAAATTTAATGATGTAAAAATTTGGTGAACCATCATTGATAATAGCTCCAGAGTCAACCTAATTCCTGTTTGTACACATTAACAATTGGGCCTAACTAAATCTGACGTATCTTCTTAAACATTAATATTGCTAGATTTTGATATGAATGAGCAAGAACCTATGGGAGAAATTAAAATCAGAACTCAGTTTCGAGATCCTGTGTCTCATTTAGATTTCATGGTTGTATGTTTGGACACAACCTTAAATATTCTACATAGAAGGCCTTGGCTACATTAACATGAAGTCATACCTTCGTCATACCAGTAATGTCTTAAGTACTATTTCATGGGTCGAATTAGGACATTGTATAGTGATAAGGAACTATTCAAAACATGTGAATATCAATACATTGAGGTATTGTTTTATCTCACAAAAAGAATGAATCATATAACAAAACGAAATAACCAGATTCAATGCTTTGAATGGACTAGAAAAGATCCAAGAAAATCCATTCATACATTTCAGTAATGATTATGTGTTACCTATTAAACAAATTGAAAAGGTTAAACCAAATGTAGTCCCTCATCCAATAACTTCTATAATGTTAATTGCTGCAATTGAATGTGACAACATGGGATAAACTATTGATCCCCCAAGCAATCATGGAAGACTAAATAAAGATATTTTGATTTCATCTGATGAACTACAACAATCCTCTCCTTCATCAATTAGAGTAAAATAAATTTTAGTAATTATAAAGGAAAAAAATATATTGATTCTCAATTCATCATTCCGAATTTATTACCAAAGGAATACCCTTCATCATCAGTAGGGTGAGATATGGTGGCCTCTTCTACATGATATTCAATTACTGACTCCCCCTCTATCGTTAAGAGTTTTTCCTTGTCAGCTACTATGAAATAGAAACAGAAGAGGTAACACATAATGATGAAGAAGAGGAAGATCTTGGGGATTCTATTCCAGCAATTGAGTAATTTGTCTCTACTATTGTGGATATGCTCTGAGAAATAAATCTTGGTAAAGAAGAAGATCCACGCCCCACTCTAATTAGTGTGTTCATGACCTCTGTAGAGAAAGAGATGTATACTTAATTTTTAAAGAAACAACGAGATATATATTCTTGTAATTATACATAAATTCTAAGACATAATCCTGATGTATCCACCCATCATTTGAGTTTTCCAGGAGAACATTGGGGATTCATGTAAGAAGAAAGAAGAATACACCCAACTCATGCCTCTAAAATTGTAGCTGAAGTGAATAATATTATGATGGCGATCTTTTTTAGGGATGTTCAATATCCCAAATGGCTGGACAACATTTTCCCAATGAAAATGAAGAATGGGAAAATTCTATTTTTCATTGATTTCAAAGATCTTAGTCACAATTCTCCTAAATATGATTTTCCAGTTCTGATTATAGAGATTTAAATTGATGCAACGCCTAGTTATGATGAACCTTCATTCATGGATGGATAATCTGGGAATAATAAAATTTTTATGGCCATGAGGATAAAGAATATACAGATTTCATATCCCTTCAAGGTGAGTTTTTTTATCGAGTAATACCCTTTGGATTAATGAATAAATGTGCAACATGCCAGCGTCCCATGCACCATATCATAAAACCATTTTTAGGGATGTTTTTTGAAAGATATTTGGATGATTTGGTGGTAAAATCCATACAGTGTTCCAATCACATGGCTTATTTGGAGACAATATTCCATAAACATCAACAATATAGTTTGATGATAAACCCCTTGAAATGTGCTTTTGGTGTAACCTCAAGAAATTTACATGGCTTCGTTGTACACTATTGTCGCATTGAAGTTGATCCTCAGAAAACAAAATCAATCCTTGGTATGTCACCTCCTCAAAATTTTAATGAATTTAGAGGACTCCAAGGACTCTTGGACTATATTAGGAACATTATCACCAATTTAGATGGACAATTTTTACACTTCACCAGATTACTAATGAAGGGTGTCACCTTCTAATGGACCCAAGACTTTCAAGATGCATTTGATTCCCTTATAAAAAATCTCTTGATTCCACTAGTATTGATGCCACCTGTTGAAGGAAGGACACTTTTTCTTAATGTGACATCTTTATAGCAATCAATGGGTGACTTCCTTGGTAAAAATAATGATGATGGGTATAAAAACAACCTTCACTATCTCATTCAAAATATTCTTGATGCAGAAACATGGTATTTAAGTATTTAAAAGTGATGCCTTGTATTAATCATTGTAGTTCGGAAATTTAGGCACTACCTGCAACATCATGAGGTCCAATTGGTATCTCACAAAAATCCACTCAAATTTATCATATGTCATTCTTTGTTTATAGGGAGGATGGCAGGGTGGGAAGTTATATTGCAACTATTTGATATCCATCTTGTGCCTCATAAGGAAATAAAAGGCCAAGCTCTATCCTATGTCCTTTTTGAGCATCCATCTGCAAAAGAAATATCATTAAATACTAAACTACATGAGGAAGAAGTACTCTCTATTTTGGATAATTACCAAACAAGGAAAATATACATTGATGGTGCTTCCAAAAGTACAACATGGAAGTGATTGGAAAACCCTAAACTCAAAATTGTTGGGTTAGGAATTGTCATTATTTCCCTAGAAAAGGAAGTTTTCCCTCATTCCTTCTTGTTTTCAAAATATGGAACCAATAATGATGTGGAGTATTAAGCTCTCATTGTAGGTTTGGAATTAATACTTAGGTGAAAATGAATCACTTGAAGGTAAAATATGATTCAGTGTTGGAAATCAAGCAAATCCCTAGAGAATATTTTATCATGAAAGAAGAGTTAATCCCTTTATGTGATTATGTCAGGGGGTTAATGGCTGAATTTCCCTCGGAGCTGACATTGTATTATGTCCCGTGATCAAAAAAAATCCCAAGTAGTTGCACAAGAAAATGTAGGAACAACCTTGGATGTTCCCAATCAGTGTGATAAAGTCATTAGCATAGCCCATCGTCGTGTGGTCTCACCTTTTTTCAAATTAGAATGGTTTGAATTAATGAAATTAGCCCTATTATTGACCCATATGGTCATGCCATGGGACAGAGAACATCCATCATGAAATATCTACATAATGGAGTACTTCCATCGAATAGGGATGAAAAAAATAGATTTTGCGATGAGTAGCCATTTTTACTCTTTATGATAGTTCAGACAACCAAAAGATTCTCTACAACATAGGATTCGATGGAATTATCTTTAGATGTATTGATGGAGAAGAGACTGAAACTATCATAAATGAAGTACATTTCGGATCATGTGGTGCCCACTGGTCTAGGCACAAACTCTCTAATCAGATCTGAAGGCTTGGATACTTCTTTTTTTTACAATGACACAGGATTGCACAAAATTCACTACGAAATTTCATCCCTTTCAAGGGAATTAAAACTTCATTCATCAACCCTTGGAGTTTCTACATATAGCTAAATACTCTTGGACATTTTCCAAATGGGGAATGAATGTATTATGGCCTCATACTCCATCCATTTCTTTGTAGTTCAAGTATATTCTTACTACTACCGACATTTGCGTTACATGGGCTGCAGCAATACCTCTGAAAGAAGTTGGACCCAAAAGCATTGTTAGTTTTTTCAAAACTAAAATCATCACTATATTTGGTGTCCCTCATACTATTTTGATAGATAATAGCACCAATTGATTTTCAATTGAGGTAAAGAAGTAATAATAGGGTCATAATATCTTATCCAACCATTCATCTCACTCTCATGCGACAGTCAATGTACATATAGAGGCTTTCAATAAGACCATGTGAAATATACTACAGAAGACGATGGATAAAGATAATAAATCATGTCCTGATAAAATTGCCAATGCTTTATGGGAATATCAGACCACTACCCGTACTACCACCTAACCAACTTATTATTCATTGGTATGTGGAATAGAATCACTTTTTACAATTGAAATGCAATTGCCTACAATAAAAGATGAAATCTTTGATCAGTTGTCTACATATGAGAGGTATCAGAAATGGTTCAATGAGATAGAATGATTAGAAGAGATAATATTTCATACTTTTTATCACTTGTAAGTCTATGAAAACATAATAGTACGTGATTTTAACAAGAAGGACCACCTCAGTTGATTTCTTCAAGGAGAATTGGTATTGGTCCTTAGAAATCCTATGATACCAGGGAAGAAACACCTAAAGCATAATCCAAAGTGGGTAGTACCTTATTCCATACATAAGGTCTATTCAAATGGATATTATTCTTAAATCTAAATGGATGGAGAGCTTATTAAAATACCAACAAATGAGATATTCTTAAATAAATACATTATGTAGTTGTATAAATCGTCTTCACTATAAGACTTAAAACTACATGGTACAATGTCCTTGTTACAAGACTAAAAACTGCACAGCCCTCATGTCCTTGCTACAAGACTAAAAACTACACAACACTCATGGTCCTAGCTGCTAGAATAAAAACTACATAGTACAATATCCTAGTTGTAAGAATTTAAAATGCATAACAACAATAAGATCCCTTGTTGACTGACATTAAACTATGTAACATCATAATTTCCTCATTGCATGACATAATACTGTATGGATAACGTTTTCCCTAGTTTACATTTGAAACATAAATAGTCAGTCATCAATGACATCATCAATAATCCTTTGTAGCATATGAGTCCCTATATTTCATATGTCTGAGTCAAATCTACATAGAGACCTTATTTCAAGAACTATGTATGGCTTGATTCTCATTTTAAATGAGATACGTAGAGATGAATAAATCACCACTTTTCGGCTCAGCTGTAATCAAAAAATCTTCTTATTCTCTTCAATGCTCATATATATGATTTATATATATATATAGTGCATTTCGTTATGATATATGATTTGGTCCTTATACTAGTTAATGTATTAAGATTTACCATTCTCTCAGAACATGTCAAAATCCCCCTTTCTTCATGTCAATCCTTATTGTTATGAGTTGTGATTGTTTAGAGAACTATGTACGGCTTAATTCTCCTCTATTTGAAATATGTATGATGCCCAGAACTCCAATCAGGGGCACAAACATGATCAAATAAAAACTTTATTCTCTGTAAAAGAAGAAAACCTGCATAGGTAATGTTGTAAGAACCAAATATGGCTTGATTATTTCCCTTATCAAGACATGTAGTGACACTTTTGTTTTATCCCTAAGTCCAGCTACAAAGTGTATTTCTTTTCACATTGCTTAATCTTTTCCTTACTGCATGGTGTTAACATACATGGAAATCTAACACCCATATTCTCCACTTGTTTCACCCTTGTTTTATAGAAGAAACCCTTACTTCTCCTTGTTACTCACACTGAGAATAGATTAAATGGTCTTAGGAATTGGGTAAAAGGATTATTTTTATAAATATGGTGTCCCAATTTGTTGTGGAATTAATTATGTCCTCACTACATGACCTAAAATGGAACAGTATAATGTTCACATCGGATGACATAAAAATGTACATCATAAAATTAATTCAAAGGAAACAAAGACATTCTCCATTTTACATATGAGTCAGATCAATGTAAATGTCATCAAACACATGGCCTATATTGGTTCAAATATTTCTCATACGCATTAGGGACAAACACCTTTCATATTCCACACTCATAATCTTGAATTTGTCCAGATATTTATAATCTTTCTTATCGATTCTGGTGGCTGAGTTTCTAATACCTTACAACTCTTTTCCCTGACTAAGCTGCTCGTACCCTATGTTGGCATTGCATAATTTTCCTACATAATGTGTCTATGAGATAGAAGATTCAACTATTTTTCTAGGAATCATATTCCCTTGTTGGCCATTCATAATAAAACCCCTATAATGGGTTTTTCAAATAATGGTAACTTCATCCTTTTTTATAGTATATTTGTCCCCTTCAAACATTCATGATAATATAAAAAAACATTCATTCATGTATACTTATCTCATTACCTTTCTCCCAATCTATTTGTGTTTAAGACCATAGTTTACACATTTCCCTTACCATGTGTTCACAAATATATGAAATAAACTTCAAATCACTTTGTCGCATGTCAAATACAATTTCCTTCTCCTATCTTAGTTGTATGACCTAAAACTACAAGACACCACAACTCCTACATTTTTGTCATACATTCGTAGGAATCCTTTTTTTATTCATTTTAAATACTATTTCGAAATACACCCTCTATATTCAGATTCCTTTTCCCCATAACACAAACACCATGTTTTGAAAATTTGAATCTTTATAAGATTTCTTTACATTTAGAAAAAAAAATGTCAAATGTGAAAGAGCTCCTTTTCTTGACTAGGCAGCATGTTCCGTTAGGTGTCCTTGAATGAGTGGCCTACATAATGGGACTATCAGTTAAAAGGTTACACAAGTTGGTTATGAATCATATTCCCCAGTTGTCCCTGCATAACACAACCCTTATAATGGTT
This sequence comes from Viscum album, assembly GCA_963277665.1. NCBI lineage: Eukaryota > Viridiplantae > Streptophyta > Magnoliopsida > Santalales > Viscaceae > Viscum > Viscum album. Next base: position 1,389,272,543 of record OY728125.1, on the reverse strand, counting down.
TTGTCAAATAATGGTAACTTTGTTCTTGGAAAAGAATTTTATCTAATTCATTTAGCCCTTTTCCCATATCATTCCGTGGATTCATAAATTTTTAAATCGAATTTTATTATTTTCCATTCCATACTGAGATATGGAAGTATATTTCTTAACAAATTAACAAGAAATTAGAAGAGTATTAAACCTTTTGTTAGAGCTAATAACCTTAAATTAAATCCACACAATGTCCTCGCTGCATGAATTAAAACTACACATTACCAATATTATCACTGCATGACTTAAATCTAAATAGTACATATGTCCTTACTACCTGACTAAAAACTAAAGAGTGTTCATGCGCCAAATTTGTGTAGAGATGGGTTTTCTATACAAGATATATGTCGATACAAAATAGCCCTTTCAATCATAAAATTTATTTCCTTGAAAATAACCACCCACTGTGGTATTGAGTCACCAAAATCATATTTACCCCAATCTATTAGAAGAAAAATGTTAAATTCATATGTAGATCTTCTACTTGACTATGATGCACATGCCCTTAGGTGGATTTGCATAAGTTATCTACACAACAGGATTGTCGTCCAAAACATTCCACTATTTCACTATATAGAATATTCCCCAATTGGCCCTACATAACACAACCCCCACAATAGTTTAGTCAAATAATGGTTACATCATTTTTGTAATAAGACTCACCCATTTGTTGATACAAGTATTAAATTTAGTGAGAAAAAAAATCATGGTGCATGATTCCCCTTGGAAATATTCAAATAATACTAAAACAATTCGTAGCCACATAGCCTTGTTGGGGGTTTATTTTCAAATTTTTTGGTCAAATCTATTCGAACATAAATACCAGCCCTTTATTGTCCAATATTCATGACTCTAAACTACCAATAACAAAAAACATGATACTCATTAAATCAAGAACCTACAAAGTTCACTCTAAAAAAAGTTGAGTTGAGCTCATTAAATGTACATTTTTTATTATTTAGGTAATATTGAGACATAAAAAGTCAAAATATATGAAATTTGTGGGGTTGTCCATGTAACCCTTGAAAAAATAAAATTATGCTCATTAGGTCCATTGGCTTAATAAAAAATATTTATGAGCTCCCCATTCCTGTCATTATAATCATATTTTCTAACATGAACGTTTAATGATTAAAAAAGATGGGTTATCATCATTATTACCTTTAATATTCCAAATATGGAAAATTGGAATGAAGATGCATATGATTGGATACAAGAAATCCTTTACATTTATATGGAATCAGATGGACATCCACATAATGAAGCCTCTCTATCATGCGTCCAAATATAATCTCAACATGACTCCACATTCATTGTACAACTTCATAATCCTTACCAGCTGCCTTTTAAAGATGAGATAACTGAGCAACTCCATCCTTCTTAGCCTGATGAGGTGCTTCCTTAGTAGTTGAAATGGTATTTATCCCTTCTAATTGAGTTTTCATTATTTTAGATTCAATTACTCATGTTGTTTAAGAACATAATACAGTTTTTTTGAAGATATAACTACTCCTTCATGGCATATTTGATTTTTTGGATAATTTCAATCGATTTCGTGTTATGATTTTCCTCTGTCTCAACTATTACAGCTTTATTGACCTCGATATTGATTAGCCATTTTGCCTCTTTAAAATCATGTCACATCTTATGCTGCTTCTCTTATCGGCGAATAATCTATTCCATAGCATACTAGACTGGTTGATAATTAAATCCACTAAATCCCAATATGGAAAATAATACTGGGAGTATGGAAAAATGGGGAAGCAGTTCATCTAAAGGTATCTCCGAAATTTTTCTCCAGATATGTCGCCATGTCTTCTAACGTGACATGACAATATAAAAGTGCATCTCTAAGTCTAAATCTTATTCACTACCATGAGGAAAAATGTACTCTAGAAACAAATAACATAAAGAGATACCTCATTCTACTTCTCTTGGAATAGAAGAAGCTTCACCTTCTGATCTGAGAGCTGATAACCCTAATTGATAAATCAATGTCACTGTCAGTTTCAAATAGATAAAACAGATATGATTTAGACAGCTGATTATATTTATCCAATAATAAGTCTGCTACTCGATTGGATTAATCCTCTATAGTCTTAGCTTCAATGATTTGAGTAGATGTTTCTTGAGAAGGGGCATTCCCTTGAGTATGCTTAGTTATTATATTTTATAGTTCTGGAGCATCTATTGATGGAGGATTGTCTAGAGGTATTTCTATAGTTCCAATAGAAGGATAGACTGGAATACCTTATTCATGAAGATCCTTTGTAATATTTTATTCTTATAAAGCTACATACGGTGAACATTTATGTAAAGAATCATGTAAAGAAGAGAAATTGTTTCTAGAAAATGATAGAATAAGGACTTACGCCCTTGCAATTCCTTTTGAAAATTCCCAATCTCCTTGATGTAACCTGAAATGTCAATAGTTTAATTAAGGGATTAAATCATTTCTATGTATTCGAAATAGAATGTTATAGAATCCTCACAATTTAAGGTATCCAAAAAGTATTGTTTGATGCACAAATTGTCTCCATTGACAATATGTTCTTTTGGATATTTATTTGGGACAGCAGCATCAGGTCTTTCTAGGATTGTTCCAACATCAGTATTTATCTCAGTTTCCGAAGCTTTCCATCGGGGCGCGTGCGCGCATCCGTCACTCAGGGGAGGACGCACGGCTTGTTTCCCCACATTACCTCATTCCAATGGCGAGTGGCATTCATTCCTTATTCAGGGACACCTGCTCCTTGATCGAGACTGGGAAGATGGAATGTCAGTTCTTCCTTCCATGGATTCCTCCTCGAAGCTCGTCACCTAGTTCGGGTTTCCCTCATAGATTTAACACGTATTCATGATTCTCGTTCCCTGTGTGATATCATCATGGACACCAGTTAATTACGCTTCTTCCGTCGAGATGCTCTAAGGGGTCTAGTCAGGGCAGCAACCATTGGTATGAGATTGGTCATGTTGAGGTGTCGTTGGCGCATCCTGATGCTAGAGGATTGGCATGTCTGTCTTTTGTCCCTTATTATTGGGCTTCTCAAGGGCGCAGAACCCCGAGGAATCCCTCATCAAACATGGGGAATTGCATTCCATAAGAATGTATCTGAGGTTTTCCTTAGCTATCCATGTTTAACACGGTGTATGCGGCAAGTTAAACGTATAGTGGGGATAGATCAGATTGATTGGAACACTGAGAGTGGATAAAATAAAATAACCCCCTGAAAGGAACTCCAAAGTTGGGACTAGCATGTGGGTGCCTCCCCAGATACAGTTTAGTGGAATGAGTTGGCTTGATCTCACTGAGATGTGGCAGCCCAGGTAAGAATATGGATGGTTGATGAAGTGAAGAGGGGATGGTGCCTCATTGAGGCTTCCAACGTATCCCCGTCGTAGGGAATCAAAGTCCGTGTAGTTCGGGTATATAGTTTAACGTCATGCGGGATGGGGACATTTGGGGATTACGCTATGAGGAGTCCCACAATGATGGATGTGGGGCTTATGCTCTAAGGAGGCCCACAATGATGGATATGGGGCTTACGCTCTGAGGCGGCCCACAATGATGGATATGTGGCTTATTCTCTGAGGCGGTCCACAATGATGGATATGGGGCTTATGCTCTAATGTGGACTACAATGATGGATATGGGGCTTACGCTCGGAGGCATCCCATAGAGTTAACGAACCGATGCGAAGGGGTAGGAACGACTGAGTGGTGGGATCGATCCTTATGGAGGCTTCCTACGCACCGTGCCTTAGCACGGATCAATGTCCACGTAGTTCGTGTAGTTCAGTTTAATGTAATGCTGGATGGGAGCATACAATTTAACATCATGCGGGATGACATACAGTTTAACGTCATGCAGGATGGGGGCATCTGGGGCTTATGCTTTGAGGTGGCCCATGGTGCTGGCGAACTAATGTGAAGGGGGTCGGAATGACCCATTGGTGGGCTTGAACCTCATTGAGGCTTCCTACGTATCGTGCCTTAGCACAGATCAAAGTCCTCGTAGTTCGCTGGGATGGGGCTTACGCTGTGAGGCAGCCCATAAGAGGATGTCGTGGTCGATGCTCACTCTAGTCCCACGTTATTCATGCTCGTTGTGAGAACCAAGAGGCAACCGGGACTGGACGATCACATCATTAATGGTGCGTCTGTGGGAAGTGGAGAGGGGCTTACGTGTTGAGGGTCCCATGGTGTTGGGACTTACTCCTAGATGAAGGACTGAAATGCGAAAAGGCGCAGAGGGAGAGTGATTTTGTATCGAACAATACAGATTCCGCGTTCCCTATCATGCCCTCCACTGGCCTTGGTAGTTGGGAAGTACAGAGGTGCATAGGTGATACCTTTCGCAGGAGAGGCTAGGGGCTTACGCTCTGAGGCAGCCCATCCCCACATGGAAAAACACCACTCCAAGAGGGAGGATATAATTCTGTGTGAGGAACATTCCATTCCCGTGGAGACGAGTGGCGTAAAGAATGTCTGAGCCGGGGGGAACCTAGGTGCGAGGCATGGGGCCAGATCACTGTTTGACATCATGTGTTGAGGACGAGGTGCTTGATAGTTTAACGTCAAGCATCTTGGATGAGGTGGGTTTTCTCTATACCCCTAGGATATACATACTCGGAACCCTCTACCCCTTGTGGGAGGGAAGGCATCAGCAAGGCCATAGTGAAGGGGGCCGTAGGGAGAACCTTCGAGGGGTCCACGTTAGCGTGGCTATGTGAAGAATCAATACCCATTAGTGTGCCTATGCGAATGAGCATGATGTAATGAAACACAACGGGAAACACCACCCAAGGGACCTTGAGGTTACTTTGTTAGAGTCTGGAAGGCCGTATGGGAAAACAGTGTATGGCGTTCATTCCTAGTATGGAGGACATCGGGTTCCTATGAAGGGAGGTACCCGGGGGCGTCAAGGTGAGGGATCCTAGGGATTGCATGAAAAACACCAGGATAACGCATAATTGGGGCCGAGGAATTGCGCGCAAGGGAATTGAATTGCACACAAGTGGCAAAGGCTGATCCCTATGTCATGGCCACACCCACCGAGGGGACTGTGTGCAATTAGACCATTTGCGCACAATGGAAATAATTGCGTGCATGGGAGGACCCCTTGAGAAGTTTGCAATTTTATTTAAGCCAGTGTGATTGCGCACAAAGGCAGATCCTGGGGTGAGGTTTCCCAAAAATAGTTAGTACCTGAAGGCCATATTGAAAACACAGAAGTCCTATTTCGTGGAAGAGAGCCTATTGAAATTCCACAACCACGAAATGGAAGGGGTCTCCTTATATTTATAGGCTCCTGGCGTCGCAGAATCCAGGTGGTGCATGAAAGGTTACGCGCCAGAGACAGCAGTGCGAAAATGGGCATCGCGCGGGGCGAGCACGCGAAATTGTGCACGGCATCCGAGGACATTTCTTGAATCCTAGACTCCTTCCGCATGACCAACCTTTTTTCATGCACATCCTTTTTTATTTTACGCTACACTTTCGGGCCCTCCGGACTGAGCCTCCGGGTCCGAATATGACTTTTCATCGTTATTTTGAAACTTCCATTAGGAGTTATAGACTTTTTCGTCATCTACAATATTAGATTGACTTGGGTCCTCATTCCTTTCTTCTGGAGAAATAGGAATATCAGTATTGGCTTTTTTAGGATCCACTCATGAAAGCAATTGTGGATTGTATTTAATCATATCATGGATTTCCTCTCTCCCAATAGATCCAGGAGTAGGTATAACTGAATCTTTTTATGATTTATCTACTAAGATAACAGATTCATCAACATGAACTTGAGTTTCTCCAGTGGTTTCCTTCTCTAGTGTAGAAGAATCAAATTTTAGTCCCCAATGAGAAGAGAGAGACATCAATTTTTCAAGAGGAAACATGATTACCAAAGTGTGTTGATAAAATTACATGTCCTAAGGACAATATAAATAGTTACTCGTTCAGTGAACACTTCAGATCAATCCCATTGTTCTCTGGAATTTCATTTCATAAGATTATAGAGAAATTGAAACACTCCTCTTCACAGAAGAAACTTGAGGTAATGGTTGAGGATTATCCATCACCATTACCCCAAACATAATAATAGATCATTGAGAATGTTTTGGAGACAAAGGATGATTATTTGTTGCATCAATGGGTGAGCATGTAGGACCATACATTGGAGATTAATGATCTGGTTTAGATCATCCGTCCATACATTCATGTGGCACACATATATTTTCATCATGATTAGTAATTATTAATGGTTAAGAAGAATTGAGAAAAAATAAAAAGGAAAATAAATTCCCCATATTAACCTAAATATCACATTCTACCTCATAGTAAATAAATACCCCTTCGTGTACTCCTATGTCTATCATATGATATACTAGTTTAGAGGCTGAGATTTGTTCTTCAGTTTCATATATAAAATCCTCCAGCTATGTAATATACTTCTATACATAAGCTTGGTTATTATCCTGATTGCAATCAGAAGGTGACTTAATATCACCCATATACGGTATTCGAATGCCATGCTAGAGGAATGCACATGCATCCCTAAGATCATGGGTCACACTCTCCCATAGATTAATGGATGAAGGTCTACCCTAATTAAATCATGGTATGGTTGATTGTGGAGGGGATTCAACACCTTCTGATTGGTGATCCTCTTCAGGTCACCTTTCTTCTTTAGAATGTTAAATGGAAGAAATATGAACCTTGGATTGATGGCGTCAACTGGATCTCCTTATCATTAGATGTATTGCTTCATGATCCCTGGTCTTCCTAGTATACATCCTTTTATGATGATTTGAGGGCTCTGAAACCTCTAAAACATCTATATCATCTCTGGCCTTAGACTTATTACCATGATTTCCACATGAAACATTCGTTGTAGATGCCAATAAATTAATTCCTCATTAAAACCACATGAGGATATAAAGAATCCCAAGAATTGGAATATCCATCTTTTAATATTATTGATTCATCTTATGGAGGCATTTTAATTGAAAATTTGGATGCCACTAAAGCTGTTATAATACATAATTGTCTTGCTACCATTGTGTTCTTATCATGCATAACATATGTAGGTGGATAATTGCTAGATTGTTGAACACATATGAACTGAATATATAACCTATATGGGATGTGGTAACACCCTAATATTCCACAGTATGTTTCCCTTTGAATAAGGTAGTAGCTTGTGTTGTACACAACATGTAGTTTTAACACACTACGACCACTCAAACTAATCGTTATGAATAATAATACACAAGTTTTTATGTTTTATACATTTTCATTCACAATGGTCTTCATTTTTGAATTCAGAATATCAAAATTATCTTAGGGTGAATTTATGGTATTTTTCTGAAAACTTTCAATTTTTGATGAACAGTGAAAAATAATGTGTTATTGTTTGAAACCAATTTTTTTTTAAGTATTTAGTTATATTATTTTAATTTATTTTAGGTAAAAATAGATACATAATACCTTTATATGTGCAATGTAATTAATTGATGTCATTTTATAATATGTTTAGATATATAAAATTTTATTGAACTTTATACAGTCTTTTTTCCACCTTCTAGGTGCATTTGAAAATTTGCATAAAACATAATTTTACTTCTTCTATGTGTTGAATTTTAAAAATCAGAGAGACATGGTTGAAATCAATAAGTAAAATGTTGTTCCATAAGTTGAAAATAATTTTTTTTGAATAATAACTTTTGACTTTTATTTACCACTATTAAAAAAAATAAGGTAATTAAGCATAAAAATGATATTATAATTACCCTAACACATATCATAACTGTATTTTATAAGTGTAATTAGAACAAAAACAACCTTAGGAATAAAATATGATGCTATTTGGTCCACTTGGATTAGAGATGGACATTTATTATTATTATTATTAAAGAAGAGATAAATTCAGATTTTAGTTACTAAACCATTTTTAATAAAGGGTTACATACAATATAAATTATACTATAAATATTCCTTAGAAATAAAAATATATTTCCTAAATAATGGTATTTTATTTTAAATTTGTAGACTTTAACTAATTAAATTTATTTATGACAGAATGATGAGGCAGTAATTACCTTAATTAATGAAATATTAAAATAATTGATATTATAAATATCCATATAAATGTAAATTGAGCCTTATGATAAAATTACCCTAATTTTATAGGTTAACATGTCATTTTAGGGTTTATTAAATAAATTTTATTCGATGTAATAATGTTTTTATGGATTTCAAAAAAATCAATTACTAAATAGAGTCAAAATTGACATAATTGAGTTTTTAAAACAGATGAAATATTATTAAACGATATAATATTTCTAAAAATATAAGCTATATCCAAAAAAACATAGATAAATTTATATATATTAATAATGAACCACTTGGGGTTTTCTTTTCTTATTATAGTATGTTTATTAACCATATAATATAAAAATACAAAGAGGCATTGTAGATGACAAAGTATTTAACTAAGAGTTAAATCTAAAACATATGGTTAATATGGTGACCTAACCCTCTATAAAACATATCGTTTGAGTGTTTTTTGACCCCCCCCCCCCACCATATCGTCAAAATAAATCATTTTTGTGCCATTTTAAACCGAAAATGTTTTTATTATAAAATTATATTTCAAGAGTTTCCTGAAGTGACCATCACCTCTCTAATAAAAGGGTATTTTTTAGTTCTCTTAATTTTACACCTCCAATTCCATTTGGATTGAAAAAAACTACCCAAATATCCTCTCAAATACCCTCTCTTAAACCTATAGTCCTTGATTTGATCAGAAAGTCAACCTTGGGCACCCTTCTGATCAACTAAAAAGGAAACACCCGAAGAAGAGGTAATAATTTCACCACCCTCTTTCAGGTTCTTTTCTTCTTCATCTTCCTCCTTCAATGTTGTTTCCATACCAAAATTAAAAATCTTGTATGTTCTACATACTATGATTTTTTAATAATTATTTTTACTACCATATTAATTATTTTATTTATCCAATAAAAGAAAAATTCACTATATGTGTGTACGTACGACTTACTGTCTCCATGTCGTGGTATAATTTGTTATTCAAACACTTCATGATTTGGATTGGTATAATAATGAGTATAACTAATATAAATAATAAATATAACATGTTAATGATTCAGTATATATGATATACCATCTAATTACGTATGATTTCAAAATCAATATAATGATATTGTCTCTAGTTCGTATGTACGAATTACAGTCTCCACGAACGGGATGGGATTCATTCCCCATCGTAATCATTCGAGAATAATTTTCATTTTATGATTAAAAATATTTTTTATAAAAATAATATCATTCTGTATATGAATAAAATATAACAAATCAATAACAAACATGGCCTATGTAATCAAGAATATAAAGTAAAAAGAATTAAATAACACCTGAAACGATGATACTATTAAATCATTATTAACGAAGAAATATTAAAAGATTACATATGATATCTTTTTTATGTATATGATTATTGTATAATTTAATAACAATTATTTAACTATTATACCGGAGGTTAACATACCCTTGACTAAGAAAAAGTACAATGTATGGGTTAATTCTATAATCTCTTTATCCGAGGTTGTAAATATATATGTATCTATTATGATATTTTTATCATCCACATCTGTGTTTTCATAAAAATTTAATTCATAATATTTTTAATATTTACTAGACTATTCGTTAATGTCATTTATAACCATATCATACAACATATGTTTTGAAAGGAATGCTTTCATCATATTCCAAAAAAGTTACTTCCTGGCCTTCTAGAAAAAATTAATGTAAGAAGGTCTTTTTATCAATTATACAGTGGGTGTGGCTATTTTCTGCCGTTATTACATCGTTGAAGCTTCTCATACAAGCTTATAAGAATATATTCAAAATAAATTTTCTCTCTTAGAAATATATAACATTTAAATTATTTCCAAACTGAAATATATATTTCCCTAAAAAATGTTTTGATTTAATCTATTTCAACATATTTTGATGGATTTCAATATTGTTTGAAGTTGATTATTATGATACAAATATTCCATATTTTATTGAAGGTATTGTGATATTTTTGACTATTGATGTGTTATATTTACACCCTTCATTGTTTATGGATAAATTACTGACATTTTTTATGATAGTTTTAAGACGAATGGTTATGTTATATTTAAACCTTTTCATATGATAAATGCATTTCATTTAGTAATTGATCTGTGGAGCCTGCTATAACTCCCCAATGCATCAGTAGGTCTCATGAGACAAACTAGTGTCTTGGCCCAAGGATTTGACAAAATCCTATTTTTAATCTTGTTATAAGGCATAAAATATGTGGTTATGAAGTCTGGCATTATGCATTCCAACATTATGAAATATGGTATTGATATTACATATGATTATTCAACTAGTTGAATATCCATGTGAATAAGTAGATATAATTATTTGATTTATCTTTTCCATATTATGATGAATATAATGTTTAAAATTATTATGTTTTAGTCTTATACATTACTTTAAATTTTAATTCTTATTATTAAAAGATTACACTATATTGTTGTCCATATTCAGCATCTGAGCTCACCACTTTCTATGTTTCATTTTTCCCCAGATGTGAATAGGTATGTTATTACTGGCCAATAAGGATATTCTAAGGGATTAATGTGATCAATAGAGACAATGTTATTTTTTCTCACTTTATAATGTAATGTAAAACTTATAAATGTATATATTTCTTACAAGGATACTAAATTGATCGGTCTTTCAGGATTTTGATCCCATGTGAGGATTCCAATGTTATGTAATAATGCATTGACTATCGGTAGCATGGGTGAGGTAATTATAGTTTATATCATAGAATGTTTAGTACAAACCTTGGAATCTAGATTTAGATAAACTCTGATTAGAGCACATTGCCCTTAAATAGACTTTGAGGTCTGGTATAGAATAACTTCCTAGAATTTCGTTAATATAGAGATTTTGTGTATTTTCCAAGCCATACTTTTATGTCTGGATACAAGTAGGGAGAGGCGGTTCTGGCAGAGATGTACATGGGAGTGAAGACTATGACAAGGAGTTTCGGGCTTGACCTGGGGTATCTTGTTACACAACAATGGGCCTTGATGCACTATTGGTTACGACACTCCCATGGGATATTCTTAGGACAATTAACATTTTCATTACAAACCATTATGAAGGATTTATGTGTATATACCTTCTCAAAGAAAATATTTTTTTATGATTATGGATTATATCCATAAATTCTTAAATTTATATTATGTGTTTTACAAGTTCAGAATTAGGTATTGTTATTCATAAACTAATATAGTGTATTCCATTATTTATAAATGGATCATAGTTGAAGGAATGGAAAGTGTATCACATGATGTAATCCATGTGTGGATTTTCCTCTTACTCGTGACAATTATAGAGGAGCAGGTGATGCAACTGGTTCTGATCATCTTATCACCATAATGGGACAACTCACTCAGGTTATGAAAGATAGCCTTACCTGTATGGATCTCTATGATCCACAATGCAGGGGATCAATGTTAGAATGCTTCATTAGGAAACAACCACCAACATTCAGTGGGAGTACAAATCCATTAGTATCTGAGCAATGGATAAGTTACTTAGAGAAAATATTTCATGCTTTGGGGAGTAGCAAAAGGGAAAAGGTTTTCCTGGTAGTTTATCGCCTCATGAGAGATGCATATCATTTATGGTCATTAATCCAAAAAAACGGAAGATGAATAATTATCGAATATGGAATGGAGGGAGTTTAATGATATTTTAAAAAAAACATTCCTTATTACCATTGAGCGGATATGGAAAGGCAATTTCTAAGTCTGAAGCAAAAGGGGGATTAGAATGTCACAAAGTATGACACTAACTGTACAGGGTTATCAAGGAATGCAATAAAATTATATAAGTAACCCAAGAGTAATATTGAATGATTCTTTAATGGGTTAAAACCATTTCTCCATCGATAATTAGTATCACAATCCCTCTCATCATACGACGATTTTTCTCATGCGCTATCCCGAAATAAAAGGAATTATTTAAGTATTATGAAATCATAGAAAATAAATAGAATAAGATATATACTGATCACTATATAAATAGAAATAAATGGGTGAATGAAAAATCTGAATATCCACCCTGTGGTAAATGTAGGAAGAAACACCCAAGTACATTCCTAAAGAGAATGGGATTCAGTTACAATTGTGGTAAAAAAGTTCACCAAGCTCGTGATTGTAAGGTAACAAAAGAGGATATCAATGTAGAATGCTACAATTGTAGGGAAAAGGTACATTATTCAAATGAACGTCTTATGTACCAAGGGATCATACCTTAGAAAAGTCCAAGGGAGAAAGTACAAGCCTATGCGATCACTACTACTAAGGTTGAATTTTCGAAAGATGTGGTGGAAGATAATTTAATGGTTTCCTCATGTTTAGCCAATGATTTGTTTGATTCTGGATCATCTCACTATTTCATATCTTCCCAGTATTCTAAGAAAATTATATATTTTCAATTTGACATAACATGGGAGTTTTCAGTCAAAACTCATAATGGAAGCATCATTGCAATAAATTTTTGTGAATCCGCTCCCATTAGAGCATATAAATGTTTATTTATCTACTGATCTCATCGTCATAGCCATGACTGAATTTGATATAATCCCTGTAATGGATTGGATTTCATACCATGATATGAAAATTTATTGTAAGAAGAGGGAGATTACAATTTTCAATGATGATAATGAGTACCTTATCTTTAGAGTAGAAATGTCACCACCTGATTCTTATATAGATCCACCCTTAGTAGCACTATTAAATTTAATTATTGGGGAATAAGGGAATGATATAATTATGGGGGATGAATAGAATGTTCAAATAGATGATGATCCTATTGTGCAAGAATATGTCGATTTGTTTCTATAGGATTTACCTATACGTACTCGACAATGAGAAATTGTGTTCCCATTGATTATTTCCTTTTTCAAGGCCCATATCAAAGACGCCTTAGGGAATTTACACTATGAAATTAGTTTAACTAAAGAAACTACTAGAGTAATTATGTAATAAGGGGTTTATTCACACTAGTCTTTCTCCATGTGGAACCCCTTTCCTTTTTGTTAAGAACAAAGATGGATCTATGAGCTTGTGCATTTACTATAGGAAGAACATTGCTATAACAATAACGAACAAGTATCTCATACCTCGCATTGATGATTTATTTGACCAACTTTATGCAGCTCAATATTTTTCAAATATTTAAAATCGATCTGGATATCATCATTTGAGTGTGAAGATGGAATACATTCCAAAAACATCATTTCACCCAAGGTACATGAATTACAAGTTTACAGTAATGCCTTTTGGATTGACTAATGCACCATCTGTCTTCATGAATCTAATGGATAGAGTTTTCATGGAATATATTAATGATTTTCTAGTGTAATTTATTAATTATATCTTGGTAAAATGAAAATAAATTTACGATCATCAAAATCACTTATGAACTATTTTTAATACCATCAAAAAAAATGAATTATATGGAAATTTTAGGAGGTGTGAATTTTGCCTTTAAGAGATTTCTTTTCATGGCCATATTTTCTCTATGGATGGAATCATTGATGATCATTCAAAGGCCAAGGAAATCCAATAATGTATGATTATTACTGAAAAATGCAATTTTATTGGTTTACCCAATTATTATCAATGTTTTGTCCAGAATTTTGCTTGGTTTGCTAACCCATTAACCAATATCACACATAACGGGGTTAAATTTGTTTTGAAAAAATAGTGTGATGAATGTTTTGAAGAACTTAATAGAATATTAGGAAATTCTCTTATATTGACTCTACCATCAGGGAAATATGGGTTCGTTACTTATGGTGATGTTTCAAAGAAAGTATTTCATTGTCTCTTTATGAATAATGATAGATTTATTGCATATGAATCAATACAACTAAAAATTACAGAGAAACACTATCATCTCATGATCTCTAGTTAGTAGTTATAATCTTTACTCTAAAAATACAATGAGAAACTAGCTCTATGGTAAAAATGTGAGATTTATAATGATCAGAAGAGTTTGAAGTATATTTTCTCATAGAATGAACTCAACATGATGAAAACATGATGGCTTCAACTACTCATGGATTATGATTTCACTATAAACTACCACTAGGAGAAGGTAAATAAGGTGTCAGATGCTTTGATTATAAAGGATAATGATGTTTTGAACAAGATGAGAGTTGAAAGGGATTCTATTTTCATGGATCTATTAAATATATAAATATGGGAATAATGATGGAAGTTGAATCAAAAATACTTTTTAAAATGGTTTCTATATAATATTTTCTAGAAAGGATAGAAATTTATCGAACTATTGATGAAGAGTTTTAAAAAAAATATTAAATCTGTACTGATGGGAGATTGAGTGAATTTGTATATGAAAAAGGAATTTTGAAATTTGTGAAGAGACTTTGTGTTCCTAATATTCTAGATCTAAAAATGGAATTGTAGGATGTTGCTCATAGATCCAATTTCTCTATACACCCCAAGAGAACCATGATGTATAATGATTTGAAGGAAATGTTTTGGTGAGACAACATGAAGAAGTATATTTATGATTTTGTGTCAAGATGTATGGTTTGTCAACAAGTGAAATCTAGAAGGAAATAGCATGGAAGAGTCATGAAACCTCTTCCTATACCTGAGTGGAAATTGGATAATATAACGATGGACATTGTCATTAGGGTAAAAAAGACTCTTATAAAGAATGATGCAATATGTGACATTGTCGATCGTCTTACCAAGTCATCCCGTTTTCCTTCTATAAGAGAAGATTAACCAATTGAATGTCTAGTAATACTATATATTAATGAAGTTTTAAGACTCCATGGTGTACCCATAACTATTTTTCATGATTGTGATCCCCATCATACATCTTGATTTTGGAAACGTCTTTAGAAGGCCTTGGATACTGCACTTTGTTTGAGCATGACCTACCACCCTCAAACCGATAGACAATCAGAATAGACTATTCAATCCATAAAAGACGTTGTGAGATATTGCTCACTTGACATTCAAGGTATGTAGGATCAGTATTTAACTCTAGTTGAATTTACATATTACAATAGCTTCCATTCAATTATTTAGATTGCAGAATATAAAGAGTTATATGGGGAAATATGTACCATATAAACTTCTTGGGATGATTTTGGTAAAATAAAACACATAGTCCCATAACTTTTTTATGAAGTAATGAAAAAGGAGATGATTATCCAAACCAACATCAATACAACTGAAAGTAGGAAAATGAATTATGTCGATAATCAAAGGAAGGATTTTGAATTTCAAGTAGGTTATCATGTTTTCTTAAAGGTATCTCCTTGGAAGGGTGTAATACAATTCTATAAGAATGGTAGATTTAGTCCTTGGAATATCATACATTTTTAAATTCTAGAACAAATTGGATTTGTGGCTTATCATTTGACAATTCCCCCAAACTCTCCAATGTTCATGATGTGTTACACATATCACAATTGAGAAAAAGTCTTTCTAGACCACTGCATGTACTTTCCTTTGAGGAAATTGAAATAGAACATGATCTATCTTATTGTGAAGATCCTGTCAAGGTTATTGATACCCGAGAACAATTGTTCAGAAATTGGATGACTCATCTGGTAAAAGTTATATAGAGAAACCATTAGATGGAAGATGATATGTGGGGACCCAGAGAACAAATGATGAAGAATGACCATAATATTTTTATGTAGTAATATTCTAGAAATTTTGAGTACAACATAATTTTAAGTAGAAGAGAATGTAACACCCCACACTTCAATGGTAGTTTCCCTTTGAATAATGTAGTAACTTGCGTTGTAGGCAACATGTAGTTTTAACACACCACGAACAATCAAACTAGCCATTATGAATAGTAATATACACTTTTTGAAAAATTATAAACCTTATTTTTCAAAATGGACATCATTTTTGAATTTGGAATGTCAAAATTATCTTAGTGTAAATTTCTGGTATTTTTCACAAAATTATTCAATTTTCGAGGAATAATGAAAATAAATTGTTTTTTATTAAAACTAACTTTTATTAAAATAATTTTCAATATTATTTTAATTCATTTTAGGTAAAAAAATATACATAATACCTATAAATTTTCAATGTAATTCATTTGTATCATTTTATAATAAATTTAGATATATAAAATTTTATTGAACTTCTTATCGTCTTTTATCCACCTTCTAGGAGCATATGAACATTTCCATAAAACATAATTTTACTACTTCTGTGAGTTTGATTTCAAAAAACCAAGGACATGTTTGACATTATTAAGTAAAATTTAGTTAAATAAGATGAAATTATATTTTTTTGAATAGTAACTTTTGATTTTTATTTACCAAGGTTAAAAGAAAATAGGGTAATTAAGGGTAAAAATGATATTATAATTACCATAACACATGTCCTAATTCTATATGACAAGTGTAATTAGACCAAAAACAACCTTATGAAAAAATATGATCTTATTTGGTCCACTTGTATTAGATTAGGACATTTATTATTATATTATTTAAAGAAGAATAAAAAGAGATAAATTCAATAGTTAATAAGTAAACCATTTTTAATATAGGGTTACACAAAATATAAATTCAATTGTAAATATTCATTAAAAAATTATAATATTTCATATATAATGGAATTTTATTTATAATTTTTATTCGTTATATATTTTATTTTATTTATGACATAATGATGATCCAGAAATTACCTTAATAATGAAATATTAAAATATTTGATATTATAAAAATAAAAATAAATTTACATTGACACTTATAATGAATTAGACTAATTTTCTATGTTAATAGGTCTTTTTATTCTTGAATAAATAATTTTATTTTAAGTGATAAAGTTTTTATGGATTTCCAAAAATCAAATACTAAAATGTTTCAAAATAGACATAATTGAGTTTTTAAAACAAATACTATATTATTAATTGATATAATATTATTAAAAAAATATGGATCAGAAAAAGGACATAAATAAAGTTATATATATTAATTATGAACCACTTTGTGTTCGCGTGTATTTTTTAATTTAGTTTATTAACCATATAATATAAAAATACAATGAAACATGGAAAATGTACAACTATTTAACTAAGAGTTAAATCTAAAAGACTAGGTTAATATAGTGTACTAAATCTATCTAAAACATATTTTTTGAGATGATATTGACCCATAACCACCTTATCCTCTAAATAAATTATTTTGGATCCATTAAAAACAGAAAATGTTATTATTATAAAATAATATTTCAATCTTTTCCTAAAGTGACCCTCACCTCCCTTATAAAAGGGTACTTCCCGTTCTTTTAATTTCACACCCCCAAAGCCATTTGGATCAGAAAACCCCTTCCCAAATATCCTCTAAACTATCCTAACTTAACCCTAGAGGCCTTACATGGATCATAAAGACAATCTATGGATCCCTTTTTATCAACTCAATAGGAAACACCCGAAGAAGACGTAATAATTTCACCACCCTTTTTTATGTTATTTTATTCTTCCACTTCCTCTATATTTGTTGTTTCCATACCAATATAATCACTTTAGTACTTTATACAGATTTTGATGTTATTATGAATATTGTACAAATATATTCTTTATTCTATCCACCCTATAATTCACAAAGTCACCATACATGCGAACGTAGGACTTACCGTCTCCACGTCGTGGTGTAGTTTGTTATTCAATCACTTCATTATTTGGATTTGTATAATAATGAGTATAACTAATGAAAATAATAAATATAACATTTTAATGATTATATATATATGATATACCATAAAATTATATACTATTTCACCATCAATATAATGATATTGTCGCTAGTGCGTACGTACGAATTACCGTCTCCACGAACGCGATGAGAATAATTCTCCATCATAATTATTCAACAATAATTTTAATTTTATGATAAAAATAATGTTTGTGAACATAATATCATTATTTATATGAATTGAATACATAATATCCATAAAAAACTTGTCTTACACAACCAATAATATAAATGAAAATGAGTTTTTTAACAACCAAAATGATGATATTACTAAAATATTATTAACAAAGCATTATTACAAGATAATATATGATATCATATTTATGTATATGATTCTATTATAATTTAAATACAATTAGTTTACTATTAAAAAGGAGATTAATTTACTCAATACTATGGAAGAGTACAAGGTATCGTTAAAATCTACAATCTCTTCACATATCTGAGGTTGTCAATATGTAAGTATCTACTGGGATCTCTTTATCATCCAAATCAATGTTTTCTTAAAAAAGTAATTAAAAATCATTTACTATTTAATATATTGTGGTTTAAATTCATTTATACCCTTATTATACCAAAAATATTTTGAAATGAATCATTCCGTCATTTTCCAATCAAGGTACTTTATGACATTCTCAACAAAATTAAGGTAAGAATGTATTTTGTTTAACTTATACGGTAGGTGCGGCCATTTTCTTCCATCATATCATCGTTGATGCTCCCATACAAGCTTATATGAATATTTTAAACATAATTGTTTTATCTTATAATTATATGACTTTTAAATTACATCAGAATAGAATGAGATATTTCTATACAAAAAGTTTTGATTTAACCTATGTCAACATCCTTTGATAGATTTAATGCCTATTTGAAGTTGATTATTGTGATACAAATCTTCCATATTGTATTGAAGGTTTTGTGACATGTTTTATTGTTGATGTTTTATTTTTACTCCATTCATGTTTTATGGATAAATTATTGACAATTTTTATGCTAGTTTTAATACGAATTTTTAGGTTATGTTTTATCCTTTTCATATGAGAAATGCATTGGACTTAGTAAGTGACGGGTGGAGCATGCTATAACTATTTGATTAATCGGTAGGTCTAATGAAAAAAACTTGTGTCTTGGCACAAGGATCTGACAAAATTTTACTTTTACTCTTCTCACAAGGCCTTGATTATGTGGTTATGAGGTCCTTCATTATGCATTCCAACATTATAAAATTGGTTATTGATATTACATGTGATTATTTGACTAGTAGAATATCCATGTGAATATGTAAATGGAATTATTAGATTTATCATTTCGATATTATGATGTTGTTTATGTTTAAAAGGATTGTGTATTAGTCTTGTACATTTCCTTAAATGTTTTTGATTATTCTTGAATGTTTCTGCTATATAATTATCCTTACTGAGCATCTGAGCTCACCCCTTTCTTTGTTTTATTTTTCCTAGGATGCGAAGAAGTATATTATAACTAACATGTAGGGATAGTCTAATGGAATAATGTGGTAAATGGAGATAATATTAAATTTGTTTTTCATTTTATAATGTAATGTAAAACATATGAATATATTTATTACATTCAAGGATACTAAACTGATAGGTCTTTAAGAAATTTGATCTATTGTGATCATGCCAATGTTATGTACTAATGCACAGACTCTCGTTAACTGGGTTCATGGAATTTTAGATTAAATCCTTACAAATAATTAGACTATAAATCCTGGTTGACAATACAACATCCCTAAATAACATCATATAAGATCTCAGCTCATAATTCTTTTCATTACCATCATCAATAAATGTTACAATTAGTGGCTTAAAAAAATAAAGAAGATGAATTCTATTGAGACATTCATTGCATTTAGCACCACAATCATGTCTCAAATTTAGAGGATGAATATCATATACTCTTTATAAAAATTGGGTGAATCGACCATTGGGAACTCTAACTGAATTCAACACCATGTGTGAAGATAAATGTGTAGAAATCCAGCCACACAACACTGGGAATGGCCCTGTAATTTTGAATGGAGCCTTCACATTGTATAAATGTAGTAGAAGATGTTAAATTATTTCCAATATAGGGGTTGTTAACCCCATATACGTTCCCTCTACAAATTTAGCTGCATTTAAAAAAGTCCATGATCTTATATCACCTCTGGATTCATGGACTGGAAGCAAATAAACGCTTATCCACAAAGAAAGGAAGGCAGCTAAGCGTACATTTGCATCTATATCAGGTTTTACTATATATACCTAGTGATTATAGTCTCCACTTTCCAGTGTAGGACAATATGTGCCTGAACCACCCTGGTTATCTATAGATGAACAAATATTTGGATGTCCACATGTTGGACCTTTCTCTGTCGTTGGTTCTATGAAGGCTTCCATTCTCACTGTGGCATGAATATCTTTCATATGTATGGGTAAATAATTTTATATTTAAAATAATTCATGGGCTAGCGATGTTGTTATTTTCGAATCACCCCATTTTGTAATGGGTGAAGTGAATTCTTTATACATTTCCCCAAGAATGGGAATTCTATCTATTTGGTAAATATCCTAGAGACTAACACCAACTTCACCATGTGTCATATAGGAGGAATTGTTTCTGCAGACTCCATCACCGCAATAATTCAAGAATGGAATAATTTTTATCAAGATAATTTTGCCCCATCTAAACAGCTTCATAGATATGAACGTTTTATAATTCCTTTCTGTATTCTACATTTGTTTGATGCACCTAGAATTCCCACATCCACTTGGGATTAACACCTCCTCCCAAACGAAGATCCCAGTCTTCATTCCAACTAGTAGATTGATATTTTTGAGATGCAAAAAATTTGGAATCAATGAAATATGGTCTTGGATCTACATCATGATCCTTCATATTAGGAGTGCAAAAAACATGATGAAGGATGAAACCAATCGGGATCATTACTTCATGCACTAGAACCCCCTTGCACTAATATTAATGTTGTTGCAGTTGGAGTATTGAAAAAACCAACTTTCTGGAATGTACTTCTTATAAGATGGAACATGGGAGTCTTTCAAATGCCCCTGCTCATACAGGGGTAACTATGGACATTGTGGATAATCACTTTGGTACAGAATTAAACCCTTCCACAGCCCAGAAAGAGTACTTTCAACAACAACACAATAGTCTAGTCTGACTATCTTCATCATTTAATTTTTTGAGCCATAGATTCTTCATTATGGGTCATCAAATGAGTCATTTTTCTCGAAAAATATTTAACAAACATTCCCAATTATATTGCAATTTTAAAGAGTAAAATAAAATATTTGGGAAAGACATTGTTCTTGTAGGTCCTTTGATGAGGTCTATCACATAGGTCCTTCAATGAGGCCCTTCACATATGTCCTCCGACAAGGATCCTAACACAACTCATTCGATGAAGTCCTTTGGTGTAGCTCCATTTATTAAATAATTTTACTTTGATGAAATTTTCTAGGGAATTACCTGAGATCACAATGCGATGGGGTAGGAAGAATGAGCTAAGCAATGAGAAAAGTTAAAATATGAAGAGAAAAAGTGAAGAAAATCATGAAGGATAAGACTTATTTATAGACAATTAAAGACCTATGCGCCAGGACTATACACAAAAACTTTACGCCATACCTCCCTGAAATAGCTCTGTGGAAAACATGTGATATCCATCAATGTACTGATGGATATTTCCTTACAAGACTACCTCAGTACTCGACCCACTTTCTAATTGGATCCAATATTGAGGGGGGGGGGATTTTGTTGACACTACTTAAGAATATAAAAATATCATGAGGATCACTATGGATATTTCAAAATCCCAAGACAAGGCTTGAAGACTTCATGGAATTCCAAATACTCCAAATGACATGCGCGCTATATCTGCATGACATGATAGTGTAGTAGAGCTAGATGCTAGACTGTTGTGGTAGAGCTCTGTGGTAGAATAATTTTTATGACCCAACATGGAGTACATGTGAGGAGGACCGTCACGAATATAACTTCCTTTGACCAGGCTCATCTGTTTCTATAAATAGATCCATTAGGCTCCCCATTTCAAGGATTGGAAAAGTTGAAAGACTCTATGAAGCTCCCATTGCGTAGCTCTTTCTCTTATATCCCTCATATTGTCTCAGGTAGATCTATAAAACAAGAGAGAAGAGATAACTAATAAGGATAATAATGTATTGAAATTCTTTTACATTTTTTATAGTTGGTTGGTTCTCCAATGTGAAACACTTTATTTAGTAATCATTAATACCTGCACGACACACCTACACGCCACTCCTCTGCTCCACACCTCCGCGCCACACATTCTCACCATACCTGTGCACCACACCTACTCATCACATCTACGCACCACACCTATATTGAAAACCTACATAGAATACCTATGTGGCATACCTGCATAGCATACCTATTCAGTATACCTGTAGGGCATACCTATGTGGAACATCAACATAGGGGACCTATGTGGCACACCTACATGAGGTACCTACATATAATAGATTGGTATAAAACCTACATACCAACTAATATACCCTCTTTAAAAGTCATTCCTGAAAGGGAATATCCTTCCATGGTTACCTTATCTAAAAGGGAATATGTTGAAGCCTCTACCAAAACCTCTTCACTTATCAATCCTTTGGAAATGTCACAACACTGTGTCTCATATTTTAATTTATATTTCCACAGTCATAGGTTTCCCAAATTTTTTTATAAAGGTCTAAGGATACAATAAATGTATGTGGGTTTGTATATCCACATTCTCATGGACCATTCACCCAGAAATAGTGCTGGGTAGTTCCCAGTTTGGAGGATTAGGGTTTGGGTTCTGTCCTCCCATTTTCATCTCTCAAACCCAGATCCTCAGGTCACTTGTAATGAAGGTACGGTTCACACTTTCTATTCCATGTAAGAAAATTTGAGTTCTATTTCCCCTACCATGATCAATTTTAGGGAAACTATATTGGTTTAAGCCACTAGATTTTTTTGCATGAGGTATCATCACTGCTACTCCTTTCTTCTTCTGTGCCAAAGACGATATGGGAGATGGACACAATGACATTTGTTACCCTTTCCCTATCATGTTAGTCTTTGTCTCCATGTGCATCCTTCCTGGTATAATCCTCTAATATTCATTATTTATTCCTTAAATTGGACCCTTGTCCAATTTGGAGAGAACAGAGTGAAGGATTGTCACCTTGCCCTCTTCCGTGGTCACCTCGCCCTCTTCCACGGTCAATACACCATCTTCCACAAGTGATGGAGGAAAATTTTAAAAGTGAACATTTCTTTGTTGAATCTTTCACATCCTTTTGTTTCTCGCATTGAGAATAAATAATGTGGTTTTATAGATTTGTAATTATTAAATCATATGCACAAACACCCATGACCAATGAACTCTGAGAAAATTGA
The DNA here is from genome assembly GCA_963277665.1 of Viscum album. Classification (NCBI taxonomy): domain Eukaryota; kingdom Viridiplantae; phylum Streptophyta; class Magnoliopsida; order Santalales; family Viscaceae; genus Viscum; species Viscum album. The sequence continues at coordinate 1,389,249,178 of OY728125.1, read as the reverse complement.
TTTACACCATAATTGGGATACGTAGGAGGCTTTTTCAGTGCCAAATCTTACTAGATATCCACTTCATGAATCCAAGCATAATCCCCTTAATCTGGGCATCCTTCTTAGGAATAAGCCCCAAATTAAACCCTTAAATCATTGAGGAATACTTTTTAAAATGTAATCCCGAACTCATTTACCTCAAAGGACTATACTCTCCTATTAAACATATTGAACTATCTGGTCGTTGATTCACATCTATATGGGATACATAGAAATCCTCCTTGAGGTTTAAACCCAATACCTTAAATCAACTTTGTTCTCTTTAGGACATATTCCCAAAAGGGCCTGATCCTATATGGAAACCCATATCCTTTCCATGTTTCTTAGGTTTCATCATCATAAGCACCACTCTATGTTTTATCTAATCCCCTTATACTTAGATGTCCATATGACAAGTCGTTAAACTCTAAGGTTAGGTCTTTATCACATGACATTCAAGGGTATGATTTTTCCCATTCAGTGGCTCCAAACTATAAGGGTTCTAATTACTTTAACAAGGATATGTAGGTAGCATGTTTAATGGGAACGATCCCATTATCCACAAAAGACTTCATCTCCCGGGATGACAATAAATTCTATAGTGCCCCACTGAGTGGCTTAAAAACCAGTGTCATCATAACGACGATTAAAAGAATCTTGAAATAGTATATCAGAGGATACTATTGATGGAGAACAATGAATATATTTGGATATCTCCATTGACAAGGAACCTTGAATACATACTAATGATTCTAAATTTTACAGATGTTAATAAGTGATTGAAAATTCCTAGGTAAACATATTTAATACTTGGTTAATTAATAAGGATCCATTAAAATATCATAAATTAATAATGAGAGACTAGGAGTAGACAATAATTTTCCCCGAAAAGGGTTTGATGAGTCTGACCTTCCATCCTCTTGACCAATTCACGTACATAAGTATTGTAATTTTTAAGCATAACAGATTATTTCCATTAGAAATTAGGTTCATTTTTTGATAAAGATATGTTTAATGATTCTATTTATATAAATAAATCCAATAGAAACCTCCTAGAAGATGTAATACTTAAAACTAGTATACATGTTTAAAGGAACTACAAAACAGTCTTCTATATCCATAACACATTTGCATAAATCACAAATGGGAATTTAATTCATTACTGTGTGTTTCAAAATGACCTTACCCACCATAAGAAATTTCTCCTTCAAAACTACTTTTTCTTGTACTAAAATAGATGATGATAAATCTACATCATCACTTCTTTTAGTTTCCATAATTCTTATTCAAACCCTTTATTTCACCACAACCCTTTGATTAGTGGTGTTATCATAGTTTGTTGACTGTTTTATCTATGATATAAGATCTCCAACGGCTTCTACTCATAGAAAAGGTCATTCCCCAATGGTAGAAACTCTGTATTGAGTACATGTGATGTCTAAGATATGTACTTTCACAAGAGGGATTCATTGAATACATCGTGTACTTGAGATAGGTTTATTGGGAGTGTTAGTAGATATGACACTACTCTAATGTTATCAAGGATCTCTAAAGGGTTGATTTAACCATTCCTAAGCTTTAGCTTCTTAGAAAATATCATGAATTTCTTCCATAGAGATATATGAAAAAATATCATATCTGCAACATTGAATTCTAGGTCTGGTGGATGATTTTATAGATATATTTTTTTGGTGAAAATGAGGATATTTGTTATATTATTGCATTTTCATAATCTTCTCCACCATTTCATCGAACATTTCAGGACCTATATGTTTTTTCGGCAATATAATCCAAATATTTTGGTGTTCTACACCTCTTCCCCTAAATAGATTTATAAGGTTCCATTTGTACACATCAATGAAAACTAATGTAGAATGATAACTTCACCAAAGGAAGATATTGGTCTTATCCACATTTTATTTCCATTATGAAATCACTCCACATGTCCTCAAGTGTTTGGATAGTATTCTCAGATTGACGATCATTTTGATGGCGAAAATCCATAATAAAATTTGATATAATGTTTTGATAATGATAAATACTTTTACATAACCGAGTAGTGAATCTTAGATCTTGATCCAAAATAATAGATAGCATTACTTCATGCAGCAATACTAATTCTCTGATTTATATCTATGCATGATTATCTAGTGAAATATTCTATTGAATCATAATGAAGTGTGAAGTCATTGAAAGACCATCCACAATAACATAGATAGAATTCATTCGTTTTGATGTCATTGGATATATGGGGAAAATTTCCATTGTGATGTATTCCCATTTTCATGTTGGTGTGGGTAATAGTTTCATTATCCCCTTAGAAATATAACCCCCATCATTCACTTGCAGATATACTAGTCTCTTTTATGTATATTTTGTGATTTCCTACTTCATGTTATCCCACAAATTATGCTCCTATAAATTTCAATACATATATGGGTTTCTTCAGGTAATGGAGAAATTAAAACTATATGCATCATTAAAAAATTATGTTATTATCTATTTATTTGATGAAGCACAAATCCCCGAACCAAATCTCAAAATTCATTCTCTATTGACATGGAAATATAAGGATTTCCATTTTATGATATATTAAAAATTCTTCTGAATTTCCTTATCATCATTTTGAGAATATTTTATCATTTAAAAAAGAGATGGTTGAGAAATAATTCATGAAAGTATTTCTTATTTTCCCTTATTTATGATTAACATGTCCATCTTCATCAAATCTAACAATATTGGATTCTATTAAACTCTCATCAATGATATAATTGATTGGCCATTTATACTCATAGCTTATTCAACCTTGTTTTCATTCTCAGGATGGTAGGGAATTGAGTAGTCATAATCCTTCATGATCTCCAACAATTTTTATTGGTGCATATTCATCTCTTTATATGTGAATTTACATATGATACTTTTGTGATTTGTCTATATTTGACACGTTTTTCCAATGAGATAATGCTTCTAGATTTTGAACATAAGGATCACAACTTCAAATTATATATCATTTGTGGTATAGTTTTTCTCATGAATTTTCAACTTACCTGATTCATAGGAAATTAATTTTTCATTTTTCATCAAAAAAAATCCCAATCCCATATTTCAATCACCATTGATGATTATGAAAAGCACCCCACTTGTGATTAGTGTGAGAATAGGGGCAGTGATAACACTATTTTTAACTACATGAATACTTCATCACATTATTCAATCTAGGTAACCATGAGTCCCTTCCAACTTATCTTGGAAATGGTGTTTTAAAATTGCGAAACAATTATCTCAAATTGATGATAATATCCAGTTAAAGCACTGATGCTTTAGATATCCATTAAAAATGTGGCCGTGGAAATCCCTCAATTACCTTTTTCTTGGAATGATCTATTTATAACTTATTTCTCGTGATTATATTCCCCATGTATCATACTTACTTCATACATATTTAATAATTTCCATACTTTTTATATATCTTCCCCTATCCACATGTCATTAGTACAACACTTCGATGATCTTCATACTCCTCCTTGGTTTTAGAATATATTAGAATAACATCTATAAATACTAAAAACATTTCTTAGGGAAGTCTCAAAAAACTCTTTACATCAAGTCCATGATGTATTATAGAGCATTATTTAGCCCTAAAGGAATCACTATGAAATCATAATGCTCATACCTTGTACAAAAAGTAGTCTTCGGGATATCCTTATTCTTCACCATTACATGGTAATATCTCGGCCACAGATCCACCTTGGAGAATTATTTTTCTCTGTGTAGATGATAAAACAAGTAATAAATTCCAGGAAAATGACACTTTTTTATAGTTCCTTTTTTGAGCTCATAATAATCAATGAAAATGCGCAATGACCCATCATTCTTCTAGGCGAAAAGGACTGGTGCACCACATAGTGAAGTAGTTGGCTATATAAACCCTTTATCTAGATTTTCCTACAGATTTCTCTTCAGATCCACATGGTTCACACTAGAAATTCTCTATGGAGTCTTATATATTTGAAATTCCCATTTGTATAAGATCAATCTATAATTTTACATCTCTACTAGGAGGAGGACTAGGAAATTCCCCGGAAACATGTTAGAGAATTACCTCATAATAGCCATGTTTTTTAGGATGGATCCTTCCACAGAGTCAATTATATGAGCATGATATGTGTTCTCATAAGTTAGTAATATACATGCGTTTGATTCTAGTGATAAGGAACATCCATCATCCTCCTTATTCTTGTATAGAATCGGTGGTGAATTCGCAATATGGAGATTGATTTCTAAATCATGGTAATTTAACTTGCCTCTATATAGTGAAATCCAATCCACATATATAATTTCCTTAAATTACACAAAGGGAAATATAACAAGGTTCTCCTAAGATTTCAATCGACAAATTGTGACATGGTAGGATTTATATTCATGGGATTTCATAATTTTTCCATTTTCTATTTTCACCGACATACCTACTTCTATTATTTTTTCTGGTGTTTGGATTATTCTTCTAAACATTAGGGATATAAAAAATACCTAGAACTATGGATTCTATCCCTACCCTACACTTTTTATTTGGTTCAACAAATTTACATCATACCAAAAATATTAGGAAATTTATTTTTTAAAACTATTAAACACATAATAGGGAATCCAATGATATAAAATGGATAACATAGATATCACATTTATCCCCCTAACTTATGAGTTTATAGGCTTCAATCTATGCTATCCATGATCAAAATCCAAACTTATATTATTATGGGAATTTTGTATTCCCATAATATTGTTTTATACTGATCTAATGAATTTTATAATGCATATCCCCTAGGAATGTCAAAATAAGAGTGAAAGAATCCATGTTTTCGTGCACCTATTCTCATTCGAGTCTTGCAAAAAAAGGTGTTTTCATGGTTTACCCCTATATACTTATGTGCCATAGACTCATCTACATGTTCATATTCGGACAAGTATGTATTTTCTTGATAATCTACCAACACTATACTCACCCAAAATCTAGGGATTCTTTTTATACTTAGTCATATACTTATGGGTTTTTAAATTTTTTTTCTAATCCTAATCCGAAATATAACTAATTGTATCCTTTGATACAAAATATAACGATCTTGATATTTTTTACACATTTAAACAAGATTTATTAAATTTATTGTCACTTAATAACACATAGATGATCGCGAGGTCTAGTTTATTAGGAAATTAAGAACATTACATAACAATTTAAAACATTAAATAAAAAATATTTATTGAAAACCAATTTTACAAGACCACAAAATTCTTTCATACATAACACTACATGGGATAACCTGAGGAAATACATAATAAAGGGGTTAGATATAAATCCCAGTAATAGAATAATCATGGAATAACATGAGGATATTAATAAATTTTAGACAGTAAATATCAATGGGTCTTGAAGGAATATGAATATAAATGAATGATATATAATGATAATCATTACATGGAAACCTCGAAACAATATAAAATATGGAATCATAATCCAGAAGGAATTTGGTAAACCCATGTACCAACATGGGCGGAATTTCTCCTAAAATAATCAAGAAAAATTGTATCAAAACATTATGTATCATGATACTAAATATTACAAAATGGATTGAAGCATTATTAGGGAGCACCATTCATAACATTTCAATCTCAAGCTTAAGTGTCCAACATTTATCATATAACCTGGATTCACCCAACAACATAATTTATTCCATGATCAAATAATGTGGAATAAATAAATGTAATTCATCAATAATAATGTATATGTCCATAAAGGTGAATACCCTTATTATTGTAATGGGTAGTGTATTCACTATATGATGATTTGGCATTGAAATTTTATGGGGCAATTTCTAAACAAAACGACATTATATGGAAATTCATAAAATTGGTTGATGAGATAGAAAGTATCCTCTCGTCATTTATACATGAAATGAATAGTAAGGGGTACATGAAACATAACATACCAATATATGGAAGGGAATTATAGATTTGTTATATAGAAATATGTTCTTTAATGGGAATGAGCAGAGAAAATTCACTTACAAAATTTCGATATTATAACGTGTGTATATAAAAGATCATGAAGTGGTGAATGAGAGTGAAAGTAATATATCATTCCTTATAAATAAAATTTAAAGTAAGATATTATTTATTTACATATCTCATCCTAAGAAAATTGAAATTAAAAAACATTTTATAAAACGGGTCCTTAATTAAATAGGAGAGTGGAATCTCCACTACAAATGTTTGGCATAGTAAATGCTTCGATAAGGAAACAAATGGGGGAGGGTAAATTATCCCTCATTTAAATAAAATAAATTATAAAATAAGTTAATGATTAAAAATTATTTTTAATATATTAAATTGAAATTAAAAGAATTAATCTAGAAGATGGTGCTTGAATTCTAATGTGAGTAGAGGAATACGGTACAAAATTCCAGCATAGTAATGGATTAGTTATGGTAAAAATGAGGAAGGATAAAAGATTATTACTTAAAATATGATTATATTTACAGTATTTAATTTTTTATAAAATTATTACATTATAAAAAAATTAAATTAAAAACACTAATTTCAAACAAGATTCTTGAATTGAATGGAAGATGGGAAGGTGAGAATTTCTTTCTCGCATATGTGACTCCAAATGCAGGTAGAGACTTATTAAAAGCATAGGAAACTATGGTAGTACTATATGAAGGATGTGTTAGAGGTTTTATGAACTAAAAAGACTTTGACTGAAGAGAAATGGAATTTTGGGTGGGTTTATATAGGAAAGACGGGGGGATTTATTTTTTGGAGACTACATGATCAAATATTAAGAACCTTAAACCATCCAATGGATTTTCCCGTGGTTTCTTGAAAAGTAGATTTGTATAATTTTTTTGATAAGGATAAGGTCCGATATATTAAAATATTTACCTTTTGTATGAGGAGGAGGGTCATACTTTCCAAGAAATAATTTTAAAATCTGAATATATATTATATGTTTTGGAGAATTAACTATGGCCTTATAAACTATAAAAAATTACCATTAAAGTTCTATTATTTTAAATTAAGAACATATATTTGGTATAATACACCTTTTATTGTATTCATTACATCATATTTGGGCCATTACTATGTCATTATATAAACCTTATATTTATACAGTATTTATTTTTATACCCAAAAATTCAATTGTCTATGAAAATTATGAAAAATTCATAGTTGGAAAATTTAGAATCCTAATTAAAAAAAGAAAATTAATATAATTTAAATAATTATATAAATATGTGAATTTTTTCTTTTAAAACAATAACTAACATTCATTGAATATTGATGGGTTTCGACAAAAATAGTTTTTAAACCTCAAGAAAAATTAATTTCGACTTCATAAAAAATATATGATCATTTATATTTAATAAAAGTAATTTTATAAAAAAATTTGTATAATATATTTTATTTCAAAAATACATAAATTTATTAAAAATATATTCTTTAATTTTATTTTAATATTAATCAAAAATATTATTTGTGATTTATAAATCATTTAAAAGTAACAATAATTGAAAGAATGTATATTCATTATTCTATATAAAAACTATGTATATAATAATAATGATATAGTATTGTTACGTATCCCTTTATTACACCAGCATACGCTCCAAGTGTAAGGTGTGATATGGTGTTGTTTTCATGGGGTTGAATAATGAACATTGTTAGGGTTGTGATCTCGATGAGCTTGAATATCTCCCACAAACAGTTTTGCTCATTCTTCAGTTTTTGCATCTCGCCTTGGGATTGGTCTAGGGGAAAACCCAAAAATTCTATCTCCCTCTAATAAAATGATAAATGGGATTAATATTGAATGAATCTATAGGTTGACATAATCTATTCCTTTATTTGTTCCAAATGGATTTGTTAAAACCCTATATTTATAATAGTCATGTGATCATTGTTCAATAACTATATTATCAATGGTAATTATACGTGATGATCAGTTAAATCCAACTGGATATAATAAAAAACGAAGTTCATTTCTATTTTGTATCTATAAGTTATTTAATTAAATCAAAATTGGAATTCAATTCATAATATTTTTGTCATTATAGATAATATAGAGGGAAATAATTGAATCTAATCATTTTATTCCCCAATGGTACTTATAAAAAATTACCTTGGTGAATAAATGCTCACTATAGAGAGATAACTCATTGAACTCCTTCATAACTACCCAGAATTTCCTAAATATTATATAACCCATATACTAGGATATCCCAAATAGTACAGTTACATTAAAAGAAAGACACTCATCATGCTTTAATACCATTTATCTATAATGAACTCAGATACCCTCTTACTCTGAAATCTGAGATTTTTTGTATCATAGCATGATATGTGTTCTCAAATCCCATAGTTTTGATACAATTTCTTCGAATCACATCCACTGAAAATGGTAACCATTTTTTCAAACATATATCTATTTATAAATATCATTATAAAATAAATCATAGATCAATAAATAGACACCCAATCCCTGAATAATATGTTTTCTATAGATCCACTGGTCTCCATAATCACTCCTGAGTCCTATGGATCAAGAACATGAACCACCTCCAATTAATTCTTCAACATTCACTATACCCATAAAAAATACAAATATCTGATGGAAATCATTATTTTTTATATGAACATATAATTATGATATCACCACATATTTACTATTCAATTAAATAATAATAACCATGCATTATTTATTTTTAAATTAAAAAAGCAATCAAATTTCATTTACATATATTAAACCGAAACATGAATTCCAATATATAGATGGTGCATATATACAAAAAAATAATTAAAAATTCATTTTACAATAAATATTTATGTAAAGAAACTATCATGAATAAAACAAATTTAAAAAATCATTTAGAATCATGTAAAAAACTAATAACCTTTTTAATATTTTAAGAGTTGCATTAGTTATGTAATCTTGAATATGATCACTAGTCAATCACTAATCAAGGATTATGTATCTGTTCATATGTCCCTATGCATTGGTTTAATATAAATAATCAATCAACATATCATCGTTGAATATCATCAATACATAGAGTAGTTATGGTTTTCATCATCAATCCATTTCTATGTTGTTAGATTCCTAGTGTGATTGTCCTAATCTGCATATAACCACTCGAGATCACATATTCTTCATTAAACTAACGAATAAATATGTTATTGTAAAATAATTCATTTAAATTAATTAATTATTCACTCTTTAAATACCAAATTTCATGTTCCAACATTACAATTAAATTTCAATAATAGATTAATGTTTTTTCACTGTATTAGGCCTTTTAAATCATCATTCAGTAATATCCATTCTTCCCAAGATTTCATATCAGTTAATTTCAAAAAATAATTTTTAATTTGAATCCATACTGTTTCTCAAAATCTATCCAAAAATTTCAATCACATTTAGTTTTTGTTTTAACTAAAATATCCATTCCATTATATATGAAATATTAAATGTAGTTGGGGTTTGGGTTAGTGATAAGAACCATATTATCCTACATGAAAATGGGGGTTCAAAACCCATTGTGTGTAGGATTTTAGTAGTAATATAGAGTAATGTAGCAACGGCGGGCACTGTAGTTGTGGCAGGGTATTGTAGCAGTGGCAGGTACTGTAGCAGGAAGGTACTGTAGTAGTTTTATTCACATAATGGGCCTTGGGCCAGAAATTCGGGGCTCTGGTCCATGTAATGTGCTAAATGCCCACTGTGCCTTCAGAATATATATTGGATCTCCCTCTACACAGTTAAAAAGATCTTTTCATTTATTTAACAATAAATGAGGCTATAGTCCCATCCATTAATAAATGTATCAACATTAAATGATATTAATAGAAGGTATTATAAATCAATTAAAAACTCATTTCCATTCACCAAATTAATTTTTGGTTTAATAATTGGTTATACACATATGGGAAAACATAAAAGTAATCACATGAATCAAATAAATACTTATAAAGGGAACCAATAATGAAGCAAAATTTTTAAAACCCATGACATTATAATATATTTCATTTATAATAAATGTAGTTTAATCAATAACTAATGATGCACACAACCCCAGGTTTTATGAAATATGGTTTAATCACAATTTTTAAACCCAATATAACATAATTTTTTGAGACTATAATAATATTTTTGAAAAAAAAATTAATTTATTAAATTGGAAAACAAAAATTATCATAGGGTGAATTTTTTATATTATTTTAAAATGTTTCATAAGATATTGAATAGTTTAAAATACTTACTTTAAACTGAAAATTACATTTTAATTTAAATAATTTATTATTTTATAATATATTATTAATATATTTAAAAGTAATATTAGTTCAATTTCTAATAAATTAATATAATTTATTTCATTGGAATGATTTTCATATAGAATTTGGATTAAACAACATTATAATCTTTTGAAAAAATTATCTTTAAATTATTGCTTTCCTATCGAGTATTTTAGATTAAATTTAAATTATATTTCTCCCGTTATTTTAATTGAATCTAATATATGGATTCCATATTTGAAATCAAAATAATTTGTAATTTCTAATATAGTCAATTAATTTATTACAATAATAAATTGTGAAAAAATAATTAGTTATTGTGGTAAAGGTTAAAACTGATTTACATGGGTGATAAAATAAGTTGATAAGGGTGAAAATTACATTAAAAGTTGTCCACCACATATTCTATAGCCATATTTCAACTTTTATGAACTGTTTCTAGATTTTTATGAGTTTTGGGACACTTTTCCTAGAATGTGACCAATATAAAATGATTTATTTGAAAAGAGATGAAATCAATCTTTTCTTGCTTTCAAAATATATAAAGCATTGGTATATAGATAAAACCCACATGTGTCAAGTTTTAACTATTATTTTAAAAGGAAAAATATTATTTTTCCTGATAATTTATTATAATTATTTTGTAATTTAATAATTACATTTCATTTTTAAGAAATTTTAATGTAGTAATTATTATCTAATTACTTAATTAAATTAAATGGTAGAAAAATATTAAGTGTGATATAAATTTGAGGTATTTTTTATTCAATTAGTTTTATTTAGATTAATATATCATGTACACATGATATAACAAAATATATTTTAATTAAATAACTATCATTATAAATTTTTAATCTAGATTAAATGAATGTTGTTGAAATTGAAATTATTGTTATTTTATAGTAATTGATATTTTATTAAATGATTTAAAATTAATAAATATCATATCTCATGACTGTGATTTTTAAATATTAATTAATACAATCAGTTTTCTATTTGTGGGTCAATTGTTCATTTATAGTGAATATATTGACCCCAAATTAATAAAATCTATGTTAGTGTTGTTATGATTAATTTATTCTTCATGAACCTTAAATGAAATTGTGTCAAAATTAATTCCCAACAAAAATTATAGTCATAAATTATAAATTTTCAATAATAGTTATAATTAGTGGTTCTAAATTATCAAATATGTTTCATTTTTTATAGTATAAAATGCATTGGTCAACATTATAAGTTACGGTTGTAAAAACACAAAAAACGTAAAAATAAGGGAAAATATGTCTTATAAAATACGTAAAAACGTGATTAATAATGTTTTGAAGGTTTGAATAAGAAACTAAATCCCTAAAAATAGTTATTTATCATTTTTAGTTCAAATTGGGGTTATATATACCTATCAATAGTAAATAGATTTCGGTATTTCATAAAACCCACGCCTCATCAACTATAAAATATATCTCAATATCCTATACTATTGAGAAAAAAACACTTTGATTTTCCCAATACCAAATAAAATAGATTCCCATCCCCCCTCACTTCATCATAGATAAATTTTTTTAGAAAAAAAAGACATAATAAATTTTTAGTGAAAACCTAATGAGGATTTTTTAATAGGAGGAAATTTTCCTCAACGAGTGTCTTAATTTTAAGTGTTTCTCCACCTCTATAAATTATTATTACACCATGATGATATAATTTAAAATTTAATTTTTTTAAAATATTATTTTATTATAAAAAATTACTATCTTGAAACCTTATCCACCTCTATTAAATTGGTAATGGAAAAATTCATCATTTTTCAGCAGGCTACCACCTCCCAAACTGATGTCATTTTTTCATCTATTACAAACCTTAATAGATGGGTGTAATGATGGATATAAATTATTTTTATGATATTCATAATAAAATAATAATTATGGATTCATTATCTCATATATATCATTTTTCCAATCAATTCCATTGTATATACAATAACATCACTCGTGTGTACGGTTGATTACCCATCACGAAGCGATGTGTTTTATCTTTCACTAACTCTTAAAATAGAAGGTAATAATGAAAATTTTAATGATTATATGTTATTTTAATGATATAATTATTAAATTCATGAAATATTTATCATTACATAATTATTATATATCATTTTTTTCTTTTCTTTTCACTCACATAAAAATGATAACATCATTTGTGTACTTTTGGACTACTGCCATCACGAAGCGACGTGACTCTATTTTCATCACCAAACCACATGGAAGATATATATAATTATTTATTATAGTATATAATTTAATATGAACAATATATAAGATTATATATTCCTTTACGTCATTCCAGTTTAATCAATGAGAATTTAAATGTTAATCATGTATACATACAAACTATCGTCTCCATTATTGTAAGGTAATATATGTCCCAGAACCATATATAATTATTGATATTAGAAGTAAATAGATTTTAAAATAAAATAATTACATATTTCATATTTTTATATATATTATTAAACTATAAAATATACACAAGATTAAAATCATTGATTTCAAATTGAGAATGTGGAAACATGGAAATTAATACTCGATGAAATAAAAATAATGAAATATTATTATTCGAATGGTGGTGTAATATTTTAAGAATATTGTATATTATATTATAAATACATGAATTTTTATATTTTATGTTAATAACTTGTTTAAACTTAATATTAAGGATATTTTATATCATTCAATAAGAAGGAAGTGTGAGGTATGAAGAATTTCATCTTTATTTACATTCCACATAGACATATTTATTATTATGCACCAATTCACTTTTATGTGGTTAATATAATACCCAATTAAAATTTTATATCATTATTCATTTACAAATTATGGCATTTAATGTTTAAATTTGAATTATTCCATCCTATGGGATTTGAGATCCAAATTAATGAGTATAAAATATATTCTCCAATATCAATTTATTTTATGATTATTAATATTTTTTTGATAAAATAACATTATTGTAATCATTTCATTTTCAATTTACATTTATATAAACTATACATATTACTGAATGATGGATATGATTATTTAATAAAATTTATACTATTTTTATATATGGTGTTTACTTTGAATTTTGTTTTGCTAACTGGTGAAATATCAAGAAATTTGAATCCATTACTCAATACTAATATTGGATGATAGGTAATATCTATTCATGAATTAAATTTATTATTTGATATAAGATTTAATAATTTATATCTTACATTATGGTTTGGACATAATGTTATCTTTCCTCTCGATGCATTTGTAGGTCTCATGAGACAAATTATATTCCAAATTAAACAGGTTTCTGCATATAATTTGAAGGGTCTTATTAGTGTTCTTCATCGTGGACGTATAATGTTACTTGGAAATGCATGACAATATTAATTTATTTATTTCATTAATAATTTAGTAATTATGTTTCATGATATTTTCAAAATTATTTTATCTCTAGATGCATTTTATTCTCAGTTTATTGAGAAATGGAACTACCTTTCAATTATTTTACTTTCTATATTAATTATTATTTTTTATTTAATTTAGTCAAGTTATAAAAATAATTTTTTTTAGTTATTTACTATTCGACATTGATTATTAATTATTTATTCATGATATCACCCATTTTACTGAACCCTTACTAAGATTTTGATCTAACACATATTTTTTTTCCTCTACCCATGTTATAAAGATAGATTAATTAAATGAGTTTTAATGGATATTAGAAATTTATTATTTTTTATTATTTCATATTTTTTTATTCCAAATCTAAACTGTGTCCCATGTATATATTGTGTGATTCAATACTTATAAACATACCTATAATGTGGTATTTGATTATTTCGATGTATGATAATCTAATAAAACATGCTCCTACTCTGAGATATGGGGTTCTATGTCATTATAATGAAGGTGAAAAAGATTAAAGAACATGTCCTATAATTCAGATCCATAAAAACCAAGATTCAATCAACCATAAATATGGTGACTCACAAGTTTCAAAAATTAGTGGCGTATGGGAGATATAAAAACACAAACAAAGGGATAAAAAATTTATTAGAGCGGGATCATGTGTCCCACATGAACTATGGTTCACAAGAAATTAGGATTGAGCAACCAAAAAATACATTATAGATCCTCCAAAAGTTATTTGAACAGTTTACTATCCAGTGTGAGAGTTTTCAATCTTAAACTTGGGTTCTAGGATTTTAAATAAATTAATGGGAATTAAAAACTCGGGGACAAGGTTTCCTTCGAGGGTTACATATTTAGTAACATAGAATTTCCAATAACTATGAACCATAACAAGTATTTTAGAATGGGTAATCATTTTTGACACATAGTTTATATAAACACAAACATACCATGGAATTAAATATATCAAATATTTTATGTTTTTAAGGCTGGGGTAGAATGGTTTGGAATAACTGAGATCCCAATTTCGATGTAACGATATTTTGGTACATTGTTTCCTAGGCCAGACTACAAATTTTTCCATAACATTGAACCAACCATACATAGTCCCCAAACATTTTAGATTTCTAAAAATTCATAAAAAACACCATGATTGTATTCTTTTGAATGTATGATCAACTCAATTGTGAAAAAAATATCACAAACCATGTAATGAGATATTAAATTTTCTTTTTAATTTTATAGTCGTGTGCAATTTTTTGGATCATTCAATGTAATTTATGATTCAAGAATTATATTTGAGAATAAATAAAATTTATAATATTGATCATAAAGAAAAATTGTATATAAAAATAGATTTTAAATAATATTATAAAAATATATGTCTCCCTAATGGAGAATAGAGAAAATTATTAGGATCCTATTACAACTATTATTTGAGGAACTGTGAAAATTTCACCATCATCTGTCAAAATTATTTATTAAAAGAGTTTCTCATTTATTTATACATTCATTATTTTTAAATGAATAAATTTTACACATTTGATTAATCACATAATATATGCATAGTAATAAAAAAATTAGAGATAAATTATGGAGTTTTTAAATTTTTACATAGAATTATTATTATAAAAAATATTGATTTATAACTATGATTTTTAGTTTTATAAATGATAAATTAGGAGGTTATTGAAAAACAATTGGATAGTTATTTTTTATTCTCATATATACTATTATTAACATTAAATATTTTAATTTACACGATTATAGTTTTAGAAAATTATAATGATATGGGGTTATAAATGAAAGCGGATGAGGCTATATTTTCTAGGACTATCATGAAAATTCACCATAATAAATAATAAAATTATTAGGGGGTATATTATTAATTAGTATTTTGTATATGTTATTTATTTTAGAAAAACTAACCAATGGATATATTTAGTTTATAGTTTTTTTGAATACATTATTTAAAAAACATAAATTACAAGTAATAATATATTTAAATGGTCTACTTCTAAAAAACAATGTGTTAACTATTTGTGGGATTATAAATCACTCTTTATCACTCAAATAACATGTATCATCATTTTTATTAAATTAAGTTGTGTCTATATAAGAATTCATGTTACAAATTTTCTAACATCTCATGTACATCCCATAAATATAAAATTATTTAAAATTATTTTGAAATAAGTTGATAATTATCCATTAGTTTATGTTTCAACCATGTTCACACAATTTATCTCCCTTTTCTCATACACTCAATCAAATATTTATAATATCCTTCCTCATATGTTCATTTAATAATAGGTATTTTGTACTCCTTCTACGACAACTTTTATTATCTCTCTATTTTATCAAGAAGATCTACAATACATCAATGTATTAAAAAATCATTACTATTTATTCTCAAATAACTTATTCATTAATTTCTCCTTTTATATTCACAATAGTTTTCAAATATTTATTATATAAATGTTTTAAATGAATTCAATTACCCTTGACCATTTTCATAAAATAGGTTCATAGTGAATAATATTATATCCTTTATACAATGTTTGATTTCAAAAAATAAAATTTAAATGTTTATTTGGTTGTAGACCTAATACCCTTCTTCAAATCACCATGAATTCTTATTATAATAATTCCGTCAAAATCCACTATAAGATTGAAACTATTATTTCCTTTGAATTCAACCTTTATAGGAGCTTGATAGGAAAATTGTTTCATTGAAATTCCCTCCACTTGGAGGCTTTCAATTCTTGAACACAATCATTATTCATATTGATAATTTCTCATATTTTTTTTGAGGATCACATCATCAATAGTTATCATATTTATTTATATTTTTAATATTTCCTATAATATTATTTATTTATTGTGATATAATTGTAATATTTTCAAATTCCATGAATAAAAACCGAATATAGAAATATTTATCCTATATTTTTACTCCATATATCAAAAATATGATGTTGAACCATATAATGTTCAACTATACCATTTAGGAAAATTATGTTGTTCTATACTCTTTGATGTAATAAAAGAAATATATAAAGCTATCATTCGATAAATTTAAATATTTTGTGGAACCCTAAAAATACCCTTAACATAGAGAACCTCAAAAAATATTAATTTAGGTAGACTAAAATCTATTCGGGACATTATATTATTATTATAGAGACAATATTCAATTCTGAAAAGACTACTATAATTTGTAACCCTATGAAGTTATGTTGTATTCCCTATATTGTATCTGAAACATGTTATATTGAAATATATTTAGAATAAATGGTTGATCACATTCTAATTTTTTTTAAACAAGTATAATAGATCCATAAATTATGATTACCTAACAAATACATAAAGGAACGATGAAAACACTTATATATCAACATCAATCATCTATAAAAATATCAACAACCATAACCTTACTAGAAAGACTTTACATTATTTTATAATTAATATAAAATATATATTTAAATAAAAATATTATAAAATAAAAAAGTTAACTTTTTTACATCTTCAATTATTCCTATATAGAGATATTAACTAGTTTACATGGTATCTTATTCCACATAAAACCAAAAAAATCAATAATTTTATGATATCCCATAGACATTACAGTCTCACATAGTATAATTTTTCCTTATAATGAAACTAGTTCACTTTCATTAAAAATATAATTATAAAAGAAACATTATCAAATAATTATATGTCTATTTTATCATACAAACTATACTAAATAATAACATTGATTAAAAAACATGCTACTGATAAATATAGTGATTTACTTTCAATTATTTATATATTTTGATTCATATAACTACCACATGAAAATATCAACATTTAAAAATCAATTAGAGCACATGTGATAACATATGAGATAATATCAACAATCATATAGTGAAATTCTATATAAAGTTTTCCAAACTCTTTATAAGAACTATTTCTTACATATTCACAAATAAGATTCCACAAAACTAATAGGATAGTTTAAAAATATTTCAAAAAATGGAAACCATATATTGAATTTTTTTTGATGAAACACAATTAACCCTTATAAAATATTTGATCCCCTAAATGAGATTTTCACATTCATTCAGTTAATCCACTTTTAGAATTCTTCCATGTTTTTGAATACATTATGTGATTATGAATCAACGTATTTTTGTTGTCATTTATTCTAGAGACCTGTTTTATCATTATATGGGATTGAAAATTTTCTAAATGTTTTTTTCAGATCTAAGTGCAAAGATGGAATGTGATTCCATGGCATAGCGTGCCCTGAAATTATTTTATAAAAATAGTAAATATATTTTATATTTTTCACGCACATTTAATATATTATAAATGGATAAATCATAAGTGATTGATAAAATTAGAAATCTGAGAACATAGTTAGGTCCAAATGTGGTGTTTTCCTTTGGTGTGATTTAAAATAAGCTGGCGAAGGACATCCTAACCCCTCACTCATTGGAAGGATTTTTATATTACTAGATGAATTAATTTAATTAATTATTTAAAATAACATAAACCTAATTAATGGATATAAATTCTTTATTAGGATGGTTTTTCCTAAAAATACTATTTTTCCCTATGATCACTCTACATCTCCTCTCTATCCCATTTGTGAATGAAGAGAGGTGACAATCCTATTATTCTATGTTGGTCAAGACACGGAGACTACAACAGATCCACCTCATTAATCAGTGAATGAATTCTTCATCAATACCGATCTGTTGATTCTTGGTAGGCCCCCTTTTGGTGACTATACACAATTTATTAAATGTTTGAGAAGATAGATATTCATTATTTGATGTGTTGCATTGATTTCAACCCTTTTATCTGCCCATGTATTGATTTTCATTAATTAATTGGTTATTTCTAACCAGGATTAAATAATTGTTATCACTGTTTCAATAAATTTTGGCAGGTGATCCAATCCTTACTTTCTAGTGAATTCCCCAAACGTTTCATGGTGTTATTAGTGAGGAATTATACTGAATCTTAGTTCAACAATGATCGGGTGACCAGATCTCGATCTGGCCTCTAGATTCTGAGTGAAATTTAGTAATTATGGAAGAATACTATGAAAAGAATTTATTTGTAAATAGAAAAATGCATGGATCCAAAATTGAATGGTTTTATACCCATTTAATGAATATGGAAGGACAATCAACATGTATAATGTTGATTAAAACCCTCATTCATTTGTATGAACGATTCCTAGTGAACAATGGATGACAAGCATTATTAATGGCTAGATCTATTGATTTTGAATGGAAACACATTGGGATCTGAAGTGGTTTGACCATATTTAGAGCACAAATCAAGATTCAGGAGAAACTAGAGTTTTTTTTGGAAAAATCGAGACTACACGTTGTGTTTGGAGAAGAACACACAACATGTAGCATCCCCTAGTGGTGGTGCATGGGTTTGTGAAAATATAAGGATGAAATGGTGATTAATCCATTTGACACACTCTGTACTACATTTTTATGTGCATAAATCCTTGTGACGGAACACACATCTAAGTGCAGAATATGTTCTGAGAATAGACACACTTGTTGGCCACATAAGAAGAATCCCATATGGTAAAACATGTCATGAACAACAGTACATGGACACATGGTCAAAGTACATAGACATGACTAGAATACACATCCCTAGTCCCCTGATAATAGGACCATGTTGTGTAGTCCACCTTCACGGCATGCACTACTACATGGGATGGGACCCATGTCCAACCAGAGGAACAACCATGTAGTGATGATAGACCACAAGTCATCTCGGCCCCCTCACACATCGTGTACCATTTGAGCTCTCATGAAAAATCTTTAATCATTTGTATATCTTTCTTTTGAACTCATTTTCCGACCTGCAAGATGCAGTCCTAAGTGTTTTTATCATAGAATATGATTATTCCTTCATAAGTGTCTTTTAAGATACCATGTGGATGTTCTAGGTTTGGTACATGTAGAAATTGTAACATCCCATGTAAGTAATGAATAATAGATATTTTTATTTATGCCAATTAATGAAATAGATTGTGTTTTAGAGGCTTAAAGTGAAAATAAATCCAATCTTAAGCATGGAATACACTAATATTTTTAAAAGATTGTTTTACTGCCTTTTAATGGAAAACCATTTTTAATCTATATTTTGAAAATTATATAAGATATGTTTGTCAAAATAAGCTTATTA
This sequence comes from Viscum album, assembly GCA_963277665.1. Classification (NCBI taxonomy): domain Eukaryota; kingdom Viridiplantae; phylum Streptophyta; class Magnoliopsida; order Santalales; family Viscaceae; genus Viscum; species Viscum album. The sequence continues at coordinate 1,389,229,166 of OY728125.1, read as the reverse complement.
TTTATGATTGGGATATCAAAATTTACTTTTTGTTAATTTTTGGTATTTTTCCGATAAAGTTCATTTTTTAATGAATAGTGAAAAATACTGCATTTTACATCAAAACTGCTTTTTAATCTAATTTATTTATATAATTAGATTATCTTTTGAATTGGTTTTAAAGTTAAATTATAATATATTTTTACCAATTAATCCAATAGTGTTCATTGGAATCAATTTCACATTGAAATTGGACATAAACTCGTGTCAATATTTTGAGACTTATTGTTTCATAAAAACACGCTATTTGTCATGAAAGAGGGAATTAATTATTAAATTAATTAATGTGACTTATATGTTTTGAATTTTGTAAAATAGTATTCATTTTTTAATTCAGAATATCAAATATATCTTAGGGTGATGTTTTGGTATTTTTCTGAAAAACATCAATTTTTGATGAATACTGAAACCACTAAGTGGTAGTTAAAGAAAATGATTTTTCATTTAAATGAAAATTTACCACCTCTGTGATTATATTTTCAAAAATCCGACATACATGGTTGTCATTAAGAAGTAAAATGTGGTTCAATGAGATTAAAATAATTTTTTTGGGGAATAGTAACTTTAATTTTTTAATCGCGATTAGTGGTAATTAGTGTAGTTTAAGATAAAAATAATGTTTGAATAGTATGATATGAGCTTGACACATGTACTACCCTCATTGGATGTGTCATGGCCGACAAAAAAAATCCATGGGTCAACTTGGGGATCCCATGTAGCCACATTGGTTGGGAAATGACATAAATAACTTTTTATTTAATGAAAAAATTAAAAATGACACAAACATAATATGTTTTACAAATAAAAATTTAAATAGTTTTATACAAGTCATATCTTTGACAATAAATAATCATTGAAAATATAAAACGATTTCCTACATCATTGTATTTTTTTTATTTTTAGACTTTAAATAAATTAAATTATATATGACATCATAATGATGTAGCGTTTACCTCATTAATAAAGGATTTAAATAAAATGAGAAGATAATGTAAACTCTATGACCTAAACATGTCCAAAAGCTATTGGGTGGGTATATTTCGAACATGTATCACCTTATCGTCGAATTATATCAATTTGGGACCTTTTAAATCTGAAACCCATTTTCAAATAAAGTGATATTTCTTTACATTCCAAGAGTGCCCCTCCTCTCCTCTTATAAAAGGCCCCCACATCTACCTCCTTACCCACACATACAAAGCCTTTGGCTTGGCCAACCCCTGCCCATTTTGTCTCTCAACTTCCCTCTCTTACTACTTGATGCCTCACTTTGGGCAGAAGTCTTCCCAAGGAAGCCTTTGAGCTCAAACCAACGGGAGTTACCCGATTTTAAGGTAATGTCTTCAATTGAGTCCTTTTATTTTATTTTGCTTCTACAACCCCCGAAACTCTTTTTATTAATTTATTTTGTAACAACTCAAGTATGTTCAATATACTAGGATGTTTTTATAAGAAGGATTCGAGCATCACTTACACACACCTACATCTAATTGTTAAAAGACATACTGTTTCCGTGGATGGTGAATTTTTGCCTCCCGAAATGATGATTGTTCAACATTCTTTTAACACCTTAAAAGGTGGCCATTAAGATGTCACTATATTTATATATGATATATAATATGTTTATGTTTTCCTTAATCTTATGTATTTTTCATTTTCGGCATACCTTTGTGGTTTCCATTATAGGTAAACTCGATATCTTCAATTAAGGAAGTGCGGACTACCGCCCCCTCAATGTGATTTGATTCGTTAAATACCATATGTGGGACGTATAAAGTATGGAACTATTATATTATATATGATATTATACTGGAATTATAATATACCTTTATACCATTATGATTCCATTCTATAAAATACGAAATAGAAATGAAAGTAGCGTTCATGCGTACGTACGGCTTACCATCTCCATGAACGTAGCATTTCATTTCTTACCTCTAAATGATTATGTAATATTACAAATGCACATATATACTGGATATATATGATATATATGATATATACATCATGATTATAATTCTGGATATAATGGATACATGAACAACTTGTAATTATAAAGGGTTTATTTTGACTCAAGTACCAATGATCGTTAAAACGACCGTTATTAACATAAACAATTACATAGTGTTCATGACATGGAAATAAGTGATATAAAAGGAATAATGAACATTAAAAAGGTTCTTAAGAAAGTATAAATTAACTCAAGTTTATTATTCAGGATATTAAAGAAAGATCACGTCAAGTCAGACCTGAGGTTTGGGACTTCGTCTTAATCTCATTTCATTGAGGCATATTTTGTTTTATACACAACCTTCTTTTATATGGTGTATAAACCCCTTTGAATTTTATGTTTATGAAAAAAGATTCTTTTTTATACGAAGCGTTTTACTAAACGACAAAAGGGAATGTTTTGTCATACGTATGCGGTGACAACGACTTCTCCACCGCCGTGACCATTATTTGAGTTTCAGCTTCCTCTACAAGTCATAAATTCTTTTTAAAAGAAAAATAAATACCATGTTTTACTTTTCTTTTATTTTGGTATTGAAACTGGTTTTCATAATGTTTTTATTACATAAATGTGGTGTATTGATATCTTGTGATTTAAATGGGGAAATGTTTTGTTTCCTTTATGCATGTTTTCTGTGATACGATTATGTTGGGGTTCTTGGGAATTATTATGAAGACGGGTGGTTCCGTGATAATCTAAGGGCGGGTGAGACCGATATAGCTCCCCAATGCATTGGGTAACGCGAAGGAGTGAATCGTTAAGGTTTCTCTGAAGAGATTTATTGAATATACTGTGATGGGTATTCCAAACGTAACCAAGAGGGTTACTCCCTATGTAAAAATGTTATGAATGCCTCAAGTTACCTTTACGTCTTATGATTTCAATGATTTATTCATGATTTGATGAGGTATATTAAAGTGCTTATGTTTTATGGGTAATATATGATCTCATTCTTATGTATATATGTACCCATGTTTCCTTTCCATATTTTCATATCCCTTACTGAGCATTTTATGCTCATCCCGTGTTTTTTGAAATGTTTTTCACAGGTCAATGGAAAGGTACATGATATGATGATCGTGTCAAAGAAGTGTCAAGAAAGAATCCATGTTTTATTTTAAATATTTTTCCATTGATGGGAATGAAGAATACTATCTTTATGTAACCACTTTGTATATATGTGGAATGTAATTAATGTTTTATTATCTAATTCACTAAAACTCTAAACCCGAAAAGATCCTCAATGTGTAATCTTGTAATAACTCATGATTAAGTAAGGATTAAGGCTGGGGCCTTATAGTTGGTATCAAAGGTCGGATTAGATAACATTAGGAATTATAATTCTATTAAATGTTTATCCAAAAATATTTTTTTTATGGTCAAATTGAAGTGATATAGTATTTGAAGATTACCATGTTGCTTCATCTAAGACATGTTTGTTCAGAATGGTTTTCCGTAGAGGAAATAGAGAAGCAGTTCTAGGAAGGCATGTAGAAGGAAATAACCTTCTGAATCAGCATCCTGAGATGGTCGGAATTGGAACTGAATAGTTTGTTGTAGTAATGGCGCAGTTGACTCATGCGATAAATGGTGGATGTATCTATACATGAGATCTGCCAAATCAACCGCAGAGGAACATGTCAGTGGTGGAACATTTCATGAGGCAACATCCCCCATCATTCAGAGGATCATCTAACACTGTGTTAGCTGAAGGGTGGATTAAATCACTGTAGATTATTTTCGATGTCATTGGGTGTTCAGACAATCAAAAGGTTAGTATTGTTATTTACCATTTGGAGGGTGAAGCAGATCAGTTGTGGTCGATGGTTAAAAATATCAGGGATGTTGATGAGATTGATGCTCTTGACTAGGTTGAATTCAAAGGTATGTTTCTTGAGAAGTATTTTCCTAAGGCTGTTCAACTTAGAATGGAAAAGCAATTCTTGGAATTGAGGAAAGAGGAAGACTCAGTGGCTGCCTATGATGAAAGGTTCACTCGATTGGCAAGATATGCTCCAAATTTTATCCGAGATCATGATAGTAAAATCAATCGTTTTTACTCAGGATAAAAGGAAAAATATCGAAGGGCATTAGATTCTTGTGAGTTTAAAAGTTATGAAAAGCTTGTTCTATGTGCTGAGAAGGTGGAAATGGAGTTTTCCGATGATCAAGTGTTCTATAACAGCCAACAGAAGAAGAGACCAAGGTGGCAGGATAAAGGTAAGAATTCTTCAAAAAAAAGTCTGATGGTAAGAAAACTATGGTTCCAGTTTGTGATAAATGTGGCAAAAGGCATGCTGGGGAATGTCTTCTAAATTCTGGAAAGTGCTACTGATGTGGTAAGATGGGACATAAGGCTTGTGATTGCACTGAAAAATATAAAGTTAAAGGTAAGACCAAATTTGATTTACAGTTAGTGAAATTTTTTAAGTGCAATGAGATGGGACACTATGAAAACGAGTGTCCGACAAAGAGCTTGAGTGATGGGACGCAGTTAGACTACAATCAGAAAGGGGTGGTGAAATCCTTTGCAACTACTTCAGTAGATTTTGGGCCATCAAATGAAGTTATATCAAGTACTTTGTTTGTTTTTTCATATTATTCCAGTGTGTTGTTCGATTCGGGGTCTACGCATTCTTTTATCTCTGAAAACATTTCTAGTAAAATGGGAATACCATCTCAAGAAATGACTCCGGAACTTCTGGTAAAAAGAGCTGGGGGAAATGTTGAGGCAAAAAGAATTTATAATAATCTTCCTGTCCTTATCAGTGGAAAGAACCTACTTGCAAACATTATTGTTATACCTCTAGTAGAGTTTGACGTTATCCTGGGTATTGATTGGCTCTCTATTTACCATGCTAAGATTGACTATAGATCTAAAGTAGTTTCTTTTCATAAATACATTTAGTTTGCGTACAAGAATGAAACCTTACTGTTGATAACGTATCAAGAGGCCAAGAAACTTTTAAAAGATGGAAATGAATGTTACATTGCACACATCATTGAAAATAAAGGAATTGTTTAGATTAATGATGTGCCAGTGTTAAATGAGTATCCTCATGTTTTTCCTAATGAGTTTCCTGGAATAATACATGATCTGGAAGTTGAGTTTTCTGTTGACTTAGTTCCTGATTCTAAGCTAATTTCAAAACCCCCTTATCGAATGGCTCAAATTGAACTTTTAGAGTTGAACGAGAAATTGTAGGATTTATTAGAGAAAGGTTTCATTCGACCTAGCACATCACCATGGGGTGCTCTTGTTTTATTTGTTAAAAATAAAGATAGTTCTATGAGACTTTTCATTGATTATAGGGCCTTGAATAATATCACTATTAAGAACAAATATCATTTGCCTCATATCGATGAATTGTTTGATCAGCTCCAGGGAGCTAAGTTTTTTTCAAAGATTGACCTGAGATTGGGGTACCATCAGCTGAAGGTAAATGAGGCAGATATTCCAAAGACTGCGTTCCGAACAAGATATGGCCATTATGAATTTTAAGTAATTCCTTTTGGGCTAACCAAAGCACCTGCTGTATTCATGGACTTGATGAATAAAATTTTCCATGAGTTCTTAGATAAGTTTGTGGTGGTTTTCATTGATGATATTTTGGTGTTTTCTAAAATTAAAGAATAGAATGAAAGACATTTAAGGGTTATCTTGCAAACCTTAAAAGAAAAGAAACTGTATGTAAAATTCAGAAAGTGTGAGTTTTGGTTGCATCATATTTCTTTCCTTGGTCATATTGTTTCTAATGATGGGATAACCGTTGATCCTACAAAAACAAAGGTTGTTGAAGAATGGCCAAGACCCACAAATGTAATAGAGATTCGTAGTTTCCTTGGTTTGGCAGGCTATTAACGAAGGTTTGTTGGAAATTTTTCACGGTTATCTAGTCCAATGACTAATCTAACTCGGAAGGGTGTTAAGATTATATGGACAAAAGAATGTGATGATTGTTTTCAGGAATTCAAAACAAGATTGGTGAATGCTCCAGTTTTGGCACTACCTTCTAAGAATGGTGAGTTTGTTATATACAGTGATGCTTCATTGAAAGGACTCGGTTGTGTCCTAATGTAGAATGATCAGGTAATTGCTTATGCTTCACGTCAGTTGAAAACTCATGAGGTAAATTACCCTACACATGATTTGGAATTAGCTGCTGTTGTTTTTGCTTTAAAAATTTGGAGGCATCATTTTTATGGAGTAAAGTGTGAAATATATACCGATCACAAAAGTTTAAAGTATATATTCACTCAGAAAGAATTGAACATGAGATAGAGGATATGACGAGAATTAATCAAGGATTATGATTGTACAATTCATTACCATCTGGGAAAATCAAATAAAGTGTCCAATGCTTTGAGTCGAAAAAGTAATGCATCATTAGCAATGTTGCATTTGGAACGAGATCCTTTGGTTTTTTAATTTGATGAACATTGGCATAGAAGTTGTTGGTGCAAGAAGTTCTTCTGTTTTGTTTCAGGTAGCAGTGAGATCATCTCTATCAGATAGAATCAAGCACGAACAGAAGAAAGGCAGTGAGTGGCAGAAAAAGGTAGATCTCTTTCAGAAAGGTAAGATGCCTGAATTCAACATTGATAATGATTGCGTTTTGAGATTTGGGAAGAGATTGTGTGTGCCTTGTGATTCATAGCTGAAGAGAGAGTTATTATGTGAAGCTCATAGTTCTCCGTTTTCAGTTCATCCTGGAAGTACTAAGATGTATAGAGATCTTCGAGAGTATTACTGGTGGGATGGAATGAAAAGATATATTGCTGATTTTACTGTGAAGTGTTTGACTTGTCAGCAGGTTAAAGAAGAGCGGCAGTGACCGAAAGGGATGCTTCAACCTCTACCAGTTCCAGAGTGGAAATGGGAGATTTTATCCATGGAAATTGTTGTGGTATTACCGAAGACATATCGAGGTAATAATGCAATCTGGGTTATTGTTGATCGCATGACTAAATCTGCTAATTTCCTTTCAATACGAGATATTTTTCCCTAGATCAACTTTCATTTTTTTATCTTAAAGAGATAGTCAGGTTACATGGAGTTCCTCTATCCATTGTATCTGACCGTAATCCCAGGCTCACATCTAACTTTTGGAAAGGCCTTCAGAAGTCGTTGGGTACTGAATTAATTTTTAGTACAGCTTTTCATCCTCAATCAGATGGGCAGTCAGAACGAACAATTCAGACCTTGGATGATATGCTACGAGATTGTTCGACGGATTATCAGGGAAGTTGGGACCAACATCTATCTTTGGTTGAATTTTCATATAATAATAGTTTTCATTCCAGTATATAGATGGCACCATTTGAGGTGTTATATGGGAAGCGGTGTCGAACTCCAGCTTTGGTAGAAGAGTTGGAAGAAAAAGTTCAACTGATACAGAAACACATGAGAACAGCTCAGAGTAGGCAGAAGAGTTATGCGAATAATCAGAGAAAGGATCTATCTTTCGAGGTAGGTGATCATGTTTTTGTCAAAGTCTCACCATGGAAAAGTGTTATGCGATTTGGTAAGAAAGGAAAGCTGAGTCCAAGGTTCATTGGACCATATGAAATTCTGGAGAGCGTTGGATCAGTTGCTTACCGAGTGGCTTTACCTCTGATTTTATCTCAGGTACACAATGTTTTTCATGTTTCGATGTTGAGAAAATATATGCCAGATCCATCTCATGTTTTGAGTCCAGAGGTAGTTTAGCTGGAAGAGAACCTATCTTATGGGGAACAATCGGTCCAGATTCTTGACCATAGGGAGCAAGTGTAACGAAATAAGGTGATTAATCAGGTAATGGTTTTTTGGAAAAACCACATGATGGAAGAGGCAGCATGGGAATCTGAAAATGCAATGAGGGATAAGTACCCCCATGTATTTGATAAGTAAATAAATAGCGGGGACGCAATTTTCTAAAGGGGGGAAGGATGTAACATCCCAAGTAAGTAATGAATAATATATATTTTTATCTATGCCTATTAATGAAATAGATAGTGTTTTTTAGGCTTCAAATGAAAATAAATTCAATCTTAAGCATGGAATATACTAATATTTTTAAAAGATTGTTTTAGTGCCTTTTAATGGAAAACCTGTTTTAAATCTATATTTTGTCAATTTTATAAGCTATGTTTGTCAAAATAAACTTATTCTTTATGATTGGGACATAAAAATTTACTTTTTGTGAATTTTTGGTATTTTTCCGATGAAGTTCAATTTTTCATGAATAGTGAAAAATTCTGCATTTTACATCAAAACTGCTTTTTAATATAATTTATTTATATAATTATATTATCATTTGAATTGGTTTTAAAGTTAAATTAGAATATATTTATACCATTTAATCCAATAGTGGTCATTGGAATCAATTTCACATTGAAATTGGACTTAAACTAGTGTCAATCTTTTGATACTTATTGTTTCATAAAAACACGCTATTTGTCATGACAGTGAGAATTAATTATTAAATTAATTAATTTTACTTATATGTTTTTAATTTTTTAAAATAGACTTAATTTTTGAATTCGGAATATAAAATATATCTTAGGGTGAATTTTTGGTATTTTTCGGAAAAACTTCAATTTTTGATGAATAGTGAAACCACTATGTGGTAGTTACTGAAACTGATTTTTCGTTTAAATGAAAGTTTACCACCTCTGTGATTTGATTTTCAAAAATCCTACATACATGGTTGTCATTACGAAGTAAAATGTGGTTCAATGAGATTATAATAATTTTTTGGTGAATAGTAACTTTTATGTTTTTAATCGCGATTACTGGTAATTAGTGTAGTTTAAGTTAAAAATAATGTTTTAATAGTATGAGATGAGCTTGACACATTTCCTACCCTCATTGGATGTTTCATGGCCGACCAAGACAATCCATGGGACAACTTGGGACCCCATAGAGCCACTTTGGTTGGGAGATGACATAAATAACTTTTTATTTAATGAAAATGTAAAAATGACACAAACATAATATGTTTTACAAAAAAAAATTTATATGGGGTAATACAAGTCATATTTTTTACTATAAATATTCATTGGAAAGATAAAAATATTTCCTACATCATAGTAGTTTTTTTATAATTTTATACATTAAATAAATTAAATTATTTATGACATCATGATGATGCAGCGATTACCTCATTAATAAAGGATTTCAATAAAATGAGAAGATAATGTAAAATCTATGACCTAAACATGTCCAAAACCTATTGGGTGGGTATATTTAGAACCCTTATCACCTTATCCTCGATTTATATCAATGTGGGACCTTTTAAATACGAAACTCATTTTCAAATAAAGTAATATTTCTTTACTTTCCAAGAGTGCCACTCCTCTCCCCTTATAAAAGGCCCCCACCTCTACCTCCTTACCCACACTTCCAAAGCCTTTGGCTCGGCCAACCCCTACCCATTTTGTCTCTCCAAATCCCTCTCTTACTCCTTTAAGCCTCACTTTGGGTAGAAGGATTCCTAAGGAAGCCTTTGAGCTCAAACCAAAGGGAGTTACCCGATTTTAAGGTAATGTCTTCACTTGAGTCCTTTTGTTTTATTTTTCTTCTCCAACCCCGTAAACTCTTTTTATTCATTTATTTTGTAACAACTCCAGTATATTCAATATTCTAGAATGTTGTTATAAGAAGTATTCGAGCAACACTTATATACACCTATATCTAATGGTTAAAGGACATACTATTTCCGTGGATGGTGAATTTATGCCTCCCGAAACGATGATTGTTCAACATTCTTTTATCACCTTCAAAGGTGACCATTAAGATGTCACTATATTTATATATGATATATAATATGTTTATATTTTCCTTAAGTTTCTGTATTTTTCATTTTGGGCATACCTTTGTGGTTTCCATTATGGGTAAACGCGATATCTTCATTTAAGGAAGTGCAGACTACCGCCCCCTCAAAGTGATTTGATTCGTTAAATACCATATTTTGGAAGTATAAAAGATGGAAATATGATATTATATATGATATTATACTGGAATTATAATATACCTTTATATCATTATGATTCCATTCTATAAAATATGAAATAGAAATGAAAGTAGCGTTCATTCGTACGTACGGCTTACCTTCTCCATGAACGGTGCATTTCATTTCTTACCTATAAATGATTATATAATATTATAAATGACCGTATATACTGGATATATATGATATATATGAGATAGACATCATGATTATAATTCTGGATATAATGGATACATGAAAAACTTGTAATTATAAAGGGTTTACTTTGACTCAAGTACCAATGATCGTTAAAAAGACCGTTATTAACTTAAATAATTACATAGTGTTCATGACATGGAAATAAGTGATATAAAAGCAATAATTATCTTTAAAAAGGTTATTAAGAAAGTATAAATTAACTCATGTTTAATATTCTGGACATTAATGAATGACTGAGTCAAGTCGGACCCGAGGTATGTGACTTCGTCTCAATCTCCCTTCATTGAGGCATATTTTGTTTCATACACAACCTTCTTTTATATGGTGTATAAACCCCTTTGAATTTTACATTTATGCAAAAAGATTCTTTTTTATATGAAGTGTTTTACTAAATGACAAAAGGGAATGTTTTGTCGTACGTATGCAGCGACAATGAATTCTCTGCCGCCGTGACCATTATTTAAGTTTCGGCTTCCTCTACAAGCCATACCTTCTTTTAAAAAGAAAAATAAATACCATGTTTTACTTTTCATTTATTTTGGTTTTGAAAATGGTTTTCATAATTTTTTTATTACCTCAATGTGTTGTATTGATATCTTGTGATTGAAATGGGGAAATGTTATGTTTCCTTTATGCATGTTTTATGTCATACGATTATGTTGAGGTTCTTGGTAATTGTTATGAAGACGGGTGGTTCCATGATAAACAAAGGGCAAGTGATCCCGATATAGCTATCCAATGCATTAGGTAATGTGAAGGAGTGAAACGTTAAGGTTTCTAGGAATAGATTTAGGGAATTTACTATGATGGGTATTCCAAACATAACCAATAGGGTTACTCCATAAGCAAGAATGTTATGAATGCCTCAAGTTACAATTATGTCTTATGATTTCTATGATTTATTCATGATTTGATGAGGAATGTTAAAGTGCTTATGTTTCATGGGTAAAGTATGATCTCATTCTTATGTATATATGTACCCATGTTTACTTTCTATATTTTTATATCCCTTACTGAGCTTTTTATGCTCATCCCATGTTTTTTTAAATTTTTTTCACAGGTCAAGGGAAAGGTACATGATATGATGATAGTGTCAAGGAAGTCTCAAGAACGAATCCAGGTTTTATTTTAAATATGTTTCCATTGATGGGAATGAATAATACTATCTTTATGTAACCACTTTGTTTATATGTGGAATGTGATGCAAGTTTTATGATCTAATTCTCTAAGACTCTATACCCGAAAAGATCTTCAATGTGTAATCTTGTAATAACTCATTATTAAGTAAGGTTTAATGCTGGGGCCTTATAGAAATGACACCTGATGATGAAATTAGTTATAAATGCTTTCTATAATTATCATCTATGATGACTCTCTTGTAGTATCTAGGTAGTGTAGTCCACAAAAAGTTCAATATGACCCTCTAGGAGGTTTGGGTAGTTTATTCTAGAAAAACATATATCCCTACCCTCCAATAGGATATGGGAAGTGTATTACATTACAATTTTGGGAAGACCCTCCATCTGGTTTTGGCAGTGTAGTCCCTGACAATTCTGGGTTAACCCTCTAGCTGGGTTGGGTAGTGTAGTCCTTAATGTGCTTTTTGGATAACTTTCTAGCTTGGCTGGGTAATGTAGTCCCCAAAACACATCAGAGCGAACCATCCAACAGGGTTGCATAGTGCAGTCCCTAATGACTTTATGGGATGACCTTCTTGTAGGGATGGGTAGAGAAGTCATTGAAGACTTTCTAGGATAACCCTTTAGTAGGACTAGGTATTTTAGTCCAAGATGAACTTTGGGGATGACCCTCTTACTTGGTTAGGTAGTGTAGTCCCCAAGGACCTCCCAGAGAAGTCCCTCAACAATGTGGCATAGTGGCGACGTGTGATTCGACATACCTAAAGACTCACAAGAAATAAGGGATCTTTACCCATAAAGGAACGTTCTTGTGAGGTGACCTAAGACTATGAGGAAGAGTTAGTGCCACCAAAAAAGGATAATATTGACAAGTGTTAATCTGATCCCCTTTATTTGAGACTCTTCGACAGAAGTTTTTGTTGTTGGGCATTGTATATGAATCTAACATGGAAATATTTTTTATTTAACTTCTTTTGATGAGTTGTGAGATGGAGATCACCATACTATATCGATTGTATTTCTTTGATAGAGCATATATATATATATATATATATCGACCCTATTATAGTATCCACTTTGTGGGTATTAGTTACTCTCCATCCAATAGATGTAAAGACGCAGAGGGTATACTATATGTTTTCTGTGTCTAGCTTCTCATGGTTAGATGAATCTAATCTCTAAAAATAGGTAGAGGAGACTCAATAAGGGTTTCAGCTCTTCACTATTTCAATCTCCTTGTTTTTAAATGAGCCTAATTTCACAATCTTATTTGGTTGAGCTGCACTTTTTGTGTTCTCTTTTACTTTACCTTGTTCCATATACTACATCACTTTTTTTTATCTCTTACTTATACCCCTTCATCTTTTTAGGGAATTTTTTTGTGTATGTATATACTCACCCCAGTATGTGCTTTCCCCATCCCATGTCATGTATTTCTGAGATGGTATTCATGTTGATCAGGATCTCAAGGGAGCTTAGGGATGCATGTTGCATAGACCATGTACATTGGTCAGAGGTGGGACATAGGAGCGAGGATCTCTCACCTATTACTCTTTTGTAGTTCTATTTAGGATGGAAAATGTTACTAGTTTTTGAGTGTGTTTTTCACCATTACAATTCAGTACTCACTACTGTACCTTTGTATTATCTAGAGGTTCATTCATGGTTATGAAAAATTGTAGTAGTTTCACCCTAGCATACTTTTCCTCTCCACTTTTTCATTAATTTGGCTATGTGAGTGTGTTATGGTTCTTAGGAAAAGGAATCCCCATTTTTTGTGACTTTGGTGATTTTTTTCCAAACCCAAGCCCATAGAGGCAGGCTTGGGGTTGTTGTGGATCGATCCATGGCTCAGGTCTAGTTGTGATAGAGTGGTATCAGAGGTTGTTCGTTCCATGGGACAATGTTCAGATTCACCCTAAAAAATAATTGATTTGGATTTACGGAAAAAGTGTCAAATTGGATCAAGAGTGGCTCTCAGACAAGGGAGTCCTGTGATGGTATGATTGGTCGACGTATCTGTTCACCAGGACCCAGATTACCCACTTGTTTACATGGAACCCTAAGATATTTGTTTCAGGTAACAATGGTACATTCACCACATATGATTATGTCATTGATTTTCCTTCTTGACTCATCTCCGTATTAAATTATTTATATATAATTATATATTATCATATAATTCTGGTAATATATTACAATTTTTATGATACCTTTATGATGAATGATGATCCGGAAACAAGACATATTTCTGGAAGAAGACCTGATGATAAATGACGCCTTTATTAAAAATCCATCATGGAATCCCCTTCCTCTATTTAGACCATTACTAGTGCCTTCACCCATTCAGCAGAAGATAGACCCAGCAGGGCAGGATAATGATGTGCGCATGATGAGCACACTTAGTGTGTTTTATCATTAGTGAATACTAAGGTTCTATAGTAAGGCATACCCTTAGGAATCCAAGGATTGGATGGAGTTAGTGGTCTGTATATTTGGACAATTTTGGACACTGATGGATCATATGTTGTCTTTAGCGTCTAGTATTTTCCACAAAGCATCCAAGAATTGGTGGTTCTTAGTTACCCAAATATGTGATGAGTTTATTCTCTCGGGGGGAACAATTTCATCAGATATTTTGTAAGGTGTACTAACCCTCCTTCTAGAACTGTGTTTGGATATAATAACTTCTGAAGCATCAGTATAGAGGAATGACAATGGCAGAGTACATAGTGAGGTTCACTAACTTGATGCACTACTCTCTTTACATGATCCGGGATTTTTTTTACTTTTAAGAATTGATTTTCAAATAGGGAATCTATGGAGGGATATTGTCTAGTTTAGGGATCTTGTGAATCCCTATATATGCTAGGGTTCTGTAGAAAGAACTTGAGATGGAGAGCATCATACTAGATGGACACCAGATAGATGGATATTATGGTAGGAATTATAGGGTTACACTATCTTTAGCAGTAGGATGGAATTAGAGGTCTCATAACTGGAGACCCTTCCATTAGTAAACTCAGGGGAATGGTTTTCTAGTTCAAGGGAATCATGAAGCACTAGGGAAACATAGAGAGTGTTGATGCTACACTTATGAAGGGAGAGTTCACATAGACTAGGATTTACTAATCAGGCGTTTTAAGCATCCCAAGTTAAAAATAGATGGAATACCATGGAAAAATAAAATTCCATGACTCGAGATCTCCTAGGAAGAGATAGGGTGGTCCCTAGGGAGGTGGAGTTGGTAGGTAAGTGGGAGGAGAATCTTCTGGGAGATGGTAGTATGAGGTTATCCCACGACCGCCACCAGATGGACCACATCATTCTCAAGGAGCTGGAAGTTGGGGTCATATAGAGATGTATATTATGGAATTCTAATACCCAATTGCACACAAGTTGATTATAGGTATGCTCTATGTTTACTCTACTCTTGTCTTAGTATTAGTAGACACATTTCATAGCCATCCTTTTATCTATCAACCTTTTTTAGGAGTTGTATCACCCAATAGAGATACTAGAGAATCATATATTCCTTGTGGTTCCTCTATGGAAGACATCATCTATATCACTTATCTATTGATAGTGTGATCTATCACTTATAGAAGAGAGGTTCACATGGGACCTAATGGTTATCATGATGAAACACTATGATGTAATCTTAGGAATTGATTGGATTTCCATGGTTTGATCCTCTATTAAATGTCACTGCATATTAGTCAGATGCCTACATGCTAATGGTAGGAGGTTCACTTTTTTCAAAAGTGAGACCTTGTAACAGGATATATAGGTGATGTGATCAAGACATTATAGCCCATTATCGATTATCAAGAGAGTCTGAACCTTGGTGTAGCATAATCTTCAATCATATAGATCCCATTAATTGTGGAGGATTATATATAAGTCTATCATGAAGATGTTATGAGACTACTTTGAAGGACAAAGTTGGTTAGTTGGATTTACTTGTAGCTAGGAAATTCCCTGATATCTTCTAGGGAATATCAGATGTCAGCACGAATATCTGGGAGCAGAAGTTGTAGTTATAGGATATTTTGGATAGAGGATTCGTGAGACCCACTTTATCCCTTTATGAAGCTCATGTTTTGGTTGTGAAGAAGGAATATTGGAGGATAAGGATTTTTAGTGATTATCATTACCCCAATAAGGCCTTTATGAAGAACAAGTACCCATTCTTGAAGAGTGGAGTCCTCTTCTATTAGTTTTGAGGTGCAAGATGGTTCTCAAAGATCGATTTCATGTCTAGATACAACCAGTTGTGGGTTTGTGAAGAGTATATAGCAATTTTTTATTTTTCGATGTAACTATAGACCATACGAGTTCCTAGTCATGACCTTTGGTGTGACAAATTCCCCTACCATTATCATGGATTTGATAAACCAGATCTCCCATCTATAAATGGGCCATTCTTTCTTGTCTCTATTTATAAATAACTCATCTACTCTATGATTGATGAGGAACATGAAGAGCTCTTGGGGGGGTCCTTGATCTACATGAAGAGAACCAGATTTATGGAAAACTCTCTAAATTCCAGTTCTTGATAGAGCATGTTCACTTTTAAGGAATTTCATTCCTAAGGTGGGATTCGCCAAGGATCTAGTGAAAATAAAAGTATTTTCTCCATAGAATCTTCCCAAGAATGTGTTTATGGTGCATAGATTTCTTAGTATTTAGGGGTAGTACATTATATTTTTGAAAGAAATATATACGATCATATCCCTCTTTATCTCATTCATGTTGAAGAGTTAATTGACCACCTATTATAGGCAGTTCTAGAAGGTCTTTTAGGTGTTGAGGTTGAGGCTAACAACCGATGCAGTTTTGAGGATACCAGTGGAAGTAGTTGAGTTCATGGTGTATTGTGACACTTCCGTAGACGTGTTCAGCTGTGTGTTAATGCCATAATAGATGGTCATCGAATAAGGGTCTAGGAATTTAAGACCGTAGGAGAAGAACTATGAGACTCGTGACCCGAATATAACAGTGTTAGACTTCTCTTTATGTTTGTGGACGAACTAACTAATGGGAGATCACTATATATTTTACCCATACATCCACATTATTAGGAATGTCTTCATCCAAATACACATGAACCTGAGGTTGTGACGCTAGTTGGTGTTCATAGGGGACTATGACTTATAGCTAGTATATAATTTAGGGTAGGGAAATGTTGTAAAATAATTACTTAGTTGTAAATCCCTTTCTAGCGTATTGTGAGAAGCATCAGATCCATTATTTTCCCTGTAATTGGCCCTAATGGAGATGGATGGTACAATTATCCTACAATCAATGGTGTTGAATCCAATGCTCCTTGGGTGTCTGAATTAGTTTAAGTTTGGTGAAAATTACATTGATTTTATTCGTGATTATATAGACACATGATAAACAAAATATGGATATTTTGAATGAGGGAATTGTGAGATCTTATTCCCATGGGGAACAACGATTTTAGTTATGATGCGAGAGGAAATGATGTGGGAGTTCCATGCTTCACCGCTATTTATACATTATGCAATGAGAAATATTTATAGGGATATTTAGTTGTAGTATTGGTCATCCGGCATGAATCTATGTGTAGTGGATTTCATATCATGATGGATTACTTGGTAGAAAGTCAAGGATGAGCACCAGGTATTGGCAGGTTGGTTAGAGATGCCTGATATCCGAGAGTGGAAGTGGGATGGCATATCTAAGGACTTCATCACAAGGATTCCCCATACATTAATGGTCTGCGGAGCCATCTTGGTGATATTAGACTAACTTACAAAGCTGGCTCACTTCTTTTCTATCAAGGAGCAGAGTGTGGTGGAGTTTTTTGGACAATTTTACCTACGTGAGATATTTTTCCTTCAGGGGGTACCCTAGACTAATATATCTGATTGTGATTCTTAGTTTACATCATTATTGAAATGAAAGATACATGAGGCATTCAAGACCTAGCTGTGGATTATTACAGCCTTTCACCCCGAGATATTTGTGAAAAATGATTGCATTATCTAGGTGTTGGAGGATATGTTTATAGTGTGAATTTTTGTATTTTTGTTGGATATAGGACGATCAAATTCCATTGTTTTATTTTTCATTCAACAATAGTTACCACTCCACCATTACCTGGGCACATTTTAAGGCCCTATATAAGAGAACCATAAGGTCATCCTTTTAGTGGGGGAAGATTGGAGAGACGTATCTTATGCGCCTAGAGTTAGTGTAGGGGATGATGGAGAAGGATCATGTCATCCATGAATGGATGAATAAAGACAATAGAAAATAGAAGTCCTACACAAATCACCTTTATTGGCTCTTGTATTTCGAGTAGGGACACCGCATCTTCTTGGATGTCTCCCCGTAGTATATAATTTGATGTTTTGGATTGTGTATCAAGATATCCATAAGGAATATTGGGACGTAGAGATAAGGTTATGGATTGGTGAGGTTTCTTACCGCCTCACCTTACAACCACACCTGGTGTGTGTGCATGATGTTTTCCAGATGTCACTACTGATGAGATACATGCATGACCCAACAATCATCATCAAATAGAGGTAGCTAGAAAATTAGAATGGATACACCTTTGTGGATCACCTGGTAGATATCGACGACCAACAAGAGTGTACCTTTAAAGGATGAACCATCTCTATGGTTCTTGAAGTATGGAATGATTTAAAGAGCATGTTCTTTCAATATAGTACTTTGAAATATTTTTCAAGATCTTGGCGCTATGATGGCGTGCGATCCTAAGGCCTGATGTGGCCAGAATTAATTTTATAAAAATTTTAAACATAATTTATATTTATAATGTTTTATTAGTAAAAGAATATATTATAATTAATAAATGGTTGATTAGATAGGAAATATGTTACCACAATTTTTTCTGGAATATGGTGTCTTCCCATGGTGTGCCATTAAATGAGTCAGCACAGGACATCCAAACCCCTCACTCATTGGAGATTTGTTAATGTTATTAAATGAATTAATATATTTAATTAAATTAAATACCCTTATCCTAATTAATGGATATAAATTATTGATTATGAGGATTTGGACTCATAATCCTATTTTTCCATTGATTACTCTTTCTCTCCTATCCTTACCGTTGGCGGAGAAAGAATGAAAAAAACCTCTAGTTCTAGATAGATCAAAATGTGAAAAACATAATGAATCTACCTCCTTCATTAGTGAATGAATTCTCCGTCATCATTGATTAATCAAATCCAAGTATGAATCATCTTTTGTAAGTTAATTCCTTCGATTAAATGTTTGAGTGGATTAATAGTAATCCTTCGATACTCACCTTTGATTTCATCCCTTTTAAGACACCAAGTACGGGGTGTGATTTATTAATTGGATGATTCTATCCCATATTTCCTTATAATGATAAATTGACCAAGAGTTATTAGCCGAATATCCATACCCTGGTGTATGGTGTCATCCTCATACTTTTCATCATGTTTATCACCATAAATTCCATTGAATACCTATTCAAAAAATACTGGGAGTCCCGAGCTCGATCGGACGTCCATCTTCAAAGTAAAATTGTGGGACAATAATGGAATCATAACTGAGGAACAGATGATGAAAATGGATGATACAAGAATCAACATTACATAGGTTTAATACCTATCGGATAAATATCAAAGGTGCATCAGTATGAAGAAATAATAACAAATCCATCGTTCATTTAGATGACCCATTCCATGAAATCAATGGCTAGGGTGAAACATTTGCTGCTAGATCATAATATATTTGAAGGAGGAATGGCTAGATCTGATGTAGTTTTTTCATATTTGGAGTGAGGATGATGATTCAAGATATATTAGTGTTTCCTAAACAATAGAAACTATTATTCAGGTTCAGCTACAAACCCACACCATGTAGCATCCCTTAGTAGTGGCACCATGGTTTGGGAAAAGAAAATAATGAAACGAATTGTAATCCCCTTAACCAACAATGTATTACCTTTCTATGTGATGTGAGCCATGTGAAGGAACACATGACTAGGAACACACCGTGTTCCAAGCTTACTATCATTTGTTGGATACACAAGAAAATACCATATAGACTAACACACTATATACCATAGTACATGAACATGGGGTTCGAGTACATTGACAGGACCATCAGACACAGCCCCACTTCCAGGATAAAAGGAACACACTTTTTAGTCCACTTACACAGTGTGCAATACATCAGGGGATGAAAACCATGTCTAGATAGAGACGTAGCCAGACTGTGAAGAGGGGTCACACGGTATGTGGCCCCCCTAACACACCATGTACTATTTTATAACTGATGATGAATCATTATCCTTATGTATCTATTTCATTAGAACCTAGATTTCGACTTAAAAGATTCCTATCCCAAGAGTTTTTTCACATTGAACGTGATGGTTCCCTCAGAATGGGATTTTGAGATATTATGCGGATGTTCCGAGTTTGTTATGAATAGAGACGACACCTGATAATGGAAATGATCAGACAGACTTACAAGAATGACCATTGAGTATGACCCTTTAGTAGGATCTGAGTACTATTGTCCCCAATGATTATAAGAAGACCCTCCTGCTGGGATAGGATATTTTGTCCACGATGACTTTATGGGATGAATCTCCTGTTGGATTTGAGAAGTGTAGTCCTCGACAATTTTGGGATGACCCTCTAATTGGGTTGGGTTGTGTAGTCCCTAATGATTCTAGGATAACCCTCTTACTAGGCTGGGTTGTGTAGGCCCTAAGAACCTTCTGTGTTGACCCTCGAATAGGGATGGTTAGTGTAGTCCTCAATAACCTTTTAGGATGACCCTCTAGCATGGTTGGGTAGTGTAGTTCCCAACTCCTTTCTGGGATGATCCTTCAGTAGGGATGGGTAGTGAAGTATCCAATAACCTTTCAGGATGACCCTATAGTAGGGCTGGGATGATTATACCCTGATGACTCTCTAGGATAACACTCATTTTGGGATTGTTATTATAATCCCTAACATCCTTCCCGCTAAGACCCTATATTTCATGTCATTTTGGTGAAGAATTATTCAACATACCTAAGGAATCAATAGTAATATGTGTGATTTCCACACTGGGATACATTCTTGTGATATTACCTAAAACTGTGTTGGTGAGTCGGTGCCATGAAAATCTGGTAGTATGAAGTTGTGATGATTTGATCCCCTTGGAAATATGAATCATGGGAATATACTGCATCTATTTGGCATAGTAGATGACACAATCTTGGAACTATTTGTTTCTCATTTTCTTGGGTTGATCTATGAGATAGATATCCCCTTACTATCTTTTTTGGGATTCATTCACTGAGCATAAATATGTATGTATATCCATCCCATTATAGTACCCAATCTGTGGGTATTCGTTACTCTCCTTATTAAATAGGTAAATATGTCTGGGGTATTCTATGTGTTTTCCATGTCTAGTTTACTGTGGTTTGAGAGGTCTACTCTCAGGCTATATGTAGCGAAGACTCGATGGGGGGTTCACTTCCACACTATTTTGAGATCCTTGTTTCTGGAGGAGCCTAATTTCACACTCTTGTTGGCTTGAGATGCATCCTTTCGATTATCATATATACTATATCTTTTTTTATATACTACATCACTTTGGTTGAATCTCTTACTTATACCCCTTCATCTTGTTGAGGTGCTCTACTAGTTTTGTATATACTCACCCCTGAATGGTCTTTTCCTAAATTGTGTCATGTATTTTGTAGATGACAGATACGTTGATCATGATATTAGGGGAGTTAGTGATTCTGGATGTGAGGACTATATATGATTTTCAGAGTAAGGATATAAGTGTAGGACTCGCTCAGTTGTTAATCCTTTTCAGCTGTCACTAGGTTGGAACCTGTTTCTTATTTGGGTGGGTGTTTGGATGCTTTTCATTTTAGTACTCACTACAGTACCTATGTACTTCCTAGATTTCATTCATGTCTATGTTTCTCTATAGTACATAAAACCATTTCTACTTTTCCAAAAGACTTTTTCATTGAGTTGTATACATGTGTGTACAAGTTCATATGCAAAGGGTCCCCACGTTTTTTGTGCCTTAGGCACTGGTCGCCAACACTTGTCTTATAGAGGCAGGCTTGGGGTACTTTCGGCTCAAGCCCATCTTGTTTTAGGCCATGAAATTTTTTCCTATCATAAAATTATATTAATATTGTTAAATGATATAATATATAATAAACAATACCATATCATTGGTTATTGTGAGGTTGGATTATCATCTACCTCAATTTTTTTTTAAATTTATCATTTTATATTGGTTTGGTAAGTAAATATAATATTTTATCCAAATTATAATATAATTATACATTCAATAAATTTCCCTCTATAAGATTTAATTTATTAAATAATTGATATAAATTTTCAAAGGTATTGATCCCTAACAATTATAGATTGATAAATTAATATCTCCATAATTTTAAAATAAAAAAAGTGACATAGGCTTCAATTCCATCTTGGGGACTACTAATAAAGTTATCATTTATATATGTTGTGTTTTATCATATATTATTAAAAAATATATTATTTATATAATGAATAATAATAGGGGGAATTTGTACTTATAGTTATTCCCACATCATTAACCCAAAAAGAAATACCTTTCGTTGGGAACTCATCTATTAAATACATTAATTTTGAGTTATAATTTTGTGTTGAATATAATATAAGTAATTATATTAGTATCACACATTAAATAGAAAAATTTTGTTATACTTATGTGATTTATAGTATATTCCCCAATCATTACATGTGGTACCTTTTTATATTGATAACTCGAATAATAGATGAAACCGTAGATACGATATGGTCAACAATCAATCAAATAAAATAAATTAAATTAATATTTTGGAATTACATTGGGTAAAATTAAATTTCATCAGCATCAATTTAAAATTTAACTATCACTATAACTTTATTAGAAATTAACTTTCAATCAGATATATAAAACTACTTTAGAATCTCCTATTAATATATTTCATGAGAATGAATGATTTGATGTCTAACATGGGATATTTATAATACCTAAAATAATCTAACCTCATTGTTTATACATATTTAAAATAATTTCCTCATAATTAAATAAAATTAATTAAAACAGAGTGGTTTCTAATATAAATTATATCATCAATATAAATAATTTCTAATAGGGATTCAATATTTGCATCAATAATGTAGATATTTATTTCAATTATTACTATTTGGAAAACCAACTTATTCAAAATGGTATATAATATTTAACACCATGTTCTAAAATATTATTTAAACCCATATATATCTTTCACTAAAAAGAGATCATATTTCTCCAATTTACCATGAAAAAATTCCAATTGTATGAATATATAAATATCTTCTTCCATAAATCCATTTCAAAAATAATCCTTAGCATCCATTTATAATATCATTTATTTTATATATATTATAATTGATAGAAATACTAAAAATCAATTCATATATAAAAAACAAGTAAAAATTTATATAAAAGAATAAATTTGAAATTTATAATACCCCTTTTACAAATATCATTATTTATTTCATAAAACATATACACATCGACTATATTATGTTAAAAACCCCAATTGTTTATTGACATTATTATTTAATGAAATGATATTAATTCATAAGATTTATCATTATTTGTCTATTAAAAATCATAATTATATCATCTACTCATCCATTACACTAAAGATTCATCATTGTCTCTATGTTTAAATTGTGAAATCTATAAGGTATGAATTCATGTCCTAATTGTTATCTTCAAATAAAGGAAATTTATTTATTCACCAATTATTTTTTATACAAAAACATATTTAACCAGTGATTGATGTTAGAATAAATATTTCCCATATCAGATGAAATAGATAAATAATAATCATTATCTTGTATACCGTTAGAATTTCCATTGTTTTATAAAACATCGACCCATTTGATGTCTAAAATAGCATCATATCCATCACTTTTGAAATAAGAATCCTAATTTATGAAAACACTCATTGATTTTTTTCCCTTTTACATAATTAATGTTTTTTTTTCACTATAACAATATGTTAGAAAAAAATATTTTCTTTTATTTGAAGGATAAATAAAAATGATAACCTCCTCAATATTTTTTTCTCAACGTTCTCAAGATTTTCACCTTTTGTTTTTGTATGATAATATATGAAAATTACCTTTACATACATTACTCATTGAATAATCATATTATAATGATTATATAATGGCATATCATAAGTTAGAATATAATAGTAAAATTGGTAGACATGAATTCAATCACAAATGGATTATTTTAAAATTTATTATGAAATATTGTTCCTTAACAACATGGTTGATTCCATATCCATAAATATTTAATTCTTCCATTCAACTACACAATTTTCTGGTACTGTGTATTATGAAATTAGTTTGTGGTAAATTACATGCCTCTAAAGGTAGGATTAAAATTTTTCTTAGTGAACTCAACACAATTTTATATTTAGTTTTACATTAAGGTGTAACCACACTAATTTTCACAACATTTTGTTAAAATATTTAAAATCACATGAGGGTTAATTTATGCTTCCTTACTATATGTAATGTTTGTGAGTGAGTTAAAAAATATAAATATAATACAAATATCCATTTCATTTTACCTTTATATGGGACCACCTAAGACATATGAAAGTACTTATAAAGTATTTGATGTATGAATTTAATAATTATTTAGAGATAAATTTTAATCATAAACTTATATAATATTGAGTACATATAGTTATTTTAACTCATAATATTATGAATATAACAATCAAATTCCATTATTGTAGAATTTATCAAGATATCATGGGTAATAATTAATGACCAAATATGTCTGAAATGTTTTTATAATTTAACCATTTGGTAGAATACATTCTAATCATCTACTACATGAAATATTTCCACCACTATTAATAGTATTCCATTCAAAATACTATTATTGTCTATATTCATTAATACGAAAATATATTTTAGGAAGATCAATTCATTTACTTAATCCTAGAGATGAGATGCACATAAAATATTTGATTCATATGATCAACATAATTATCATTCTTATATGTTATATTATCTTATCCAATCAAAAAAATTCAATACATTTTATTTTATGAGAGCTAATATTACAAATTTTTTATGATTATTATTTTAAATATTAAACATTATACTATAATTTTAAATATCCTATCATATTTTCTAAAAAGTACAACATTATCCATCTATAGTCATTCCCCTTGTGAATCATTAATTTTAACATGTATTATAATACATTTTCCCCTTACATTTTCATTATTATCTAGTGAATTTTCTATTTTTAAATAAATGATTATTTTGTATGGAATCATAGTGAGGAAAATATTAGAATGTGTACAAGTATTGTAAAATATTAATGAAGAATATTCTGAATATTTAATTCAATTTCATGTCTTTATTATTGATTATTATGATTTGTTCTACACATTTCTTCTATGGTTGGATGGATCATAATCAAACTATACTTATTAAACCTTGGGAATTCATATGAAGTATTCTCATTTAACAAAAAAATTCTTGATGTATACCCATAGTTTGTCAGTTAAACTTTGGTTACACACATCACAGAGTTGTGGGGATGGGGTTGATCTTATATTCATTCAGTTTTTGTCTATATTAACATTTTAATCCATTATCCTCATTAAATAATTCTAGTCTTTTATATATTTTAGATTCTTCCTTTTTGTTTTAGACTTGATAGGAAAATAAAAAGAATAATACAAAAGGTTTTTAATGCTTCACTACTCAATAATAGTATCTTTTCTTTGATAGGATGGAGTTCACTGATACACAAATTATCTACCAGATGAGTTACAAATTATTGTTTTTTAAATCAGAAAGAATCATAATATAATGTGTGGACTCACCCAAATTATAAAGGGGATAAAAATTAATCCTGGATCCCCAAACTAGTGATATAATATTTCAAATAAAATCTTTCATTTTATTATTTATAATTAATATATAAATTATACTAAACATTCATAAATTACATTCCAATATTATGAATTCACTCCCCATGTTGAGTCTTATGTTGTTTCATTCCATTATGGATATGAATATTCCAATTCCCATACATGCACAATGGGATGTAGGAAACATAAATTATTCATCCTTTTCTTACAATGTTACCCAGAATTATGCCTTTTTACAATTAATAGAATTGAAATTTGATTTTCTTGAACATTTTAATAACTAATTCTTCTCCTATTTTCCATCTCAAACCCTAGATCATATAAATCTATCCAAATTGTGAGCCCTATATTGAACAAAAAAATTATTATTATGAAAAACATGAGAATCTTCCATAACTCTTATTCTTATTCTAGTAAATAAATAAGATCATTTATATCTTCTTCATTTCCTCTTATTATAATAAAAAAATATTTATAAGTTATTCCTTAATTTATTTGACTCATATAATGAATGTAAACTACAATTGAGTCAGATCATCTTCTTCTTAAAACCTGAATATTTTATCTTCAATTAAAGTGTCTGACATTCCTTCTATATCTGACTCGAATATAAATTAATCAACAATATATTTATATATATATAATAAAATATAAATCATCTTTTTTTATCTTCCTACTTATTATATTTTATATTCGTTCAATAACCACCATGTGAATAAATTATTATGAATTGATAGGATTATTTGTATTTAAACCCCCTTATATATCATCCTCCATTATCTTCCTATTGATCCAAAAGCATAAAAAAATATTATGCTTCGTTTAAATTCTTGAAAAAACAACATTAATTTCATCTATGATAATATACAGTGCCACACATGATAATCTATATTAATTTTAGAAAATTTATATATTATAATATACTATAAATGATTAAATATTATCATTATACAATCATATCATTCAATTCATGATAATTTGTGTATATATTGAGCAAAAAATATAATATGTGAATTCATAGTCAATTTAGTCTTGGATACCTATTATTTTTCAATGATATCCTTTTTACTATTTTCTAACTCATTTCTTACCTTCATTTTATTCATTTTTTCATTACTAATATACATTCATTTACCCATATATTTTTTCATGATAACAACATAAATACTATAGAACATATAGACATCTCTAATTACAAATATTTTGAAGTTGTGTAGAGATTTAATACTCCTAGAATGAGGATTGTAATGAATTAACATGATTTTCAACTGGTTTATGCTCATGCATTTATAATTTTTTTGAATCCCCAAATTTATATGGTCATGAAGTCTTACACTAAGATTTAAAGAATGATGTCCATATTTCAAAGGGTAATCTTCTCATTTTTCTAATTATTTTATCTTATTGAATTCATAAAATCAAGATGTTTTTTGATCATAATGACTTATACATTACATCTATGTCAAATTATTTGATTTAATGTATTACACTTATAGTCAACTATAACAAAAACTAAATATACATCAAAATATCTTATTTTATCATCTATATTTTACATGAAATCAATATTACATTAGTATATTTAATTAATTACACAATATAATTTTGATGATTAATATATATAGTTCATAATAGGGGAATCTCATAACAACAAACTATTTATATTCTTTTATGTATGCATGTTCACAAAATACAGTGGGAATTATAGGTTATTATCTTTACACAAAGCTTTGAATAAAATAGTATCTTCAATTTATTAATCATCTATGTGGTTAATCATGTGGTTAGTTCTCATTTCACAATACAATAACATCTCATCTGGTTATTAAGAATATATTTGACACTGTAATCTTTTATGGTTAAATTATGGATTGTTATTCTATAATAATAGAAGATATATGCTTGATTCATATCTTCACGGATGATCTAGTCTATTACACACCAAATATCATTTATCATTATAAATATGATCTATTGTTATACTCATGGATGATATATACTATTAACTAAGTCAGTTTATAATTGTTGAACATTTCTTGTGAAGATCGTAGTTAGTCAATATCATCATGTAATGGATATATGGACCATGACTTCACACATCCACCATTTCATAAATTAGTTTTTTTCTTAATGTATTTAGATTGACTGGTATCCTAAAGGAATCCTAATTTTTTTTAAAATGAGAAATAATTCACTCAGAACTGTAAGGTTATTATTCATCTTCTTCTCTATATATTTTTCTCATCATTTATTCATCAGATATATAAGACACTATAAATATTCAATGTTTGGTTATCTGATTTTTACATAACAAAAAATAACATAATACATGATATCATATTCATATCTTCAACACATACCATGATCACATCGTATTAATGCCTATCTAAAATTATTCCATGATAAAAAATACAGCAAAAAAAATGTGGGATCAATAAAATCCCCCTTTTTTGTATAAATATTTTCTTAATGATGTTTATATATATTCTTCTTCATTACCATAATCCATATTATTAAAATAAAATAAAAAGTACATTTGAATGGTCTATTAATTCATCAAAAATAAATCATCCCAAATTCATATCACTCTACATTTACAAGATCCAATATCATTGTTAAAAACCGAAGTATTTGATTTAAAAAACTATAATATATATTTGAAAATTAAATTGATTCTAAATGAAATGATAAATCATTAACATTATTAAATGAAATAAAGTTATGTTTTAGTCTAGTTCTAATTATCATACATATATATTATATAATAAATAAATATTAACCCCTTGGATTCTATTCAAAAATACAAATTATAAAATTTCATCACATCGAATTTTTCAACAACCTTGTAAATTCTAAAAACATAAACTTTTATAAAAAAATAACTCAATTTCTCCCCTTTTACATTTGCCTGTTTTTTAGTACCAATGATTAGAGAATCAAAAAAAAATCATTGTTAACGAAATAAATTTATATTTTAATTATTTTTTCTTTAAATAATTATTATGGTTTTTTATTAATCATTATCTACCTTTTCTCCTCATGTAGACACTCATACCTTCATATTAAAGAATTTTTCCGATAGATATTTCTCATTATATATATATAATATCATATACTTCTATCTTCCATGAACTGAATAATTCTATATAATAATCAAAAATGATTTTTTTATAAATTCATGTTGTAAATAATTATAATTTTAATATAAAACCATAATGGTATCCTCTTATGTTTTTATCATGTGTCAATAGAAACCTAATTTTTAAAAAACGTCATATATGGTTAGATAATTAAATTTTCTATAAAATTAACTCAAGGATCAATCATCAATGGTTTATACTTCATATGGCCTATCTATAATTGTTAGTCTAAATTTATATACATGATATCCCATTAAGAATGTGACTCAACATAAATTATCTACATTTTACACATGAATATCGTACACAAATATTAATTAAATCCGATTTCTTTTTCTATACCTCAATGTGAATATAATGGTTGAGATAATTTTCTAAACCATGTTTTTCCAATCTCTAGAACTATACAAATATTTTAAAAATATTTTCTAACAATTTGTATCATCAATCTTAGAATAAATTCAGTTATATTTTCTATAAATTTTCTATTATCAAAATAATTTAATGCACATGTATTAAATAGTACGCGTTTTATATTCTTTAGAAGCATTGTTTGTTCTAAAATTATTGTAATGTGTTTGCAAGGAGAATATCCATCCATATTCCTCCTCAACACATAACTTATTCAAAGCCTGAGTATTATTTTACTGAAACCCAAACATGATATTTATCATATTGTAATATAAGTTATAATTTTATATTTTTAATGGATTATTATTATGTATACTCTAGGTTATTTACTCATTTCATAAATTTTTCCAAGGTGTCTAAAATTTAATTTTATACATTTTAATCATGTTCTTGTTTCCCATATGTCTATTATTTTCCCCTATACGTCTCCCATGACCTTTTTGTAAATGTATGAATTCGTAAAATAATTGTATTATGTTGTTATTGAAATTCATTATTATTTATATCAAAGAATCTATTACTTATCCATTTTGAATCCATCATATGAATATTATAATTTTAAACATCAATTTTTTTTATTTCTTTCAAATGGACGTTTCTTCATTCTTCCTCATATTATGTGGTCTTTTCATCCCATTTGAATTTGATGCATAATTATTTGTTCATATAACACTAATTTTAAATCACTGGTTATTGTTATCATATTTATTCATGTTTATAAATTTTTTCTTACTTTGACTAATTCCTCCACAACTATTGATATTGATAATTCTATAACCTGTTTTATCTTGATATTATGTTCCTTTATTATTTAGAATATAAATTTTTATACCATAAATCAAATTCATTGTACCCAAACCAATTAAGGAACCAACAATGTTAGAAAAAAAAATATGTTTTCTTCAATTGCATGTTTCCATTGAATTTTATATTTTTGGGCTTTCGTATTTTGTGATACCTCCTATACAAAATGGGATATTCTTATTAACGTCTATTTCAAACTCTTCACTCTATCCACTATATACATGGTATTGTCATATATATTATTTTCATAAAATATACATATTTGGATTTATTTTTAAGCCTATAGATTTCATGAAAATGGATTTAGATAAATTATTGAAAAATGATATAGATGAACCCATCATTATTGATCCTTCTTGATAATTATATATTGAAGGTGTATAAATATTGTTACAACATAATAGAGATATTTTGATATATGAATTCGTCATATAACAATATTTTTTGTCTCTTTTTTAATATTCAATTATTCTGTATCACTATATGTTTTCTCAATGTTATCCCATGTAATTATATTTCAGAACATTACTTTTTTATAACATTAAATTTATATTTAATTAATTCATATTTATATTTATACTTCATCCATAACATCCCATTTTCCTATTTTTCCTCTTTTAATAATTATTTTTTTTCTTGGGATAAAATTACTAGATTAGAATGGATATAAAATCTAGATTAAATCATTCTCATAAATTCTTAATTTATGATTAACATCGAATTCACAGATCTTCCCCTAAATAATTTTTTAAATTAAACATTATATTTAACTTAATTTGAGATATACATTTTCAAATTTTATGAAAAATATTTTTATCTATGCATTCCATTTTGTATATTAAACCTCCCATATGGTGAGATTTATATATTTAAGTACATTTTCAGGAAAATTACAATTCATGTAATCAATATCAACTTCATGTTAAATGGTCTCTTATTATTGACTTACAGAAAACAAAAAAATAAAGAATTTATTTTATGGGGAAAATATAATTGTCTATTTTAGTGATTCAAAAATATATATCATGGGAATATAATGATAAATGATTACATGAACATGGTTCTTCTTCATATCGATCTATTTTACTATAATATTCATATATCTCATGATCACAAGACATCCTTTCTCAACATGTGGTTTGGGTAATGATATTATCTTTGAGGGAGATTTGAACCATTTAATCCAAATATTCCATAATATATTATTGAATTTTTTTTCATGTAGTGGATCTACTAAATTTCCTTCTTCATCCCTCTACAGGGTTATCTTAATTTAATTTTTATTTTCATAACATCTCCTACTAATTTAGGCATTAGAAGAGAATTAATTTTTACTTGAAATAAAATAATATTCACCAAAACAAAACTAGTTGTTATCATGTAAATGAAACATAAATAATCTAATATAAACAACATCCTATTAATATGATCCAAAAAAGAAGAATATATTTCTGAAAATAATTGATAGAAAAAACTGAGATATACTAAAAATTGTATGGGTGGGTGGTAAATCACTTTCTGTGAAATTTTTATCTAATTTACTATATTTATCTTTATTCCATTTATACCTTTTAGAATTACAGATCACTTGTTCTCAATTAATATTTGTATATAAATAGATGAAATCATGTAAAATATTACACATTATAGTTTTTCGTGGTTTACAACTCAACAAGAAAATATAGTTATAGTTGTATTTGGTAGTGACTAATTATTAGATTCAATATAGAAAATTTGTACTAATTAACGTAGTTTAGATCTAAAAAAATTAATGATAATGACTTGTTCATTAATTTTATTTTATATGATAGAAAATAATCCTAACTCTGTAGACTCAGGATAGTCTAATTTAACATGAAATTTCATGTTACATCATTACAATACCTATTTAGATTGTGTTTCAGTTTCTCTATTACATTGCAAAACCAAAAAATTATTCTATCTATTGAGGGTTAATTTTTATGTATTGGTGATTTCCAAACATTCATAAATTTATGTAATTGAGTATAAGATGCAGGAGTCAACTCTCCATCTCCCCTTTCACAAAAAAATATTATAGAAAATATTCTACATTTTCTCGTAACTATTTATTAAATCTATTTTCATACATAGGTAAAAGATATATTTCTATTCCAATTTTTCTTCTATAGGATTGGTGAGACGATATATGTTCAACTAATGTTTCATTGAATTCCAAACACTTTATTCTCCATGGTAGAGTAATAATAAACTAAACTTATTATTCTTATTATTCCTATTAGAAAAGAAATTGTTCCTAATTCTTATCATCGTTTTTTTAGTTCATATATCCTAAATTTTATTATAAATATTGGATACAACTCCCATAATGTATAAATATTAAAATATTGATATACTTTTTCAATATTAAATAAACATATTTTCACTTGAGTGTTAATGTCAAACATCAAATATTTATCTCACTTACATTAACATGGAACTATAGAGTATATATATGGTTAAACATTAAATGGTTGATACCATTATCATATTTAATCAAAATTAATATTATTTAAAAATTATTTTATGAATTCATTACTTCATATTACCATGATTAATAGTAATTTGAAAAAATGATAACTCTAAGATCATTATATTCTTTAATATATATAATAATTAGTCATAACTTCTTATCATTGAAGTAACATAGGTTAGGATATCAACTTATTCCATGATAATAATCTTTCTCTAGTAACATTACATATAATAATCACCCTTTGTAAGGATATATTAATAAAATAAAATTGATTCAGCTTCATCACTCTTCAAAAAATAATTTTTAGTCAAAAATAATATATATATAACATAGAAATATCTATTATTAATATAGAAATATAGTAATGATCCCATATTTATTTTTGTCATAAACCATTACATTATATTTTAACTAATTTATTATATTCTTCCTCATTGATTATTTCAATGATTTATATATGGGCATTTGATCTAACCATAGATCATAGATTCCATAGAAATATAACAAAACCTTCCAAATTATCTAATTATCTATGTTATAATGTCTTAAAAAATTCACATTGTTAGTCTAATTCATAAACTAAGTACATATGATTATTAAAATTATTATACCCATTCTTATACCATTTTATACAACATTGATGTCATAAATAATGATGTATTACACCTATCCTGAATGTATCTACCTAATTTTAGAAAGGATAATGCTCTTTCCATTTTGATTTTCCATCCGTAGGGATTTTATATACTCATGAAGTATTATGATAATAAAAAAATATTCTCAACAACAAATTTTTGTGATTAGATTCATCGAATTATGATTATATTATTCTATAATAAATATAAGATGTTATTCATGTCATTGTATTTGATTTGATGCAGTTTAACCCATATATATTTATTAGAAAATTATTTCATAAATCATTATTTTTTTGGGATGTTTTACTTACAATGATCAACAGGATTTAACAACTATGATTTAATCATGTTATAACCATATCCAAATAAATCATAAATTAATATATTAACTATTTCAAGTCACTTTCTTCATAATCATCATCATAATAGGTTATATTTTATAATTTTTCATCATCCATATTGTTGACCATACTTTTGATCGCCTGTGAATGAAATCATATGCCACTCCACCTACCATATGGGTTCAATGTCACAAGACATAATAAGTGAGAGATATTTAATCCACCATACTAAATGGTCAAATTACTTCATTGACTATGTTATTTTTTTATTTGGATTAGTAAAAATTATTTTATATGTTCATTTCACAGTACTTCAGGCATCCAGTAACAAAATCCCTAGTGTCTTCAATTATCATTTTATTCTCATCAATGAAACAAACACTAAATTAATATATGATGATATTAATAATGTTTAATTTTCACTCATTGAATATGAGTGACTAATTCATATCCTCAAATAAGGACTTGTAGTATATTCAAAAATTATCTAATAATCATTTCCATTTAATATATACTAATACACATTGAATATACCTAATATTCATGGAGTTAGTTTGTCAATGTAAAAATACCTTTTTTGTTTATGGTAAGTCATTTCCATGATGAGTTCGGTACATTTAATGTCACTTCCCACTTCCACAAATCCCAAAAGGATATAACTTCTTTTATTATTCATCATGAATAATAATTTACTAGAATGATGATATTTACTAATTGGTGGATACATCACCAAGAATCAGATGAATATTATTCATCTAATTATGCTAATTTGTTTTTCATACACCTTTATCAGACACATGGATGGGTCTCATAAAATATTACAATTAGTTTTACCCAGTTATTAACTAATATCATATCACATAAATATTTGGAACATAGTCACCTCTTAAACAAGTTTCATTTAAAAATCATGTTGTGATATACTAAAATTTATTCCATGATAAAAATATATCCTATTGAATGTTCTTTTAACATATCCACCATAGTGTTAATAGTTAACATATATGTCATACATCCCACTATAAATTATTTTCTATCTATAATTTGACACGTGCCATTACTAATTCTTATAACCCATGGTCATGGATTATTTTGAGATACATGATTATTATGACAACAAAACATATTTTATTTTTTCTTTAATTCCCTTGAATGTTTTGTTTTTGAATCTTTAATTTTACTAGTTTTTTAAATTATATGATCACAACATCTCTAGATTCCATATAATCTTTTTCCATGGGTAGAAACTTGGTCTTCTTTAGTTATTTCAACAATTAAGGATTATATTAATAATTTTCATTTTATATTTCATCTTTTATCCTGATTTAGGTTTTACCTTATGAATATTATTATTTTTAAAAAATTATCAAATTCATAGTCTAAATCATAAATGTTTGATATGATATTATCGATATCCTTTTAATGTTAATCAATTTATTCTTACAAATTCTTGGGCCAATTTATTTTTTTTCATTCTTTATTCATTCTATATTAATTTTTTCATCACTACCATTATTTATCTTCAATAAATTATCAATAAAAAGTTTTAAAAATATTTTTTATCATTATAAATTTATTTTCAATTTCTATATTTCTAACTTTATTGGATCTATATTTTGATATATGTCCGTAATTTGGTGATCATAGAAATTATGTCCCTTGATTAATTTTTTAAGATAAACTTCTTTTATTTTATGTCAGATTAATGATGTTATAATTTATTGTGATAATTTCTTCATTAACCATATAAATATATAGTGTCTCATTAGTATCACTGAATTCACTATCACTAAATATAGATATGCATTTTATCGTTTTTTATTTCGGGAAGAAATAATCTATTATTTTAGAAAAAAAAATTAATTATTTTCATTATTCATTAATTATTTAAAAGGAATTCTATATCATTAGTCACTGATGTCTTATTTTATAAATTTTTAATATTTTTATACAATTTTTCCAATTGATCCATAAATGATGTGTTTAACTAAAAAATACAACTATATTTTACAATGACACATTACAATTTTCAACAGATGAGTGACAAAAAAATTTATAGAATTTTATTAACTTATTCATTAATATCAGAACAACTATATTTTTTTCCTTTATCCTGTTTAATGCTTTTATAATTCATTGTGTCATTAAATAAGATTTCCTTTTCCATATTTTGTTTTTCTGATAACATCATTATTCCTCATATTATTGGATATATAATTCC
The DNA here is from genome assembly GCA_963277665.1 of Viscum album. Taxonomy (NCBI): domain Eukaryota; kingdom Viridiplantae; phylum Streptophyta; class Magnoliopsida; order Santalales; family Viscaceae; genus Viscum; species Viscum album. The sequence goes on along the minus strand of OY728125.1, from coordinate 1,389,193,752 downwards.
TTAATGATATTATTTATGATGTGTAACTATGTTTATATTATTAAATGCTAACAAAATATCACAAAATCTATTATGAATAAGGAAATGTATTCTAACAACCACCATTCAATCCACCATCATCTCACTAAACCCTTAGAATATTTTCCATATTGAACTGAATTGCTTTAATGATTACTCCATACGGTAATCATTAATCTTCTTCATATCAACATATTTTGATCCCCAAATCACTTTTTATCTCTATAATCCATGTTATTAAATTTATAAATATTTGTTAGTTCTTATAATATAAAATCAACAATATTTCAGTATTATCAATTTAAATATCCTTTTTTGATCAATAAAATATTATAACATTATGATTAATTACTCATTGTGATGATTAATTATTTCATTTTCATTCATCATATCCCCTTACACAAAGAGAAATAATTAAACTATTTCATACTCTAAAAAATCATGTTTATTGAGAAAATATAAAGCAATATAAAACTGCAATATGTGATAATTTTATACCTTGAATTGGGGAATCGATTTATTGTTTATGGAATTATTATTTTCTATTACATGTGATATTTTATTTAGTGACTAAATCATGAAATACAGAGGAATACCTTTTCATCAACCTCTAAATTATAGTTATCCAAGTATGGTTCCTTATTTTTATTATAATTGAAAATCCACTAATATGATCAGTGAATTCCATGTGTGTAATGATTAGTGATTTCATGTTCATATATATTTTCCCTTTTTAAAAAACATTCAAAATTGGTAAGATTGTATTAATTAATATGTCGAATACACACATGATACCAATGAACAAGGAACATTAATTATACATAATTTACCTCTCAAAAAATATTTCTACTCCATTATGTCATTTAGAATGAATTATAATAATTTTCCATAGTTTTTTAATATATGTTTTATAGTGATATTAATTTTATATAAGTATATATTACACATATCAATACTATATTATTTATATATGTAATATATAATGATTTATAATTTTCTTGAAACCACTAAAGAGTATTACACTATTTTAGAGTTCAATTATTTTTTATTGTGGTAATTTATTTTCCCATACTTTCAATACTATAAGAATGGTATATATATTCCCTTAAACAATAAAAATAATGAACACAGTGATAATATTTATTTATTATCCCAATTAAATTTATAAAAAAACAATCACAAATGTATCAATGTATCAATAAATATTATCCTTTTATATTTATCTTATTTCTATTTACTATAATTTTTATTAACGTTATTTTTTGTATTTTATTTTGATATATTATTTTAGTAAATTACAAGATCCATTGACATTTATTAAAAATTTTCCACTATCCCATCATTAATGTCCATAAATAATGTACCATAAATTTTTAAATATTCAAATTTTAAGTCTATTTTATATTGATAATGCTTCCCACTATGTAATATCACAGAAAGATAGACATATTATTCTCATCAAAAACATTCAATGAGCCCCATAATATTTAATTTTATACTTCATATATATTTTAAGAATGAAATCATACAAGCTTCATGATTATAAACTCCAATTATTACTTTAAATTTCCAAAAATTTGCATGAATGAAAATCACAAATTGAAATATTATTTTCCCTGAAAAAACACCAAATGAAAGTACTTTATATTATATTTAGAATATATTATTAAAGATATTTCCATTTAATTTTTTTTTATTTTGATATAATATATTAATATGCAATCATTTTATACTAATTTCATTATAATGATAATATTTGATCTGAAAATTATACAAATATCAACCCTCGATGGTTGAACATTACAAAGGTCAAACTGATAAAATTTGAACTCTAAAATATCATAAACTCTATTATATCGCCTAAAATAACTCTATAATATCAAATTAAATTAAATTTACATTAATGGATGACCACTACGATGTTTACTAACCCTATAAAGTTCAAACCATATAAATATATAGTATCTCTATTAACTCTTTATAATTTTTTGTTTCTCTTACATAACCATTATCAAATTCATAGAACCCTATAAACAACATAATCCTTAAATAGTATTATGTTTTACCCTATAAAGAATGAGAACTCAATAATTTAAACATTATTTAGTCTATAAGAAATAGATTTTTTTTCTCACATCTGTATGAAAATATAGACATAGTTATTATTTAAATTAAACATTAAATTTAGTTATATAATTTCAATATAGTCTTCAGAAATATTAAAATATATTAATTTTTTTTACCTTATGTAATATCCATTTACTAATGAAAATTTAATGATGATTTATTAAGTTATAACAAAAGGAAAAGATATAATCCTTTTCTCAAAATAAAGTTTCATTTCATCATCCCTCGATAAATTGAATATTTATAAAATTTCATGTTTAATATTAGAAGATAAAAACATTAGTTAGGTATCAACATATATCTACCTCAACAAACATGTCTCTATTATTTCAATTGTTTAGAATAGTTCATGATATGTTGAAATAAAATACAAACATTTCTGATTAATGGTTGTGGAAAGTTCCTTTATTTATTTTATAAATATATTTTTGTATTTTCACTTATGTGGGCCATTGAATTATTTATATACTTATAACATTAAATATAACTAATCTATCATTTGTTATATCATTTGGAATCCTATTAATAAAAAAATTGATTCTTTAATTTTTATCATGATAATTATTTATTTTGTTAAAAATTTATTTTTCCATGGGAAACACTTTTGTTTTAATCCTATGATAGATAAATAATATTTTTTCCAATAAATTATTATAATAGGAAGAATATGTTTTTTTGGAAAAAAATATATTCTTATATATGTGAAATATTTTATTGTTGCAAATATGTGAGTTCATTAGTTATCTAATATCAAACAATATATAAGAAATTTCTTATTGAGTTTGAAAAATAAATTCATTTTACAAATAGATTTCTAAATGTGTTATGAACATTTTGAGTTTTTAATAATTCTATTTGGGTTCAATAATGCTTTTTTAATATTCATGATATTAATTAAATATAAATTTCCCATATTTTTAAATATATACTCTAGGTAATTATATTTATTATGAATTAATAAATGATTATGAGTAATAAATGCATGTATAATTAGGTTTTTTGTGATAATATAAGTTGTATAATATTATTTTTCAACTACATTTTAATTTAATTCTGTCCTATTTTGGTCTATTTAATATATGATAAATAGATCATTTTGGATTTTAATAATTATAATCTATTTATATCTTTGTAAAGACTAAATTATTTTCCAAAATCTTGTTCTATTGATTTTTCTAGATAGTAAAATGTAATAATTTGAGAAATCATAAAAATATATTTTTATATGATGGATCTGAAAGGATGATATTTAATTCATTAATGGAACAATATGTTTCATTATGCCTTTATAAAATTGATTAATAATCATAATTTGATTACAACTATGATGTTATATGATTTGTTTAATGTTTATTATGTTTATTTTGATGCCTTTATAAAATCATTAAGATAAAATATTTTTCAAATAGATATTTTTGTTCACTATACATTAAAAAGTTATAATAAAATTTGATTAAAATTTGGGATCATTATGTACATAATACCTACCTAGATCATAATAATGATGGGTGTGACCCCATATAAAACATTAAACATGAAAATTTTGGGAGACCAATGTTGGTAGTTAAATAAATATAATATGGTAGTAATTTAATATATAAATACATGGGAAATAATTAATATACACAATAAAAAATTAACAAATAATATAAATTTGAATATATATATGAAAGTGTAAACATTAATGTAATTTCATCCTAAAAATTTTATATCCTAAACTTATACCAATAAATATTATGACTCATATAAAAACAATTACCCCAATTCCTATGATCACCAAACCATGAATGGCTATGGTAAAAAATAACAATCTAAATCATATAAAATATCAGAAAAATAAATAGAATTATTTTCTAAGATACACATAAAATATATATGTTCTTCCAATGAAACTCCTTTGATGATGTGGAAGAATAACACTATAGATCCTAATAATTAACCTAGAATTTGAATCATATTTCGTATCAAGAGTGAGCTAATTATTTCATCCCATAATTATATTCTATTTCCCATATTTATACATTCTTATTTAATAATTTTTCTGAATTAATTATAAGGAATTCTAAATATCATTGTCATTAATAAGATAATTATTGAATATAAATAACATAAAATTTTAACTGTTGTGGAACAAATGAGAAGAAATTACTTTTATACACTCATTATTCCTAGATTATTATTTACGAAAATGTTTCTCATCCACCTCAAATAATCCCCCATCATATTTATAGACCATAGAATACCATTGTTACGTTGGTAGATGAAAAAAGAATATTGATAATTAATAATATAGAAGAGAACCTTAAAACCAAATGAATAGCCTCCTAAATATAGACATAAATTTTCTTTTATTGATTTAAAAATGAAAAAAATTGAACCCTAATAGTAGATTAGGGATTCATTATTTGTGGAAAATATAATGGAATGAGTAAGAGATGTGCAAATTTATCATTAAAATATAGTCCCCCAAACCTTGTATTGTTTTTATTGGAATCATTTTGATATCATTTTTACTCTATAATGATCCAAAAATTACAATTATTAAATATCACATCCTCTTAAATTTATTTCATTGATGACTTAACTAAATATTTGTTCTAAAAATACTATTTTGTGTTTGATAAAACATTATTTTTTTCCAAATTCAATATCTAAACAATGACAGAATAATAAGGAAGTGTTTTGAAAATAATGTAAATCTAAACCTTTAGTTCGAAACATGATGTGGTTAAATGTTTATTTTAATTATGGATTACATTAAAATAACATTTAGATCATTTTACATATATCACAATTTTTTTGCTTCCATATTGGGTTTGTATCATCGTAGTGACAAGTATTTCCAACCTTTCATTCCCTCTTTTCAGGTGTTGTTGGACAATACTATAATGGATTGTGATTTTGGATGATTAATTGAATTGGAATGATGGAATGATAGTTCCTCCACACATGGATTCCTCTTTAGAGGTTATTCCAAAGCATGGTACTCCCTTATAGATTTGTTTTGGGTTCATGAAACACATTCCCAATGTCATCTCTTTATCGATTCAGATTGATTCGTCTTCTTCTATCTAACTGGAAATCAAAATTTTGTTGAAGAAGATGGTAACTTCATGCATGTATATGCATCATTGAAAATATGGATCATTGGGAACCCATTAGTCCTCCCCATATGAGGATATATCATAATAGAAAACAAAAGGTAAGGATCTCAAGGAATCTTTTGTTGATAATAATATATCAACTCCAAAGTCATAGCTCTTCCAATGATTTTTACAATGGGATCCAATGCTTATTAATATGGTTTTTATTTGGGTTAGGTCACCCTTTATACCACCTATGTAGATTGATTAGAACATTTGGGGGGGACAAGTCTCAGAAAACTTTAATTTCGTGTGGATACTAGGAATATGGTAAATGTATTGTGGGGATATGATGGATCAACCAGAACATCTTTTTGTGGTGGATTATGGACGTATATCCTTAGAAAAAATTATTCCACACATTTAATATTGGCCAATCTATTTGAACACCTGGTATAATTATAACTGGGATTTTGGATTTGAACACCCCTTAAAGAGGATCTAAAATGATTATGAGAATACCAATTGGAGGCAGATCAGAATTTCCCATGGAGGACGCTCATAATTTGTGGATGAGAACTCCTTATGAAGACAGATCCAGGAAGTTGTCTATCATAATGAATGATGGAGGAAGATCCATAATTTTTAATAGGAACAATAATTGAGATGGATTCATAAGGTTGATACGATATCCTATTAAAGGGGATCAATGGTTGTGGATAAGAGTACCCCTTTTGGTGGTTATGATAGGTGTGTATCGGAATTCTCAATCGACTATGATCTATGAGGTGTGTATTTATGAGGTAATATGTGACACCTGGATGATTACCAGTGGATTAGAACCCCTTATGTATATGGATCTAAGAGGTGTGTGATATAATTATTTGTGTAGGCAGATATGGGTGGTGTGTCTCTAGGAGGGAAGATGTCCCACCATGATGGTTTTGGTCAAAACACCCCATGAGGTGAATCTAGGAGATGTGTCCCTATTAGGTAATAAAAAAATTTACCATTTTCTATATTTAGAAATGCATAGGAACTAGACATTCATTCATTATAATATAGTTATCAAAATCAATGTAGTTTGATGTTGTAGATTAAGTTCATGTGACAAGACTGATCCATGATGTTTAATGTTATGATGTGTGGATTCTCATTTCATGAAAGAAGCATCAATAGTGGATTTTGTGAGGCCTAAAAATATAATTTCGACCTATGAAGGGGATTTATATTGTTTTTAATGGTGTTAGGAATATTCAATAATGCTAGTCAGGTACAGTTAAGAGTATTAATGATGTGGATATGGATTAAGTATGAAACCTTCCTTTTATATCTTCATCAAGATAGGTCATTAGGGAATGCCATGTCCATTTCATAGGGTAATATTACTATTTTTCATCATGTAAATAGATTTCATGTTTTGGAATTTGCATTGAACATACTATTTTTTTCTTCCTCATGTCACGTCAGTATAGAATCCAAAATTGATGATGAGTGGAGGGATATTATTATAGACTACAAATGATGAGGAGACCCATTGTGCCAATTTTATGGTAATCTCAATACCATGGTGTGAGGTATTTTATTATTGGAATTTATTTAATCTATTTTTTATCATAGGATGTATCCTAAACATGTCATATATGATATTCTACAGTTTAATAACATGTTTTGAGAACTAAGGGAGATAATCTCATGATGAGTCATTATACACATGACATATATAACATATTTTTTTGTCATCGATGTTTTCCTACACTTTTAACCAATTTTATTCTAATTTTTAAAGTCATGTATTGAAGACTATACAATGTTTTCACATTATCATGGCAGGAGGAATATTATAATTGACAAAAATGGAATGCTAATTTGGAATGATAGGGTATATTATATATTAATGTTATTTAGTGATGACTAATAGGTAGAATATTCCTAAAAAATATTTTCCATCTCTAGTATGACCTTACATTAGAGTTAGGTGACATGTTTTTATTAGTTTATTGACTAATGTATCTATTCATGGTAATGGAGAATCCATGATTGAAAGATGAATTAATTACATAGGAAACGGTCCATTTGGAGTAGGCTAACTCAAGGAATTTAAATGGGTGTAGTGGGGTACATAAAATCATATTATTCTAGGGGTATATGTAGTAATGGTATCATGATATTGGATCGTGGATGCATTCTTAGAGTGATCATGAGGGGGATGTGAGGGTGAAACACCCATAGAATAGAACAATAGGAATACAAGAAGGATCATCATAAAGGATAATGGTATAGTTAAATGGGTCTTCATAAAGCTCAAAGGTATCTGAATGATGTGTATTCACATTACTTAGGGTCTCAAAATGATTGGGGATTCTCATTACAAAGGGTCTCACAAAGGATAGGGATTTACGGAGATCATGGAATCATGGGTAATAGGTCCTTAGGGAGCTCATGTTCTTGTAATGGTTTGGGGCTTGAAGATATTAGGGTCTCCTAAATCTTGAGGCTTTTCAAATCACTCGATCTCACAATGAATGGGGTATCAGAAAATGAGGTGACCCTATTGTAACATCGTGAGTTTTTTTAAAAGATACACTATATTTGATAGCATATATAATGTGCCATATCTAAAATCAGTGATAAAATAAATATTATTATGTTATCTTATTACCTAACAATTAAAATTGCTGTAATAAATAGTATTAATTTATTTGTGAAAACATGTTTTACTCATGAATATACATAATTAATTTTTTAACAATTATTTCTAAATGATAATAAAACCCGTTTTAAATAAAAGGATATGGTTTTCTAAAAATTATTTAAATTCAAATAAGTGATTTTATAAAATAATAAAATCACTCTTGGTGTATTTTATTAATGAAATATATATGTAATATAATGTTCAAATTTCATCTTATTTGTCTTCTAGATATGATATAAGAACAAATGCAATTTTTCAAATTAAAGAATTATTATTCAAAAAATACTATTCTACAACCTTTCGATGGAAAACCCATATTAAATCTATTTTGACACTTTAATAAGTTATATTTAAAAAACATTAAACTTATTCTTTGTATTAAAGGAATAAAATTTAACTTTGGATTAATTTTTTGTATTTTTAGGATAATATTCATTTTTAATGAATAGTGAAAAATACTACATTTTAATTCAACACATATTTTCCTTAAACTTTATTTATATAGATATGTTTTTATTTTAATTTAGATTTGATTATATTTATAATATTTTATTATCATTTAATAAAATTTTGGTCTCTCTAATCAAGTTTACATTGAAAGTGTTTATAAAACTTTGTGAAATTTGGAATTTATTACTTAAACTATTGTTCTCTCGTTCCATCCACATGATTAATTTTTTATTACATTCTGTCATTTCAATGTTTTGAATTATAAAAATTTGATACCATATTTGTAATTATAAATTAAAAATTATTTAAATACGTTTCTTTTATTTTTGGACATTATGAACAGTACCTTTAATAAAAATATTATTACCTTGATTAAAGATAAATTGGATAATTAAACATAATCATAATTTTATAATAATATAAAACTACACTAAAACTTGTCCTAATTTAATTTAATTCCTATATCTCAACCATGATCATAATCTTTTCAATTATTGGACCACCGGGAGGCACTTTTATGACATTCATTTATAATATTACATTCAAAGAATTGCAATTTTTGTTACACATTTGTTTTAAAAAATGCAATTTATTTTAAAATGGAGTTATATAGATGATCTCTTAAATTATAAATAGTATTTACAAATTTAAAATGATTACATACATCATGGTAATTTATTTATAAATTTTTGGAATTAAGAATTTAAATTTAATAGTGAGACAAAGATGATGGTGTGATATATTTATTTAATAATGAATCAAATAAATGATATTTATAATATTAAAATAAATATTGATTGATATATTTGATGGAATTAACAAATTTTGTAAATGAATATTACATTTTATGATTTATTTAATGTAACTCTTTCTATGTAATCAAGATGTTATAAATTTGTTAAAAAATTAATAATGAATTGTTCAACAATGGACATAATTAAACTTTTAAAATATAAAATATTTAATAAATAATATAAATTCCTAAAATTCTATGATTCAGACCATAAAATTTATATAACTGTGAAAATTTCATTAATGGCTAATTAATTGGTTGTTTGGAATTATTTGGTAATTATTTTAACTCTCAATGTATAAGTTACTTGATAAATAGAGTAAGTTAAAAGTTGACTAAACAATCAAATATTATTAAAAAGCTAAATAAAATTCATAATTTTAATTGGGTTATTTTAATTTGACCAAATTAATTCTATATTATAATTAAATTAGTTTGGTATCACTTTGAATATAAATGGAATTAATATTAATTTAATACTGTTAATAATTCCATGGTTTCCACTCCCCTATACAGTATAAAAGAACAAATTCCTCTCTGTTACTAAAATTTTAAAAATGTTTCTATTGTCCAAGATCATCCCAAATCCCATAATAGTATCCCTCTCCACATTCATAAAGACTTATTTTATAAATAATGCCTTCGTTAGAGGTGTTAATTTTTACTTCAACAGTGATCAACCCCAAAAGAGTTATAATTTTTATTTATGTGATTCAATTTTGTTTTGTGTTCCAATTACATCATATATTCTTTATAAATAATGATAAAATAACTAAAATTTAAATAATATACATATATGTTTTCATGTTAATACCATCACTTATGTCGTTCTCAAATTTCATTAAATGGGAAATGATCTTTTCCTTCATGTGTACGATGGACTACCGCCTTGTGAACAAATATAGTTCATTATTAATCATTTTATTTAAATAATTTTAATAGTGATAGAATTAATCTTCATATTTTATAATAATGACATATTAATAATTATAATATAATAATATATAAATTAATTTCACACGTTCTATGCATATAAAATGATAACATCGTTCGTGTGTATGTCTGAACATTCACATCCACGAAGCGATTTGATTCATTTTTATTTACTAAAACATTTTTGTGATATATATAAGAATATTTAAATGATTAATATAAAATTAAATATTTTATTATAACTCTATATTGATAAACTATTACTTTTTTTCCTTCAATAATGATCAATGAATAATGAGGTCATTACTCATGCTTATGTATGGCTTACCATCTCCACGATTGTAATGTAGTTCATTTTTCATATCCATACTTAATGAATGTATTTAAATGATTATTTGTTTTCCAAAATAATTATTATTCTATTAATATTATTCTATATATTATATACTTATTACATCGTAGACTATTGACATCATATGATGTTCATTTTCGACTCGAGTACTGAATATCAACAAAATGCTTGATTTGAACATATATAATTGAGTAATTTTTATGACATGATAATATTCGTATAAAATGAATAATAAAAATTATAAAGATTCTTAGGAAATTTAATAAAAAACCTCTGTTTAACATTCTAGATGATAATTATTGTACATGATGATTCATACTTAATTTAAGGGAATTCATCTGAATCAACTTTCATTTAGACATTTCTTGATAATATGAACCATTATTCTCTTATAAAGTATATATATAGAACCTATTAGTATCTATATACATATTTTATCTATAATCATGTTATTTACGGTTTTTTAAAATTTTCTCCTTTCACATGGCATATATTCTAAATGTTAATAGTGTTATGAGTCTCTTTTACAAAAAAATGTCGTAAGTGTTTTAAATATTTATTCTTCTAAATATTTCCCATTAATATCCATAATTTCTATTCAATCATAAGGATTTCTTGAATAATAAATATTCTTATATATTATTATTTATTAATAATATATTAATTTTACATTAAATCAGACTTTTTTTCTGATATAATACTCAACATGCAATAAAGGGTTTCTCTGAAATCTTACATTGCACACAACATTGAGTTATACAAAAAAAATAATACAAAAATAATATTATTATCTTAAATGGTACATATCTTCAAGTCATTTTATTGGAATGAATTAAAATAACTAAGTACAATCTGATTAAACATTTTTGTTAAATTTTTTAAAAATTATCCAATATTATTCAGTGGCTTAACATGAGAATGAATCCAATTTTATGTATAAAATACTCTAATATTTTTAAATTCTCATTTTACAGCCTTTTAATGGTGAACCCTTTTTAATTATATTTGTTTTCTCTTTTATATGTTCTATATGAAGAAATGAACTTTTTATTTAGAATTGGGACATAAAAATTTACTTTGGATGAAATTTTTGTATTTTTCTAATAAAATTTATATTTTATTAAATAGTTAACAATACATAATTTTTATTCAAAACTGTCTCTTCTTATTATTTATTAGTATAGTTATATTTTCTTTTTAATTTCTATTAATTTTTAATTAGAATTTTTTTATCATTTAATACAATGATAGTCATTGGATGTAATTTCATGATAAAAATGGACATAAACACATGTCAACTTTTTGATAGTTTTTACCTCATTAAGACACGTGTTTTGGATTTGACAATGGGAATGAATTTTATATTAATTTTTACAATTTCAGTTTTTTAAATTTGGAAATATGGATCCAATTTTTTTATTAATATTTTCCAAATTTTGAAAATATGTAACTTTTATTTTTGTCATTATGAATTGTGATTTTAGAAATTATTTTTATTTTACATGGTTAAATGGTAATTTAGATATGTAAAGGAAAAAATAATTTTATAATAATATAAAACAACCCTATCATGTTCCATAATCTTATTAGATAATTCATGGGTGAACAAAAAAATCCTTAGTCCAAACTTTTTCCAATTGGGGGTAACTTGATTATTAAAATGACATGTTATACTAATTAATTTAAAATAAATAGAAATATAACACATGCATGTATATTTTTACTAAAACAATTTTAAGCAGAGGTTATATAGTTGATATATTTTACTATAAATTGTATTTATAAATATAAAAATAATTCTGACATAATGTTAATTTATTTATAAATTTTTAGACATTATATCAATAAATCTATTTATAAGACAATGATGATGTAATGATTACCTTATTAATGATAGATTGAAATAAATGGATTTATATATATTAATATAATTGTAATTTCACCATTTTTATAAAAAAATGTTTTTTCATGGATGAAATTGAAATGTTAGGGATGAGATAATTCTTTTGTATCAAAGGAATCATGTTTTTATGACTATCAAAAAACAATTACTAAATAGTTTTAAAGTATACCTAAATGAGTTTTTTTAAGTAATATTTTTTTATATGATATAATAGTCCCAAAATTGTATTTTTATGATAAATTACTTAAATAATGTTACAATTTTTATTAATTTTTCACTATTGTTTTGATTGTAATTTTATAGTAACCATATGTTATTAAAATACAAGAATATATATTATGAGTTTTTGTTTTTCGCTAAGGGATAAAACTAAACTTTATGGTCAAATTTATGAAATAAACATTTCCAATACCTGTTGGTTGAGATGTTTTAGAACAATTTTCATCTTATCCTTAATATTCTATCACATTGGAGAACTTTTTATAAAATAATATTTCAACACATTTCTAAAGTGCCCATCTTCGCTATAAGGCCCCGACCTTAAACCTTACTTAATATTGAATTAAATGAATAATTCAAATTGAGGATCTTTTCAGGTTTAGAGTTTTAGATAATTAGGACATAACTATTACATCTCAAAAGATTACAAAGTATACACTTCTACTATGTTTCCATAAAATAAAAAAAACTCTTAAAAAGAGACATGTCTAGTTCCATGTTTTATATAGCATGACTTTCCCTTGATCCCATCCTTGACCCTGTTCCACATTAGGTCCTGTGAAAAACATTTCAAAAAAACATGGGGTGAGCATAAAGAGCTCTTTAAGGGATACACAAAGAATGAAAACGGTTAGTTTATCAAAACAACAAGTAAACCATGTATACTTTATCAAAGTAATAATTTCCACCTTTAGGAAGTAGTAAAAATTATTCACTGAATAAAATATCATTACTTACCCTTTTGTAACCAAAATATTTCCATAAAATCTATATAAAGAACACATAACATATAAAGGTAACTTGGGACATAAACATACATAAGTAGAATAACCATACGGTCGACTTTCACACATATCACTTAATGGAATAGCCATACGGAAAAATTCCATACATACTTAATGGAATATCCATACGGCCGACTTCCATACCCAATGCATTGGAGGTTATAGTGTAACCACCCATCCTAGTATTCATGGCACCACCCGTCATATGGTTCATCACGTAACCACCCGTCAAATGTCCAAGTAACTTTATAAAATCATAAGACATAAAACTAATATAATGTAAAGAAAACATTTCCAAACATTGATCACAATATATCACATAAATATATTGAAATAAAAAATCCATTATAAAAACCATTTTCAAAACCAAAATACATAAAAGAGTATATGGTATTTATTCCATTTAAAAAAACATTACGGCTTGTTCAGGAAGCCAAAGACCAAATTATACTCGCGGCAGCGGAAAAGGTCGTTGTCAGCGCGTACGTTAAAAAAAAACATTCCTTTTTGTCATTTAGTAATATGCTTCGTATAAAAAGGTTCCTTTTTTATGAAAGTTAAATTCAAAAGGGGTTTATACACCGTCTAAAAAAAAGTTGTGTATAAAACGAAATATGCCTCAATGAAAGGAGATTGAGACGAAGTCCCTTACCTCGGGTCCGACTTGACTCGATCGTCTTTTAATGTCCAGAATAATAAACATGAGTTAATTTATATTTTATTAATAACCTTTTTCAAGTTCATTATTCCTTTCATATAAGTTATTTCCATTTTATAAAAACTATGTAACCATTTATGTTAATAATGTTTGTTTTGTCGATATCTGGTTCTTAAGTCGAAAGTGGACTTCTTACAATTACATGTTGTTCGTGTGGTGAAAGGTTCTTTATATCCAGAATGACATTCCTGATTTGGATATCATATATATCATATATATCCAGAATATACATGTATTTATAATATTACATAATCATTTAGAGGTAAGAAATGAAATTCACCGTTCATGGAGACGATAAGCCATACGTACACATGAACACTACTTTCATTTCTTTGTCTTAATAATGAAATTAAAACTAAATGAGAGATATGTATATTTTAATTTCAGAATTATATTCATCATTTAGATGTATCATTAATCATATATATACATTATATACATTTACATATAATAGTACATTACATTTGTGGATAAGAAATGAAATGCATCGTTCATCGAGACGGTAAGCGGTACGTACGCATGACCGCTACTTTCAGTTCTATTTCATATTATTATGGAATGGAATAATAATGATATAGAGGTATATTATAATTCCAGTATAACATCATATATAATAACATTAAATCCATCCTTTACATGTCCCACATATGGCATTAACGAATCACATCACTTTGAGGGGGTGGTAGTCCGCACTTCCTTAAATGAAGATATCACGTTTACCCATAATGAAAACCATAATGGAATGCCCAAAATGAAAAATACAGAAGCTTAAGGAAAACATAAAAATATTATATATCATATATAAATATAGTGTAATATTAGTGGCCACCTTTGAAGGTGTTAAAAGAATGTTGAACAATCATCGTTTCGGGAGGCAGAAATTCACCATCCACGGAAACAGTATGTTCTTTTACCCATTAAATGTAGGTGTGTGTAAGTGTAGCTCGAATCCATCCTATAACAACATCATAGTATATTGAGGATACTGTAGTTTTTAAAAAACTAAAGAATAAAAAGAGTTTAGGGGGTTGGTGAAGCAAAATAAAACAAAAGGACTTGAAAGAAGACATTACCTTAAAATCGGGTAACTCCCTTTGGTTTGATCTCAAAGGCTTCCATGGGAAGACTTCTGACCAAAGTGAGGCTTCAAGGAGTAAGATATGAAATTGGAGAGACAAAATGGGCAGGGTTTTGCTGAGCCAAAGGCTTTTGGAGTGTGCGTAAGGAGGTATTGGTGGGGGCCTTTTATAAGAAGAGAGGAGAGGCACTCTTGGAAAGTTACAAAATGTTACTTTATTTTCAAAAGAGTTTCGGATTTTAAAGGTCCCACATTGATGTATTTCAAGGATAAGGGGATTAGGGTTCGAAATAGAGCCACCCAATAGGTTTTGGACATGTTTGGGTCATATATTTTTCATTATCTTTCCATTTTATTAAAATCCTTTATTAATGAGGTAATCGTTGCATCATCATGATGTCATAAATAATTTAATTTATTTAATGTATAAAAATTATAAAACAAATATCATGATGTAGAAAATCTTTTTATCTTTCTAATGAATATTTATAGTCAAATATCTTATTTGTATTACCCCATGTAAAAATTTATTTAGTAAAACATTTCATGTTTGTGTCATTTTTTACTTTAACATTAAATAAAAGGTATTTATGTCATTTCCCAACCAAAGTGGCTCCCTGGGGACCCAATGTTGACCCATGGATTTTCATGGCCATCCATGACACATGAAATGATGGTATTACATGTTTCATTCTCATCTCATATTATTTAAACATTATTTTTACCTTAAACTACACTAATTACCTCTAATCGCGATTAAGAACTTAAAAGTTACTATTCACCAAAAAATTACATTAATCTCATTGAACCAAATTTTACTTCTAAATGAAAACCATGTATTTTGGATTTTTGAAATTCAAAACATAGAAGTGGTAAAATTTCATTTAAACAAAAAATCAGTTTTTATAAGTACCACTTAGTGGTTTCACTATTCATCAAAAATTGATGTTTTCTAGAAAAATATAAAAAATTCACCCTAAGTTATATTTGATATTCTGAATTCAAAAATGAAGTCTATTTTACAAAATTCAAAACATATAAGTCACATTAATTAATTTAATAATTAATTCTCATTGTCATGACAAATAGCGTGTTTTTATGAAACAATAACTATCAAAAGATTGACAATAGTTTAAGACCGATTTCAAAGTGAAATTAATTCCAATGACCACTATTGGATTAAATGGTAAAAATATATTCTAATTTCACTAAAAAACCAATTCAAATTATTATCTAATCATCTTAATAAATTACATTAAAACGAGGTTTTGAATTAAAATACAACATTTTACACTATTGATTAAAAAAATGAACTTTATCGGAAAGATACCAAAAATTTACACAAAGTAAATTTTGATGTCCAGATTGTAAAGAAGAGATATATTTGGTCCAATAGTATTTATAATTATGATCAAAACTATATTTAATGATGGTTCTCCATCAAAAGGTGATCAATGAACCTTTAGTGAAAATTAGGGTACAAATGCCAAAAATTGAATTCTTTAGGTATTTTAAGCCTCTATATTTTTTCGGATAAATGTAAAAACATTTAAAAAACATATATAATCATATTTTAGTTATTTCTATCCATTCCCGCCAATACAACGACAACATGTTAACTACCATTTAAAATAATATTATTATATTACTAGTGTGCAACGTAAGTTTTCAAATAAACTCATCGTTGCGTATCGAGTATGCAATCGAACATAGAAACGCCTTTAAAGTAAAATTAATATTTAATTCGTAATTATTAATAAATATGAAAATTATTTATTCTTCATTTACCTGGGATGTTACATCCTTCCCCCCTTTTGGGAATTGCATCCTCACAATTTTATTCACTTATCAAAATAAGTGGGGGTATTTATCCCTCATAGCATTTTCATATTCCCACGTTTCCTCTTCAACCATATGGTTTTTCCACAAAACCTTTACGTAGTGGATTACCTTATTTCGCAACACTCGCTCTCTTCGGTCAAGAATCTGGACTGGTTGTTCTTCATAAGAGATATCCTCTTCCAACAGAACTATCTCTGGGCTCAAAACTTGAGATGATTCTGGCATATACGTCCTCAACATCGAAACATGAAAAACATTGTGTACATGAGATAAACTCGGAGGTAATTCCAATTTTTATGAAATTGTTCCAACTCTATCCAGAATTTCATATGGTCCAATGAACCTTGGACTCAGCTTTCCTTTCTTACCAAATCGCATGACACTTATCCATGGAGAAAACTTGAGAAAAACATGATCACCTACCTCAAAAGATAGATCCTTCCTCTAGTTATCTGCATAACTCTTCTTCCTGCTCTGAGCTATTCTCATGTGTTTCTGAATCAACTGAACTTTTTCTACCATCTCTTCTACCAATTCGGGTCCCATCAGCTTCCTTTCACCCACTTCATCCCAAAATGATGGAGTTCGACACTGCTTCCGATATAATGCCTCAAATGGTGCCATCTATATACTAGAATGAAAACTGTTATTATATGAATCTCAACCAAAGAAATATGTTGGTCCCAACTTCCCTGATAATCAATCGAACAAGCTCGTAGCATATCCTCCAAGGTCTGAATTGTTCGTTCTGACTGCCCATCTGATTGAGGAAGAAAAGCTGTACTAAAATTTAATTCAATACCCAACGACTTCTGAATGCCTTTCCAAAAGTTAGAAGTAAACCTAGGATCATGGTCAGATACAATGGAGATATGAAATCCATGTACCTTACTATCTCCTTGAGATACAATCGGGAAAGTTAATCTAGGTAAAAATTATCTCGTATAGGAAGGAAATGATCCGATTTAGTCAAGTGATCAACAATAACCCAGATTGCATTATTACCTCGAGATGTCCTCGGTAATCCCACAAAAAAGTCCATGGATATGTTTTCTCATTTCAAGTCTAGCACTGGTAAAGGCTGAAGAATCCCTTTCGGTAACTGCCGCTCTACTTTAACCTGCTGACAAGTCAAACACTTCACAGTAAAATCAGCAATATCCCATTTCATTCCATCCCACCAGTAATACTCCCGCAGATCTCTATACATCTTAGTACGGCCAGGATGAACTGAAAACGGGGAACTATGAGCCTCACATAACAACTCATTGTTCAACTCTGAGTCACAAGGCAGACATAATCTCTTCCAAAACCTCAAAACACAATCACTACCAATGTTGAATTCATGCAACATACCTTTCTGAACCAGCTCTACCTTTTTCTACAACTCACTGTCTTGCTTCTGTGCTTTCTTGATTCTGTCTGATAGAGATGATCTAACTGATACCTGAAACAAAATAGAAGGAAATCCTGCACCAACAACTTCTATGCCAAAGTTCATCAAATCAAAAACCAAAGGATCTCGTTCAAAATTTATCATGGTTAATGAAGAATTACTTTTCTGACTCAAAGCATTGGCCATTTTATTTTCTTTTCCTGGATGGTAGTGAATTGTACAATCATAATCCTTGATTAATTCTAGCCATATCCTCTATCTCATGTTCAATTATTTCTGAGTGAATATATACTTTAAACTTTTGTGATCAGTATATATTTCACACTTTACTCCACACAAATGATGCCTCCAAATTTTTAAAGCAAAAACAACCGCAGCTAATTCCAAATCATGTGTAGGGTAATTTACCTCATGAGTTTTCAACTAACGTAAAGCATAAGCAATTAACTGATCATTCTGCATAAGGATGCAGCCAAGTCCCTTCAATGAAGCACCACTGTATATAACAAACTCACCATTCCTGGTAGGAAGTTCCAAAACTGGAGAATTCACCAATATTCTTTTCAACACCTGAAAAGAATCATCACATTATTTTGTCTAGAAAAACTTAACACCCTTCTGAGTTAGCTTAGTCATTGGACTAGATAACCGTGAAAATGTTTCAACAAACCATCGGTAGTAACCTGCCAAACCAAGAAAACTACTGATCTCGGTTACATTTGCGGGTCTTGGCCAATTGTCAACAACTTTTGTTTTAGTAGGATCAACATGTATGCCATCTTTTGAAAAAATGGGACCTAGGAAAGAAATTTGTTGTTACCAAAACTCACATATGCTGAATTTTCCATATAGTATCTTTTCTTTTAAGGTTTGCAAGATAACCCTTAAATGACTTTCATGCTCCTCTTTACTTTTAGAAAACACCAAAATATCATCGATGAAAACAACCACAAACTTATCCAAGAACTCATGGAATATTCTATTCATATTGTCCATGAATACAGCAGGTGCATTGGTTAACCCAAAAGGCATAACTACAAATTCATAATTTCCATATCTAGTACGGAACACAGTCTTCGGAACATCTGCTTCTTGTACATTCAACTGATGGTACCCCAACCTCAAGTCAATCTTCGAAAAATACTGAGCTCACTGGAGCTGATCAAATAAATCATCGCTATGAGGCAAAGGATACTTGTTCATAACAGTAATATTATTCAAGGCCCAATAATCAATGAAAAGTCTCATTGAGTCATCATTCTTTTTAACAAACATGACATGAGCACCCCATGGTGATGTTCTAGGTCGAATGAATCCTTTAACTAATAACTCATTCAATTGTTTCTTTAAGTCAAAAAGTTCAACTTGAGCCATTCGATAAGGGGGTTTTGAAATCAGCTTAGAATCAAGAACTATGTCAACAGTAAATTCAACTTCCCAATCATGAATAATACCATGCAACTCATCAAGAAAAACATCAAGATACTCATTTCCAACTGGCACATCATTAATCTAAACAGTTCCTTTATTTCCAAAAATATGTTCAAGGTAACATTCATTTCCATATTTTACTAGTTTCTCAACTTCCTGATTTATTATCAAAAGCAGGGGTTCATTCTTGTACACAAACAAAAAATCTTTCTGAAAAGAAACCATTTTAGCTCTGCAGTAAAGCTTATAATGATAAACAGAATTCCAATCCATGCCCAATATAACATCAAACTCTACTAGAGGAAAAACAATAAGGTTTTCTGTTAGATTCATTCCACACACAAGGATATGAAGGTTCTTAAAATTCCTTTTTGTCTCAACGTTCCCTCCAAGTGTTTTTACCATAAGTTCCGGATTCATATCTTGAGATGGAATTTATAATTTGCTAAAAAACTTCTCAGAAATGAAAGAGTGTGTAGACCCTGAATCAAACAAAACATTGGCATAATCTGAACAAACAAACAGTGTACTTGATACCACTTCATTCGATGGCCCAAAATCTGTTGAAGTTACAATGTATTTCACCACCCCTTTCTGCTTGTATTATGGCTGTTTTCCCCCAGTCGCGTTCTTCGTTAGACACTCATTTTCATAATGACCCATTTCATTACACTAAAAACATCTTACCGTTAGCTTTTCATTTCCTGCTTGATCATCTTCCATACAGTTACGAGCAATATGACCAGACTTACCACACCGAAATCACTTACCAGACTTGGATAAACATTCTCCAGGATTCATTTTACCACACTTCTCACAGGTTGGATATTTTGTTTTCTTATCTACTTGCTTCTTTTATGAATTCTTCTCCTTTTCCTTCCAACTAGACTTCTTATTCTGTTATTTGTCATAGAACACCTGATCATCGGAAAAATCCATTTCCACCTTCTCCGCACATCGAACAAGTTTTTCATACCTTTTGAACTCACGAGAAGATAAATCCCTTCGATAGTTTGGCTTTAACCCTAAGTAAAAACAGTTTATTTTACTCTCAAGATATCATATGGAGTTTGGAGCATACATTTCCAATCGAGTGAACATTGCTTCATAAGCAGCCACTGAATCATCCTCCTGTCTCAAATCTAGGAACTGTTTTTCCATACTAAGACGAACCACCTTAAGAAAATATTTCTCAAGAAACATACCTTTGAATTCGTCCCAGTGAAGATCCTAAATCTCATCACTATCCCTGATATTTTTCACCATCGACCACCACTGATCAGCTTCACCTTCATAACGGTAAACAACAAGACTAACCTTTTAATGTTTTGAACACCCCATGACAACAAAAATCATCTCCAGTGCTTTAATTCACCCTTCAGCTTGCACGAGGTCAGATGATACTCTGAATGATGGTGGATGTTGCCTCATGAAAGGTTCGGTGACATGTTCCTCTGCGGTTGATCTTGCTGATCTCGTGCATGGATACCACCACCATTTATAGCCTGATTCAACTGTGCCATCACTGCAACAAACAGTTTAGTTCTGATTCTGACCATCTCAGGTTGCTGATTTGGAAGGTTGTCTTCTTCCTGATGTCGTCCTAATATAGCTGCTTTGTTTCCTCCGTGGAAAACCATTCTGAACACAGAAATATCTTAGGCGAAGCAACATGGTAATCTTTAAATGCTATATCATTACAGTCATATTATAATTTAACACTTCTCTAACTCCTAATGTTTTCTAAACCGACATCTGATACCAACTAAAAGTCCCCGGCCATAAACCTTACTTAATATTGAATTAAATGAATAATTCACATTGAGGATCTTTTCAGGTTTTGAGTTTTAGAGAATTAGGACATAACAATTACATCTCAAAAGACTAAAAAGTAGACTATTCTACTATGATTCCATATAATAAAATAAAAACTTCTAAAAAGAGACATGTCTAGTTCCATGTTTTATATAGCATGACATTCCCTTGATCCCATCCTTGAACCTATTCCACATTAGGTCTTGTGAAAAACATTTCAAAAAAAACTTGGGGTGAGCATAAAGAGCTCTGTAAGGGATACACAAAGAATAAAAACTGTTAGATTATGAAAACAACAAGTAAGCCATGTATACTTTATCAAAGTAATACTTTCCACCTTTATGAAGTAGTAAAAACTCTTCACTGAATAAAAGATCATTACTTACCACTTTTTAACAAAAATATTACCATAAACCCATATAAAGAACACATAACATATAAAGGTAACTTGGGACATAAACATACATAAGTGGAATAACCATACGGTCAACATCAACACATATCAATTAATGGAATAGCAATACGGGAAACATCCATACATACTTAATGGAATAGCCATACGGCCGACTTCTATACCCAATGCATTGGAGGTTATAACGTAACCACCCATCCTGGTATTCACTGCACCACCCGTCATATGGTTCACCATGTAACCACCCGTCAAATGTCCAAGTACCATTATAAAATCATAAGACATAAAACAAATATAATGGAAGGAAAACATTTCCGAACTTTGATCACAATATATCACATAAATATATTGACATAAAAAATTCATTATAAAAATCATTTTCAATATCAAAATAAATAAAAGAGTATATGGTATTTATTCCGTTTAAAAAAAACATTACAGCTTGTTCAGGAAGCCAAAGACCAAATAATACTCGCGGCGGCGGAAAAGGTCGTTGTCACCACGTACGTTAAACAAAATATTCCTTTTTGTCATTTAGTAAAACGCTTCATATAAAAATATTCCTTTTGTATCAAAGTAAAAGTCAAAGGGGTTTATAAACCGTATAAAAGAAAGTTGTGTATTAAACGAAATATGACTCAATGAAAGGATATTGAGATGAAGTCCCTTACCTCGGGTCCGACTTGACTCGATCATCTTTTAACGTCCGGAAAAATAAGCATGAGTTAATTTATATTTTCTTAAGAACCTGTTTCATGTTCATTATTCCTTTTATATCACTTATTTCCATGTTATAAACATTATGTAACCATTTATGTTAATAATTTTTGTTTTGTCGATATTTGGTTCTTAAGTCGAAAGTGGACTTCTTACTATTACATGTTGTTCGTGTGGTCAAAGGTTCTTTATATCTAGAATGACATTCCTAATTTGGATATCATATATATTATATATATCCAGAATCTACATGTATTTATAATATTAAATAATCATTTAGAGGTAATAAATGAAATGCACCGTTCATGGAGACGGTAAGCCGTACGTACGCATGAACGCTACTTTCATTTCGTTGTCATATTAATGCAATTAAAACTAAATGAGAGGTATGTATATTTTATTTCCAGAATTATATTCATCATTTATATGTATCATTCATTATATATATCCATTATATACATTTACTTATAATAGTACATTACATTTGGGGATAATAAATGAAATGCACCGTTCATGGAGACGGTAAGCCGTACGTACGCATGAATGCTACTTTCATTTATATTTCATATTTTTATGGAATGGAATAATAATGATATAGAGGTATATTATAATTCCATTATAAAATCATATATAATAACTTTAAATCCATCCTTTACAGGTCCCACCTATGGCATTAACGAATCACGTCACTTTGAGGGGGCGGTAGTCCGCACTTCCTTAAATGAAGATATCACATTTACCCATAATAGAAACCATAAAGGTATGCCCAAAATGAAAAATACAGAAGAATAAGTAAAACATAAACATATTATATATCATATATAAATATAGTGTCATATTAATGGCCACCTTTGAAGGTGTTAAAAGAATTTTCAACAATCATCGTTTCGGGAGGCAGAAATTCGCCATCCACGGAAATAGTATGTTCTTTAACCATTAGATGTAGGTGTGTGTAAGTGTAGCTCGAATACTTCTTATAACAACATCTTAGTATATTTAGGATACTGGAGTTGTTACAAAAGAAAATAATAAAAAGATTTTAGGGTGTTGGAGAAGCAAAATAAAACAAAAGGACTCAAAAGAAGACATTACCTTAAAATCGGGTAACTCCCATTGGATTGAGCTCAAAGGCTTCTTTGGGAATAATTCTGCCCAAAGTGAGGCTTCAAGGAGTAAGAGAGGGAAGTGGAGAGATAAAATGGGTAGGGTTTGGACGAGCCAATGTCTTTGGGAGTGTGGGTAAGGAGGTAGAGGTGGGGGCCTTTTATAAGAGGAGAGGAGGGGCACTCTTGGAAAGTTACAAAATATTACTTTATTTTCAAAATAATTTCGGATTTTAAAGGTCCCACATTGATTTATTTCGAGGATAAGGTGTTGAGGGTTCGAAATCCACCCACCCAAGAGGATTTGGACATGTTTAGGTCATATATTTTACATTATCTTTCCATTTTATTTAAATCATTTATTAATTAGGTAATTGTTGCATCATCATAATGTCATAAATAATTTAATTTATATAATGTTTAAAATTTATTAAAAAAAAATCATGATGTAGGAAATATTTTTATCTTTCTAATGAATATTTATAGTCAAAAATATGACTTGTATAACCCCATGTAAAAATTGTTTTAGTAAAACATTTCATGTTTGTGTCATTTTTTACATTAACATTAAATAAAAGGTATTTATGTCATTTCCCAACCAAAGTGGCTCCATGGGGTCCCCAAGTTTACCCATGGATTTTCTTGGTCAGCCATCACACATCCAATGAGTATAAGACATGTTTCAATCTCATCTCATTTTATTTAAACATTATTTTTACCTTAAACTACACTAATTACCTCTAATCGCGATTATGAACTTAAAAGTTACTATTCACCAAAAAATTATTCTAATCTCATTAAACCACATTTTACTTCTTAATTACAACCATGTATGCCGGATTTTTGAAATTCAAAACACAGAAGTGGTAAAATTTTATTTAAATGAAAAATCTGTTTTTATAAGTACCACTTAGTGGTTTCACTATTCATCAAAAATTGATGTTTTCCAGAAAAATACCAAAAATTCACCCTAAGCTATATTTCATATTCCGAATTCAAAAATGAATTCTATTTTACAATATTCAAAACATATAATCCACATTAATTAATTTAATAATTAATTCCCGATGTCATGACAAATAGCTTGTTTTTATGAAACAATAAGTATCAAAAGATTGACACTAGTTTAAGTCCGATTTCAAAGTGAAATTAATTTCAAAGACCACTATTGGATTAAATGGTAAAAATATATTCTAATTTCACTTAAAAAACAATTCAAAAGATTATCTAATCATATTAATAAATTACATTAAAAAGAGATTTTGAATTAAAATACAATATTTTACACTATTCATTAAAAAATAAACTTTATCGGAAAGATACCAAAAATTTACACAAAGTAAATTTTGATGTCCCGATTCTAAAAAAGAGTTATATTTGTTCCAATAGAATGTATAATAGTGATCAAAACTATATTTAATGATGGTTCACCATCAAAAGGTCATAAGTGAACCTTTAGTGAAAATATGGGTACAAATGCCTAAAATTGAATTCTTTCTGTATTTTAAGCCTTCATCTTTTATTGGATAAATGTAAAAACATTTAAAAAACATATATAATCATATTTTAGTTATTTCTATCCATTCCTTCCAATACAACGGCTACTTGTTAACGACCATTTAAAATAATATTTTTTTATTACTAGTGTGCAACTTAAGTTTTCAAAGAAACTCATCGTCGCGTATCAAGTACGCAATTTAACATAGCAACCCCTTTAAAGTAAAATTAATATTTAATTCGTAAATATTAATAAATATGAAAATTCTTTATTCTTCATTTACCTGGGATGTTACATTCGCTCTTATAAAATGCTACCACCTCTAACCAGTTAATCACACCACTAAATCCATATGTCTCAAAAAAATTCATATAAAATAATCTCCCAAAATCCTTCCATTTATCCTATAAACCAAAATGTTATAATAAATAAATTCAATAATGCATTTTGGAACAAATCAAAAAGAGTTAACTGATTTAGAGGCGGTGTCTTTTATCAAGTTCATTTCCATTATTTCCCTTCTCCACTCCTTGTTCTTTAATTATTATATTAATACATAAAATAACCAATATCCCCAATATTATATGATGTTTTTATGAGAATTATTCAAACTGAACTTACACACACCACTATCTAATGGATATAAATATACAGTTTCTGTGTACAATGAACTATTGCCTCGTAAAATGATGATTGCTCTATTTTCTCCTTCCACCTATCATGATTTCCATTATGATGAAACTATATTTATATATTATATATATTATACTTATATTGTCTTTATAATTCCTTAATTTTTATTTACAACATAACATTAAGATTTCCATAATGTGTAAATTCGATAATTTCATTTGAAGAAGTACGGACTAGAGCCCCTTAAATGTGATATGACTCATTCAGTCGATAAGTGGAATGTATAAAGGATGAAATTAATTAAATTTTGTAACATATAATATATATATATATATACATATATTATAATATTATTATAATATACCTATGTATCATTAATTTTTCAATCCATTACTTTGTTAAAGAAATAAAAGTAGCGTTCATGTTTACGAACAACCTACTTTTTCCATTAACGGT
The DNA here is from genome assembly GCA_963277665.1 of Viscum album. Taxonomy (NCBI): domain Eukaryota; kingdom Viridiplantae; phylum Streptophyta; class Magnoliopsida; order Santalales; family Viscaceae; genus Viscum; species Viscum album. Next base: position 1,389,167,295 of record OY728125.1, on the reverse strand, counting down.
GCATTTCATTTCATAACTCCAAATCTTATGGACAAATTAAATAAATATTTAATAGATGCATAAGATATTTTAATTATGAAAAAATATTCTAGTGATGATGGAAATTTGACTATATGGACTTATTACATGAAAATAATCTCATTTCTAACTCATTTATCGAGTATCGACAAAACGACAGATATGAACATAAATAATTAAGTAATTTTTATAAGAGGCTAAAACATTATTAAAAAAATAGTAAAAATAAAAACGGTTCTCATGAAAAGATAAATTAATCTATGTTTATTATTTAGGAACAAAACTACAGAACATTATGAGTCAGCCTCAAGGTAAGGGAACATCTTACCTCAATTTCCATTCACTGGGTAAATCTTCTACATATTGATTATGTCATGATCTGATTATGTGAGAAATAAAATGTGATATGAAATCTTTGATTTATAAATTCAATATGTGTGTTTATAGTGTATACACATCATCAACCTGTTTTATTAATAAAATTAACATTTTTTGGGAAATATTAACTTAATCTTCATTCGGTGAGTTAAATATCCATGTCATTGGTTTTGGTTTTCCACGAATTAATGTGAATGACCAGTTATTGTTTTACATAGAATATCCAATTATATTAGGTGTATTTATATTCCCATATATATTTATGTCATTTATTTGTCCTTAAATATAATAAACTGGTCACAGTAAAAGTCTTCACCTCAATCTCAAGTCATTCAGGCATATTTGGATTTATATTTGAAATTCTATTATACAGTTTATCATAATAACGTTTTTATTTGAATTTAATTCAATGGTTTCCAAAAGTAATGTTTTTCTATGAAGCGATTTACTAAACAACCAATGTAATGGTTCCTTTTAACATACACATCGACAACAACCTTTCATTCTTCATGAATATGATTTGATTTTTGTTTTCTGTATAGGCATAAATGTTTCTAAAAATCCTATATAGAATATTCCATTTCTATGTATTTTTTTGTAGAAATTGTTTTTTCAGAGTGGATTGATTATATAAATATCTTGAAATTATGTATTTTTATTACAATTTGGAAATGATATTTTTCCATAATGCTTGTTTATGTGTTATAATCATGTTATGGTTCATGGGAATTACGTTAGTATATGGGTTATTCCGTGATAAATTGAGGGATGTTGATCCCACAATAGCTATCTAATGCATTTAGTATCATAGAGGAGGTAAAAGTTATGGCCTCTCTTAATATATTTAAGGAATATACATTGATGGTCATTCCAAACATAACCATAAAGGTTAATCCCAATGTGTCTATATAATATTTAGTATAATTATGTTATCAATGCCAAAAGTTATCATTATAATTTATGAGATATATTAGTTATTCATAAATATTTTTATTTTATGATGTATGTTAAAAGGATTATGTTTTATTAGTAAAAATTATGATATCATTGGTTTCTATGTATCCATGAACTAATGTTTTCTTTTTTTAATTTATATCTGTTAATGTGATTTTTATGCACATCCAATGTTTTTGAAATGTTTTTCATAGGGTATAAATAAAGTTTTGAGAAAGCAATAATTCAAGAAGATTTTCATCAAAAAATAATTCTTGTTTTTTTAAATAGTTTAATTATCGTGAAGAAAATTTGATATAGTAGAAGTTTCTACATTATAATATTTGATATTTAATTTAATATTTATGGCATAATTATCAAAAACTATAAATGAGAAAAGATCTTCAACGTTAAAGAAATTAAATTATTGATCAAACATAAATATTATGTTATCATTAAAGATGATGCCTTAAATTTTTTATCATAGGTCAGTTTAGATAAATTTAGGGGTTATGTTGTTATTTAATCATAAGTGATATGTTATATATAACCGCAATGGATAACATATTGGAAATATTTGTAGATATTTTAGATAAATTAAATGAGTTTTAGATAACATGAATATGTATATCATTGTGTTTATCATCATCATATGATAGTATATTATGATTTTATTGATATTTTAACACTAACTCTTTTTGGTTTTAGAAAATTTCTAGATCTAGTTGGCACTAATGTAACATTGGAGGTGAAGGAAACTATGGTGGTTTTCAGAATAATGAATCGAATGAAATGGGAGCTACAATGAGAACTCTTGTGGTTCTTAAAACGAAATATCTGGAGTCATGATAGACCACTTAAACCTTAGTGATCTTTCTAAGGAATTATATATGTAAGAAATGAATCCCTATGTACGTTTAGGTAATAATAAAAAAATTATATTAAACTGCCTATGTGTCATGGATATGGAAAGAAACACCAAGGAAAATGTTTTGAAGGGACAAGAAGGTGTTATAGATGAGGTAATGAAGGTCATACGAAATAACCTTCCATGGAAAAATGAAACATTCAGTTGACTCTTGGAAGGGGAATGAATTTATTTCTGAGGGATAAATTGAATGTTTAATATTTAGTTTTCATGGTCATTCCACAAATAAATGTCAAACAATGAAGGATCAGGAATTGAATAAGCTGGATCACACAAATATATGTCTACCAAAACCTGATGCCATTACTATTAAAGATTAGAAAACTGATAATAACCTATGAATGGTTTGGATAATTTCTTTTCTCATATTTTGACAATATTGAATCATAGGAAATTATGAATAATTATCTTTTTCTTTTTGGGATATAGTTATTAAGGACCATTACGGTTCATATGATCCTTTAATTTGAGTAAACTATATGTTATTACATTTTTAGATGCACAATGAAGGGCATGGTATTAAGATGAGGTTAAATTATGTGATGGTTATTTTGATAATTTTATCTCATGTTGGGAAATTTATAATAATTAAATAGTTTTTGAAAATGAAAACCCACAAGAGTTGTGACAACCCATCACATCCGGCAAGGACACAAGAATCAATCCCACAACCGGAGGGTGATATGGGCGCATCGCATACCGCTGGCCTACAAGGAGTCTCTGGTTAGTATGACTTATACTATTTAGTTAAATTATATTATTGATTAAGATTAATTTTACTTTGGGAATATGTGTTTTATCAAATAGATATCCTTAATATAGGAAAAATATTTGGTGATTAAGTGATAAATGTTATTTTGGAAGATGTTCACTCTTTTGGGAACACTATATTCCTAAGGAAACTAGAATACTATGGGATTTCATATGAGGAGTAACGGTTAATTTTTATTTTTTAATAATATATGTTTTTTAATGGATATATAATGAGTTGGGTTATTTAGTGAAATGATTAACATATCATTTAGATAATGTGAATAGGTTATTTACATTATTTTATGAGAGAATAAGAATAGAATATATTATTTAAATATAAAATTTAAAATTTAACTTGGAAAACTATGTGATCAAATCCTTCTGATTTTTTAGTATCAATATTACTTAGATTAGTTTGATAAATTAAAAAGATATTTTTTGTTAAATAGTCTATGTAGAACGTGGGTATTGCTGTTGAATTTTAGAGATTAAAAGCAGTTATTCTCTTTATAAGAGATTATTATTTTTTGGGTATTATATGATATTTTACAAATTATTATTGTTTTAGTTAATTATTAAATATGATTAAAATATATAGTTCATATTTCATGGATTATGTGATTTTCTAGAATATTATTCTAGCACTACTTATGTGACTAAATCATCTTCAAAACTCATTATTTATAGAAAATATGAGTTTGTAGTTGAAATTTATTTATGGATGAAAATCTACATGTCAAGTACGTATATTTCATTGTGTTATTATTCAATGTAGTAAAATAATACCTCACCTTCTTTAGAATGATCATTAAAAATGTTTTTTATTCACTTTTCCTACTATGAAAATAATAAGTATTTAACACATCATGTGTTTGTGGTTTTTTGTTGTTAAATTTCTCTTGACCGTGTTTTCAATCACTCTCCATCAGAAAAAAATGGTTAATTTTTATTCCATATCCATGTCTTCTTACATGGAATCTTAGTATGTTCAATCTCAGGAAAAAATTTTAATTCCCCATAATTCTTTTAATGTTTTAGTTTTATTGAAACTTTTTCCATTGTGATATTTTCATTGATGTTACCTATCAAGATTTTAAAATTACGAGGACAGAATTTGTAAAATGGGAGAATGATGTAACAACCCATGTATTAATAGAATAATAAATTTTCTCAACTATTAATATTTATGAATAAGTTATTAATTTTTAATTAAATTCAATTCTTTGTCTAATAGCATACTCATCGCACAACAATGGGTTTATCCAAAATCATACATTGTAAACAACATTGGTTATGCTGAAAAATTGCACAATAATATAATTATAATTACAATTTTTTGTTAATTCCTAGTGTTTGTATTTGTTTAAATGAATATAACTACCAACAATATCGTAACACATGTTTTTTTAAATGTTTTGAATTTTATCAAATTATATTATAGGCTTAAAATGATAGTGAATCCAACATTAACCATAAAATAAACAATTATTTTTAAAATCTCGTTTAACTGCCTTTTGATGGGGAACACTTTTTAAAAAAAAATTATTGTAACTTTTATATGTTATATTTTAAAAGCTAAAACTTTTATTTAGAATTCTGACATTAAAATTTATTGTTGATGAAATTTTGGTATTTTTATGATAAAATCTATATTTTAAGAAATAGTAAAAAGTACATAATTTTTATTCAAAACTACCTTTTCATTTAATTAATTTATATATTAATATTGTTATTTTAATTTATTTTAATGTGTAATTAGATTTTGTATTTTCATTTAATCCAATTTTGGACATTGGAAGTAATTTCACATTTAATGTGTACATAAACTCTTGTAAATCATTGGGTAGTTTTTACTTCTTAAAAACCCACGTTCTGGTTTTGATGATGGAAATTAATTTTAAATTAATGAATAAAATTTATCAGTTATGAATTTTGAAAAACGGATTCCATATTTTGAATAATAAGGTCCAAATTGTGTAAATAGTTACATTTTATTATTGTACATTATGAATTTTGACTTCAGTAATTATTTTTATTCACCATGGTTAAAGGGTAAATTAGGTAAATAAGGTTGAAAATAGTATTAAAATAATATAAAACTACCCTAACATTTTTTCTAATCTTATTGGGTGAGTCATCAGTAACCAAAAAAATTCTTATTCAAAACATTTGCCATTTTGTAGCCATATGGGTATGAAAATGACAGGTTATAATAATTAATTTAATGTAATGAGAAATATAAATCAAACTAGTATCTTTTTAATAAAATAATTTTTATGGGTGGTAATATAATTTATCTCCTTGACTATAAAAAGTCATTAGAAATATAGAAATATTTCTTACACCATGGTATTAGATTTATAATTTTTTAGACATTAATTAAATAAATTTATTTATGACACAATGATGATGTCGTGATTATGGTAATAATGAAAGATTAAAATAAATTATATTATAAATTTTAAAATAAATTTGATTTGAAAATTTACATTCCATAAATGAAACTATTTTTTATGACATTTACATTTTTTGGGATTAGTTAATTACCTTGTATTGACAGAATCAATTTTTTAGGACATTAACAAAAATCAATTACAAAATAGTGTCAGAATTGAAATAAATGTGTTTTTAAATAAATACTATTTCATTAGATGATATAATAGTCCTAAAAATCTAATATTTGGTAAAATTACTTATATAATGTTAAAAATATCATTAATAATCATCCTTTAGTTCTATAGGCATTTTAATGTAACTATAGGAATCATATATTATGATAATATAAGAAGGCATGTTAAGAGTTATTGTTTTTTACTAAGGGTTAAATCTAAAATATATGGTAAATTTTATAAACCTAAACCAATATACAACATATTGGATGAGTGTATTTCTACCCATATTCATCTTATCCACTAATTACAACACTTTAGAGGTATTAGAATTAGAAAATAAATTTATAATAAACTAATATTTCAAGACTTTCCTAAAGGGCCCCTCCTCCCATTTATAAAAGGACACCACCACTTCCCAAATTCTCACACATCTAATCACCTTGTATCAACCATATTATACTCAATTAATCATTAATATTCCAACCCTTCCTCATATAAATTTTTTCATGGGTATAAGGAAATTCAAGAGTTCATTTTGGATTAAATCGAAAGGGGTTACCTAGTTAGAGGTTGCGTCTTCCATCAAAATCATTTACATTATTTTCCTAATACAGACCCTATGACCTTATTATTATATTATTACACACAATAAACAGTATCATCCATAAAATTGTATTTTTATGAGAAGTATTCAGACTACCATTACACACACCTCCATCTAATGGATATGAACATACTGTTTCTATATATGGAAAATCACTGCCTCACTAAATGATGATAGTTCAATATTATCCTACCACCAATCATCATGGACATTATGATGAAACAAAATTTATATATGGTATATATATTATATTAATATTTCCCCTATACCTATATATGTTTTATTTACAACATTCATTTTTGATTTCCATAATATTTAGAATTATAATTTGATTTTTTTAACTATAAACTATCTCCACAATAAAGTGATGTAACGTGTTCATTCCATACATGGTACATATAAATGATGGAATTAATGATAATATGTAACATATAGAATATATATATTATACTATAATTTCAATCTACATATGTATCATTTGGTTTTCATTCCTTTTATATGACAAATAAATTAAAGTAGTGTTCTTTCTTATGTATGGCCTATCATCTGCTTGAACGGTGCATTTAATTTCGTTTCTATGATTATTATGGTCTTAATAAGTACCTATATAATGGATATATATAATATTTAAATCATGATTAATAATATTATGGAGATTATTTAGTTTTGACTACATGGAAATTTACATCAAAATAAGTTCATTTTGGACTCAAGTACCGAGTATCGACAAAATGACTGATATGAACATAAATAAGTATGTAATTTTTATTACATAGTAATAAGTGATATAAATTTAATAATATACTTATAAAATGTTCTTAAGAAAGTATAAATTATCCTAATTATATTATTTCAGAACATAACTATTTAATGTGATGAGTCAGGATCAAATATAAGAGAACATCATAACCTATTTTCCATAATTTTGGTTAATCTTATACTTCATGATTATGTCATAATAATATTTTCTGAGAGATAAATTTTTATATCCTATATCATATTTATACTTTAAATCTGTGTATTTAAAATTAATACTCATAATTGATATATTTTATTAACAAAATGATCCTGGTTGGGGAAATCTTTACTCAATATTCATTAATTTATTTAAATACCATGACATTGGTTTTTTTTTCCATGAATAGATGTGAATGAAATCTTTTTTTACACTAAATACCCATTTATATTTTGTTTATTTATTATTTCCATGCCTATTTATGTCATTTATTTTTCCTTAAATCTAATGACAAGATCTTTTTGTGGGAATTCATCTCAATATCCATCCATTGAGGTGTATTTTGAATTATATATGACCTTATTTTATATAGTGTTATATTATACCCATTTTATTTTAATTTTATTAAATTGTTTTCAAAATTATTATTTATCAACAAAGTGTATTACTAATCAACAATAGGGATGTTTCTTTTTAACCTATTCATCGATAATGACCTTTAGGCCCCTATGAGAATTATTTCTTATATAGATTCCTATAAAAGAGGCAATTTTTTAAAAAAATAAAATATTATATTATATTCATTTTTAGGATTTTTGGTATTGAAAATTATTTTGTAAATTTATTGATTATATCAATATCTTAAAATTATGTATTCTGATTGCAATATTGAAATGTCATTTTTGTGTATACTTGTTCATATGTTAGGATTATATTATGTGTCATGGTAATTTATTATGTATAATGGTGGTTAAATCATAATATAAGGGTGTATGATCCCATGATATCACTCCAATTCATTATTTAATGTAACATTTATCCTAAAAGATTTAGGGAATATACTGTGATGGGTATTCCAAATGTAACCATGAAGGTTACTCCCTATGATGTTGTGAAAGATACAATGTAATTATGTTATGTATTAAACAACATACCATTATGATTTAGGATTTCTATGAGTTATTAATAAATCTTTTTATTTCAGGAGGTATGATAGAGAGATTATGTTTTATGAGTAAAAATTACGATTTCATTGATTTGTATATATTCATAGAATAATGTTAATTTCCATATTCTATATCCCTTAAAATTCTTTTTTATACTCATCCCATTTTTTTGAAATGACTTTTAGAGAGTATATGTATGGGTAAGAGAAAGTAATAATTCAAGAGTATTTTTATCAAGAATATAAATCTTCTTTTTTAAGGAGTTTTATTATTGTGAAAATAATGGATACACTATATGTTTCTAATTTATAATATATGATATGTAATTTAATATTTATGGACTAATATTCTAAAACTCTAATCTTTAAAAGATCCAAAATGTGATAGACTGTAAATTTGTGATAAAAAATATAGATTATGTAATATTTAAGGATATGTCCTTACATTTTCAAAATGACTTTTCGTATTTAATTATATTGACATAAATGTTTTAAATTGTTAATTCTAGAATATTATTTTTAATGATTAAATATTTTATGGGGAAACTTGATTCAAAAATATCTTTTATAAATGTTTAAATTGGTTTCTGGAAAATGGATTTGTTGTCTATTGAATGAAAATGAAATGTTTTGATTCATATGTTCAAAATTTCAGGATTATATGTGTCGGTACTTCAACATTTAATGGGTGAGCCTGAAATATCTTATACAAATGGTTGATCCCCATTATATATCATGAAATGAATGTGAGCACAATATAGATTTTATGAAGGGTTATACCCCATTATAGCTCATGGATTATGGGTGAACCTAATATATATTATACGATTGGTGATCCCCATTATAACTTTCCAATGCATATGATATTTTGGATGGGTAAGTTGACCGTATGGTTACTCCATTTGTATGGGATAATGCTTTACTGATATGTTAATGATTTCTCAAGGCACCTACTTGATTTTATATATTTTCTAGATACTTTCTAGAAAATACTATTAATGGATTTTATGTTTTCATAGGAGTAATGATTTACATTATTTATGCCACTCACTGAAATTTTATTATCATCCCAATTTTAAAAATATTTTTTAGAGGTGTTAAGAATTCTAGGGACAAATTGGATCCTCTGATGAAAGTATTGAAGATGTGCCATGAAAATAAATATTTTTTTATTTCAATAGGTTTTCTACTAGTGGAAAAATGGATACTGAGAATTAGTGTCCACTTTTAATGTTTGTGTCTACTATTTAAGAGTTTTTTGACTTAATTGACAAAAAATTAAACTAAAAACATATTCTAATATGAATTTTAGTTCAAAAACACTAGAATATGTAACCTTTATGGAAGGGTCATTGTAGTTTGCAACAATGGATGGTTTAAAAATCATTAGAGATTAAGATATCTAATTATAAGATAGGGATATCATATGAGTTTATAATTTATAAGTTGATCATAATTTTTATGTCCTAGAAATCCCTTTTGAGTCTTTTTGTTCTAAATTTTTACAGTGATTATCCATATTTTGGGAGACATTTATTTTTAAAGTAAATATGGGTTATTACGTTTTTGGTTAAAAATTAAAAGCATGGGATATAATGTGTGGTTAAAATGTGTTTTTATAATTTTTAAGGATATTCTATAATTTTTTTAAAATTTATAACATTATGTAGTTTTTGAAAAATCATAACATGAAGACCATGTGACAACCCTAACGGACCTTAGAACACCCTGATAGGGGAGGGGTAAGTCACATTGTAAAATTTTTATTTTATAATGATGGATCTTGTTTCCATGTTTATAGTTACTTGTAAAATATGTCTGATGAAGAAGGTGAGTAAAAAGATATTCACATGAAAATACACAACACAATAAATTTACTTGGTTAACCACTAAGGGATAGTCTAAGGAGAAAATGTCAACAGTGTGTCTGTTGTTCCAAAATCGACTAAGATTTACTAGTTTCTGAGTACAAATGTTTAGACATTGTAACTCTATGATAGGCACACTACATTCATATGGTTTCATGTAGAGCTCCTTGCATCACGCTAAACACTTCCATTGACTCCCCATTCCGCACTATGTTGGGATGGATCGAAACATAGATTATGAACTTGTAGGTCCCATAAATTTAATTGAATCATGCATCCAAAACTATAGATAGATGCTCTGTTGAAGTATTTTTTTACCTATTGATTTTATCCACGTTTCTGTGCATTGTTTGTTCACAAAATGAACTGCTCAACATTCCACCTCTACATACTTCCTCTGTAAATCGTGACTATGTACATCCTTCAAAAAATGATTCAACATATTGCTTCTTCTCTATAGACTAAATCCTCTTCTGTAAATTGTCTTATGTGAATCGTCTTCTATGAACCATCATCTACAAACCATCTTCTGCAAACATTATTTCGTGAACCATAATTTGTATACCACCTTTTGTGAATTGTATTCCAGTAACTATTCTATAGTTCACCATATTATTCCCGAATTGTTTATCACATTTTTCTTTTTATAGACTTATTCTTTCAAACAACTCTACACTTCACTGAATTACTCCCGAATTTCTAATCAAAGTCCCCTTTGTAGTGTTTTCTTCCATGGACCACTGTAGACTTCGCCAAATTCCTCCCGTAATCTTTACCTCAAGGACTCCCATTAATTATTGAATTATATATGGTTATATAAGAAATTAGATCGGTGTCATGACCCGTCCCCTGGGGCCCGTATTGTGACTACCCCAAGCCTGCCTTCTATAGGCCAAGGGCTGGCGACTAGCACCAATGGAGTAAATCCCTAAGCTGGGAAGGCATTACCTTTATAACTATAAACATACACAATCAATGTACAACTAGAAGCAAACACTAAGTAAACCCTGTATACAAAAGAAGTGATGGAATGTAAAAGCGTCCATAAATACAAGCCCAATAGTAAAGTACAAGGAAACGGAAAAGTAATAGTACAAATTAAAGAATGTAAAGAAGCTACTGGGTCATCCTCTGGGGTTCCTACCTGAAGGGTTGGTACCGATGACCTCCTCAGCACTCCATGTCTGACCGTCCGCTACATGTACCATCACGACAAGTGGTTCACCTCCAGGTACCGTCCAGTCTTGCTACTCTCTGCCTTAGTTAGAAATGTCTCTCGTCTACAACCAACACAAAATGGTGTGGGCATAGATCGTGTAGGGGTGAGTATAAAGATACTCAGTTGGGACCCCGAGACCCTCAAGGTCTCACAAAATCCAACAGGGATAAACCACAATGTATGAAATACACGGATAACCAATACATAGGTATATTCCCATACATATACCTATGTTATCTAGTAACTCATCTCAATCATGAGGAAAACACAAAAGTTAATGACTCAGCTCAAACCGAGATTTTATTCTCGGTGTAGTACCATGTAACATCCCCAATCACACTTTTGGAACCTCGGTTGATTGTGTACTCCTCCTATATCGATTAAAGTGGGCATTCCGCATCACACAAAGGTGCTTCCCACTATCCTGGACTGATGTAGTACTCCTCCTGTCGCGTACGGTGGGTCTGATGCACTCACACAGTGGTGCTCCCCATTGTGGGTATGTCATGGTAACATAGAGGTGCTCCCCCTCCCAGCCTACTGAGGTACTTCTCGTGTCGAGAACCATGGTTCTACTGCGTCACACAGAGGTTCTTCCCACTATGGGCCTGTCACGTCACATAGAGTCTCTCCACACTAGACTAGTCAAAACACTCTGAGTTGAAGGGTCAATAGTTTTCAGGTCTGAGTCTTCTACTAGGTTTTTGTACTCCATTCGCTAGTCTCTAGAAGGATCCACTCTACGAGCTACAGGTCAATACTCCAAATTTCATTAAGTCCCATGTAGTATTATCTCAAATGTTCTTCCTCAACCTAGGGTTCTCAACGCAACAAACGGAACATCAAACAGACGCTTGGTCTGTGAGTTATTGCCATTTCCTTTCCATGGGCCTGGTTGGATTTTAGGTTCAAACCAACCTGAATGTACTTTAAATGTATCCAAACCTCATGTGGGGTATTCCAAATGAACCATATCACTCTAATAATTTCGTCTCCATAGATAGTTCTTCGATCGAACACTTGTAGCCCACTATATGGGTAAAAAGTGCATTCTGGTCAAACGGGTTCAGACTGGGGTCCGAACCGGTCTTAGGGTCCAACCCCACATGAGGGGGTGGCCTGGCCCGAGGGTGGCCCAGCCAAAGGGTATCCTGGCCTGAGGGGGCCTGACCCGAGGGCATCCCGGCTTGAGGGGGTGGCCCGGCCCGAGGGTGGCCTAGCCCGAGGGAGGCCCGGCCCAAGGCGGCGGCCCGACGGCTCATGAGGTCCACCTAAGCAGCGTCCACGGGAAACTGCACACCCCCTTAACATCCCGAATGGTGAAGCCATCAGGGTTTTAGAAAAATCAGCACCATGTGGCACCGATACACACCACACGGGACCCAGCGGGCTCCCGATCCTCCAGGCTGGCCGAGCGGCCAGCCACTCCTGCTCCACAGGTTTCCATCCCAACACCGGACGCCCCTATTCATCTATCGTGGCCCGACCTAGTTGCGGCTCTCCTCCTCTGCATGTCCTGGTGATTCTACAAACTTTCGGTGACCCAGAGGCTTTGTGCCACCAGTTTGCTTCACGATCAGCCCATCACTGGTCGCCGTTGCTCCTCTGTAGTTTACTCTTCCGATGGTGCCGTTGGGCCACTGTCATCATCAACAAGTGAGGAAAACAAAGGGGTTGGTTTGGTCCATGATTGTGTGGCTTGATCCTTCCACTTTATGGTGATCTCAATTGGAAAGAACATCACCCAAGATTGAATGATGTAGAATGGAGACAAAGTCAATATAAAATTCCCTAACTCATATTGTTGTTTGATGACGATGTTGTAGAAAGGCGGACATCGATCTGTTGACATCAAAAAGAAGACAGAGAAGTTGAGGATGACATTATCGGCATTCTTCATGGATAGAGCTTCACTTTTTTTCCCCGGTTGAGGATCGTTCGACATTTCCAGAAGATGCTTTCTTCGTTGGGAGAATTTGTTCCTCAATGCTCTTATAACCCTTCTCCCCATCCTCCACCAAATGAATATGCCAACCAAAAATAATTGGTTAAGCTAAGCCATTATTTAATAGTTGGCCAAAATATTCAAAATATTTCAAAAAGAAATTAATTAATGTTCCATTAATTAATTTGGGTGGATTGTCATGTTAATGATAGAAGTTTAAGGGTTCTCTCGACTTATAGGGAGTATCAAGTAGGTTTAAGCCCAGGTGGTCCCCAACCCCTTTAATTGACAAGAGGCATTTAGACCTCGGGTGGGCCTCACCACTGTAACCTATCATGGGAGGTTATGGTGTGGTGGACCACACCTCTATCCTCCACATGGAGGTTTTAACCACCCAATAAATAAAAATAAGCTAACGCGTAATTTTTATTTAAAACTTATTAAAAACTCAAAATCTAACATCCATTATCGACCAACTATCATCAAGGTGAAAGACTTCTTAAGTGATTGTCGGCGTTGCGATTTCATCGGTTCCCTAGGATTTCAATTCTGACCACTTATTAAAATGTTATGAAATCTCGCTCGTACGTTTAATGAACGTACCCAATCAAAACATTAGTAATTGATTCTGGGCACACCGGGCCTCAGAATCCGGTGCTGTAAATTCTCACAGACTCGTAAAAATCCCATTTATTTATGAAAAATAATTTCCATGGTATTTATGGGTCTTTAAATTCTCCCCACCTCATGTATTTACATCCCTGTTAACTGCAACTCGAACTAAGGGAACAAGTGGGGGGTACTGAGCACGCATCTAAGCCTCCCGCTACCATGTGCTCTCCTGGAGGTTGATGTGCTGCCAGTGAATGTATACCAGAGGTATCGACCATCCACACATGACCCTCTCCTTTTGATCCTCATTCTCCAGTGGAACCTCCGTGAAAGTCTCCCCATCGTCAACATCTTGCTATCCATGGACGATGATGTGAGATGGGACATGCACATATCTCTTCAACTGAGATACATAAAAGATTACATGCACCCGATGCAACTAAGGTGGTATATCTATGAAATAATCAACCTCTCATACTCTTCTAAGTACCTAGAAAGGTTCGATGAATCTCAAACATAGCTTTACGCCTTAGCCAAATCTCCATAGACCTCGTCGAGGTGTGACCCGTAGGAACACGTGGTCGCCATCCTCGAACACTAGAGGACTCCACCTCCTGTCAACATACATCTTATTTATACTATTGGTAGTCTTCATCCACTACTGGAAGATTTTCACCTTTTCTGTGGTACCACATACCATTTTTGGTCCCACTAGTGATGACTCCCCAGGGTCAGTCCAGCATAAGGTTGATCTGCAAGGTCTCCCATACAAGGCCTCAAAGGGTGCCATCTCTATGGTAAAGAGATAGTTGTTGTTGTATGAAAACTCCACCAATGGAAAGTGATACTTCAAGCTGCAACCGAAGTCAAGGTCACATGCACGTACCATGTCTTCAAGGGTCTGAATGGTCCACTCAGTATGACCATCTGTCTGAGGATGGAAGGCGGTACTCAAGTTAAGTTGTGTCCCAAAAACCACCTAAAAACCCTTCCATATCTAGGATGTAATCCGTGTGCCATGGTCGGCGACAATAGAGTAAGTTAGTCCATGTAAACGCACAACATCCTTCACATAGAGGCATCATAATCTCTATACTAAGACCTTCTCTCTGATTGGTAAGAAGTGGGCTGACATGGTGAGTCAGTCAACGATTACCCATATTGAATTGTGACTCCAGGATCTATGAGGAAGACTCGCCATGAATTCCATGGATATCCAATCCCATTTCCTCTCTGGGACCTCTAAGGGATGATCCTTTCCTGCTAGTACCTAGTGATCTGCCTTCACTTGCTGACAAGTGAGGCATCGAGAGATAAAATCCACTACTTTCATCTTCATACCTAGCCACCAGTGCTATATTCAGATATCCCAGTACATCTTCGCCACTCCTAGACGTACCGCTAGTGGGGTGTGTGGAACACCATCAAAACATCCTCCGGAAGTGCCCTTGGTACCAAGGTACATCCTATGAAGAGGATGTTGTGCTCTCCATCTTCAAAAAATCCATCAGGTGCCTGACCTATAGATATCTGAGAACATCGTGTCTCGCTATCAGCATCCTCATTTTGGGCCTCCCTAACTCACTAAAGAAGTAGGGGAGTGATTCTGAGACACTACAGATAGGCTACTCCATCTCTATCAACAAAGGGTATCTATAAGGAAGCCAGCTGCACTGTCGCCTCTCCAAGCAGGTGAATACTTGTCCTCCTGTTGAGTGCATCTGAAATAACATTCCCCTTCCCAGGATTGTAGATTATCTCAAAGTCATAGTTCTGGGGGATCTCAATCCAATGTCCCTGCCTAATGTTCAGTTCCTTCTGAGAGAAGATATACCCGATACTCTTGTTATCATAGTACATGGTAAAACACTATCCTATCAGATAGTGTTTCCACATCTTCAAGGAGAAGACCACTGATACTAAATCCATGTCATGGGTAGTGTACTTATACTCATGTTGTCTCTGTTACCAAGAACCATATGTGATCACTTCTTGCTCCTACATTAGAGAAAACCCTAGTCTATTCCCTGATGTGTCGCAAAAAACTATGTACCCTATGCCTTCCTCAAGAAGCCTTAATATGGGGGCACTAGTCAGCCTCTACCTCAGCACCTGAATTTTCTGCTGGCATCTCTCAGAACACACAAAGGGCTTCCCCTTCTTCTTCATGGTTGATAGTGGTGCTACAAATTTGGAAACGTCTAGTATGAACATCAGATAGTATCCATCTAATTCTAGGAAACTCCCTACCTCTATCACACTCTTGGGTGGCTCCCAAGAAAGTACTACCTCAATGTTCGCTGGACCTACTGCAACTCCAACCTCTGAGATGACTTGTCCCAATAAGTGAACCTCTCAAATCTAGAACTATAACTTCGAGAGCTTACCATAAAGCTAGTGCTCTCAGATTGTGTCCAGTACTAACTACATATGGTAGGCATGCTCCTCCTTAGTAGTCGAGTAGATAAAAATGTCATCGATGAAGACCACGACAAAGCGATCGAGGTAAGACTGGAAGATCCTATTCCTCATACTAATGAACAATGCTGGAGCGTTAGTTATGCAAAAGGTCATAACCAAGAACTCATAGTGTCCATACCGACACCTGAAGGACATATTCCACACATCCTTGTCTCAAACTCTTTGCTGGTGATAGCCGGATATGAGTTCTATATTCAAGAACCACCGTGCTTCCTTGAGCTGATCAAAGAGATCATCAATCTTTGAGAGTGGGTACTTGTTCTTCACTGTCACCTTGTTCATGCGACGATAGTCGACACAAAGCCTCAAACTCCCATCCGCCTTCTTAGCCAACAGAATTTGGGCTACCTAGGGAGAAACACTGGGCTGGATGAATCCCTTCCCCTGTAAGTCCTCCAGTTGTACCCTCTTCTCATGAAGCTCAGTGAGATCCATTCGAAATGATGGTGTAGATGTCGGTGTCTTCCCAGGGTACAGGTCAATATAGAATTCCACCTATCTACATGGAGGTAGTCCTATAATATTGTGAGGGAAACATCATCATACTGGTCCACCACAATAGGATATGTTAGACTCTCCACATCGACTACTCAGAGGGTAATCCAAGCCAAATGGTGAGTGAGAGGTTGCTCCCTCCTCCGAGTAGGTCCGTACTGTGATGCAAAGGTTCCCTTCTCATCGGTGAACCTAAACCTAGTCCCATCCATGCAAACACACCGCGCTTTTCTCCTAATACAGTCAATCTAAGGATGAACTATAGATAACTAGTCCATACCCAAGATGACATCATAAGGCCTCGATGCTGCTACGAGGAGATCCCAGCTGAAGCTCTCGCCTCCTAGAGTAAACTCACACTGTCAGCACCAGTGCATAATCATCGAGTCTGATACCATATGAGTCTCTAGCCATAAGGATCAAGCCAACAACTCTGTCAAAATCTCCATACTCAAAAAAATGGTAGTGGAAATGAATGATATACTAGCACCTATGTATATAAAAACTGCAGCTAAGTTGGAGTAGACCCAGATCATAACTCAAATCATCTCCAGAGAATCGTGATCTTAAGCCTCAGTTTTCTGAATCTGAGCTCTCCCTTTTTTACCTGCTCCCTACAATTTTGGTGGACCTCCTAGTGGTGGTGGTGGAAACACTTCGAAACATCGTCCACTACTATCTGCACGTCCACCTCCTCACCCATGTCTGCCTCCTACCTAAGGACCGCCTTGATTGAACCTCCTCCTCTTCATGAGAGGTCCCTCAACTCTTTTATGATCATCAGAATGGTGGTTCAGACAGTCATGAGTTTTATGACCAAGTCTGCTACATGAGTAACATTGCCTGCTCCTGGCTGGTATGTCACTGCCCTGGGTGCCCCACAAAATAGATCCTGAGGCCTTCGGTCATCTACCATTGGATCTGGTCCTCTTGGACCTCAGCATCATCTGTCTACTCACAGCTTTAGAAGACTCTGTTGTGTGTCAAATAGTAGTGGGTCTCTCTTTTGGAGACTGGACAACAAGGAAACTCTCACTTAGGAGTGATCTCTCTAACACCCCTTACTACATCAGGAAGTTGAGGGAGATCATCGATTCCCTGATGTCTTGCCTATGCCCCTTCTCGAAGGTCCAGGCCCTGAAGAATGGGCCCTCCACCATATCTGTGGTGTAGTGTGAGAGGTCGGTAAAACTCATTGACTACTGCACCACAATCATGGTACCCCTGCTGTAGATGTATTAGCTCCTCTATATGTACATATCATAGGGTCACATGAATAAAATCCATTTGCAATAGGCTCCCAAAGACTGCCTAGAGAAGTGTCACCTCATCGTGGACTTGGAGCATCATGATCCACTATCTTCCTACTATTTCCTAAAAGAGACTCGCAGTAAAGATCACCATGTAGTCTTTCGGAATCCCTACTATCATGAAGACACTCACCACAACCTCCATCCAATCCTCACACACATGTGGGTCCATCTCTACCCTGAACCTGGGTGACCTCTAGCTCTAGAACTCATGCAACGCGCTCAATTGGCATGAATGGTCTGTTATTGGAGAGGGTGGCATCAGTGGCCCAATGGGAAGGGGTACTACTGGTGCCTCTGCTAGAAAAGGGCCCAACAACGAGGCATCATCACTCTGTGGGCTATTAGAGCATACGACTCTCGGGGCACTGTGAAGAGGAATCCAGAGTGAAACAGATGTGACGTGGTCAGAAGATTATACCTGGTGAGAACAACTAGTTGAGCTGACTTATGAAAACTTTTAAAGACACACACACAATCATTGTTTTCGTGAACTAAGCCAAAAATCAGTATTCAGGGACCTTGTGTATGGATACATTGGCTGCCCTTACCAGAAATGGACTCCTTGAACTAAAAACGACACTTAGTACCATTGACACTGTTACTCCATAGAATATAATGATCGGAGTCTTATGTTTTGCAGTATATATGAAACCTCTGATACCAATTTGTCACGACCCATCCCCATGGAATGTATTGTGACTATCCCATGACCATCATACATAGGTCAGGGGATGGGGACTAGAACCAAAGGCATAAATCCGTATGCTGGGATGGCATTTCCTTTATAACTATAAACAAACACAATCAGAGTACAACTAGAAGCAAACACCAAGTAAAAACTGAATAAAAAATAATTGTTGGAAAGTAAAAGGGGTCTGAAATACAATCCACCCAAATGTAAAGTACATAGAAATGGAAACGTAACTGTATAACTGAAGGAATGTAAAGTAGCTACTAGGTCATCCTATGATGATCCTACCTCAAGGGTAGGTATGGATGGCCTCCTCAACACTCCATGTCTAACTGTCCGCTCCGTGTACCATCACGCCATGTGGTCCACCTCAGGGTGTCATCTATTCCTACTACTCTACGCCTCAGTCAGCATTGTCTGTCGTCTATAACCAACACAACGAGGTGCGGGCATAGCCCGTGTAGGGATGAGTATAACAATACTCAGTAGGGACCCTGAGTCCCTCAAGGTCTCAAAAAATAAAATAGGGACAAACCACAAAGTATGAAATCAACGGATAACCGTTAATTAGGTATATTCCCATATATATCCCTATGTTATCTAGTAACCTCTCTCAATCATGGTGAAAACACAAAAGTCATTGACTCGGCTCAAACTAGGATTTCATTATAGGGGTTGTATAAAGTAACATCCCTAATCACACTGTTTGAACCTCAGCTGATGGTGTAATCCTCCTCTATCGAGTAAAGAGGGCATGACGTGTCACACGGATGCAATTCCTACTATCCTGGACTATTTTAGTACTCCCACTATCAAGTACCGTGGGCTTGTTGTGCTCACAGAGTGGCACTTCCCACTGTGGGTATGTTGCGCTCAAACAGAGGTGCTCACCCTCGTAGCCTGCTGAGGTAATCCTCCTATCGAGTACCGCGGGTCAGCTGCGTCACACAGAGTCACTCCCCACTATGGTTTTGCCGTGTCACACAGAGGCATTCCCCACTAGTCTTTTCAAAACACTCCGAGTCGAAGGGTCAGCAGTCGTCGGGTCTCAGCTAGCTACTAGGTATCTGTACTCCCTTTGCTTTTCTCCGGTAGGATCCAATACACGAGCTACATATCAATACTATAAGTGTCATGATGTCCCATTTAGAGGAATATATAAAGGTCTGCCTCATCATAGGGGTCTCAATGCAATAGGCAGCGCGTCAAATGGGTGCCCGGTCTGTGAGTTATTGGCATTTCCATTCCGTGATCTCAGTTGGATTTTAGGTTCAATAAAACATGACTATACACTAACTCCGTGCAAACATCAAGTGGGGTATACCAAAAAAAACTGTCTCACTCTAATATTTCCTTCACCGTAGATGGTTTGTCAATCGAACACATGTAGACCAAGATATGGGCAAAACCGAGTATTCTGGTCAAACATGTTCGAACTCGGTTTCGACCCAGTCCGCGGTTATGACCTGGTCCATGAGTCTGACACGGTCCGCAGGTCCGACCCAGACTAAGGGGGCGACCCGATCCGAGGGTGGGCCGGCCCGAGGGTAGCCTGGCCCGGTGGCCTGGTTGCCCGTGAGGTCTGCCTAAGCCACGTCCAGGGTAACTACGCACCCCCAAGAGATCCCAAATGGCAAAGCCATTTGGGTTGGAGTAAAACCAGCGCCAGGTGGAACTTGTCCACGCCACATGGGATCTAGTGGGGTCCAAATCCTCCTGGCTAGCCGATCGGCCAGCCACTCCCGCTCCACTAGAGGCCGGCCCAATGTCGGCCTCCCCTGCTCTTCTATCGCGGCCCGCCCAAGCCGCGGTTCTTCTCCTCTGCGAGACTGGATAGCGTCACACCCCTCCGCCATGACGCACCCTGTCCGCAGCTCTCCTCCTCCTCTTGGCACGATGGTGCAGTTCCCTTCCTACATGGACCGTCCTGGCTGTGGCTCTCCTCCTCTACGCGGCATAGTGGTGCCACACCCTTTTGGCGACCTGGTGGCCTTGCGTCGCTGGTTATCTTGATAGCCATCCCATCACCGACCATCATTTCTCCACCATGGATTACTCTTCCAGCATCGCCGTTGTGCCTCCCCCATCATCAACAATCGAGGAAAAGTAAGGTGGAGGGTCGGGCCATGTTTGTTCAGCCCAAGCCTTCCATGTTATGGTGATATCAATCGGAAAAAACATCACCCAAGATTGAACGATGTAGAATGGAATGAAATTCAATCTCCAATTCCCTACTTCGTTTTGTTTTCTATTGATGATGTTCCGAAAAGGCAGACGTCATTCCTTTGACATTAGAAATAAGACAAAGAAGTCGAGGATGACGTCGTCGGCGTTCTTCAGGGATGATGCTTACCTTTCTTTCCCCAGTTGAGGATCCTTCTACGTTTTCAGAAGATGAATTCTTTGTTGGGAGAATATGTTCCTCAATGCTCTTCCAACCGTTCTCCCAATCCTCCACCAAATGAATATGCCAACCAATAATAAGGGGATAAGCTAATCCATTGTTTAATTTTTTTCCATGATATACAAAAGATTTAAAAAAATTAATTAATGTTCCATTAATTAATTTGAGTGGATTGGAACTTTAATGAGGGATGTTCAAGGGTTCCCTCCACTTATAGGGAGTTTAAAGGAGGTTTAAGCCTGGGTGGTCCCTACCCCCTTTAATTGAAAAGAGCTGTTTTGACCTCGGGTGGGCCCCACCCCCCATAACCTATCATGGGAGGTTATGTTGTTGTGGACCCCACCTCTAACCTCCTCTTGGTATTTTTAACAACAAAATAAATAAAAATAACCTAACACTTTATTTTAATTAAAATTTTATTAAAAACCCAAAATCCGACTTCCATTCTCGACCAACTGTCATCAAGGTGAAAGTCTTATTTAGTTAATACTAGCACTGCAAGTTCAACAGTGCCATCAGATTTCAATTCCCATCACGAGTTCAAATATTATAAAATCCCGCTAATATGTTTACTGAGCGTACCTCAACCAAACTATAGAAATTGATTACGGGAACACTGAGCCTCAGAATCATGCACAAAAAATTTTCAGAGACTCGTAAAAATCCCATGTATTTATGAAAAAAAAATCCATGGAATTTTCGGGTCATTACAATCGGCATAATCAACTAAATCTATAGTTACCAAATCTTCGATACGACACTACCATTACCATGTTCCATGCATATCCCACAAAACCATTTTCCCTATGTGGTCTGCATACCACTACTATTCCTTTTCAGTAGACGTACACCCCTATGAACTGATATCCACCTCAATTTAATAAACAAAAATCCATCACGCATACCTCTAGCCTTCCACGGTCTATTTTCCTCCCACAAACTACAAGCCTCCTTGAAATATGATTTTCATTGTTTTCACTATTTTGCATAAACTGCATGTGTTTCGTGCTTTGTGGTTGGTATAATATTTTTTTATCATTCCATGAACTATTCTTCATGCTCTACATATTTCTTATTCCAACATATATATCATTCCTTTTCTAAAAACGATAAACTATTGTTGAGCCTAAAATATTTGGTAAACATTGTAAAACTACACCTCCAAAAAACACATGGTTTAGCCTTTATTGTATGATCACATCACATGAAAACAATTTGACAAAACCAATATGGATTGACAACAAATATAAACCATACTCTTTTTCCAACATAGAACATCACTGGTTCCAACAATCCTATCACATTATACTAGGTTGTAGGAATTAAACCCACAACCAAAGTGTCATAGGGCTTTATCACCTATCACCGGCCAATGTGAAGTCCCTGGTTAGTATGAAATTTTCCTTTTTGTTAAATGACTTAATGAAATAATAATAAATTGATTTTAGTAACTTCTTTTTTATCAAATTGAAATCATTGGTATCTGAAAATGATTTTGTGATAAAGTAATAAATGATTTTTCGGATGACGTTCAGTATCTTAGTAACTTTATATGATTAAGGTAAATAGAATACAACAGGATTTTGATTAATGTGTAATGGTTTATTTATAATTTGGAAGAATAAATGATTTCCATTGTAGACTAACAAGGAATTAGGTAATATATGAAAATGATTAACCTATCATGAAGAATATGCGATTAGATTAAATTGCATTTTTTTACGACACATTAAGAGTGGTTGATGCTATCTATAGTTAAATTTTAGTACATTACATGGAAGATTATTTGATTAAATACTTATATTATTTTTAATTTAATATATGTTATAATATTATTCGTTAATTTTAAGAATCGTATTTTGTTGAATGGTCTATGTTGTTCTTTGGGTATTATAATTGAATTATGGAGATTAAAAGTATTTTGTCATGATAAAATAGTCTATAATTTTTGGGAAATTGTTTTTTATAATCCTAGATATATTAAAATTTGTACATTTTTCAATCTAATAAATATGGATAGTTAATATTTTGTGTATAATGTGATTCTATAGATGTTGATTTATCTCTAATACTCATCTTTTTGGTAAGTTGAAGAATTTTTAGTGGTAATTGATTAATGGATGAAATTATACATGTATAGTAAGTATATTTACATATAATGTTATTCTATGTAGTAAATTAATTTTTCAACTTTATGAAAAGTATCTTAAAATAGAAATTGTTTCCGTTTAATTTTACTACTATGAAATTAATAAAATTTTAACCAAAAAAACCATTGTATTGTGATTGTGAACATTCTTCTTATGATGTATTCTATCACCCTCCCCCAGAACATGATTAATAGTTTCCCTTCTTTGTTCATGTTTTCCTACATAGAAATTCTAATATGTGTTATCTTAGGTGACCTTCATACTATCAGTTCATTCTTTTAAAGTGTTAATTTTATGAATCTTTTTTCCAATGTGGGGTTGCAATAATGGTATTTTGCAAAATAATACCTTATTTATGAACACCAAAAATAAAATTATGAGGATTCAATATTCAAAGTGGGTAGAATGTAACATCCTGAGTTTTTTTTTGAAACAAGAACATTGTTGATTTTCTTACATAAAACACCACAACAAATATAATAAAACAACAAAATATTTTTATATTACCTTATAACCAAGGAATAAAAACTATGGCAGTGTACATTATAAATTGATTTATGAAAATATGGTGTTGACATGTATATAAATAATTTGTTTGTGAATAATTATTTGTAAATTAAAATAAATCCCATTTTAAATAAAAGGAAATGTTTTTCTGAAAACTTTTTAAATGAAAATAAGTGAATTTATAAAATAATAAAATCACAAATGATGAATTTTATTAATGAAATCTATATATTATAGTGCTTAAAATTCACCTTATATGTTTTTTAGACAAGATATAAGAATAAATTTAATTTTACAGATAAAATAAATATATTAAAAAAATATAGTTTTATAGCATTTTGATGGTCAACCAGTATTAAATCTAGTTTTGACACTTTTTTATTTTTTATTTGAAAATAAATAAATTTATTATTTTTAATAGTGGAATTAAATTTTAAATTGTGTAATTGTTTGGTATTTTTCTGTTAATATTCTTTTTTAATGAATGGAGAAAAATACTTCCTTTTAACTCAAAACGGATTTTGCTTCAAAGCTAATTAAATAGTTATTTTTTACTTTTAATTGGTTTTAAAGTATATTACCATTATAATTTTATAATTTACTCTAATTTTGTTCATTTTAATAATTTTTACTCTGAAATTGGATATAATAACTTTGTGAAATTTTGATTGGTTTACTTAAAAATACATGCTTTCTTATTCCGCTAATGAGATCTAATGTCAATTATGTTTACCAAAACATTGTTTTCAATTTGGAAAAATGGATTCCATATTTTTTATCATAAGTTTCAAATTTTTAAAATAGGAAAATTTTATTTTTGGACGTTGTGAATACAAACTTCAGTAATAAATTTTATTACCTCAGTTAAAGATAAATCGAGTAATTAAAGGAAGAAGTAAAATATAATAATATTAAACCACCATAATACATTTAATAATATCATTTTTGAGTTTATACATACCCTTATCATACATTTATGGATTTCTAGACCACATTGAGACACTTGAATGACTTTAATGCATTTATAATATTATAATTAATGAATAGTTATTTTGGTTATACTATTGTTTTTTGAAAAGTAGTTTATTTTAATATAGAGTTATACGAGGTATATATTATAATATAAATATTTTTTAGATTTCTAAACTATTACCTACATCATGGTAATTTATTTATAATTTTTAGAAATTAGATAATAAAATTTAATTGTGACACATTGATGATAACATAATAAATTTATCTAAGATTGAATCAAATAAATGTTACTTATAATATTTTAAAAAATATATTTTTAAATATTGGAGGCCATATAAAAAATATATAAATGAGTATGACATTTTTGAATTTATTTAATCTTTTTATTTCATTGAAATCATGGTTTTATATTTTTTATAAAGGTATGTATGAATAGTTTCAAAATTGACATAATTCATATTTTATAATATAATATTTTCAAATAAATTATCTAATATTTCTAAATATACACGATTCAAAAATAAATTAGATAAGTCTAAAAAATTTATTAATTACTCATTCCTTGGTCTTTTGGCATGATTTGGTAATTATTTTATCTCTTAATTTGTAAATAAAATGTTAATGGGTAATAGTTGAATGTGATTAAAACAAAAACATAATGACTAAAAAATATTCCAAAATTGCCTAATTTTCATAAGAATATTGATATTATATCCAAAATAAAATTATATTGGAAATAAATTAGTTTTGGACCACTTTGAATCAAAATTTAATTTGTATTAATTTAATCCTTTCTATAATTCCAAGGGTACCCATCCCCTCTCCTATAAAAAGTCCCACATTCCTCACTATTACTAATACTTACAAAAACATTTAATTCACCCAATATCTACCCAAAACCCTTACTATAAGCTCGATTACCATTAATGAATCCACTTTTTGTAAATAAAACCTTCTTTAGAGTTGTTATAGTGTTTTTAAAGGCGATCAACATAAAAATATGTATCATTTTCTATTTCAATGTTTCTATTTTATTTATTATTCCACATCTATGAAATCTACTCCAACCATGATGATATAATATATATAATATAACTAATATAATGATATGTAATTTTTTAATTCCATCACCTAATTACTTCTCCAATATAATCAAATGGGTAATTAACTTTTCATTTGTCTATTTGGTGGACTACAACCTCCCGAACTGATATTATTTTTTTCATCACCATCATTAATGAGTGGTTATACTAATTGAAATAAGGTTTATATGTTATATTAATGAAATATTAATCATTATAAGATAACAATATATCAATTACATTCTTACTTTTCATGAATATAAATATTATAAATTCATTCGTGTGTACATGTGAACTATCACCTCCACGAAGCGATGCGATAGTTTTTTATTCACTACACCACTTGTATGATATATATATATAAGTATATATAAATGATTATTATGATATTATTGATGTTACAGTCATTTTGGAAATATAAAATAGTACATACCTTATTTTCATAATGATCAATGAAAAATGAAGACGTTACTCATGCATTTGTATGGCCTACCGTCTCCACAATTGTACCATTTTTCATTTTTGATATCCATATTTAATGAATAGATTTAATGGTATAATTTATATAAAAATTTTATTATTATTTCATGATTATTATTTTCTAAATGATTGAATTATGTCATAATGTACTATTGACATCCGACCGAGTTCAATTTCGACTCGGGTGTCGAATATCAACAAAACACCCTATGTGGTCAAAAAAAAATTAAGTAATTTTTATGACATGATAATAGTTATAAAAAATAATAAAAAACATTTTTATGTTTCATAAGAAATAATATAACTAACTTAATTTTATTAATCATTAAGTTAAATATTTTGTGTGATTATTCAGACATGAGGTTATAGATTTCATCTTAATATCCTTTCATAGAGACATATCTTGATAATATGAATCTTTCTTATTTTATAAAGTGTATATATATCCCATTTTGTTTTTGATATCCCTATTGTATCTATACAAATTTTATTTAATGTTTCTTTAAAATGACAAACCTTTATGTGTATTATACTTTAAATGTTCAAATTGGTATGGTACTTTTAACTAAAACATTGTATCAAGTGTTTTAATGATTTATTATTCCAAATATTTCCCATTAGTTTCTATGTTTTCAAAATTATTTTATTGGATTATTTATATGGAAATATATGTTTTAAAATTTTTAATTTATATTTTTATTTCAAGGCTTTCAAAGTGGTATGGGGAACTATGATTCAAAGATCTCTTTTATAAATGTTTTAATTTGATTTTTGAAAATGGATTTCTTATATTAGGAATGAAAATGAACTTTTATGATTGACAAGTTGAAAATTGAAAGCATATACATGATGGTACTTGGACTTTTAATGGGTGATCCTGATATAGATTATACAAAGGGTTGAGCCTCATTATAGCTCTCTAAATATTTGAAAATTTCGAATTTCAAAGTTGAACATATGGTTATTTTATTTATAGGGGTGATTATACCAGTGATATGGTAATGATTTCCAAAGGAAAAAATTATTATTTTATATTCTTGCAAAAAAATTAAGAAAATATTTATAATGGGTTTTCATGTTTTCATTGTAATAATAATTTACTTTATTTATATCCCTTAATAAGCTTTTTTTCTCATCCCATGTTTTAAAAAAACATAGTTATTAAGATTATTAAGAAAAAAAGTTGATTCCTTAATGATAGTATTTAAGATATTTCATGAAAGGAAATCATGTTTTATTTTAAAAGGGTTTCTGTTGGAGTAAAAAATGGATACTGAGTATATGTGTCCATGTGTAATGTATATGCTTACAATGTAAGATTTTATTCTGTAATTATCTAAAACTATAAAATAAATGATCCTATAATGATAATTATATTTAAAAATAGTATAATATTAATGGTTTAAGGAAGGGTCCTTATACCATCCATGTGATGATGCCTTTATTTGGGGGAGGAGTCCTTCGTGAACGTTCAATGTTTTCTAAATCCTAAAGTTCATAAAATATAATTCATTTTAAGGGAGGGAAATACTCCTTTGTGAATGTAATTTCCATATTTGGGTAGGGGATCTTGAGAATATAAGAGAGGAGGTTTCATGATGCCTAGTGGATCTATGGAGGACTGTCTCATGAAGAATAAGATATTTGAGTATTAAGGGCCTGATGGTGCTTCACTATGGTATCTTATTACTATAATGATGGAGGGAATTAGGTATATATAGTTTGTGTGTTTTGAAAATAATTGAGTCCTTATTTAAGATATATGAGCTTCATGAATGGAAGAGGATCAATTAAACTAAATAATTTGCGAAGATAGTTATCATCAAGGATTCCTGAATTCATAAAGGGTGCTCTGTGAACTAGATATTGTTGAATGGACCTCCACAAATAAACCACTATGAATATTCCTTCGTGACATTACCTCTTCAAATATGAATCTTCATACAGGGAATCCATGAATAGGGCCTCTGCAAATAGTCCACCAAGAATGGGCCTCCACGAACCATTTTCGTCATCATGAATTAAAAAAACCATAACATTTGATCAGTAAATTTATTTCATCTATACAACTAGTCAAATTGAAGCCTATGAGATGGTATATTCATTTATCTGTTGATAAAAATCATTTTCTTCCTTCATGTGAATATTATTTGTATCCAAATATTTACTAACTCCTATAAACTACATCATAGTCTATAATCCCCTTTTTAGATGAAATGGTCTACTATATCTCCATAATTACACACTATAAAAAGCATTAATACCTAATTAATAGTTACACATCCATGACCATTATTTAATGATTAATATTTAATGATATCATAATGAAATATTTTTTCCACAAATATAAGAACACATCATCAAACCAAAATAACATGAAAACCTTTTTTTATCACCTTTTACTTGCAATTACAAATAGGATGATGAAATTGAAAATACTAAACCATATAAAATATTACCAAAACATAATTAAGTACAATGAAAATGGGAAAAAAATTAATGAAAACTCAAACACCATAAATGATACCTCATATAATGGAATATCAAACCAATCCTATTTCATCACATATTAAAATCTCAATAAACTATAAGAATTAGAGTCTAAAAAACTATTGGAAATTAGCTTGCATTAGGGAATCTCTCTCTCATATACATTCATCCACATCGTAATGCCTCGTCATAATATTTATAAAATGATTATCACAACCCTAAAACACATTTACTTATAATACTGTATTTTATTTGGACACTATCCCATTTTATTATATTCATAAATATTTGAATTAGTAAAATCCATTAATTGATTTTTGTCATGAATATATATATGATGTTGTGAAATGTTTATTAATTCATAAACCCGATCTCATTAGTGTGGTATCTTTGAACAATACACCACCTCACCACCTCACTATAAAACCTTAAAATTACAATGGAAAAAATAGAAACTATAAATCCTTTTTATGAACTCCATAGTTAGAATAACATATGTATATATAAACTCACTATACCCTATATTAATAATAAATTCTATCTCCATTAAATAAACAGAATAATTTTTTTAGATTATATCCACTCTTATATATTTATAATTTTTTAATTGTGATATGAACCAAATATAAACAAATGGTTTCTCAATCTCAAATATAAATTCAATATTATAGTGATCAGAATATCCAAATTAAAATTCCTCAAATACTCACCCATAAGGGAACTATGAATTATTTTATTATATGGAATAAATTATATAAAAGTGTCTCCCCATTTATCCTCAAATATCGAAATTAGAATCTCAAAATATTTATTTCATTTTTTAGATAACATTATTTATCTACCCAAATGATTTTGGATGAAACAAATTAAAACATATAACTATTTTAATGAATAAAATTCAAAAATATTTCTCATCTATTGTGTAAAAAAATAATATTTATCTATGATTATTATTTTGAAACACTATAAATAATCACTACCACCTCCATAATTATTTTCAAAATAGAATCTACCACAACCAACACTAAAATAACATTTAAATGAGATATTATTTTTTTAATAATACAATATCACCCATATGGAATTTCATAAACTTAATTTATAAGGTGAAACTGTAAAAAAAATACTGTTATAATTCCTCCACCATCAATTTAGGACCCTTAAATGGATATAATAAACTAGATAAAACCTTATTTAATACTATACCAAACATTAAAAAATGAAAATGAGTCAAAAATTATTATTGAAATACATATAGTATACAATGAAAAAAAATATTTGATGTCATGATTTATAATGGGAATAAATCAATATATAGCTAGATGATACATATGAATTTCACAAAATATCACCTCAAAATGAAAATACCAAAGTTCAAAATTTCATTAATATTACATTTATCACAATAATTTAAAATTAAGCCACACAATTGTCATACATCCCATAGTCCAAAATGAATATTTTCATAGTTATTATCTACCCAAACATCTTAACATACCAAAATTGTGATAATTTCTCAATAATACTTCTCTTATAGACCATATCCAATATATCATCCACGATATATTCATATCCACAAATAAGGTAATGGAAACATAAGAATGGGGTGTTCTTAGTTACTTTTTAAGAGAAAAAAGTTTCATAAACTGTAATATTTTACTGATTTTAGAGTTCATGTGAAATCCTTAAATATATTTTTAACAAAACATATAACCATATGTGATACTCATAAGAAATTTTAAAGAAATATAATATCCAATATTGAATTTTAACTATAATTAAATGATATAAAATGGATAAAAATACATATCAATATGAGAAGATGTTTGAAATTGTAATTTAATTGTGGAATTATATATAAATCTTGTTTAATAACAATGGTTACATAACCTAAAACTTAGGAATAAAAAATATATATGATTTATTATCATTGTGAACTTAAATAGCTATTTTCTCAAATCAACATGAAATCCCTGGTACCCTGGTAACCGATCCAATATTGACATATTCAGAGGGGCATTCAAGGTCCCCATGGTTGGGTGACTAGAACTTGGAATTATTCAAGATAAAGGTGGGAATGGTTTTCCCACATAAACAATGGAACAAATATAATAATGTTAGTTTGTTCAAAAGAAAGATACACAAGGAGAGCAAAACCATAAGGAAAAAATGTATATAAAAAAAATTACAACAGTAATATACCATAAAGAACATGATTAATAAACATCATAATTCCCAAAAAGAAATAGAACACTATGATTCAATGATCAATAAAAAGAACCACATCTATGTGGTGTCTTCTTCATCTGGAAACCAAGATAAAGGTTATCTAAAAGTTCCCAAGATAAAGGTATTGTGTGAGAAAAAATCCGATAAGGTTATCACCATGTGGTCGATAATAAGATTACTAAAAATAATTAACTAAATAATTATATCCATTTTAAATACAACTATCATAGTAATAAATAGAATATTGAAAAAAATCATTATTTCCTTTTTAAAATATTGAAACATTTAAAAAAATTATTAATAAAATTTTTATAAAAAATATTTTATATAAAATCATGAGGAATATGAAAAATATTTTTTACATAAATGGAATATATATCAAAATAATCATTCTCAAGAAATATGGTCAACTTCTAAGAGGTACGATAGTTCTAGGTTTTGGGATCTTCACATACTCATACAGTGATAACTATAATGTGCACATGCATCCCTTTGAAACTGGCCGAAATGGACTTAACAAAATTTAATAGATGATGTGATCTGCCAATAATTTTATGTTAATGTTGTAAATAATCTATTTGTTGATAGGGTACTCCAATCGTAGCAAGTTTTTTCCTACTAACTCACTAACAACATAGTCTCAAGATTTCTCAAACAACAATCAATAATCAAAAAATTATTTCAATAATTATTAAAATACAATTTCAACATTTATAATTTTTATATGACAAATCCTTTTCAAATAAACATTAACTAAGGTTTTGATTAATTCTTGAATTTTCATAGATTTATTTAATGAATTGATGTTATATTAACATTTCCATCCATTTTTTCAAATATCAAATTACAATGTATTTATAAAAATTAATTTCATCATCCCATCTATGTCGAAATCACACCCCAATTAACTAAAATTGGCGTTTTCCCCAATTTATCATGTCAA
This sequence comes from Viscum album, assembly GCA_963277665.1. Lineage (NCBI taxonomy): Eukaryota > Viridiplantae > Streptophyta > Magnoliopsida > Santalales > Viscaceae > Viscum > Viscum album. The sequence goes on along the minus strand of OY728125.1, from coordinate 1,389,135,284 downwards.
ATAAAATTACAATACCAATTCACATGAATTGGAATTTAAAATTTTAATTAAATTTAATTTAAAAAATCAAGATATTCAAGGTCAAATTAATAGGACAATATTAAATGGAACCACCTATTATAGATCACATGATCACATAACATTACACCTACAATGGGTAACTCAAAGGAAAAAATTTAGCAATAGAGATCCATGAATTGATCAAACATTAAGGAACCTAAACAAAAAAATTTAAATATCTCAACAATACGATAATCTAAAAACCCCAGTGGAAGTGAAAATTACAGTGAGGGAGATAGGTAATAGGTGAAAAAATCTTACATTGGAGAGATTTAACAACATTCAAGAAGATTGGATCGATTTCAGGAAGGGTCAGAATGATCTTAAATGGGCCCTAAATATACCTATAAACCAATGGAAAATTATATATCAAGAGATATAGTTCACATGAGGTCTATATTAGGGTTTAAGAAATTATAAAATAATTCTTATAATTAATTTCTCTAGATCACATGGTTATATGGGTAGGTTTACACTATTTTTCAAATCATGCACACTAATTATTCACCCACTAAAGTGGTGAAATATTTCAACTAGGTGGGAACACATTTTGAAATACCTTGTACAGACCATACAAACAATTAAATCCTATGTTTTCTAGGTTTTCACTAGTATGGTACAAGGGTTGGGAAAAATAAACACATCCCAATAGACTTCCTAAATATTCAAATGTCTTTCGGAAACTAACTCATACAAACCACAAAAAAGACTGAATAAAAAGAGGGTTTGATGAGTACCAGAAAATAGTAACATATATTTACATCCTCCCAATCAAATAAGAATAATTTCCCAAGAAATAATTTAATGAAGCTTATATATCAAAAATAAGAGTCCACAATTCTCTCAAAAATACCTCTCTCCCAAATGTCTCATGAGTATCATAATCGTGCCTATAGAGAACATGAACCAAATTTATCATTCTCCCACAAAGTACACGGGTTTCAAAATAAATTATCCTAATTGGAAGATCATTCAAGGATAAAATATGTTCAACATCAACATCACTATTTCTTATAACATGAGATGGATCAGAAATATTTTTTCACATAATATAAATAAGAAAAATTTTATGTACCGATGTAAAATACAGAGAAGGAGATAAATGGTATGCAACATTACCCACAAACTCAATAGCCTCATAATATACCACAATATTGGGAGCATGCTTATCCTTACTACAAATCCTGTAATGTCCCGAATGTGGTGAAACTTACATGAACTCTTGATCACCAACTAAAAATAATGATAGACTATGACAATGTTTAGAATATGAATTATACTCTATCTATTCCTTCAAAATCATATGATTAATTAAATGAATAATTTTCATCATCCCTTATTCCATGCACTTTCCACTAGAGTAACTTTGACCGACCTTTTAACAACATAATAATGATTTCCATGGTTTTCTATATGTGGCCTCAAAATTAGAAAACCTGCTCGTGCAATAGTACCTATTATTATAAAAAATTCAAACCAACCACTAAGGGTCATTCCATGTCACCCAAAATTTTAGGATGGAAGCCTCAATCATATCCATTGAAATATGTATAGCTCTACCAGTATGGTTATCCATCTTTATATGGTATGTCATGCATAAATGAATCTATGAACACAGTCCCACCTGAAGGCCTCTCTATAAGAGAGATGTTTAACAGTGATACCTGTTAGATACTATAGAATATGGAAATCATTGAAAATAAACAATCTATTTTACATAGATACATCCCAACACCTCAACATTTTTTGAATCACAAATGGATATTAATTGAGTTTCTTTCTTAAGAATATTTATCAGGACCAATATAAAATTCTTCTTTATCTAGTCTTGAGATATACCAACCCAAAATTCCATAAATATCACATATGACTTCTATGTCGGCCCTAGAATTGGATGTAATAAACTCTAAGGTCCTCAGTGCTCATTCTTTACATGTTATAAAGTATAATAATGAGATAAAAATCTATAATGACCCATCTCATACCTGGCCACCAGGATCATCACTACATGTCATTAAACATTTTATTGGTTCTTAGGCACACTAAAAAATTGGAATTTTTTCAATCCCCCATCCCAAATATTTTTATCTTAAAATGTTCAATATAGCATTTCTTGAAATATATGATACCCACTAAGGTGAACTACCACTAACCAACAGTCTCACAACCCTAAAGACAGTTCCTAATTCTATATATTTCATCATCCAGAAACTTTTCCTAAATAATTATTTATAGAATTTATTAGTTAAACTAAAAACATGTCAAAGAAACCTCATATCCTATCTAATAAACACCAATATGCAACTATAAAAGAAAAGTCATCGTGCTCCAATCATTCGATGATTCATTCACATCATTTGTTTGATATTTCCTTCTCAGTAAACATGTATTGAAATTACCTTTCCCAAGGGTATATGTGAAGAAATATTAAAAATATTATAGGTGTCCCACCCAATGCCTCTAGTAGGGATTGAAATATTTTTTGAGGAAATGTAACTCAATATCATGTGATATGAATAAAATTAAACATTTCCCCAAAATTGTAATTCCTCCACCTTTAATCTCAAACTCAAATGATTTGTGTTCAAGGAAATGTTTTAGTTAATAATTCTGATGTGTCCCTAGAAACTAAGATCCGTATGTAATCACATGATAACTCTACATAAGAATACAATAAAACCAGAACCTGATGTAGAAAACACATCACTGCCATGAGAAACCTCTATAAGATCCAACATCACCATAGTAGTCAATAAAAATTTCAGTACAACAAAAGAACTCTAAAATTTTTTTTTCTAAGGTAACTATAATCCCTCCTATGTTATAAAAGTATCAAGGAATAAAATATTGTTATTTTCAATAAAAATAGTTAAAATATCCAAATGAACCCAATAATCTTAGAGTCATAAATAAATTTTTTTCCTTCCCAAGTCATAACAACTTTTAAATTTTCTGGATCAAATAAAATTAAATGTTTTGACAACATGGGTCTTAAGAAAATCTCTTTTCAAATACATAATAAAATCATTGATTGATTTGAAAAATTTCTATGATTTCTTAGTAATTCCCAAACATATCCCAAATGAGGCACTTGATCCTCTTTTAACATAGTGTAAATCAGGATTTTATCATGTAATAACAACAAGAATTATCAAGATAATAATATAATATCTTGTTCACGAATTTCATTGGTATAAAAAAATTGTATGAAATGGTACTGAGAATTTTATTAAATTTTCTATAATGTAGTTTTCTAAATGTTAAATTATATTATTATCACTTGATCATCGCTATATTCAAGATAATTTATCAATAACCACTTTTAATATTTTACATGTCTAACATAAAATCAATCCATGGAAACAAATACTTATTCATTACTATTAATCAGTTGAGTTTTTGGTAGTCAACACAAAGACTAATTGAACCATTAGCATTCATAGCTATGAGAATAGGCATCTACAAAGGTGATACATGTGGGAATATTAGTCCCATCTCAAAATGATCCTCTAACTGAGTATTTAAATTTTTATATTCAGCTGGTTCCATTAGGTAATAAGTTATAAAAAATATTTTATTACCATGCATCAAATCTATAACATTATTTAGCTCTCTTACATGTGGAAACCAATAGAATTCAAATTTGAAATCCTCTATAAACATAAGGAAAATATGAGGGGGTACTTCGTCAATGATTCTTTCTCCTGGTAAAATAAAAACACTATTATTAATTTCCCCAAATTTTTATAAGAAGTCCTTACTCTACTAATTATTGGGGTGTTAATCTCCTATAATGTTATGGAACACCCCATAAGGTGTGGAAAATGTGATGATTCAAAGATAAAATTCAATTTGAGCTTTATTAGAAATGTTCCAATACATCCCAAATATGATATGAGGATGTTTCATGTTTCCAAAAAGAATATACCAATTAATATCAACCTATTATAATAATAAAACCCAATAAAGATAGTGAAGACCCTCTTCTCTCTTTATTTAGAGTGGTGTAGTAATTTTCATCACATAAGATAAAATCCCTCAAAAAAACGTTTAAGAAAAATCAGAATGAAGGATGAAATAAATTATGAAGTTGCATGAATATCAAGAAAGCATTCACTAATGATGAAGATGCAATGATGGTAGCTTTTACAGCCACTGAACATATAATTGCTTCCACTGAAGACTCTTCTACTACGTGAAGAAGCTTCATTCTAGATACGTGTGTATGGAATCACTTAGATCATGAAGCATTTGATTTTAAACCAATATATTTAAGTGATTATGTTCTCATGCCCATATTTGGAGAAAACTATATTTGATAGAGCTCCACTAGGTGACCTGAGCATCTAATTGAATGAAATACCACTAGTTCCTCACTGAAATCATGTTTAATGTGCCTAGTATTCCTAAACTTAAAAAAAATTCAATGGGTAAATTCTAAACACCCAATAAGATCTAGAATATCCCCATTATCAATCAAAACAAAAAGAATCTTTGTATTTCCACATTTTCTTAAAGTAACTCATTGATTTTTCAATGTGAGAAAAGGGAAATTCTGTAAACCCTAACTTACTGGCCATGTTCTTTTCAACCATCAACTCTCTATATATACTATTGATATAAGGATAAATAATCATACAAAAAACAGAAAAGGGAATATTATATCAATGTCATATCTCAATCCATCACTTAATCATCTTATAATTCGATACAATATCATGTATGTACATAAAATTATTTGCATACAGATTCTTATAATCACTTAGGGTCCTTTCAGCCTGATCATGTTTGAAAAACTCTAAATTATTATCTAACACCATAAACTATGGATATAAATAGCTGGTGAAAATAAATTTAATATTCATCCAATCAATCCCATATTCATTATTTTTCATCTCTATAATGTCTTACCATATCATGATAGTCCCTTTGATCATAAATTTGGGATATTGGACCTTGATTGAATCATAATTTTCTAAGAACTAAAATAAATTTTCTATAATTTTCATCCATTACTCATCCTCAAGATGATCATTTAATCCTTCAAACATTGGTGGTTTCTGGAAAACGAACTCATGAGCATGATTCTAGACTCATCACATTATGGTTTCATAGCTGTATCATAATTATGAATGGGTGAAGGTTCTTATCCTAAATAATGGAGAGGAGGTACAATAGCTTTAACGGGATTTAGGTTTATAAGAGGATTTTCTCGATGTGGTAAATGAGTATCTTCCTTCTTAATACAATTTACATGCCTTCACAGAGGCACAATTCTATAAAGCATTCCAAAAACACATTCATGATTTAAGAACATTATATAGAACAACACTGAAATAATTACCAAAAAGAAAAATAGAATACAATCATATAGAAAAAAATTGATTTCAACCCATCAAAATAAATAGAATATAAAAGACTATAACTAAAACTCATGTCAACTTTACCAAACCACCCAGGGTGACTTCAGGCCTGTTACAATTAATGATGGTCATTCACTCACTCATAAATACCTCAAATTTATTGAATATAATAATCAAACTACATAATGAAATTTGGTCATGATAAAAAAATCATCACCATTGATAGTAAATTTTAATGCACCGTACCTGATACCCACATACCCTGATAAAGGATCTGGTCCAAATATTTCCCAAAGGTATTTCCTAATGAAAATGTATTTGTTAAAAGAATTTGGTATCATAAATATTAATGATGGGAATTTTTTCCACAAAAATAAAGGGGGAAGTATAAATTCATTAGTATTCTCAAAATAAAACTCGATATGGAAAATACTACCTGAAGTCAAACAGGTATATAAACCAAATGTACCAAAAAATATTACTATAAATAACATGATAAAATATCACAAGTACCAAATATACACATCACTAAATGTTTCAAGGATAAAAAAACCACCACCAAATTTTTTTCCCTTGATCGAACATAGATGATGAAAATCCTATGAAACCCAAAGAAAAAGGTAGGTTGTGATATAAATCCCAATAGGGTCTCACCAGGTGTTCACTAAAATTAATCACAAATAATTATTTCAAATTTAAATAATAAAATCAGGGTAGTACAATAGTATATTTTAAAAATTCATTCATTTCATTTAAATTGATTGAAACCTTGCAAAATCGTGTCTTAATACAAAATTTGAATAAAATATTTTACATAAATTAAAAAATTATTTATAAATAATTTTTTAATATAATAGAATATATAAAAAATAAATCAAAAATAAGAATCATTGTCATACATTATGTGGTAAAATATATCCAAGTTATGGGATCCTAACACACTCATACAGTGATAATGGAAATGTGCACACACATCCCTTTGACAATAGTATCTGTGGACTAACCAACATCCTACTAAGGATGATGTATTATAATAATATTATGATAATGTTTAAAATAATCAATCCATTACTAGGTAAATCTCATCTGTTCTTTTATCCCTTAATAATTAAAAAAACTACTTAGTCATATATGTCATTAATAACCCTAAAAATGGGAAAATTATTTTCAAAATATTAAAATTAAAATATCACCATTTACAATTTCTATATTCCAATTGATCATTTAAAACCAAAAAATATGTTCTTTAATCAATTCATGATTTTTTGGATAAAACCAATCCAAATCCCTTGTCAAAATAATTTATTCCATTTTTTCAAATATGAATTTCAAATAAGTGTTTCAAAATTAATTTCACAAGACCATCAATTTATTAATCACACCCCCATTCATGGGGGTTTTCCCCAATTCAAAATTACAAATAAAGTTCAAATACCAATACAAAAAATTTGGGATTTCAATATTTAATTTAGATCAATTTAAAAAAAATCTAGATATTCAATGTTATGATAATTTTCCAATCATGATCTGAACTGCCTACCACGGATCACATGATCACATAACACAACACCCAATATACATATATCAAAACAAGAATGTCAAAAATGGATATTGATGAATAAAAACTACATTCAAGTTCCAAATAACGGATTTTAGGTCTCCCAACAGCAATAATATCAAACAAAACATGAGGAGTGGAATAGAAGTGAGTTGGAGATAGAGAATAAGAGAAGAAATCATACCACAGAGAGATCGAATGACATTATCAAGGATTCAATACACTTAATAAAGTGTTTGGAGGATCCAAAGTGTATCCTTGAAAACCCTCACAACCTTATAAATTGATATATCATGATTAAGTTTCAAAAAAGGGTCCTAAAGTATTTTATAGGAATTTTAAAATGGTGGTAGAAAACAATTTTTTCCATTTCAATAGTCCTTTGGATTGTGCCACATATTATTTCAAACCATGTATCCTAAAAATGTGACACTATAAAGTGGTTAATAGTTTATATAAGGTGGGTAAACAAAATTTTAAACTATGTGACAAAAATAAAAACCCCTCTCTCCCTTTGTTTTTTTGGTCAGCACAACAAGGCCAAATGGTTTTGAAAACCATGAAACAAACATTCATAACCCAAGAGCATTCATAAATTTTCAAATTTCTTCCTGAAACAACATAAGTAAACTCCAACTAATGAATGATCAATTGAGGGGTATATGAGTGTCTGAAAATAAAATAGGATGTTACAGACTCTATGAAATTAAATCATAAAATTTTATATAGAGATAAATTTCACATTGATAACCTTTTTGAAGGAAATATACATGATATCCTAACCAAATAACATTTCTTTATGATGATATATAATCAATTTAAAATGAATTTGGTGGATATATATGTCCAAATCATCTCGTAATATATATATCTTTTATTAACAAGAAAATTCACCATCACGTCAGAGATGAAAAAATAGAAATGAAAATGGGTTACTTCATACTTATGAAGGTAATAGAATTTAGCAGAGAAATGTAAATTGGTTACATCATACTTTTGGATGGTTAGATTAAATGAAAAGAAAATGTTTTCACAAAAACGTTTAAAACATTGGTACCTAAATTACTTATAAATTTTTTGGAAGGGAAAGGGAAGACGTTTGAAAAATATAATATATATTTCCATATTAAATATTCAAGATACTGAATAATGTTTATAAAAATGGATAAGTAAAAAGATTTTAATAACACTTAGTTCTAAAATTATAATTAATAAATGATTGGTGAAAAATTTGTAAAATATTTAAATATTATATATGAATATACTATAAAAACATTAACCTATTAAAAATATTATATACTTATGGAACATCCAAAAATAAATAATTTTTTCCATTAAAATGGAATTTATCATAATAATAAAATATGTACCTTTGAAAATATTAATTAATAATTAAACCATGAAAAAGTGTTATTATTATGTAATGTAATTGGGGTGTGGATGATAACTAATTTTATTTTTAATGAATGAAAGATCCGTGTACACATTGTCAAAAAAGAACCTTCTAGAAATCCATACTTTTAAAATATTACATAACTTACTATTTTAAAAAGGATAATTAATTATGAAATTCAAATTAGAAAACAAGTAACAACATTTAAGAATGAGAGGAGAAAATGGTTGGGATGGAAAATATATAAATGGATGAAAATATTGATTGGTGATAATGAGGGTCATTATTACCAACAATACACCTTCTAATTTGAATTAATTTTAACACTAAAATATATATTGATAAAACAAGTATTTATCAATGAATAAATGTATATAATAAATTAAATAGATTTTGTGGTAAGATCATAGAAACAAAAAATATTATATTTTTGAATAAAGGATTTTGATCCAATAAAAAAAATTATGTCACACAAACTCTTTACAACATCTATTTCATATGAGACAACGAAAAAATTATTTCCATACCATAAAATATGTCATTTAATATCAATAAATAAATTATTATCATGATAAAAAAATTAGATATGTATTAACAAAACTGATATTGAATTGTGTGTAATAGCATAATATTTTTTCAAGGGATTCACATTTGAGGAAGAAACCCTATGTACTTCGTTAATTTTGGAAGAAAAATTAATTTTAGGCATGAAATTAGTATATATCATTAAATCCAACAACATAAATAATAGATTATACCGAAATAAATTCATTATATCTGTGAAATCTAAATATATAATAAATAGTTTCATGAAATTGAAACATGTGATAATAAAGAGTTATTAAGATGAAGAAACCCTTACAACATCGGAAATATTTGAAAAAAACAACATTATATTGGTAACATAAAATTCAACACTCATATTTCTGAATTATGAGAAAATAATGATCTAAATATTCTAATGGGGAAGTATGTACAATACTCAAATGTCAACAATGGTGTATAAAATAAACATTTCTCAAAAAAAGAATATTAATATAGAAATTTGTATATCTTAATAATATTCTACATAAAAACAACCTAAAAGGGGGAGTTCATATAGTTAATGTTAAAATAATATAAATAGGAATTTTATATGATATTAATTAATCATTTAGAATAACACTCAATATTTAATTTAAATTTGGTTTATAAATGAATATGAGTCTCAAGGAAGAATCTTTCGAGAGAAACCCCTTGAAATCATTGAATCAATTGAATCAAAACTCTAATAGAGAATGTACATGAAATAAAATATTGAAAATCATGAAATATAGTTATATTTGGATTTAAAATATTATTTTTTAGTATTTACACCATTGAAAATAAAAAATATCTAAATATAATCATGTTTATAGTTAACCAAATTTGAGAAAAAGAAACACTTACCTTGTTTTTTTACACAGTCAAATGTTCACTGACGTTATATTAAAAAGAAAACATCCTGATATACAATTTTCGAACGATATTAATACCATAAACTATTCATTATTTTCCTCTATAATAATTATCTATACATATATTAGTTAGTTTTTATCTTTTATACTATAATATGTTTTTTAAATTTGTCCACTTATATTAACTCTATATGAGTGGTTTTGGTTTTCAATATACCTATAAATTTGATCATTAAAATTTCACTAATTTTAATATAATTGATTACTTAGACAGATTAATCATTATTAAATTTCTAATGAAGTGTAATTTAGTAGTTACCCAGGATGAAGAAATCATTACCTGAAAATTTGATTTCTAGTTTTCAATCGATGATGACTAGTTTCTTATTTAATGATTTTAATATTGATTTATCCGTCTGTTAGAATATAAATATAATTAATTACTTATTTATGTAATGTTATACATTAAATTATGACTTCATATTCATTACTAATAAAATTTTAAATCAGTTTTCATATAGGTGTTTGAACTTACCCAATCCCGAATATGCATGAAGATAATTAGTTAGTATTGTTAAAGAGGTTTTTCTCATATAATAATATCACGGTAATGAAAAATGTTGGTATTATTTTTATATTTTTATGATGTTGAACTATATTTTAATATATTTTCGTGAATTCTTAAAACAATATAAAAAACTAAAAAACGATTGTCTGTGAACGTTTTTGTCCATAGAATGAATTATTGGAGTTCTTGTTACTCAACAAATGAGAAAATTAATGGCGGATAGTATGCGATAATTTCATAATCCTAAAAACATTTTATAAATTATATTTATTCACCAATACCATAATTAATAATATTTGTGAGGTTTGTTGAAGGAAAAGCCAAAGTGTCTCTCAGTGGTTTTGGGAATGCTTTCACACACACTAACGATGATTCATGTTTTTATTAATTGATTAAGAAGAATAAATAGTAGTTATACAATGAAATATAATAAAATATTAAAAAAATATTTTAATGCTTTTATTATACAATGGTTATTATTTATTAGTAATGGATGAATATGAGAGAATATTTAATAAATATATGATATATAAGTTGAAACCTTGATCTTCCTCTTGATGGTAACTATATATTTTATGGGATTATACCAATTTGTGGTGACCAATATAACTATATAGTGTAATGGAAATTTAAAAATATGAAAGTTGATAATTGCTTCATGGAAATTTTGATATAGGAGTTGATTATTGAAATGGTGTAAGTGATCCTCATTTTATAAGCGACGAAGAATGACTTTCCCAATGAGAAGAATGGTATGAAAGGAGTATTAATATAAGGGAATAAATTACGGGTCAGTTAGGTCCTGTAATGTTGGTAATACATGTTGGTATGAATTTATAAACTAATTGTTTTGTACATTGTCAAATGTAAAATTGAATTTTTGGAAATTTTGAGCCACTATTGATTATTCATTTAACCATTTATTACACATTATTAAATATTAATCATGTATATGATATGTTTTTCAAAAAAAATATGTGAACCTATATTATAAAATATCATCACATTGAATCAAAATTTTGGCTCTGCATTTTCCTAAGAATTCATAAACATTTCGGAAACATAATTTATTCAACCTAAAATATAATTTTTGGAAAATATTTTTTTCTATATTAATTATTATGAAATAATTTTGGGTTCAAAATTATTTTATCATTTAGTACACATTACAATAATATTAATTCATTTTTAAATATTCATAACCTCCGTATTAGTGTTTTAAATTTAAATTTTTTATTTATTTTAAAAAATAAAGTATATTCAAAAAAGAATTATTCAATCAAAGATAATAATTTTATCTAGGTGACTAATATTTAACCAAAGTAACATGCTCTATATTCTAAAAAATAATTTCTTCCACATTATATAATTTAGACCCATTAAATATAATTTTAAAATACATTTAATTTCAATTATTTGATAACTGAAAATTTTAAATGATTAAGGTACAATGTTTTCAAAATATTTTTTCTAAGAATATTAATTATTTTTTATTATATCAATTATATATTAATAATTGTAAAATGATAATATAATATATATAATTTTATATAATATGAATATATTTAGAATATAAATGTATTCTTATGTATTAAGATATGATTTTATACATGTGATGTTACAAAAGTCAAAATATTTTCAAAAAAGTAATTTTCACTATTAACATTGAAATCAATTACATTATAAAAAATAATAATATTCTTCAGGATAAAATTTAATTATGGTGAAAAAATATTTAAATTTTTCCAAATAAGAACCATTAAATTGATAAATAATTCATTTAAATAAAATTATAAAATATCATGAAAAATAGTTTTATATATCGACTCATTTTTTTATTTAATATACTTATATATTTTTATATTTGAAAAAAACATGGAAATTTATGATGTTTATATAATATATTCTAATGATAATAATATATTTTCTTATTTTCTTAAACTCACTAATTAAGATTTATTTTAAGTAAAATATTGTATTTTTTTCCTATTATATAAAAAAATTTATATATTTATAAATATTTCCTAAATTTCATTCCACCATTTATACTTGATAATTTTATAAATAAATTAGGTTATTCTATATTGGATTTGATTTTAGGGTTGTGTTTTTATAAATCAATATTTAAAAATATTTACTTAAATTGAATATCGTACTTCATTATATTCAACCCCTAAAAAATTTAATCCTGATAATGTAATTATCATTTATATATAAGAATATTAAATGGTGACTAAAGGATGATATTACTAAAAAATGATCTTAGAAAATTATGTAATACTATAAAACACTTATTTTACACATATAATTTAGGTAAATGTTTCTTATAAATATTTACTAAGGCTAGTGAAATGGATTTTTTTCTTCTTGGATAAATCATAGTATTTTTTGCACAATTAGATGGTAATAGATTATTTATAATGTATTTTTTATTATATTTATATAAATTTGGAGTAAATTTGATGTTATAAATTATATTCTGGAAAATAAATCATATTTTTATAGATGAAGATATTATGATTTCCAAAATATTTGTATTCAAAATCACAAGATACAAAACACTAGATGATATTCATAAAATAAAAATCATTTGGTAGGGTGAAATGATGTAAATTGATAGAATACATAATAATATAGGGTTTAAATAACTATAATGTTAACTCCTTAAAATTTTATGAAAAAATTATTTATATTAATTTAAATTTTTAATATTGTGTGTTATATGAAACAATAAGTTTTAAAAACATGTAAAATATAGTTAATTATATTATTTAAACATTATCATTAATACATATCACTTTAATATGGTGGAATGAACCAGTAAAACCAATTTTAAAATATTATTTATTATGGTTTAAAATCTTGAGAAATTTTTTATAATAATGTAATCAATTTTTGTTATATGTTTTAGATTGGTTGAAAATATTATTTTCTAAAAAATATTTTTAATTTAATTTTTAATAAAATAATGAAATTATTTTTTAAAACTATTAGAAAATTTATTTTAAAAAAAATAATCATTTTTTAAATATACTATTCAAAATTTTCTATTGGTGAGTTAATGTGATTTTTCAAAAAGTATTTATTTTTCAACGAATAGTGAATAGTACTGTATTTTATTAAAAACATCCTTTCATTAAAATAATATATAATGACAAAAATTTAAAATGGTTTTACAGGTAACATATTTTCAATTATATATATATAAATCCAATTTAGGTTATTGGAACGAATTTTATATTAGATTTTTATATAAAATCATCATTAACACTTGAACATTTTCTAATTGAAAAATCACTCCCTCATAGCATTTTTATGTTTAATTTGTATTTTTATTTTTAAACTATTGATAATTTAATTTAAAAACATACATATTTAAAATAATAATAATTTAAATTATATATTAATTTGAACATATTTATTGGCCAAAATGAATATTAAAAATAGTAACAACTAAATACCATAGTTATGGTTAAAATGGGTTCACCGGGCTGGGGTTAAACTAAAAGAAAAATCTAAAAATGACCATGATAATTTTTAAAAAACCATAGGATGAAACCATTTATAACTTATAAACTCTGGATAATTATTATTTACTATTTACCATCTATTCAGAAGGTGAAAACATTGGTTATCCTTGTTCTTTTAAACAATCTAATGTGTGTCCTCTCCCTCACATATAAACAGCCACACCTCTCCTCCCCTATTAAATTGAATATAACTATTTGACTCATAAAAACCCATAAAGAATATCTTCCCAAAATCCCTATAAACTTTTTTGAGTCCTTATTTTCGTTATTAGTACCACATATGAAGGTTTTAGGTATAAACCTAAAGTGGTTCTTTGAAGAAGAGGTAAAATTCTTAAACTTGTTTTTCTATATTATTTATTTGTCCACCTCATTATAAAAATTATAAAACCTGAATAAATAATATAAATAGTATCATTCATTTATTTATATTTTATTATGTTAATTAATACCAAATATCTATATCCAATTTCATCATATTGGAAACAAAATTGTCACTCATGTGTTTGGAGGATTACCGCCTCACGGAAAAATGATATTTATTTTCCATAACCACCTCTCTTAGAAGGATATAATTATGAATTTAATTTTTATGTGATATATTAATGATATTAATATATTTCTGTATTTATAATGTCATTCACACCATCATAATTTTCTACATAATTAAAAATAACAACATTGCTTGTGAGTTTGACAAACTACCGCCTCGTGAAATGTTGTGATGTATTTTCCATTTATAATTTATGTGAATTATAATATGGTATATTAAATTAATATATATATATATATATTACATTGGAAAATATTATAATTATTGAATTAATATATCACATAAATCTTCACACTTTATATTTTATGGTGTATTTAATAATGTCGTTAATGTTAATGGAGCACTACCACCTCACATAACAATGTGACCCGTTTCAGAATAACTATATTCATGAAATATAATATGGGTAAATTTAATAAATATATTGAATATAATTATGGTAATATAATTTATTTAAAATAAAAATTTCTTTATTATACAGTAGGTTCAAAATTATATAATGTTAATCGATACTTACGGTATGAGATTTCCATCTCACATTTATTTTCTATGAGACACATTCTATATTCACCATGTGTTTTTTTATGTTGGGTAAATACTTTCCATAAATAAATTTGAGGATTACAATCCTAAAAATTATTTTGATTTACATATAAATTTTATGATCCCTCCTTCATAGGTTATAAATTTTAAAATTTATTAAAATTATAAGGTAATTTTGACTTAATTTGTATTCCTTAGGACATAAATTTAGTTATGCACATATATTCTTTAATTGGGATGATATATTATTACATAAACAAGTAATATAACGTATTTACTTATTATATTCTTATTTTTAGTCTCAATTAATGTTTCTCCTTCATGGTTATTGTTATTAAATGTTAATAAAGTTGTATGATTATTATATTAAAATATCGTTGTTCTTTTGGATAGTTTATGATTATCATTACAATTATTAAATATTTTGATCTATCTATATTGAAACTCAAGATTTTTACTTCTATTATTTTTATTTAAGGAGAATAGTTTTTCCCTTTCATTTCGTAATCTTTATATACTACTGATTCAGAAATAAAAATTTAATGAAAAATATATTTATTTATCATTTCATTAAAAAACTATTTTCCACAGACATGTTTTTAAGAAAATGTTTCCATGATTGATTTATAATTCAACAATGTGTTTATTAAATAAATTCATACATATTATTTATTATTAAATATGAGTTTTAAAAAAGTAATCTGAATTTCTTTAATGACTATACCTTTTTGTCTTCCCAAATATCTTAAAAGAAACAAATATTTAACAGGAA
This sequence comes from Viscum album, assembly GCA_963277665.1. Taxonomy (NCBI): domain Eukaryota; kingdom Viridiplantae; phylum Streptophyta; class Magnoliopsida; order Santalales; family Viscaceae; genus Viscum; species Viscum album. Next base: position 1,389,119,508 of record OY728125.1, on the reverse strand, counting down.
TGGAAAGTACATGATTTTGTAAAATCATAATATTTATATTATTTAAATCTAGATTCATAATATTTAAAGGTTATTTTCTTTTAAAGGATTTTTTAAAAAAGTTATTTTATTTTATTACCCAATGTTATAATTTTATTTTCCTCAATAAAATTTAAATGATATTTAAATAGTCTTTTATATGTTTCATATGATATTTTAATATAAAATGTGTTTCATATTTTTTTATTTTTTTATTTTTTTCAAATTTCATTTCCTTTTTTAAAATTTAATTGATCTATGATATATTTAATAATAATTTCCCTTGTACGATGCCATCCTTTTCAGTGACTAATGTTTTTTTGTCTATGATCTGTGGATAACAATCATATTCTTTCCCTGAATAGTTTTTAATTTCTGATAAAAAGATGATTATGATACCCAATCTATTGACATGGGTTATTTATGATGAAATGATATAATTATTATGTTTCTAGTTTTTTTATTAATGGATATCTAGTTATGAATATTTTTATTAAAATCATTTATTTTCATGATTTTTGATATAATAATTGCTTTATGATATTATGAAATAAAAATGAATTGTTTTCATTATGTGACGGGTGGAGGATATATTCACTTAAAATAATTGAGTAATGATAAATGTTATATGAGATATAATGATTTGAAATAGGATAACCTAAGCAAAAAAGTGGATATTGGGGTGGTCATCGCATTTCCAAAAGAAGGTACACATGAAGTTTTCCAAAGCCCAAAGTAGTTACACGAATGGTAATCCCATGACTAAAACGTTATGAATATCATTATAGATCACCACGATATATGATTTTCAATTCTCGGGAGTATGAAACAAATTTATGTATTCTTCCTTTGTTATTATCTCATGGATCTTTCTCTTTGATTCCATTATGTTTCATTTATAAGGGAATACCTTGCTTTAATCCATGAATCATTTTTATAATCAATGATATGATGTGTATGGTTTCCAAATGTTATTTTAATTTTATCAGACCCATGTGATCATGTTATATAGATATCTACCATTATTACCTTTATTATTAATCAATTCCTGCACAATGTTTCCCTTTTTATAAGATACAACTAATAGTATTGTTTCTTATATTTCTAAGAAGTGTTTTAGTTATTAAGAAAATAGTAATACGATAAAAAAATGTTGTTTTCATGGATCATTACATTATGTATAGAATATTTATATAATAAATTTTTTAATTCACATATGATAAATTGTGTCTTTAATGTTAGTATCACATAATTTTTTAGATATCCATTGAAATCTATGTAATAAAAAAAGTGAGACCCATTATGACGATACTTAGAAGAGGAAAAAATTAAATTGTTTTTAATGAATATACTTTGTAATTTATCAGTTAATATATCCCTTTCTGGATAGTACATGTGTATATAATTTTGGGATTGATTTCCAAAGAGTAATCACTCCAAAAGGGCTCGTCAAGAACCAATAGAGTGTTAACTAGTATAGGAAATTATTCCATAATGTGAACCTTTTAAGAATCTCTCAGGGGATATTATTTTTTTGACCCAAACATTTGTTATAAATTATTATGAGGGATTTGAATATATGATAATCATAGATGAACTATGATAAAACTATATCATCATATGATGAAAATAATGTGTCAATATTTATGGATTGTATAAAACTGTTAAGGATTATACAGTTTTATATAATGAATTTCATTTCTCGTGATAATATTTTTTTGTTATATTCATTGGATGGAACAATAAGTAACATTGATAATGTTGAATGGGATATAAAATGCATCGAGGAGAAACATATTGAGATGTTCACTAGTGTGAAGGATATTGTTATTATGATAAATCTCTTATCATGATATTCTATTAACATTATGTATCATAACAAAATATTTGACTTAGCATGGATGTCTCAGATTGATTTTTCTACAGGCTTATATAGTGGATACAATGAAATACGAGGGATTTATTTTCATGTTTAATTTTTAATGTGTGGAGAATCACTCTAGTTATTTTATCAATTTAATGAGAAGATGATTTATTTGTGGACAATATATAAATAATTAAAGTAATTTAGAAGAAAAAATTAAAAATTTAGGTTAATGGAATACATGAGAATTATTACATCCCAAATATATATTAAATTGTAGAATATCAAAAATTTGGATGTTATTGAAATTAAAAAAAAATTATTTCTTTCAGGAAAATCAAAGGAAGAGGATTAGATAGGTTTTACCATTAATGTATATTATGTTGATGATAATGAGAACACAAATTTATTATGAACGTTTTGGGAAGTTTTAACCGTATTTTCTAAACAAAACCAAAGAACAATGGTTAAATTACTGTTGACTAATCTTATGAAAATATTCATAAATTTTATTATAGGAAATTATGTTCATGTAATTTGATAATAAATCCATGTTAATTGTTGAAGAATTAAGTGAAATATTGGATGTATTAATTACTATTAATTTTTGACTTTCTTTATGTGAATTATTGAATATATAATATTTTTTATTAATGTTTTTCAATTAAGATATGAAATTATATGTTAAATGGTATTGAAATCCTTGAAGTATTAAAGGAACGGTGATATTTTATTTAAAACATGTTAATAATGCAGTTAAACCCATAATATAGTAATAATATAGCAAAAATGTTATTTATTTTTGATAAAGACAAGCTTGAAAGGGATAATTTAAATTAGATAGTATTAATTACCACGAAATTGATTAATGAATTATTTATAATTTTTTATATATAATCATTCATTAAACATACTAAAATTTTGGATTTGGTGAATAATTCAATTATATATTGTTTTAATTTTGTAATGAGGATAAATACATTTCTTTACTGAGGTTTTATTGTAATTCTTTTTATTACCATGTTTCTGGAGGATATATGAACAAGGTATTCACATATTTGAGTTGTGACAATTATGAGATCCTTAATGATATTTGGGGGATTAATGTGGATTTGATATTATGAATTTTAGTGAATTTCTTTATATATTTTTATTTTATTAGGGTTATAAGGTCAACTATACAGGGAATTGTTTAAGTTGAACTTTGGATGAGTTTTTAGAAAGCAATACAATATTTCACCATATGTTGACATATATATTTTGTATAACCTCTTCAAATCATTATTTTATAATTACCAGATATAATAGAAATTAAATAAAATTATTTTATTTAAGTTATTAATTTTTATTCCTTCATTCATGAAAAACACATCTCAAACAATATTATAAGATGAATAAATTAATTGAGATACGTCCAATTGATGATCTTATGCTCATGAAATGGAATAAAATTATTTCTCTATAAATTCTCTAAAAAATTATAGAATTATAGGAGAAGGATATTTAAATAAAAGGTTATACATTTACATTAATTGTTTATGGTGGTATTTTATTTTCAATTATGTCATATTTATAGCTTTGTAATCGATAGCATTCTTGAGACTTCATTCTCTGTCACTCTCTACTAGTATTTGGGAGCTATTTTTCTATTTAATATCCATGTTTTCAATTCCCACCAATGCTAATCCATCTTATAACCCCGTTACTTTTATTATTGGTGACCATCACACATCCAATTCTCTCTTTCTTGGAGGATACTTTATTAACATTTCTTGATGGGGTTTTCAATAAATGGATTTTCAAATGATAAACCCTGCATTACTCAGAATATATAGAAATTTATAGGATGAAATTTATATAATTATTATATATTGTATCCTCTTGATATTTTATTAAATATATTTTTTAATAAGTATAATTTTATATGTATTAAATTACACAAAACACCATGTTTTAATGAATCGTCAAAAAGTATTAATAATATTATGATTTAAACATACCATATACTACATAACCATTAAAAAATTAAACCTAAATATGAATAATAAAATTTTAAATATTACTAATTTTTTGTTTTTTTAAATAACTAATATATATAAATAAATATATAATTTTTTATAAATTCATTATATCTTTAGAAAATAGTATTTTCTCAAAAATAAATTTTCAATTTCTTTTTTCAAAAAAAAAACAATTAAATTATGTTCTTCCATTTTTGGAAATTATTCATTGAAAAAAATATAAATATAAATATATATATTATCTTAGGTATATTTATTGGTATTATTATGAAGAGTTATATTTTTGTTTATTAATTGTGAAAAATAGTTGTTTTATAGGAAAATTTGATTTCATTTAAAAATTCTTATCTTTAAAATTTGTAACAAGAGGATTTAAAAGTAATTATAGTTATATTATATATCAATTAATATAATTTATGTATTAATCAGTTTCACATTAAATTATTATATTCCAACTTTTTATTGTTCTGAACATTTTATCTTTAGAAAACTACATTCTAGTTATGTTTGTGGGAATATTTTTAAATTAAATTCTCTATTTCTATGAATAAAATTCAGAAAAATAGACATAAATTTGTAATCATAATAATATATATTATATAATTTTTTTAACATATTTTTCTTTCAAGATTAATTTTAAAAAATGTGAAAATTATTTACCATGATTGAGGTTAAAATTGGATTATTGGTAGTTAAACTAAAAAATATAGTGTAAATAACATAGAAATTTATCCAAATGAAATTTTATAAACTTATTTAGTTCTGAAAACATATATGGTAATAAAATTTTCCATTTTTATCTTATTGATATGAGGAAAACCTTGATTCATTTTATTCATTCCAACAAAATCCATGTGGGCCCTCTCCACTGCTTATAATAGGCTACAACCTCCTCCCCTCTTCGCACAAAAAAAACTTTTAGATAGACCAATACATTCCCATATTTCTTTCCTAAATTATTATTAAATTCATATTTTTCTTTTTTATTAGTATTTCCACCTATTGAGGCATTAGGATTAAATCAGAAAAGGATATCTAGAGAAGTGGTAATATTTTTAACATGTGTTTTTTATTTTGTTTCTTCTTCCAAATCCTTCTAATATTATTAAAATATGATGATATAATAACACTAGTATATTAAATTTAATGTTATATTTTTCTGTTCATGTAATAACCAATAACATTCTCATCTTTCTACAGTTGGGATATGAAACTGTTGCTCATTTGTATAGTGAACAACAACCTTACAAACCAATGCTTGTTTATATTCCATCACCACCTAAAATTGATAGATATATTAATGGATATTAATTTTAATTATGATATTTGTTATATTATAATAATTCTATATCAATAATATCACTTCCAACCTTTTACCATTGATCCTATTGTAAAATAATAGCATCGCTCGTGTCTATGATAGACTAATGTCTCGTGATCCAAGGTGAGGTTTATTAATTTATATTTAAAATGGTTGGTAAAACTAATAGATTAAATGTTTATATATAATATATATAATATAATTATTTTTATTATATTATTATATCACATTTTTCATTATACTTTCCATTATATTAGAGAATTGATAATGCCATTCGTGTGTACAACGAACTAATGCTTCGGAAAGTGATACGATTCATTTTTCACTCACAAAAATCACAGAAAGTAATTAAATTAAATATTATAAAATATATAATACATACGAAGTAAAAACTATCTAGAAAAGGTAATACATTATTTCCCTTTAATTCATTTCATCCAACTATAAAATAGATATGTTTTTCAAGAATATACATGACCTACTTTCTTAATGTATGTTATATTGCATTTTCTATATCTAACATCCATTGATTACTATAAATATATACATATATATATATTCAATATATATATTTAATTTATATAATATTTATATCATTTTTAGAAATATTGAAAATATGGAATCCTAATCAATGTATGTGTAATTAAAATACAAAATCAAAACGTACATTAATAACAACTATGTTATTTCCCAAAACATGAATTAAACTTGGAATTATTAACAAATATGTAATAAAATAGTCAAAAGAAAATAATATATTGTATGACATATATAATTATTCATGTATAATATTTGTTTAATAATGTTATATTTATTATAATTTTGGTTCAAATTTGTAGAAATTAATTTGAGAAATTAAGTAAATGATTTCTTTTTCACTTTTTTTAGTGTGACGCATTCCATATTCACCAAATGCTTCATTTATATGACTTTTATTCCATAAATTAATGTTTTTATTATACTTATACTAATCATTATTGGTATTTACATATACATTTTAGGATATCTCTTTTTTTGGTTAACTGTTTAGAAGCCACAAAAGGAGTTTGGGATATTTCACTAAATTTGACTTCCATGGGACATATATTAGGTCACACACACACACACAGTCTTTTGTAAGTGGTATCTACTCCCTCAATAGACATAATATTTCATGATTTTATTTATTTTAATTAAATTTTATTTTTTATTAAAATTAATTGTTTCATTGGGATTATGATTTAATTTTAAAGAAGTTAAAATGTTTTTATGATACAATCTAATCGTTTATCAAGAATATTTATTTTTATACTTCTGTTGATGAAATCATTAGTATAGTCTATCAAGAAAATTATTCTTCTATGGTTATTTTTTAAAATATAATTATTCCTTAAATTTAAGTCAAATCTATTTATTCAATATTCTAAATTAATATTTTTATTAAAAACCAACATTATTTCACTTTGGGATGAAATACCTTTCTCATCCATTCAAATTTTTTCAAAAAAATCATAATTTTTATAAAATTATCTAAAAAATTTATAAATGACATTATCAACAATGTTTGGATCTTTAAATAATTTTTTCAAACAGAAAATTAATATTTTTTTCAAAATAATTCATTAATTTATTTTACTAAAAATTTGAAATGAATAATGATTTTAATGTTTATGGAATGAATGGAATTTCCTAAGGTCATGACTGTTATTTTCATTGATGATTCATTTATTAGTATCCAAAGTAATATTCAATTAAATATATTTTTTGAAAAAATTATGAATTGAAAAAAATCAATGGGACAAGATCATTTCCCTAAATAAACATTTTAATTGATTTTTAATATTTTTATAATAATATTCCTATGAAAAATTTAATGTGAATGCTTTTTATTTTTTTAGGTTTCAAAAAAATATTAAAATTTTAAATGCTATATTCTTAAAGTAATGTTCTTAGGGATCATTCAAGATCAATTTTTATCTTTTATCAAATCCATTGATGTACCATAAGCATATAGCAGGATATAATAATAGGATAACATTTTTATTAATTCACATAATTGGTTTTTATAGATGACAATATGTTTATGAAACCCAAAAATTTTTTATGGGTAATATTAGGATGAAAATTATTAAATGATTATCAAATTTATTTCTTTTCCATATTTTTTCCTACAACGAAATTTATAATGAAACCCATTTCTTTTCATGGGTTCTAATATGTTAGATATTTTATGGTCTGGCCACACACATATCAATGAATTTAATTATGTAATGGGTGGGACCTATATCACCCTTCAATGAATTGGGTAAGGATAACAATTATAGGATCTTAAAGGGTATATGGGTGGTAAACCGAAACTCAACAAAGGAGCAATGTTTATCATTCTAAACCCAAAATATGGCAGATGGGAAGTTTTCTATCTCTTAATTTGGCATATGGGTTTATATAACAAGACTAACATATTATTATTGTCTTGGTGAATAAACATTAAATATTATTTTTGATAATTATTTGTATTTCAATAATCTATGTCCAATGGAAATATTAATTTCTTGTGGATCATTTTCATAGATTCTATTATTATTTATTTCTTATGATGTGCCACTATTTATTCAAAAACACAAATTTATAATATATCATATTAAGGGTATGATTTTAAAATTTAATTATCATATTCTCATATCCTTGTTCTCGTGTTATATTGATACCAAAAATTTTTCCCTCATTGATCATACGTGATATGCCTTTATAATTTTTACATTTCCATGGATATAAATAAATATATTATGTATGACATGTCTAATAATTGTTGAATTTATTAAAACTTTAGTGCAAGATGTTGTAGCCCAGTTATAGACAAATTGTTTATGTGTCCATGTTTCTAAAACCACTAGTACTAAATAATTCATGCATTGATTTTTATGTTATGTAATGAATACTTATTTAATGTGATTTCATATTTTTGTATGATATTATTATGTATTTACATGAATTAATCCACCAATTTTGGGTAGATTGTATGTGAAACCTAATTCCAACGTTCATCTTCATTGATGTTTTATGAATATGTTTGACCTTGATTCATATTTTTAAGAGGTTTTACATCAAATACATTATAAAAAATCCTTATATTAGTGAAGATATATAGAAAATTTATTCAATATCCAAACTAAATAAATTGATATTTTGTTGGTTCCTTTTTACTAGTTGTTTATTAATTAATTTTTTAACAATGATATCCATATTCCATTTATATTTTGATGATTAATGATCTCAACATCCACAAGTAAAGAATATTTTATTGTCTATAATGAAATTCCCTTTTTTTCTTTGGATATCATTTACATTCATGAAATTGAACTTTTTTTGTCATTATATTTCATGACCCGTCCTCGGGGCCCGTGCCTTGACTACCCCATGCCCGCCATCCAAAGGCCAGGGGCTGGTGACTAGCACCAAAAGCATATCCCTATTAAGAAGGGATGTAATTGCCTTTACACCTGTAAGACACACAATCTGAACACAAGTAGTAGAAGAGAAAAGTACTAAAATAGAAAAGAAAAGTGTGCTGAAAGAAAGTTGGCCTTTATTCAAACCCAACTGAACGACAAGTACATATACAAGAAAAAAGGAAAACAGCTCCTGGATCATCCAAGGGTAATCCTACCTGAAGGGTAGGTACATAACTTGAAAAACTCGTCCCTGAGGTATGTCCCATTTAGTCCAGCTCTGAGCAGCCTCTCGTCCATCACCCTCAACCTCGATCACTACTGACAGTCATCTGCACAGTACACAATAAGGTGTGGGCGAAGTCCATGAAGGGGTGAGTATAAAAATACTCATTAGGGGACCGCAAGACCTAAAAAATGTCTCCCATAATCCACAAAGGATAAACCAATGAAGGAAGGTACAATCATGAAGTATCATCCAATCCTACTTAGGTATATGCCCACACATATACCAAAGTTACCAATCACAGTCTGGCTCCAACTCTCGAGCCCATGCACAACCTAGTCTAAAATATATGTAATGTCAATCACATCGATGATAATGATTGAATGAAAAGACATGGATCATACAGGTATACAACACATGAAGATGGGTAGAGATGATCAGATGTAGCCACTAAATCACCTCCTCTGTCAAACCAACGTAGGATCCTAAAATAGTATCAGCATTGTCGAACCCACGTAGGATCCTAGAACATAAGTCATCACTGTAGAACCCATGTAGGATCCCAATACAGAAGTCACTGTTGTTGAACCCATGGAGGATCCTGGTACATATCTCCTCGCTGTCGAACTCACAAAGGATATTGGTATAGTATCGTCGCTGTCGAACCCACGGAGGATCCTTTCATCACAGTCACAGCCATACCTTTGGTTCCCGCACATAGCATGCTCAATTCCACGAGGGTCCTCTCCTTGAGCCAAGTTTCTATACATAAACTATCATGAAATTTCATGTTGTTGTATCTTGTAGTTCCGTCTTATCATAAGGATCCCTATACGACAGATGGTGCGTCAATCGGACGCCCTATCTGAGAGTTATTTTCATTTCCATTCCAGGGGCTCGGTTGTTTTTAGGATCAAACCAACTAGGACATACACCAAATTCATCCAAACCTTATGTGTTGTATGAAAAAATAATCATCTCTCTCAAATAATCCCATCGATGTAGTCGGTACGTCAATCAGACACACATAGCCCTAGATGCAGGCAAAAAGGTGTAAACTGCCATAGTGGGTCCTAGTCTGGTCTGACCCAGTCGGACTGACTCAGCCCAACCTGGTCTGAACCGGGGTCTGATCCTGTTCGCGGGTCCGACATAGTCTGAGGAAGTGACCCAAGCCGAGGGGATGTCTCGGCCCGACGGGACGGCCCGACACGAGGGCGGCATGACCATGGGGGCCCAACTGGGAGCGGCACCGCTGACGGTGGCTTGGTCATGGGCGGCCATGCCGAGGGCGGCTTGACGGAGGGGCGGCCCGACCATGGGTGGCTTGACCGATGGGTGGCCCGCCCGACCATGCGAAGGAGGGGGGTGTCGCACCCCTCCCTGGTTTGTCGAACTGAACATGCGCGCTACGCCGGTTCGGGGGCCACGAGACCCAGCTGGTCTCGCTCGTCCGGCTTTATGATGGCTGGCCCAGTTGGCCACCACCCCTCCTCCACCATGACACAACGACGCTGCAGTCCTCATTCTCTATGTCCGGTGCGATAGCACCACACCTCCACCACTGCGGCCCGACCTGGTCACGACCTTCGGATCCACCGTGCGGTGCGACGACACCGTGTCTCCTTTGCCACGACCCGGTTTGGGCATGGCCCAGTTTGGCCACGGCCTACAGATCCTCTATGTGGCACAACAGTGCCTCACCTTTTTTCCGGCGGCCTTGCACTGTAGGTTTCCTCACGGCCATCCCAACATCGGCCGCTGATGCTCCACCGCGGTTCTCTCTTCTGGTGGCGAAGTTGCACCAGCACCATCGTTAAACAATCAAAAACTAACAGAAGGAAATCATGTTGTGTTTGTTCGGCCCACACCCTCCACGTTAGGTGATAACAATTGGTCAAAACATAATCCAAGGTTGAATGATGAAGAACAAGAAAATAATTTAACTCAAACCCCTACCTCGTATTTTTCGTTGAACGTTGACGAGTCGGGGAAGAGGTGGCGTCAATTCTATGACGTTGAGGAGCATCCAATGAAGAAGCATCATCGGTGTTATTCGCGGGCGGCTACTTCTCTTATAGCTTGGATGAAGATAGAGGATGGTGTTTGTCATTCTTCAGAGATAAGGATCATTCTTCATTGGGGAGGATGTCAATATTCATTGGAAGAATTCGTTTCTCCTTGAACTCCAAAGCTCCACCAAAGAGAATCACCAACCCAAAATAAAATAATATCTCCCTATTATTTTATTTTTTCCAATCATTCCAAATATTATTAATTTTTTTAAAAAAATATACACAACTAGAAATACGACATATACCAATGCTTCTATACAAATGGTTTTTTAAAAACTGTTGTTATAGGTCCCCTATCCTAGTGGTTTGACCAAACCGTTGGGAAAGCCCACTTTGAGGTCACTTTTCAAAATGGTTTGCCAAAACAATTGGGAATGGTTATGGATTTCCAAATGGTTTGGACAAACCATTGGGAAAATTCAAGTATATGGCAACATTCCCCAAAGGTTTGTGAAACCATTGTGAAAGGGTATGGATTTCCCCACGGTTAGGGTTCTCAAAACCGTTGGGATAGGCCATTTCCAATGGTTTTGAGACCGTTGGCATAGGTGCCCTAAATTCCTATGAGTAAATTTGTTGAATACCGTAAAATATAACAAATATATAATTTAAATATATTTATATATATTTATCCAAAGATATTCACAAAGTATTCTCTAGGATAGAGGTAAAGTCATTGATATCTAATGTGGAGGTTGAGGGTTCAAACATCCACTAGAACTCTTTTTTATATATTTACCTATCCCAATGATTTCTTCAAACCATTTGTAAAGACCTATCCCAACGGTTTGGAAAACCGTTGGGGAAGACCTATACCAAAGGCTTGAAACCCGTTGGGATTGGTCTTTCCCAACGGTTTTCTACAAACTTTTGGGATACGTCTTTCCACATGCCAAATAACCCAAAGGCTCCCCATACCATTCGTATAGCCTATACCAATGGTTTGGTGTCCTATACCAACAGTTCCAAACTGTTGGTATAGGTAAATTTTCCATTAGTGATAATTAGAATATGCTACCACACATCATTAAAGGGTGAATTGGAACCATTATGGGAAAGGTGGAATGTTTTAAAATAAATAAGTGAGATTTGTCTTTAATAAACTCAAGGGATGTTTAAGAGAATTCCCCCAATTTATTGATAGTTACATGGGGGTAAAATTGGGTGTATAATCATGTGGGTCCTAACTAGTTTTATCCTCCACAGAGAGGATATGTGTGGGTGGTCCCCACCTCCAAACTCACCTTGGAGGATTAAACCTCCAAAAATAAAAAATAATATGTTGTAAATATTTTTATTTATTTTATTTAGAAAACCTCCAAAAATTAACTTCTAACCTTGAAAAAATGAAACTATGGTAATGCTCCCCCTAAAAGAATACCGGCCATGCGAGTTTAACGGTGTCCTCAGATTTCATTTCCATGCACTGGTTCAAAATATATAAAATCCCACTCGTACTTTTACTGAACGTACTTGAAAAAAAATTCCGAAACTGATTTCGGGAACACCGGGCCTCGGAATCAGGCGCCAAAACAAACCATGGAATAGTAAAAATTCTATTTATTTTAAATTTTTTTCCACGGAATTTCCGTGTATTTACATTTTTCCCACCTCAGGGATTTATGTCCCCATAAGCTACAACTCACAGTAACGAAAAAATAAGGTATTGAGCACACATCTGAGCCTCCTGATCCCATTTTCTCTCCTGGAGGTTCACGTGCTGCCAGCGAATGCACACCAGAGGTATCAACCATCCACGCAGGACCCACTACTATTGATCCTCAATCTCCATTGGATCCTCCATGAATGTCCCCCCATCATCGATGTCCAACTCCTCGTGGTCTATGATGTGGGATGGATCATGCACGTATCTTCTCATCTGGGATAAGTGGAAGTCTTCGTGCACCTGGTGCAATTGAGGTGGAAGAGCCAGGTGATAAGCCACCTTGCCAACTCTACTGAGGACCTGGAATAGTCCGATGAATCGTGGAGACAATTTTCCTCCACCTCCAAATCTCCATACACCTCGTCGAGGTGAGACTCATAGAAAGATGTGGTTTCCATCCTCGAACTCTAGTGGTCTTTGTCTCCTATCATCATTGGACATTTGACTGCTCTGTGCAGTCTTCATCTGCTCCTGGTTGATCTGCACCTTCTCCGTCGTAGCCTATACCATCTTTGGTCCTACAAGTGCTGACTCCCCTTGGCCAGTCTAACACAGAGGCGATCTGCATGGTTATCCATAAAGTTCCCTATAAGGCGCAATCCCTATTGTGGAGTGGTATTCGTTGTTATACGCAAACTCTACCAAGGGTAAGTGATCCTCCCACCTGTGATCAAAGTCAAGCACTCATCCACGGAGCATGCCCTCAAGTGAATTAATGGTCCTCTCAGTCTAACCATCCGTCTAAGGATGGAAGGTGGTGCTCAGGTTAAGATGCATCTTGAAAGCCTCTTGCAACCCCTTCAATACCCAAGAAGTGAAACAAGCATCTCAATCAAAGATGATAGAAGATGGCACACCATGAAGCCTAATAATCTTCTATACGTAGAGGTGTCCAATACTCTCTACTGAACCCTCCTCTATGATCGGTAAGAAGTGGGATGACTTGGGGAGTTGTTCGACAATCACCCAGATAGAGTCATGTCCTCTGGATGTATGTGGACGTCCCGTCATGAAATCCATGGATATCCCATCCCACTTCTACTCTGGTACTTCTAAGGGATGAATTAATCCTGCTAAAACCTGGTGATCAGCCTTCACTTACTGACAAGTGAGGCGTCGTGAGACAAACTCTACTACTGTCATCTTCATACCTAGCCACCAGTGCTGTTGTCGGAGGTCCTGATACAACTTCCCCAATCCTATATTTACCACTAAAGGAGATGTGTGGAAATACCACAACACTTCTCCTGAAGTGAAACTGGTACCATGGTATGCCCAATGAAGAGAATGATGTGTTCCCCACCTTTAGAAAATCCATCAGGTGCTTGCCCTGTGGATATCTGAGCCCGACGTGTCTCACAATCAACGTCCCCTGGATGTGCCTCCCTAATTAACTAAAGAAGTTGGAGGAGTGGATGTGAGAGAATGTAGAAAGGATGCACCATCCTTATCAACAAAATACATCTGCGACACGGCCAGCTGCTCTGTCACCTCTCCGAGTAGCTGAATTCCTGATCTCTTACTGAGAGAATATATTACAATTTTCCCCTTCCCAGGAGTATAGACTATATCGAAGTCATGGTCCTGGAATAACTCAAGCCATCGTCGTTGTATCGGGTTCAGATCCTTCTAAGAGATGATATAAAAGAGACATCGGCGGCCAGGTTAGACCTTAAAACATTCTCCCATAAGATAGCACCACCACATCATCAAGGAAAATACCACGGTTGCTAACTATAGGGCATGGGAAGTGTAGTTCTTCTCTTGCTGTATTAACTGCCAAAAACCATACATGATCACTGCTCGCTCTTGCATCAGGACACACCCAATTCTGGTCCCTGATGCGTTGTAGTAAACTACGTACCCAACGCCCTCCTCCTGTAGCCTCAATATTGGTGCACTTGTCACCTCTGCCTCAGTTCATGAATGCTCTGCTAGAATCTTTCCGACCTCACGAAGGGTTTCCCCTTCTTTGTCATAGCTAAAAGTGGTGCTATAACTCTGGAGAAGTATGGCACAAGTCTCCAATAGTAATAACATAGTCCCAGAAAACTTTTTACCTCTGTCACACTACATGGTGGCTCCCAAGCAAGTACATCCTTGATATTTGCTGGATCCACTGCCACTCCAACCTCTGAGATGTTGTTTCCCAAGAAGTTAACCTCTCGGATCCAGAACTGTAATTTTGAGAGCATACCATAAATCAGGTGCTCTCGGAGTTTGACCAATACTACTTGAAAATGGTAGGCATGATCCTCCTCAATAGTCGAGTAGATCAGTCTATTGACAATGAAGACTATGACAAAGCAATCGAGGAAAGGCTGGAAGATCCTGTTCATGAGACTCATGATCACTGGTGGAGTGTTAGTTATGCCGAAGGGAATAACCAAGAACTCATAGTGGCTATACTGACACCATAAGGCCGTCTTCTGCACATCCTCATCTCATACACGGATCTGGTGATAGCCTGCACTAAGGTCTATCTTGGAGAACAATCGTGCTCCCATGAGCTGATCGAAGAGGTCGTCAATCCTTGGAAGTGGGTACATGTTCTTCACGGTCAGCTGGTTTAGATGACGATAGTCAAAACATAGTCTCAAGCTCCCATTTAACTTCTTGGAGAACAAAATCAGGGATTCCCAGGGTGAATCACTGGTGGGATAAATCCCTTCCCCTGCAAGTCCTCCAACTATACACGTAGCTCACGAAACTCGGAGAGATCCATATGATATTATGGAGTATATATTAGTGTCATCAGGGGGTATAGTTCAATGTAAAATTCCACCTATCTACGCGGAGGTAGTCCAAAGAACATCATTAAGAAAAACAGCCGCGTACTGATCCACCCCAACAGGAAAACTCAAACTCCGCACATCAACTACTTCGAGGATGAGACTAGCCAACTGATGATTGATCGGTTGCCCCCTCCTCTGGGTAAGTCATCCTACACTACAAAGGCTCTCTTCTCACTGGTGAAGGTAAACCTCATCCCATCCTTGCAGATACACCACACTTTTTTCCTAATATAGTCTATATGAGCATGGACTATGGATAACCAGTCCAAACCCATGATGTTGTCGTAAGGCCTCGACGCCGCTACGAGGGGATCCTAGCCAAAGATCTCTCCTCCTAGAGTAAGATCACACTACCGGCACCAGTTCATAATCATCGAGTCTTCTCCTATTGGAGTCTCTAGAAGAATGTATTGATCCAACGGCTCTATCGGAATATTCGAGATCCGAATAAGGGCAGTGGAAATAAAATAATGACTCGCAATTATGTCTAAAATTATTGACGTAACGTGGAGTACACACATATAGTACATCAAATCATCTCACGTGTACCGTGGTCAATGACTTCGACTTCCTAGAGCTAAGCCCGCCTATGTCCACCAGCTCCCTGTGGTCGGGGTTGACCTCCTGGTAGTGGTGGTGGTAGGGCCTCGAAATATTGTCCACCACCTTCTCCTCAGACATCTCCTTTGCGAAGTCGGCATGTACCCGAAGGACCACCGTGGTCAAATATCTGCCTCTGCCTTGGAGGTCCATCTATTGTATTCCACTCATCTGCATAATGGGTCAGGTAGTCTCTATCCATGTAAACATGCCCGCCTCATGCACAACACTTCCTACCCCTCGTATGGCTGGCTCTATCTCGTGTGCCCCGTATAACCGAACCTGCATCCTGGGGTTGCCCACCTGATGGCCTGGTGTACTTGGACCTCTGCGACATCTATCTACTAACGGCTTCAAAATACTCCACTACGTTTCTCCCTATGGTTGGTCACACTGGTAGTGTCTTCTCTACAAGAAAACTCTCCACTAGAAGGGCTTGCTCCAGCACCCTCACATCCGTTGGAATGTTGAGAGAGATCATTGAAGCTTTGATCTCATTCCTGAGTCCCTGCTCGAAGGTCTGGGACCTAATGAATGGGTCTCGTAGCATATTTGTGGATTACCACAATTGGGCGGGGAACCTCGCTGAATACTGAGCTACTTTCATGTAACCGTGCTATAGATGAAGCATCTCTTGAGTCTGGACCGCACGAACAGTGGCTGGAACAAACTTTGACCGAAAGAGACTCTTGTAGTTTTACCAGAATAGTGATGCCTCGTCATGCACCTAGAGCATAAAGCTCCACCATCTACATTTTTCTTCATGTAGGAGACTCACATAAAGGATCACTATGAGGTCGGCTAGTGTCCCTACCAATCTTAAAACTCTCACGACAGCCACCATCCAATCCTCAGCTGCCTGTGGGTCTGTCTCTCCCCAGAACCTGGCCAGACTCGGGTGCTTGAACTCATGAAATACACTCAGATGAAGTGCACTCTCTACTGCTAGAGCTGGTGGTATCGGTGGCCCAGTAAGTAGTGGTACCGTTGGTAACTCCGCTGTGATGGGGCCCTGCACCAATGCCTCATTTCTTGGTGGGCTACCATCTCATATGAAACTCGGAACCCTAGCTAGCTACCTTCGTGGGGCCATCCTGAAAGAAATAGGTGCACCATGGTCAAAACAATATACCTAGTGAGCTGAGACAAAGTAAGCAGGAAGATAAAATTTCAAAGGAAACACACACAAAAACACTGTTTTCCTGCACTAAGTCGGAAATCAGAAGTCAGAGTCCTAGTGTATGGATACATTGACAGCCACACCAAAATTGGTTTCCCTAAACTGGTTTACATTTTTTTTAACAGAATCAGAGTCCATGTTTTCTAGTAGAACCAACTCCTCTGATACCAATTTGTCACGACCCTTCCTCAGGGCCCGTGTCGTGACTACCCCAATCCCTCCTTCCATAGGCATGGGGTTGGCGACTAGAACCAAAGTCATATCCCCATTAAAAAGGGAAGTCATTTCCATTAAACATATAACACACGTAGTCTGAACACAATTCGTAGAAGCAAAAAAGTTCTAAAATAGAAAAAAAGTGTTTTGAAAGTAAGTGGGCCAGTATATAAAACCAACTGAACAACAAGTACAAGTATTAGAAAAAAAGGAAAATAGCTTCGGGATCATCCACCAGGGAATCCTACTTGAAGGTTAGGAACAGAACTCAAACAACTCATCCCTGAGGTATGTCCCGTCAAGTCTAGCTCTGAGCAGCCTCCCGTCCATCACCCTCAGCCTTGATCACTACTGACTGTTGTCTGCACAGAGCATAAAAATGTGCGGGTGAAACCTGTGCAGGAGTGAGTACACCAATACTCAGTAGGGGACCCTGATACCCCAATGGTCTCACCGAATAGACTAAGGTTAAACCAAATAATAAAGATACATTCAAATAGTATAAACCAACAATACTTAGGTATATTACCATACATATGCCTAAGTTACCAGTCAGAGTCCGGATCTAACTCTCGATCCCAAGAACAACCCGGTCAACAATGGAAGTAATGTCAATCAAATCGATGGTAATGATTGATAGACCAGAGTAATATCACACAGGTATTAAAGACATCAAGTTGGGAAGAGATGATTTGATGTAGCCTCTGAATCATCTACTCTGTCGAACCCACGTAGGATCCTGGAATATTATCATCACTGTCGAACCCACATAGGATCCTGGTATAGAAGTCATCACTGTCGAACCCACGTATGATCCCGGTACAGAAGCCACTGTTTTCAAACCAATGGAGGATCCCAATAAAGATGTCATCTCTATCGAACCGACGGAGGATCCTGGTATAGTATTGTCGATGTCGAAGACAATGAGGATCCTCGTAAAGTATTTTCACTGTCGAACCCATGGAGGATCTTGTCATCTTAGTCGCAGCTAGCCCTAGGGTTTCCACACACAACACGATTGATTGAAGGAGGGTCCGCTCCTCGAGCCAAGTTCCTATATATAAACTTCCACGAAGTATCTATTTGATGTCTCCCATAGTTTCATCTCATCATAAAGAACCCAACGCGACATAAATCGCGTCAATCAGACGACTGATCTGAGAGTTATTGGCATTTATGTTCTTGGAGTCTTATTGTTTCTTAGGCTCAAACCTACCTGGTGGTACCCCCATTATGTACAAACATCTAGTGGAGTATACCATAATAATCGTCTTTCTCATATAATTCCATCTCCATAGGCGTTACGTCACTCGGACACATGTAGCCCTAGATGCAGTCTAAAAGGTGTAAATGACCATAGTGGGTCCAGGTCCAGTATGACCCAGTCGGACTGACCTGGTCCAACCCAGTATGAACCAGGGATTGACCTGGTCCGTGGGTCCGACATAGTCTAACGAAGCAACCTGAGCCGAGGGGATGACCCAATCGGAAGAGACAGCACGACACGACGGGCGGCCCGGACCGAGGGGGTTTGGCCATCGGCGGCCCGACCAAGGGCGGCTCGTCATTGGACGGCCCGTTCGAGGGGTGGCCCGGCCATGGTGGCCCTTCCAGTGGTTTCCCAACCGGCTATGTGAGGGATGGGAGGTGTCGCGCCCCTCCCCGGTTTGTCGAATAGCACCGGCGCGCTGTGTCGATTCAGGGGCCGTGAGACCCTGCTGGACCCACTCATCCGGCTCCATGGTGGCTTGCCCGGCCGACTGCCGCCGCTCCTCCACCATGTTGTGATGGCTCCATGGTCCTCCTTCTCTCTGTGCGGCGCGATGGTGCCGCACATCCACCCCTGCGGCCTGACCTGGCCGCTACCTTCGGCTCCACCGTGCGGCGCGATGGCGTCGTGCCTCCTCCTATGCGACCTAGTTTGATGTGACCCATAGCTCCTCCGCACGGACCTATTGTGACACACCTTTTTACGGCATCATTTCACTGCTGGTTTCCTCACAGCTGGCCCAACACCGGTCTCCAATGCTCAACGGCAGTTCTCTCTTCCAGTGGTTCTGTTGCACCACTGCCATCGTCAACCAATAAAGAACCAACGGAGGGAAGTAGGGCCATGTTTTTTCAGCCCGCGCCCTCCATGTTAGGTGATAACAATTGGATAACAAATATACTGAGGTTGAATGATGAAGAAAAAGCAATGAATTCAACTAAAATCCCTAACTCGTATTTCTTGTGAACGTTGATGAGTCGCGGAAGAGGTGGCAACAATTCGTTGATGTTGGGGAGCATCCGAGGAAGAAGCGTCATTGGCATTCTTCACGGGTGGCTCCTTATCTTATAGTTTGTTCGAATATCAAGGATAGTGTTCATCGTTCTTTAGAGATGAGTAGTGTTCTTCATTGGAGAGGATGTCATTCTTTGTTGGAAGAAGTCGTTTCTCAAAGAACACCAAAGCTCCACCAAAGATAATCACCAACCCAAAATAAAATAATGACTCCCTATTATTTTATTTTTGCGAAGCATTCCAAATAGAATTCAAAAGTTTTTGAAAAGATAATTAAAATAATCTACCTAACTTCAGTAATGGGTGAATTGGCACCATTATGGAGAAGGTGGAATGATTTAAAATAAATAAGGGGGAGTTGGCTTTAATAAACCCAATGGAAGTTTAAGAGACTTCACCCAATTTAATGAGAGTTACTTGGGGGTTAAAGGGGGTTTATACTCATGTGAGTCCCACCTAGTTATATCCTACCAAGGGAGGTTATGCGCGGGTGGGCCCCACCATAAACCTCCCTTTGGAGGATTAAACCGCCAAAATTATAAAAATATGTTGTACATATTTTTATATAATTTATTTAGTAAACCCCCAAAAATTATCTTCCAACCTCGATAAAACGCAATTGTGGTAATGTACCCCTTAAGCGAATATTGGTGTTGTGAGTTCAATGGTGTCCTCGAATTTCAATTCCAAGAACAAGTTCAAAAGATTTAAAATCTCTCTTGTACGTTTACTAAACGTACCAGAACAAAACATCAAAAACTGATTCATGGCACACCGGGCCTCAGAATCAAGTGTCGTAAGAAACATCAGACTCATAAAAATTCCATGTATTTTAAAAACAATCCATGGAAAATTAGGGTCTTTACATCATATTCATCCCATGATATTTCATTATAACCATATTTTACTTCATCGGAGTTTTTATGACTTTAATAATATAATAATTTTCTCATCTTCTGTTTTAAATGCATGGAAAAAACACATATTTTCCCATTAAAGATCCCATTACTATGGGTTTACATTGTTAAAATATTCAAATTATCCTCGACACATGTGGTTCCTTCTTGATATATCCATTAAAAATAGAGAAATGTGATTTCTTGAGTGGAAGAAAATTATAAATACATGATAATTATCATATTAAGAAAATAAAATTTTCAGCAAAATGTATTTGAAATTTACATTATCATATTGGACAATAGTCTATTTATGTAAAACTATATCAATATCATTTTGAAATAGGTTACAATAATATGGTTTATCTCGTACTTCTAAACATAATACCTCAAAGTTTATATTAATTAAATACTTATTGTAGTTCATATATATCATGCAGTCTACTAAATAATATCTCATCAGAGATTAAAACATGGTCCCAAGTATAGACCCATTCACAAAACACAAGGAATGTAATAGCACATTCTTATTTTTAGATTTTCCAAAACCCATGTTTTTTATCATTTTTTATTTGTGTTTTTTGTAGGGATAATTTGGGTGAAATTCTAATTTTTTTGGAATTTTCTATCCTAGATCAATATTGGTTTATAGCGGGTGTATAGTATTCTAAATTGTGGGCCCTGGTAAAGTAAAATGGAAACAACTAGACAATGGGATTCACATGGATTACACATGGTTTAATAAAATGTGAACCTTCTCTAGAGAAACCATGTGACCCTTTTATTACATGTACATAGATTGTACAAATTTTTTATAAACCATGCTCATTTTCTATGAAAATAGTGCAGATGGGTTTTTCATTAATCATAATTTTTATTAAAAATTCTTGACCCCACATTTACTTCCTTAAAAGAGTTATTTTGACCCCAATAATTTTTCATAAGTTCTTTAGTTCAGTTAGTGAGGATTCGTCTAGTGCATCCAAGTGACCAGAGTTCAAAACTAGGCAGATATATGTTGTTGGCAAATGTCGCATCACTTTAGTAGCAATTGTAGCAGACACTCTAGCAGGTACTATCAGAGGTATTGTTCATTACTGTACTACCCAGAAATATTTATCTGTTTGGGTTTTCGGGCCATTGGGATGGTCATCGAGTCCTTTATGGACTTTAGGCCACCCAAGGAATTTGGACCATTTAGCATTTTGGGCCACCTCAAGGCCTTTCGTCTAGCTCAAGATTTTCAGGCCACCTCATGGATTTCAGGCCACCTAAAATTGTGCTTAATGGGCTAGGGATACTCTACAAGACACACACTCTAGAAAAAGATTCAGATCAGGTGTTCTTTCCATAGAAGAAGCTAATGAATGTAGAACAAAGATATAATATGAATTTTCTTTCAAAACCAACCATTGCAAGAATGGGAAGCCTAGCCGAACATCTATTCAATGTTGGAGAGCGGATATCACAATGCAGATGTTGTGGAGAATCAGTTCTATATAGTTATAGATAGGATTTTTACTATAATACCTATAGGTCATGTAATCTCTGGAGCATATGGTCCTTGTACGGTTTCCCCTCATCCCTTAAAAGGAGGTTATCAAAAATCAATAAATTAATAAAGTCTTTTGGACCATTTGGGACTCAAAAAAATTTCTCATATCCATTTATCTCCCATGAACTATTTTGAGTACCGTGTATCCCTCTCAAAAGTGATCAAAATCTTGAAGAAAGGCATTTGAGATTCTCACTATTAGTTTCCCTATCATGATCTCATTCTCTCATGGTCTCTCTTATTCTCTCAAGGATTTAATGGATCCCCATATTGATTTATGGATATAATACCCCCTGTTATGGGATCATAAATGTATTTTTGATTCCATTATCATGATCTTCATTATTTATAAAAAAATATCAATTATGATTTTGCGTTTCATGATCTGTTGTCTTTGGTATGTGGTTCAGTTATCAGGCCCAATTCATATTAACCCAAAATTGCTGTTTTAAATTATATTTATAATTTAAATTCTATTTTTTGATTATTATTAAATTTTTTTCAAATGTTTTATTAAAACAACATTTTCATTGAATTAGAGTTTATTATAAAATTGATTTAATGAATGAAATTGAAAAATACCAAATTCATTTGAATTGGGCTCTGTTTATTGAAATTTTTGAATTTTAAATTTATTAATTTAAATAGTTGTCTGTATGGAAATTTTTCCAATTAAATTGATTGATTTAATTGCGGAATATTTTGTTTGATGGAAAATTTTGAAAAAAGTTTTTTTCATTGAATTTGGGATTTACTAAGAAATTGAGGGAATTTGTATTGAAAATTATATTTTTTAATAAAATTTGTGAATGTGTATTTTAAACATTCATGAATTGGTTTCAAATCCATAATTGTGAAAAAATATCTTTAAAAGGTTTTGATAGAAACCTTATCTGTAACAACCTAGTTAATTATTTGATTGAGAAATTTTCATATATATTAATATTTATGAATAAGATATTAATTTATTTCAAAGGGGATTCCTTATCCAATAAACTACTCATCATGGAACAATGGGTTTCTCAGAAATCATACATTGCACACAGCAATGAGTTATTTTGAAAAATAATAAAATAATAATATTATTATTTTAAATACTAGTTAATGTAGAATCATAATATTGGTGATAATGAATAATAATAACTAAAATATGATTAAAATTATTTATTAAATTATTTTAGATTTATTCAATAATTTTAAGAGGCTTAAAATGAGAATGATTCCAATTTTAAGCATAAAATACTCTCACGTTTTTTAAATTGTTGTTTTACCTCCTTTTGATGGAGAACCCTTTTTAATATAGTTTTTATCATTTTTATATGTTCTATTTGAAAAAAATAAAATTCTTCTTTATAAGGGGGACATCAAATTTTTCTTTTTTTAAATTTTTTATTTTTATGATAAAACTCGTTTTTTAAATAATTCAAATAAATATTTTATTTTAATTCAAAACTACTGTTTTGTCTCATATGTTTATATATAAAGATTATAAATTTAATTAGTTATAAAGTTGAATTGCATTATTTTTTTATCATTTAATCCAATTTTGGTCTTTTGAAGTTATTTCACCTTCAAATCGGACATAAACACATGTCAATCTTTTGATAGTTTTTACATATTAAAAACAAGATTTCTAGTTTTAATAACAGTACATAATATTAAATTAATTAATTTAATTTTTTTTTAATTTCAAAAAATGGATTCAATATTTTGAAATAGATGTTCCAAATTTTTTAAATAAGTATCTTTCATTTTTTGGACATTATGAATATTAATAGCTGTAAGTATTTTTATTTACAATGATTAAAGGGTAAATTTGGTAAATGAGGGTAAAAATAACAACATAGTGATATAAAACTACAGTAATACATCTCTTAATCTTATCGGAAGTGTCATGGGTGACAAAATAAATTCTTAGGCTGAACCTTTGTCATTAGAGAGGAACATGGATGTGATAATGACATGTTTTAATAATTAATTTCTAGAAAAACAAATAACAATAACTTGTATATATTTACAAAAAAAAATTATATTGGTTTATATAATCGATATATTTGAATATTAGTATTAATTATAAATCTAAAAGGATATCCTACATCATGGAATTTTAATTATAATTTTTTGATATTATATAAATAAATATAATTATGGTACATTGATGATGTAGTGACTACCTTATTACTGAAATATTCAAATAAATTATATTATAAATATTAAAATAAATGTATTTTTATACTTTTTATTTAATACATAAATTTTGTTGATGATTATTACATGTAATCATTGATTCACTGTAGTTTTTTCAAATGAATCGCGTTTATATGAATTTAACAAAAAATCAATTACTAAATAGTGTCAATATTAACCTAAAAGGAGTTTTTCAAAATATTATTTTATTGAATGCTATAATAGTCATAAAAACTATGTTTCAGCCTCATGATTTATTTAATGTTAAAAAATTTATTAATGATCCACTTTTGGTTCCATTGTTTTTCAAAGTAACTATATTAACCATATTGTGTTATAATGCAAGAATACATAGTAAGAGTTAATTTATTTAAGTAAGGGTTAAAACCAAAAGATAAGGTGTGATTTGTGACACAAACTTTTCTAAAACCTATTGGTTGATCGGATTTTTACCCATACTCATCATATCCTTAACACATATCACATTTTATCTATGATAATTCCAAAAAAATTAATAAAATAATATTTCAAGACTTTCCAAAACTGCCCATCATCCCTCTTATAAAAAAGAAACCACCTCTACCCACATAATCACATCTCTCATAACCATTGGATAGGTCAAGGTGTATTCAAATAACCTCCCAACATCCCTTAATTCCTCCTATAATAATTAACTTGTGCATAAGGTTGTATATCAAATCCTTTTGGATCAAATAAAAAGAGTTACTTGATTTAAAGGCAACACCTTCTCTCAAGCTCCTTCCCTTTATTTTCATTCCCTGCTCAATATGATCATATTATTAAATGAATAATAACAAAAACATCCTCAATATTCTAATAAGTTTTTATACTAAGGTATATAACTACACTTACACACACCACCATCTAATGGATATAGAACATATTGATTTTGTATATGACGAACGACCGCCTCATGAAAATACAATTGTTTAATTTTCTCATACATTCTGTCATAGTGGAAATTAATATGGAACTACATTTATATATGATATATATTTTATTCATATTTTCACTATGATTAAATCTTATTTATTTACCAAATTCCTTAATGATTTCCATAATGTAGTTGGGGTTTGGCTTAGAGGTAAGCACCCCTTAATCCTACATGAAAAAATGGTGGGTTCAAATCCCATTGGGCATAGGTACTGTAGCAGTACTTTAGTGTACTGTAGTAGTGGGTGCCACTTTAGAATCGGTGGGCACTATAGCGGTGGCATGATAATGTAGCAGCGGCGGGTACTGTGCGGTACTGTAGCATCACGGGGTACTATAACAGTACTATTCACATAATGGGCTTTGGGCCAAAAAATTAAGCCTATGGGCTATGTAATGGGATAAATGCCCTCCGGGCATTCGGGATATGTAATGGTTCTACATCTACCTAGTTAAAGAGTTATTTTCTTTCCATTTATAAGTAATGAGACTTCAGCCTCAACCATTAAAAAATTCCATATTGTGTAAATACAAATTTTATTTGGGAAAGTATGGACTACAACCCCCTCAAAGCGATATGACTCATTTATTCCAAACATAGAACGTATAAAGGTTGTATTTAAAAAAATTATGTAACATATTTCATATATATCATACTAAAATTATAATATACATATGTATCATTTATTTTTCATTCTGTTAATATAAACAGAAATGAAAGTAGCGTTCATGCACAAGTACGACCTACTATCTCCAAGAACGGTGCATTTAATTTTTTATATAAAAATATTATGTATTATTATAAATATATATATATAAAATGAATATATATGATATTTAATCCATGAATACTATTTTGGAGATAATGATCTTTTGTCCACATTGAAAATTTGTAATTATAACATGTTTATTTTTTACCCATGAACCGAACATCGACAAAATGTATGATATGAACTCAAATAATTAACTAATTACTATAAAATTGTAATGTGTAATATAAAATGATTAATAAACTTTAACAAGGATCTGATGTAATTAGAAATTAACCTATTTTTATTTTTCGGGGATATGGAGAACGAATGACACAAGTCGTACTCGATGTAAGGGAAATCATAACTCAATCTCATTTCATTGAGTTAAATATTCATGTAATTGGTTTTGTTCTTCCATGAATATGTATGATTAAACTATTATTATTGTATACTAAATATCCAATTATATTCAGTGTATTTATATTTGTCACACATAATTATTTTATTGATTTATCCTTAATTTAAAGACAAGATCAATATAAGGGACTACATCTCAAATTCCTTTCACTGAAGAATATTTTCATTTATACATGGATTTATATTATATTGTATATAATCAAAACCTTTTATGTTTAATTTCATTCAAATTATTCCAAAAGTATTATTTTTCTACAAATCATTATACTAAACAACTAACGGAATGTTTCTTTTTAACATATGTAGTGAAAATGACCTTTCTGCCGTCACAAGGAATATTTGATATTTGGCTTCCTCTACAAGTCATAATGTTTCTAAAATAAAAATAATTACTATATACCCTTTAAATGTAATTTGGTATTGAAATGTTTTTTGATAAAGGAATGATTATGTTAATATCATGAAATTATCTAATATTATTGCAATTTGGAAATGAAAATTTTCAATTATGCTTGTTTTATGTGTTATGATTATATTATGTTTCATGGTCATTTTTTCTGTATAAAAATTATTTTGTAATAAAATGAGGGTAGGTGATCTCGTGATAGATCTCCAGGGAATTCAATAATGTGATAGAGTTAAATGTTAATGATTATCGTAATTGATTTTGGGAATATATTATGGTGGTTGTTCCAAGCATAGCCATAAAGTTTACTCCCTATGTATTTGTGAAAGCTACTATCAAAGTATGATATAGATTTCAAAATTTTCCTTTAGGTTTATTATTTCTATTATTTTTTGTAGGAATATGATGATTACCTGATGCAAGCAAAGGAGTTTGTGTTTTATGGGTGAAAAGAATGATTTTATGAACATGTTTTTAGGGGTTTAAAATAATCATGGACTAACGATTTTATTCCTTATTATATATTCCTTACTGATATTTTAATGATCATCCCATGTTTTTAAAATTTTTCCATAGGTTAAAAGGATTGTTAAGATAATTGGAGAATACAAAAAAATTTATCCTGAAAAAGAAATCATGTATTCTTTAAGGGGTTTCCTTTGGTGGAAAAAGTGGATGCAAAGTGGAATTTTCCACATGTAATTTTTGGGTCTATTATGTAATATTTATGGCCTAATATTCTATAATTATAAATCTCAAATTATCCATAATTTTAATTCATGACTTAACTCATGATAATGTATTTATTATGGCTGGGGATTTATATTATGTATATGAGGATGGTTTAGAAATCTTTTGAGATGAGGATGTTTTCTTAAGAGTTAGGGATATCATCGTTGGTTTATCATTTTAATGATGATCATAATATAATTATCTTAAAAACCATTATAATTATAATGTAATGAAATTTCAAGGTAATTAATTATATTTTTGGAGAAATTTATTTATCAAATAGTAATGGGTTAGTACTTTTTGGGGTGAAAAAAGAAAGGTATAGAATAACCTTTGAGGTTAAAACATGTTATGGTTATTTTTGAGGATTTTATCTCCTTTTGTAAATGTTATATGAATTATACATATTTTTAAAAAGGAAAACACATAGATCATGTGACAACCTCTCACATTAGAAAATACTATGGGAATCAAACCCTCAAATGGAGTGTGACATGCCTTTATGACCTACCACTAGCCAACAAAATGTCCACGGTTAGTACGACCCATTATTTCTTGTTATTTAATATTCCTGATTAGGAATATGTTGATTTGTGAATAATATATTTTATCAAATGTATATCCTTATTATGGGTGAAAGATTTTGGTATTACATAATAAATGGTAATTTGGAAGGTGTTCACTATTTTAAGAACTTTATATTATTAATTTAAATAGAACACTATGGTATTTTTACAGAGTAATGGTTGAATAATATTTTGGAAGAATCTGTGATTTTAATTTTGGAATTATGGGAATTATGTTATATATAGAAATTATTAACCTATCATAGAGAATATGATATTATTTTTATTACTTTTAATTATGACAGTTTAAGAGTGATCAATTTTATTTAGAGATAAATGTTAAAATTTATCTTAGAAGACCATGTTATCAAAATCTTTTATATTTTGGGTTTTGATAATAGTTGTATTATTTTGATGAATCTTAAGGACATTTTGATCCAGAATAGTCTATGTTGAACATTTGGTATTACTATTGAACATTGGAGATTAAAATTAGTCCTTCTCCTTATAAAAGATTTTTCTTTTGGGGGTTTATCTGATCTTGTACTAACCATTTTGGTTTTGGAAAAATTTTCAATATAAGAGAAATATATAGTTAATATTATATTGATTAATAAGTTGATTCATCCTTAATATTCATCATTTGAATAAAAATATGTGTTTGTAGAGGAATTTTATTAGGAGATAAATCACTACTTTTCAGATAACTAAATTTACTTATATTCTTATTTTCAGTAGTAAAATAAAACCTCAACATTATTAAAATTACCTTAAGAAAAATTTCTATTGACTATTCATATAGATAAATAAATGAATATTTAACCCATCACATGTTTATTGTTTTATTATTGTTAACATTCTCCTGTTTATTTTTATTTCACTCTCCATCAGAACAAGATTGTAAGTTTTTCTTCAATATCCATGTTTTTTCTACATAGTATACTAGTATATGTTATCTTAGGTGATAATTTTACTTCTCTTTAATTACTTTAATGTGATATTTTTTTACTCTTTTTCTGTTGTGGTATTTTCTATCATGTTACCGAGCCCAATTTTGAAATTGCGAGCTTGTATTTTCAAAAGGGGGGAACGATATCACATCCCATTTAATTATAGAATTATACATTTCCATATATATTAATATTTCTGAATATGAAATTAATTATACATTAATGGGTACTAATTATCAAATAGATAACTTGGTACGCAATAATTAGTTTCTTTGAAATCATACATGGCAAACAACACTATGTTTTACTGAAAAATCATACAATAATATTATAAATATTTTAAATGGAAGTTTACACCTAGTAGTATTATTTTTGAGAATTAATAGAAATGAATAAAATATGATTATAAATGTTTGTTAAATTATTTTACATTTATCCAATAAATTTTAGTGTCTTAAAATTAAATTGAATCCAATTTTAAGCATACAATACTCTAATATTTTTTAATGGTCGTTTAACCATCTTTGGATGGAGAACCCTTTTAAAATTCTATTTTTGTCACATCTATATGTTATATTTGAAAAAATAAAATTATTTTTTATAATCTAGAGATCAAAATTTACTTCTGTCCAATTTTTTAGTTTTTCTGATAAAATTCATTTTTTGAGGAATTGTGAAAAATATTGCATTTTAATTTAAAAACATCTTTTTCATCTCATTTACATAAATAGTTATATTATCACTATAAATTTTTTTAAACTGTATAGGTTATTTCCTTAAAATTTAATTCAATTTTTGTAATTTGATTTAATTTCACTTTTAAATCAGATATAAACACATGTCAATCTTTTGATGGTTTTAACTTCTTCTAAACCTTCTTTCTAGTTTTGAAAAAGATAATTAATTTTAAATTAATTAAAAAAAATTATTTGTTTTGAAGTTAAAAAAATATAATAATTATTTGGAATCATAATTTCTATGTTATATAAATATGTACCTTTTATTTTCGGATATTATGATTGGTAATTTATTAAATATTCTTAGTAAGCATGTTTTTGGGTAAATTCGGAAAATACGGGTAAAGATAATATTATAATAATATAAAACAACCCTAAAATGTGTCATAATATTGTTTTATGTGTAATGGGAGACCAAAACACTCTTTAGTTTTATAGTTTTGTATTTGGGAGCCACATGGATGTGGCAATGACATGTTATAATAATTAATATAAAGTAAATAGAAATATAACATTAAAATGTAGCTTTTTATTAAAATAATTTTTATGGGGTTATAAAATTGATATATTTGAATGTATTTATACATTATAAATCTAAATATATTTCCAATATCGTGGTATTCTATTTATAATTTTTAATCATTGAATTAATAATGTTTATTATGAAACAATGATGATGCAATGATTACTTTATCATTGAAAGATTCAAGTAAATGATATTATAAGTTTAAAAATAAATGTAATTTGACCTTTATATTCCATCCATGAATTTTATATAAAATAATGGAATGTTATGTTTAATTTAATGAATTTATTCTTATTGAATAAAATTTTTATTACTTTAATAAAAATCAATTAATTAATA
Source organism: Viscum album (assembly GCA_963277665.1). Classification (NCBI taxonomy): domain Eukaryota; kingdom Viridiplantae; phylum Streptophyta; class Magnoliopsida; order Santalales; family Viscaceae; genus Viscum; species Viscum album. Next base: position 1,389,088,797 of record OY728125.1, on the reverse strand, counting down.
GATTCAAAATTGACATAAATGAGTTTTTAAAACAAATACTATTTTATTAAATGATATAATAGTAATAAAATATATGAATTTGCCAACTAAAAAAGATAATTTTTAAAACATTGTTACTTATCTACTTGAGGTTCCCTTTTCATTTTAATGTAACTATATTAACCATATTGTGCAAAAATACAAGAATACATGGTAAGAGTTTGTTTATTTAAATAAGGGTTAAATCCAAAATATATGGATACATTTGGGACCTAAACATGTTTAAAACATATTTTTTGATGAAATTTGGAACCATATTCATCTTATTATATAAATATTTCACTTTTTAGCTATTATTTTTTGAAACTAAATTTAATATAAAATATTATTTCAAGACATTCTTAAAGTTCCCCACCTCCGTCTAATAGAAGGCCAAAAAATCTACCCACTCAATTAAACCTCTATTTCCCCAGTGATCACCCAAATTTTGATCAAATAATCATCCAAAATCTCTCCATTACTATTATTGATCATACCATTGGAAAAAGGAAATTCATGAAATTGCTTCATCTCAAATAAAAAAGAGTTGCCTAATTTAGAGTTAGTGTATTCTCTCGAACTACATTACATTATTTTCCTCCTCCACTACCTCTGATATTATTCTTTTATGATCACATAAAAAACAAGTATCATAACCGTTATATGAGTTTATTATACTATGGTTTCTACCTACACTTATACAGACATTCATCTAATGGATATAGAACATATTGTTTCTGTGTACGGCGAACTACGACATCAAGAAACGATGATTGTTCAATTTTCACATACAACCTATCATGGTAAGAATTATGATAGAACTATATTTATGTATTATATTTATTATATTTGTTATATTTAAATTTTCTCTATGCTTATATATGTTTTATTTAACATAAACTTTAATTCCTTCCATAATGTGTAAATAAGCTAATTTCATTTGAAGATGTGTGGACTACCACCCCCTCAAGGGGGTATAACACATTCATTCCGTACATATAAGGTATAAATAATGGTTTTAGAAAACATATTTATCATATATAACATAGATATTATAATGTAATTATAATATACATTTGTATGATTTAATTTTCATTCCTTTAATTTGACAAAGAAAAGAATGTAGTGTGCATGCGTATGTGCGACCTTCCATCTCTATCAATGCTGCATTTAATTTCTTATATCCAAATAATATGGAATAATATAAATACATATATAAATGATTTATATGATATTTATGTCATGAATACTATTATATAGATAATTGACTTTCGACCACATGGTTAATTTTTAATTATAGCATGTTCATTTTTGACCCATATACCATACATCGACAAATTTTACTATATAAACTCAAATAATTATCTAAATTCTATAATATGGTAATAAGTAATATTAAATTAATAATAAACGTGAAAACTTTTATGAATAAAGTATAAAGTAAACTATGTTTTTCTATTCGTGATTATTAACAATGAATGAGTCAAGTCGGACTCGAGGTAGAGGAAATCATAACTCAATCTCATTTAAATGTGTTAAATAAACATAACATTGGTTTTTTTAAATTTTTTTGGGAATTTCCTCTAATTATTGTATCGTATATATACAATTTTATTGTTTGTGTTTATATTTTTCATAAATAATTATGTCATTGATTTATCTTTAATCTAAGGATATGATCTTTTTAAGGGACTTCGTCTCAATCTCCTTTTATTGATGCATATTTTGATTTATACATAACTTTATTTTATATAGTATATAATCAACCCCATTGACGTTTAATTTCATTCAATATTTTTCAAAAGGAATGTTTTTTGTCAATCATTGTACTAAATGGAAAAAGGAATTTGTATTTTTAATATACTTGACGACAATGAAATTTTGGCTGTCCTAAGTATTATTTTATATTTGTATCCCTCTACAAGTTATAATTTTTTTAAAAAAAAATTCAATATACCCTTTTTATATATTTTAGTATTGATAATGGTTTTGATTAATGATTTATTATATCAATATCATGGAATGATCTATTGTGATTGAAATATGGAAATGTTGTTTTTCCTTTAAGGTTGTTTTATGTGTTACAATTATGTTTTGGTTATTGGGAATTGTATATGTATATGGGTGGATTTCTGAAAAACTGAGGTAGGTGAGCCCATGATATATCTCCAATGAACAATGATATGTGACAGAGGTATATGTTAATGTTTCTATGATGTGATTTAGAAAATATACTGTGATGGATATTCGAAACATAACCATGAATATTACTTCCTATATAGCTGTGAAAGCTAAAATGTAAGTATGATAAGGATTCTATAAGTTACCTTTATGTTTTATAATTTCAATGAATTTTCTTTGGAATTTTATAATTATATAATGTAATCTATGTAGTTTATGTTCTATGGTGGAAAAGTATGATTTTGTTAAAATGTTTTTATGGGTTTTAAATATTCATGGACTAATGGTTTTATTACATATTTTATATTCCTTAGTACACTATTTATTCTCTCCTAATGATTTTTAAATTTTGCTATAGGTTAAATAATGGGTAAGATAAAAGAATATTTTAATTGTATTTTTTCAAGAAAATTAAATTTTGTTTCATTTAAAGGGTTTGCTTAGTGGGAAAAGTGGATACTATGTGTAATTGTCCATATATAATGTTGGGGTCCATTATGTATTAATTATGGACTAATTCTCCAAAACACTAAACCAAAAAACATCCCCAATCTGAATTCATTAATTAACTCGAGATTATTTTATATTAATGTTTGTTTCCTTTTATTATGGTTTTATCTTAATGAAATGTATTGTTTTTTATTAAAAATTAATTATTTGTTATAATAGTAATATTTAAATATTTAAAACGATCAATGGTATTTAAATGTATTTTTAGTAATCCTAAAATAAAATTCCCACCAATTTTTTGTACTTGTGTACATAAAATCCATATGTAGTTAGTGACTTGTTTTGGGAGTTACATTATAACAAACAGCATTCTAAAACATCACAGCATCACATCACATCCATTAGGCGTTAGTGATGAGACTTCATTTCTATAGGCTCAAAGGGGAAAATGTACATATTTCACATTTCATTGTGTCAGGTCTTTGTATCCTGATACTATCAAACCTATTTATCTTATGACCTAGTTTATAACTTCTTTTCATTCAAAAGTTCAAATTCTATTTTGGTAAAATGTTTTAACTCATTTTTAATTTATATTTTTTTTATAGAAAAGTTATTTTTAAAGAAATTTTATGAAAATATGCATTTGGGTAAAGAACATTTTTACAAATTTAAATCCATCATTTGAAATTCATCTCCATCATTTAAAAATTGTTGCCTGAAATAATAAATTATTTCAATCATTTGAATCATAAATCATGTTTTTTATAAATATTATTTTGAAAATTTCAACCTATTTTTTAATTGAAATTTCATTCTTAGTTAATTTAATATTGTTATCTATTATATAATCCTTTGATGAAATCCTACTGATCATTTTCTAACACCCTACTTGTACCATCAGATGTTTGTAGATTATCTCTTTTTAGTTTTGAGAAAGGGAAACAGATCCCTTAGTGGTGGTTCTAGTAGTTGAGTCATAGAAATTGTGAGATGCGTCTGTGTTGGGACATGAGAAGTTTTCATATTTCCTAGTACATGGATGAAGTATTGGGACATTTATGTCTATCTGTCTTCTGGTACATTACTCACTATGATGTTTATTTTGATATTCATATTTTATTATTTATTTTACTTCTGTGTTGTTAGTATCAAAATTGTTCTAGCTTTTATTTTGTATGATTTAAGGTGCTAGTCGTTGACCCGTGGGGATTAGCAATTCCCCTTATTATATATCATTGATGTCTTAGTTATTGGTTTACTGGGGTACAAGGGCTTATTCATGAAAATGTGGTATCATAGGAGGTTTTGATTTTTTCTTGAAGTTAGTGTCATCATCAAAATCTAATTGGGACATAGGTAGTTGCGATGGAGTTCTTTACCAGCTCTCAGTGTAACGAACCATGAGTCACTAGGGGTGGTTTTGTAAAGTTTTATTTTATAATAGTTCTATTCTTTTCCATTTTATGGATTAGATAGAGTGAAATTAAAATAATTTTGTTCCGTATTTTGGGAATAATTTCTTTTGTTGCACTATTTTATGGCTGATAATATATATTATTTGATGACTACTAATGTTTTGTAAAGACATTACTCAAAGAAGATGTGTGAATCAGATCGATGATGAATCTACTGCTGAACCATTGTGAGAAAATTCATTTGTAGATCTGATCCTAGTAGAGGTGATTGTGTGCATGGTACAAGCTCTGGGATAGGAACCACCTCCAGTTATAGTTCAAGATCTTGTTTTATAACCTCATAAAATCGTTCTAAAAATTTGGTCTCAATAATTCCATCTCAAGAAACATGACCCTTCAAGGGCTCAAATGATACTCATTGGATGATGAGGGGTCGAAAATAATGGAGCATTATTTGGGTTCTTGGATACACATGAAAAAAAAATGTTCAGTGTTCCAAATTATTACTCAAATGATTGAGTATGACATGATGGGAAATTATTGTAACAATGAATAATCATGATGGATCATAATGAAAATACTTCATGTTTATTTTCAACTACCACTTCTATTTTGAATCAATGGCATTAGCCAAATATATAGATTTTTTGTAACATGAGCTGGCTTAAAGGACCATGATAGTGTATGAAAACCATTTTTCAGATCTTTTTCATTTATCGCCTTATATTAAATTGAATGGTAACATGAAGGCTCGATGGTTTGAGTTGGGAATTTATTAAGATATTCCTTCTCATGATTTCTGGTTAAAGCTAACTTCTTATATTAATGTGTTGGATAGAGTGTTTTAGTTGAAATTGACATGCATGGAAAGTCAAGGTTATCAGGAAATTATTTCTCTCTAAGTGATAATTTGAGTTCAATCAAGGGAAAGAGGAAGCATGATGATTATTGAGGATATTCTTGTTAGCAGGGTCATTCAAGACCTGCTATAGTACCGAGAAGATGTCATATTTTTTGATACCATTATGGAAATTCAGGATATTCAAAGAGGTCTTGCACTGAGGAACAAAATAGTTGTGTCTCTAGAAAAAATCATGGAAAATAAAAATATTTGGCCTTGTTCATTCGACTCTGCATTGTGGAATTGGATCATCATCTCCTTCTAAAATTGTGGTGCAATCAAATGCATCAGGTGAAAAATGGTTCCAACCATAGGTATCAAGAATAAAGTTTCATCACCCAGTAGAAGAGTCTCTAGAGGAAGAGGATATGTGCCCAGTGACCACAAGTGGTACCATCAATATAGCCTCATCATTAGAGAATACTATATTTGATACTGGTTCATATTATTCATTTATTACATCCCATCTTTCTATTTTTCTCAATCATCCTATGGGATTTTCATTTTGGGTAATGGAAATTACTACCACCATTGGTACAAAGAGATATTAGGGTCTCTATAGTACTACTTGTTTCTTATCTCTATAATATATCTATATTTCTTGAATTTTTCTAGTTCTGGACTTAAAAATGATTGATGTAATATTAAAGATGGATTATTTCATTTCCAAAAAAATTGGAATTTATTGTTATCTTAGATGGGTTTCATTCCCAACACCATATGGTGTGTTCTGCATATTTCTATGAGAATGGGACCTAAGGTCAAGGATATTCATACCTTCTTATCTGAAGTTGGGGAATTTAATATTAGTGTTTCCATGGATCTAGAGCTGGAATCATTGGGTGGTTATCTCCCTCTTGTTGTCGTTGATTTTGAAAACTATTTTCCTTCTACTATATCTAGGATACCACTATTAAGGGAGGTTGAGAGTTCCATTGACCTAATTCCTAGTACTAAACTTGCATTTATTTCTTCTCACAATAAGGGACCAGCTAAACTGAGTAGGCTAAAGGCTTATTTGGATTATCTTCTTGTGAAAGGTTCTATATGGATGAGTATGACAACTTGAGTGGTGTCAGTTATATTTCCTAATATGGTTAATGGATTAATTTTCCATTTCATTGATTTCTAAAATCACAATTGACTTATTGTAAAAATGTGTATCTATTTCCATTGATTGGGGATTTATTTTATCAATTGAAAGGGGTGTATTATTTCTCAAAAATAAACCTTTCATCTCGCTACAATCAGTTGAGGATAAAATAATATGTCATTTAGAAAACTAACTTTCATAGCAGGTTGGATTCTTATGAGTACCCTATTATTCCTTTTTGCCTAACCAATGCTTCTTCAGTCTTAATGGATTTGATTAACAATATTTATGATGAGTTTATTGATATCATCATTTTAGTCTTTTTGGATGAAATATATATTTACTCTAAAACTTAGGTGGGTCATGTGCATCATCTGAGAATAGTTATAAATTTTTTGAGAGATCACTAATATTATAACAATATTTTGAAATGTGATTTCCATTTTTAATAAGGTAAATTATTGTGATATCTGGTGTCAATTCAAGGAAATAGTTGTCAGTATTTAGAAGGTAAAGGCTATCATGACTTGTGAGAAAACAAGAAATGTATTCGAGATTCAGAGATTCTTGGGCTTAGAAAGATTTTTTAGAAAAATTCTTGAGGAATTTTCATTGTTGATTTTTCTAGTGGCTGATCTAATTAAGATGTGATTAATGTTTTCTTGGATTTATAAATCCAGATTTATTTTGTTGAGAATTAAAAATATTTTTACAAAAGTGTCAGTTTTGACACTTCTAGTTGTTGTGGAGGGATATTTGGTCTTCTCAAATGCATCAAGTTTAGTCTTGGGCTAGGTTCTTATGTAGGATGAACATGTCATTTCCTGTGGATCTCATTAGTTTAGGAATCATGAGAAGGATTATCTAACCCATGACCTCGAACATATAGTTGTGATGCATGCACTTATGAGTTGGAAACATTTCCTTTATAAAGAAATCTTTTTTTTGTTTTTATACTATAATATCTTGAGTTATATATTCTCTCAAAAATATATAAACCTCTAGTAAATAATATTTTTGGAATACCTGTAGTATTTAAATTTATACATTGATTCTACCACAAGGAAAGGTAATGTTATTGTATATTCTTAGAGTATGAAACGCCTGACCCATGTACTAAAATAATCATCATAACAATGGACCTTTATGGATCTCCTCACAAAGTTGCATATTGGATTCTGAGAATCAAGGGTCAATGATTACTTGGATTGAGATCATATGGAATCCACTCTTATAGAGGTGAATCATCATGAATAGTATATTAATGATCAATTCTTTAGAATTATATACCATCTTTGTGGTGGGGATATATGTTCTTAGTGTTTGTTGTTTTAAGATGGCATTCTGTGCAATCATAATCATGTTGTAGAACCTTCTTCGGTAAGGAAAGTTTTGAAGGTGGATTTATATAATTCATATTGGGAAGTGTACCCAGAAACCATAAATATATTCAATGGCAAGTGGCCATAGTTCTTATGTCTATGTATGACATGGGGCATTGCTGAGTTCTTTTCTCACTGTTATATTTGACAACAGGTGAATATAGATCACCCATAACCTTAGGGTTTGATTGAGAGACTTCCAGTCCTAGCATGGAAGTGGGATGGGATCTCAATGTAATTTGAGGTTGGGAATCCATGTACCAATAGTAAGAATAATGTGAAATGGGTTGTGATCAATTGACTGATGAAATCATCTCACTTCTTACCCATTGGAAATACATCAAATTTTGAGGAGTTGGTAAATCTATATGTGAAATAGATCATTCATTTTCATGGATATCTAACTTTTATAGACTTGGATAGAGATATTTAGTTCACTAGGAATTTTTTAGAGAGGACTCTAGGAGGCACTAGTATCTCACATTTTTCTGAGTATGGAATACCATCAGTAGTCTAATGGAGATACTGAATGGGTTATCTAGATTCTTGGGGATATTTTTTATGCCTGTGTTCTCAACAGTAGTGGGTCTTGGGATGATCATTTGGGGATGTTTCGGTTTACTTATTACAATAGTTTCTAGTATTTGATCAAAATGGCTCCATTTGAGACCATGCATGATCATATTTGTAAATTTCCTTTGTGGTGGTTGGATTTTGGTGAAATGTCCTTGGTAGAACAAATATTAGAAAAGTATATGACATCAAATATTCAGTTTATTCCGTAGATAATATTAAAAACATAGATTCCGTATAAATCTTACTATGATTTTTGATGTTGACCATTGGAGTGAGCAATTGGGGACAAAGTATTCATGAATTCTTCTCCCTAGAAGTGTCATCAACTTCTTAGGAGGTCAAGGAACAATGAACCCCATTTCATGGGACCATTTGAGGTTATTGAAAAAGTCAGAAATGTTTATTTTCATTTAGAACATTCATCGTTGTTGTCGTCGATATGTAACATGCTCTATGTATCTTAGATATGAAAGTATTTATCTGATTCTCCTCATGTTTTGAGCATGAATGATCTTGATTTTGAAACATATTTATCCATTAATGAATGGATAATTAGGATATTTTTCCCTGAAACCAACATACTTCATAGAATGATGATAGCTTTGGGGTGTGTTCTATGGTAGCGTGATTCTAAAAATCAAATTAGATATAAAAGGGAGGTACTGATCAGAGAGATTGTTCCTTAACTTTTTGACATCGCTGTTGAATCATAGGTTTTCTAGGGATATAATGTTTTAATATTGGGTAGGTTGTAACACCATGTTACTATTATTAGGTATTCCAATACTCATATTTTTCATATTTCATTGGTTGGGTTTCATTTGGGGTTAAATTTGGTGAAATTATGACAGTTGTTATGTTTTTAGGATACATTGGGTTTGGTTCATGATCCGCACTTAGTTTTCAAAATTGTGTGCCCTAATATATAAAAATGGAAAAAATTGGATAGTGGGCTTCACTAGACCTACACATGGTTTAAAAAACATTGTTTCCTCTCTAGAGAAACTGTGTGGCCCATTTATAACCAACGTGTAGCTTGCACATGGTTTGATTGGAATGTGTACCCCTCCCTATGAAACCGTGTAGATGGTGTTTTAATTATATCAATTTTTGATTAAAAAATAATGAACCAACCATTTAGGTCTCAAAAGGTCCTCTTCCAACCCAAGTCATTTTCACCCATCCTGGTAGCTCCCAATGAGCATTTTGGGTCCCACAAATACCTCCCAAAATAGATATAATGCTTGAGGAACAACCTTCAATCTTGTTGATGTTATTTTCCTCACCCTTGTATCATTTATCATGGTGTATATTCACCTCTCTAGGGTTATGTGGATCCACATATTGATTTATGGATCCAATCATCACTTTTTTGATGTGAAACCAATGTTTGATTCTCGATTACATGATCATTGTTCTTCATAGACAAGTCACAATTAGGGTGTGGTATTATGAGATCCATTTATTTTGTTAAGTGGTTCTGTTATATTTCCTAATTCATCTTAAAAAAAACAAAATTTTAAATTCAATATATAATTTAAATAAAATTTCACTAATTTTATTAAATTTATTTCAATGTTTTGATTAAAACCCCAATTCTATTGAATTCTGGTTTGAGGAAAAATAGGTTTTTGGTGTGGAATTTGAAAACCTAAAATTCCATTAAAATAAGGTGTGTTTATATGAATATGTAAAATTTAAATTTTTTAATATGAATGTTGGTTTTTACGGAAATAGATTCAGTTAAATTTTGGGATTTAACTGTGGAAAATTGATTTGTTGGAAAATTATAAAAACCCCAAATTCCATTGGATTAGGGGTTTGTTAATATATTTATATAATGTGTTGCAAAATTATATTTTATAATTTAAATTATAAAAGTGGATTGCAAAATTTCATGAATTGGTTTCAAACCCTTATGTGTGAATAATAGCATAAAAATGGTTTTTATAGACACCTTAGTGTTTTATCACGGTGTAATGGTATGAATTTTATTAAAAAAATGTTTTGCTTTTTATAGGGAAAATATGAATATTTGAAATAGAGAATTAGATTAAATTGTATTTTAGGTAGTATTAAGAAAATTATACATTATTGTTTTTTAATTGATCACATTAAAGCATTAGGTAGTTAGTGAGTAATTTTTGGAGTCACATTATGACTTACAACATTATAAAATGTCATATTAGAAAATCACACCACATAAGTGATGGTGATGAGTCCTCATTTCTTAATCCCAAAGGGGTGTATGTACATATTTTCTGTTTCACAGGGCCATGTCCCTATATCTGGTCACCATCATAATTATTTGGGACATGATCATGTTTCTCGCTTATTTTATTTATATATCCCATTGTTGTAAAATATTTTTCATTCCTTGTAAATTTATATAAACACTTTTATATGAAGTTTTCATTTATGAAATTTCTGAGAAGTTATATTTGTCTTAATAAATTTTTATTTAATATTAATTCCCCCATTTAAAATTTATTTCCACAATTTAAAAATTGAAGCATGAGTTGTTAAAGTATTCCCATATTTTCAATCATAAAGCATGATTTATTTAAATATTTATTTTTAAAATTCAAATATTATTTTTACAATATTGAAATCACATTCTTAGTTACATAGATAATGAATTTTGCTATATAATATTTTTGTTAAATCCTATTGGTATTTAAATCACACTGAACTTGTGCCTTTATCTCTTTGTATATTAACTCTATCCAAGATTGAGCAAGATAATGGGATCACTTTGAGGCGATTCTAACTATTTATTTGTGAACATCATGAGTGACATTTTATATGGACCTTGGGATGTTTCCATATTTCCATGTACTTGGATGTAGTATATGGGTTTAACTTTTAGTTCATTACTCCATGTAGAGTTTCTTTCAAAATTCATACTTTCTTGTATCTTTTACTTCCACGTTTCTAGTGGATATGCCATTCCCACTTCCATTTTGTATGATTCTGGGTGCTAGTCACCAGACCATGAGGATTGTGAATTCCCCTCTAGTAATGTCAGGTCTAGGTCAATTTTCGGGTTATCATGGAACTGGGGATGGTTTGTCATGGTGAATATTACTAATATATATTAAAAAATATATTTAGGGTTACTACCCCAAGATGAATCTATTAAAAACCCCCACCTGTATATATTAACAATTCACGTATGTATTTATAGGAAAACAATCCTCTCAATAATTTACAATATTTTATCACTTCTTCCTATGTATAGATTAAACACTATGATTTTTACAAATTTTATATACACTTAATACAAAAGCATAAAAACTATTTTAAAAAAATAACTAAAACATCTTTGGAAAAAAGAAAAAGAGATCCAATAAATGCCTTAATGAAAATGTATATTAATTTCAAAATTTTAATTATTAATATCATAAATAGGGAAAAATTCCCCATAATGAATGGTTTAGTGTCTTTGAGATTATATTATATTTACATTTTAATTTACTACACATGTGAAAATATGAACAGAATAATACTCCTCTAAAAACATTTTTACATTTCTCACATGATATTTTAATCTTTACAATATGGAAAATAAAAAAATAATAATGGGGTCTTCTTAAAAGGTAAATATTTTAATTAAATATGTTATAAGTGTAAGGAAATATACACGATAGAGTACATGTGTAATAAATTAATATAATATTAAGAGATTAAAATAAAATATATGATAATAATAAAATTTGAAAAAGAACCATAATATCTTAAATATAATATTAATGATATAAATAAATTATGACACTGATAAAAATATATATCAATAAAATAAAACATGTGGTAATGACATAAAATTGGTTAATATGTATAAATTATAGTTTAATTAGGAAAATCATAAAATATATGGTATAAAACAAATAAATATGGCGTAATAAAAAAAATAATTTTTACCATGGTGACAATATCAACCCTCTAGCATGTTCACTCGTAATATTTTGACTAGTCCTAAAATACAACACAACCACCTTTTGTGAACCTATGAACTTGTTAAACATTTTAGATAAAATTTCTAATTAATTAGATATTATCATTTACATAATTAATTACCGGGTTATTGTTGACCCACTAAAATCATATTCTATATAGTTATATAATACTTGACGAAAACAATTCCAGAGATCATATAATAACCCATATAAAGAAAAGTGTTTTTCATGATAATTACAAATAATTATATAACTATCCATTAAAAAATAAATTAATTCATAATATTTTCGAAATAATCACATTCCGTGATCAATAAAAACCATAATATTTAAAAAAATATAATTTTTATAAAATTAATTAAAAATTAATATGATATTTAGGTGGAAGATAACATGATTACATGAAATATAATCTATAGAGGGTAAATATATTTGAATATACAATGGTTCTCACAATACAATTGGAACTATTAAAGTTAAAATTACATAAAAATATATTATTCAAACTAAGTATGAGGATTTTAAATACTTCATTATAAATACTTTCAAATAAGATAACTTTTAAGATACATATTATTTAGAAAAAATGACACTTGATAGTACACTCAAACAAATTGTTTTAAAAAAATATATACAAACGGAATCCTAATAATAGATAATTTCATCATAAATGTAATTGAAAATACATTGTAAAAGTTTACATTCTTAAAAAGTCATATAATAAGGGAACATTTTAATGTAATAATAGTTTTTCAAAAAAAAAATAGTGAAAAAGTTTGAAATGATTTACATTTTAAAAGGCTCTAAAATATAGAACCCTGAAAAATGCATAATTTTCTCAATATATAATTAATATTAGATGATATTTCATTTAGTTTTAAAATTATGGATAAACATTTTGGTCATTTTGGGATTAAATTACCTTATTGAAAACCCACATTTTGAAAATAATATTACATTTTCTTCTTATTGATGGGTAAATAAATATTAAATTAATTAAAAATAAGATAAATTATTTTTCAAATAATGAGGATAAAATATATTGGAGGTTAAATATATAAATAGTAGAAAAGTTGTATTATTATGAATATGGGTCACACATTCCAATTGAATACTTTTATTTTAGAAAAAAAAGTATTGGTGAAATGAATATTAATAAAGAGAATTTATTTCTATGTATAAAATAGTAAGTATCAAACTAAACTAATTGAAGGGTAATATCATAAATATCATAAAAATTAAATTCTTTTATTAATGTTTATGAACAAATAGATTTTATTGATTCATGAGAAATCCATGGAACTTGTGTAAGATCTGAATAAAACATACCATGAGAGGTGTAATATTACATAGAACATCAAATATCATCAAATATAGTAGCATCATGATTCAAAATGAAAAACAAAATTATTCTCACTATTGATAATGATATATGGTCTACACAGTAAATATTCATTAAGGGATTATATTTTATAAATAAGAAGGCATTATGTATTTTTCAATTTTTAATTAAGAAATGTTGTACATTTAGAATGATTTTTTCGGTATATATCACGAATTAAAACAAGGTGTGTTAATAAATAAATTATTTGGAATTATAAACACCAAAAAAAATTTAAATTGGTTTATAAAATAAATACATGTTTATATGAATATGAATTGATATGGAAAAACAATTAGTTTTTATGAAATATATGAACGAAAATACGATGAGATTGATAATATGAAATTAAACATTGAATATAAAAAACACCAGTCATTATATTAACTTTAAAATGGTGCAGTATTTAACCCATACAAAATTTGATATAGTGTATAACATAAACATCAGTAAATGATTAAAATTGATATAAACTACTATTAATTAATAAATATTTTTAAAAAATTTACTTAAAATAAAAACTTTGTGATGATATTGTTTAAATACCATAAATTAAAATATTATGTTGTATTAGGTATCCAATTGGTAATATATACACTATATTTAATAAATTAGGTGCATAATATATTATTTTTGTCAAAGATGTATTTTTTGAGTTGAAACCATTTATACCTTAGTGCCTTTCAAATAAAAACCCTAACCGAATTTTAACATGAAATAAAATATTGGATGTTATTAAAAATAATTTGATTGTTATAAAAAAACCAAAATGTTTTATTATTTACACGATAAAAATGAAAAATGGTTTATATCATTAAATTTCTTCTTGAGATTCAAATTTGAAATAATGTAAATGATTCCTATTTTTTCATTCTTAATCAAATGTAATTAATCCATCAGTGAAAAAAAATTTGACTATATTAAGAAAAAATTCCAAAAGAAATATTCAAACTTAAATAATTTTTTATTTTTTATTTGAAACCATTATGTATATGTATTTTTGTAATTTTTTCCATTTTCTCACATTAGGTGTTTTCAGTTTAAAAAATGCATAGTAGTTTCTTAGCAGTGGTGTCAGTGTCTATTCATATTCAAATGAGTATCATGCAATGATAATTAATATTATTGTATAGGACTGAATATAATGAATAATTACATTTAAATTTCTATTTGTTAATAATTTATACTTTCTCCAAGAGCATTAAATCGACAATAATCCATTTTTTATGAATTCTTAATTTATGAAAAATTGTTTTGTATATTAAAAAGTTAAATATTCATTTATCTATTAATTAAAAAAAATTATAAGTATTTTAAAATTTATATGTCATTTTACTATACATTTGGTTTTTGTATTCATATATTGTATTAATTCATCATAATATTCATTTTTGTGGTCAAATAGATCCAATCCAAAATAGACCTTTATATTATTAATTATTATGACTAAAGTGGATTTTATTTTGGCATAAAATCATTATAATAGAATAATAATCATATTATTTTAAATATTTTTTAATTAAAACAAAATTTTTTTTATTGCTGGTAAATAATTCAAATAAAAAAGAAATTTGAGAAAACTGATGCCTTTTTGTGGTGGTAGTTCAGACAAAACATTATTAAATTTTTAATTTTAAAAAGAATAATAGGGGTGATGTTGGTTAAGAAATGAAAATTTACAAATCATAGATAAATTATATAAAAAATAAATATTGATTAACACCATCATTAGTACCATCAATTTGGGATGGTGAGAAAAAAATAGAACATGTCACATCATGGATATGAAATTCTATATAGGCACATGATTGGAGATTCATATTTTTAACAGTAGTTATAAGTGTAATAATAATGTTAAAAAATAATTATAGTAATATATTAGTATAATTATTATTCATAGTTTGTTATTAAACTTTTATTTTGGTTTTTTAATGTAATGAATATGAAATAAACATTAATAACCATGTGAAACTTACATTGAAACCTTGAACATACTCTTAATGAAGGACTTTAGTAATAGGAATATATAATAATTTTAGGTGTGTAGGGGAAATATGGATTGTGAAGGTATTATACTATATTAAAATTGTGATGGTGTTTAAGGAAACATTAAAATATCAATGGATTATTTAATGGGTGTAATTGATAATCCTTTTATATTTGATGAATAAGGGCATGTTCAAGGAAATAAATGGTGTTTAAGAGGGGAAGAATGAAAGGAATGAAATTTTGGTGATATATGTTAACGGTGCTGTCTAAGACAAGTATTTTATTCTTTAAAAAAAATTCTTACCGGTATAATTTTTATGTAATTTAAATTTTTTTTAGGGATATTAGAATATTGATTTCATGATGTATTACTAGGAATTTACTATTAAATATGTAAATTATTTTATTTCCACTAATATAAGTAGACACTAATTAAAAAAATTATTTATTTTGTATATTAAAAAAAACTAATTCAAATTATTTTTATATATTTAATCAAATATACTATTAAATAAAATCATATAATGTGTTTAAAAACATTTATTTGGAAAAATTTCAGTTTAGTCATCGTGTGATCTAAGAATTATTTAACAATCATTACCCCTTAAATTTCTATTAATTAACAATTATTATTTAATTGTCTTATATGTTTATAAAAAATATTATAGTTAAAATTTAAAATTATTATTTATATTTTTCAAAATTCGAAATATTAATAACTGTTCTATTATTTTAAATATAATCATTTAACCTTGGTAGTTAATATATTCCAATGTGAACTTAATATTTACGCATAAAACTAAACTAAACATTTTTAAATAATTTTGAACTAATTATTGTTAACTTAATATACATTTCAATGTATTAAATTAAAAAAAATAAAAATTTAAAATAATAATGTATAATTTATAAAGAGAAATTTTTTAGTAATATGTAATTTTCTTCAAAAATGTAAAATATATTTCTGTAATTTAAAAATGATATTTTATAATATATAAGGTTAAATTGAAGAAACCTATTTTCTCATGAAGATGGATTACTTTTTTTTATGTTATTCTTATATCCATGTGATTTTAAAATTTCCAATGTATTTTAAAAAACTCTATCTTCCACCATTCACCCTAAAATAAATTATTTTAGGAAAATAAAAAGAAAATCATATTTAGCTAAAATTTTCATAATAAATTTTAAATTTTGTCATTTTTTTTAATTTATATCTTGAAATTGATGAATTTAGTTTTCATATCTAATGTTAAGTTATACTAAAAATAGTTTTTTATAAGAAACTAATTTATTCTATGTTAAGTATTTTTTTTAAAAAAATTTAACAAAATTTTTAAAAAAAATTAGAAAATAATAATTTTAATTAAATATTTTTAATAGTAAAAGAGAAATTTTATTATTTTCATGTATTTACTATTTTGTTTGATATTCAAGCTAAATAAAAAATTTTATGTTCTTATATATATATATATTTATTTATATATATTCAATGATTTTGTAAAAAATAGTTGTACATGGTAATTCTATGGATGCCTTTTCATGATCAATATTGCTTTGGCATCTTGTGTTTCATGAGGAGAACCCCATATAATATATTATTTATTTAAGTAGAAAAACATTCATCATTACACTTAAATCACCGGATAAATGAATAACTTCAATTATAAAAACCCTAATGTACTTCCAAACATTGGGATAATTACAATGGGGAAAATAACTTTACAACACCACTCTAAGGTCCCCAAGAATTGAACTTTCTACGTATTGTATCAGAGGAATCTGTAATATCTTCTGATGTCGGAAAAAACTACCAGAAAATTATATAATGTCAATATAAGAAGTTAAAAAATCACCATCTTCTATTCATCCATATACATATGATAAATTCAAATATATAATATAAAATATTTGTCCAACAAAAACTCCTCAATGATATATAACTAAAAAATGAATGGAATTTCGTCCAATTGAATTATTTATTTCATCAAAAAATAATATGTAATATCTCATCTCCATGATCAAGTGACCGTTTTTGTAAACATGTAATACCACGTCTACCAACCCTAGAACCTGATTTCTCTATAGTAGTAAGAGAAGTATCCTTTATTAAGGATGCCTCAATGGTCCTACAAATTATTCTTAAAATGTATAATTTTTTTTCATTAAATAAGTATATTATTAGATATTTAATAATATCAAATAATAGATATACCTTGGTAATTTCTCTTCTCTCTCTATAAATAACCAAAAAATTTATTTCTTTTATTGGATTATCAAAAGCTTCATTAAGGGTGAGAAGGAACCAGAGAGATAAGTTACCCATTACACATTTCAAAATTCAAAACCTCTACAAAACCCGATTACAACATTTCAAAATTAAAAAGATATCAACAAAACCCGATGATCTGCGTTATCATTGTGAGTACGATTACTTCTTTCCATTCCTCATCATCACCAGTACCGTTTTTTAATATCCATCCATCGCCACATCTTCATTTTCGCCCTACTACCACACTGGAGACTGCCAGACACCGGGGACCGCCGGTGCCGCCGTCATACTCAACATCCACACCATCTTCTTTACACTCGTCATCACTATCCAAGCCGACATCGCACACCACAACCGTAATGAATAACACTAAAACCATATTCCAAAATTACTTTTCCACCAAATGAACATTAAATAGATCAAAAATTTACAGAAAATCTCAACAAACCTTCTCCAAAATCATTGAGGAAGAATTACCCAATAGATCTAAAAAACCAAGAACTGTCTTCACTGGAGGACATCAACTCATCCTGCACATCGAGACCCAAAGGCCCTTCGAACCACACATCCCAAAACATCATAGCAACCCCCGCTACAAATCCGACAGGAAGAGGTGCAAGGGAACATGAAGTCAGTGCATGGATCGGAAATCCAGATGGATCTAAACACCAACAGCATCGAAGAGATAGAAGACCAGAAGCTGTCCAAGAAAAAGAAACATAACTCTGGTAGTTCTTGAAAAATTTTCATCCACCGAACCAAAACCAAAAACCTCTTTGTAACCTTCGCTCCATCGTTGACCAGAAGTGGCACAGAGTATCATGAAGCTAGAGTAGGACCACGGCTGCTGAGGGTATACACAACAGACCACCTCTCTATAAATAACATTGACACGTGTAAGTGTAATAGAATTTTTTGTACCTATATATCATTTAGAAATTAAAAATTTAGAATCATGGATAAAAAAAAGTAATTAAAAATGGTTCATAATTTTGTAATATAGAAAAAGAAAAAAAATATAAATAATTAAGAGAATAATTAGGGAATTAATTTAGTGTTTTCAATAAGAATTTTTTTTATAATAATGTATTTTATTCAGTATGTCTACCTTATAGACATTGTAATCATCCATAAATTATATAATAGATAAATAAGACTCATATAAATCAGTAACATTATCAACATTATCTTCATTACCTAAAGGGTATTTTTTCCTTGATTAAATATGAAACACAACTCATATGGTGGATAAATGACATGGAATGTCTACTTTGCATGTGTCACCAAGAAAAATTAATTATCATTGTAATTAAATATTTTCAAATCAACCATTCTAAATTTAAGGTCAACATCTTTCACTCCACTATTTCTATCAACTGAATTTCACATAAACACAGTGAATGAAAATTCTTTATAATCCCATATATCCTCATGAACTATAAAATATTCCAACAATGAAGAAAATGGGTTTTTATCTTTTTCATAAGAAAAATGGACTACTTCAATGATAACCATCTCACCAATATTTTAAATTGTATTCCTATTATCATAATTTTTAGTGTAAAATGTGTACCCATTCATATAAAAATAAGACCATGTTATCACATTAAGAGATGGTCCCCTACAAACGATTTCAACAGTTTTTATATAGACATATATGTGCTCATGTTCTCTCTAAACTATGAAACAAATGTTTTTATGCAAAATCATCAACCAATTCTCATTTATTTGTGAATATCATATCATTAATTCATAAATATGTGATGATATATATGATTGATCATCATCAATATTTTAACACCCCAGGTAAATAAAGAATATGACATTTTCATATTTATCCATATTTGTGGATAAAATATTAATATGACTTTAAAGGGAACGCTATGCTCGATGGAGTACCCAACATGCAGCAACGAGTTTCATGGGAATCTTACGTTGCACTCTAATAATAAAATAATATTATTTTAAATGGTAGTTAACATGTATCCATTTTATTGTCATGAATGGATAGAAATAACTAAAATACAATTATATATTGTTTTAATTGTTTTTACATTTATCCAATAAAAGATAGAGGCTTAAAATACGGAAAGAATTCAATTTTAGGCATATATGCCATAGTTTTCACTAAAGGATCACTTATCGCCTATTGATGGTGAACCATCATTAAATATAGCATTGTTCACTCTTGTACATTCTATTGGACCAAATAAAACTTTTCTTAAGAATTGGGACATCAAAATTTACTTTGTGTAAATTTTTGGTATCATTCCGATAAAGTTCATTTTTAATGAATAGTGTAAAATGTTGTATTTTAATTCAAAACCACTTTTTAATCTAATTTATTTATATGAATAGATTTTATTTTGAATTTTTTTTAAATTGAAATTAGAATATATTTTTACCATTAAATCCAATAGTGGTCGTTGAAATTAATTTCACTTTGAAATCAGACTTAAACTAGTGTCAATCTTTTGATACTTATTGTTTCATAAAAACATGCTATTTACTCTGACAGCGGGAATTAATTATTAAATTAATTAATGTGACTTATATGTTTTGAATTTTTTAAAATATACTTCATTCTTTAATTTGGAATATCAAATATATCTTAGGGTGAATTTTTGGGATTTTTTCTGAAAAACAATAGTTTTTGATGAATAGTGAAACCACTAAGTGGTACTTATAAAAACTGATTTTTCCATTTAAAAGAAATTTTTCCATCTTTGTGTTTTTAATTTCAAAAATCCGACATTCATGGTTGTCATTAAGATGTAAAATGTGGGTCAATGGGATAAAAATAATTTTTGGTGAATAGTAACTAATTAAATTTTTAATCGCGATTAGAGGTAATTAGTGTAGTTTATGGTAAGAATAATGTTTTAATAAAATTAAATGACCTAGAAACATGTCCTACCCTCATTGTATGTTTCATGGCCGACCACGATATTCCATGGGTCAACTTGGGGACACCATGGATCCACTTTGGTTGGAAAATGACATAAATGTCTTTTTATTTAATGTTAAAGTAAAAATGACACAAACATGAGATGTTTTAATAAAACAATTCTTACATGGGGTTATACAAGTCATATTTTTGACTATAAATAGTAATTGGAAATATATAAAGATTTCCTACATCATAGTATTTGTTTTATAATTTTTAGACATTAAATAAATTAAATTGTTTATGACATCATGATGATGCAGTGATGACCTCATTATTTAATGATTTAAATAAAATGGAATGATATTGTAATATCTAAGACCTACACATGTCCAAAACCTATTGGATTAGTGGATTTAGAACCCTTATCACCTTATACATTAAATACATCAATGTGAGACCTTTAAAATCCGAAACGCTTTTGAAAATAAAATAACATTTTGTAACATTACAATTGTGTCCCTCCTCTCCTCTTATAAAAGGCCCCCACCTCTACCTCCTTACCCACAATCCCGAAGCCTTTCGCTCTGCCAAAACCTGCCCATTGTGTCTCTCCACTTCCCTCTATTACTCCTTGAAGCCTCACTTTGGGAAGAAGTCTTCCCAAGGAAGCCTTTGAGCTCAAACCAAAGGGAGTTGCCCGATTTTAAGGTAATGTCTTCACTTGTGTCTTTTTTTTTTATTTTTCTTCTTCAACCCCATAAACTCTTTTTATTCATTTATTTTGTAACAAATCCAGTTTATTAAATATACTAGGATGTTGTTATAAGAAGTATTTGAGCTACACTTACACACACCTACATCAAATGGTTAAAGAACATACTATTTCCATGGATGGCGAATTTCTGCCTCCCGAAATGATGATTGTTCGGCATTCTTCTAACACCTTCAAAGGTGGCCATTAAGATGACACTATATTTATATATGATATCTAATATGTTTATATTTTACTTAAGCTTCTGTATTTTTCATTTTTGGCGTACCTTTATGGTTTCCATTATGGGTAAACGTGATATCTTCATTTAAGGAAGTGTGGACTACCGCCTCTTCAAAGTGATTTTATTCGTTAATACCATAAGTGGTACGTATAAAGGATATATTTAATGATATTATATATGATAACATAATGGAATTAAAATACTATTATGTATCATTATGTTTTAACTCCATTAAATATGAAATAGAAATGGAAGTAGCATTCATGCGTACGTACGGCTTACCGTCTCCATGAACGGTACATTTCATTTCTTATCTCAAAATGTTATGTAATATTATAAGTAAATATATATAATGGAAATATATTTAATATATTACATATAAATTATGGATATCATTCTAGAATTATAACATATATATACCTCTCTCATTTTGTTTTAATTCCATTAATATGCCAAAAAATGAAAGTAGCGTTCATGCGTACGTACGGTCTACCGTCTCCATGAACGGTGCTTTTCATTTTTATCTCCAAATGATATGGAAATTATTTACTTATAACTACATGGGCAATATTTTTTCAAACAAGTTCATTTTTGACTCATTTTACAAACATCGGCAAAAACGTCTGATATTAACTAACATCATTAAATAATTATTATAACATTATAATATGTGATATGAACTGAATAATAATATCTATAAGATGTACATAGGCAATTATTAATTGAAAAAAGTTTATTATTCAGGAATATAATGAAACGAACAAGACATGCTGGACTTGAGTTAAGGGACCCTACTCTTTCATTTTAATTACACTCTTTTATGGCATTCCTTTTAAAGCTCATCTTTCTTGTTATTGGGATGTTATTTTATATTAATATTACTGTAATTTTTATGTTCATGTGATGAGAGACCCTATTCTCTCTCACCAATCCATTTTGGATGTTTTGAGTGGCGCCGTTAGGATGCCGAATTTTTGTAAGAGATCTAACCTCTCTCTTTCTTTTTAAGTACTCTCCTTTATGTCACTTCTTTTAAGATCCTCTTTGTTATGTTGGGGGATGTTCTTTTACATTACTATTTATATAAACTTTATTTTAATATGATGAGATACCCTATTTGATCTCATCAATCCATTTTTGTAAGTTTAATGTGGTGTTGTTAGGCTGCCGAGTTTTCGTAAGGGATTTTTCATCTCACTTTTATTCCCGTGAGATTTATGCTACATTTTCCACAATTTCCTTTGATTGGTGTATGTACTACCCATTATTTTACTCGTTGTGTAATATACTTTCTTTTATGAGTATTTACATCAATGGTGTATTGTCCTTCTTTCACAAGGTGTATGTTTCAAAAGATACCCATGTCGGTAAAGGAACCATTCACCCTCCTCTTTTTAAAAGACTTCTTTTGTCGGTTCTTTTAATTTACATATTTTTATGTTGGGATATGTTCTCATATATCCTTATTGATGTAAATTTTATGTCCATGTGATGAGATACCCTTTTTTATCTATCATCAACTCATTTTGATGTGACAGCGTTAGGCTGTCAAGGGAACTTCTTAACCCAATTTCGATTTCTTTGGTTTCAACATGTAGTTATTGAATATGTCATCCTTTGAATATGTGTGAATGACCTTTGATTATTTTATACTTAATATACACTTATATTTGGTTTATTCGTTTGTCCCACATAATTATGTAATTGATTTATCCTTAAACCAAGGATATCGTCTTTGTAAGGGATTTCGTCTCAATCTCCTTTCATTGAGGCATATTCTATTTTATAGACAACTTTATTTTATACACTGTGTAAAACCCTTTGACTTTTATGTTTATTCAAAAGGAATATTTTTTAGACGACGTTTTTATTAAACTACAAAAGAAAATGTTTTTGTCGTACATATGCGGCGACAACGACTTCTCCACCGTCGTGACCATTATTTGAGTTTCGGCTTCCTCTACAAGCCATACCTTCTTTTTAAATCAAAAATAAATACCATGTTTTACTTTTCTTTTATTTCAGTATTGAAAATGGTTTTCATAATGTTTTTATATCAATGTGTTGTATTGATATCTTGTGATTGAAAGGTGGAAATGTTATGTTTCCTTTATGCATGTTTTATGTGATACAATTATGTTGAGGTTCTTGGGAATTATTATGAAGATGGGTGGTCCTGTGATAAACTAAGGGTGGGTGAGCCTGATATAGCTCTTCAATGCATTGGGTAATGCGAAGGAGTGAAACATTAAGGTTTCTCCGAAGATATTTAGGCAATATATTGTGGTGGGTATTCCAAACGTAACCAAGAGGGTTACTCCCTATGTAAGAATGTTATGAATGCCTCAAGTTACCTTTTATGTCTTATGATTTTTATGATTTATTAATGATTTGATGAGGTATGTTAAAGTGACTATGTTTTATGGGTGAAGTTTGATTTCATTATTATGTATATATGAACTCATGTTTCCTTTCTAGATTTTTATAACCCTTACTGAGATTTTTATGCTCATCCCAAGTTTTTGAGATGTTTTTCACAAGTCAAGGGAAAGGTACATGATGTGATGATAGTGTCAAGGATGTCCCAAGAAAGAATCCATGTTTTATTTTAAATATGTTTCCGTTGATGGGATGAATGAATACTGTCTTTTATGTAAGCACTTTGTTTAAATGTGGAATATAATGCAAGTTTCATGATCTAATTCTCTAAAACCCTAAAACTGAAAAGATACTCAATGTGTAATCGTGTAATAACTCAATATTAAGTAAGGTTTAAGGCTGGGGGCTTATAAATATTTTTCAAAATATATAAAGTTTTGTGTATCACTCCACATGTGGAATGAAAAATATCATTAAGCCTCAAATCCCACTATATTCACTATCAGATGTCCAATATTAAAACATATGGAGACCAATATGCTTCACTTCATAAAAATAATCCGTATAGAACTCAATTAACTCTTCTGATACATTTTTTTGAACAACAGAGGCCTCTAGTAGATAGATATTTTTAACATATCACATTAAAACATTCATATTACATTTATAAGAATATAACCAATGTAAATAAACTTACCCACATATTCTTATCCTATCCATTAGTTGAATCCCTTGTGAAACCATTATATCCAAAAATATATATATGGAAAATACATTAATAGTTGATAATCTATAAGGGAGGCATCATTATCAAACTCATATAAAAAATTTGGATCAAAAAATTTGATACAAATGGATTTGAGAAAATTACATAACCGGATGATATTGTTTTTGATAGATGATTGAAATATAACACACAGAGTGACCATAAGCAGTTGTTACATCAATATATGAAAATCATGAGATTTTGTAGCTATTAATTTTCAATACTTAAATGACAAAAAAATCCCTCAAATTTGAATAATATCCACATGGTATTTTTATATCATATAAAAACTAACAAAAAATCAACTTCTCACTCTTTCTTAATGTGAGACAAGATGGTTGTAAATATGTTCTATTTCCTTTCATTGTTTGAGCTAACACCAAATGTAGTCCAACTACAATAAAGACCAATATAGAATAAAATCCATATTTTTTTCCTTTTATTTCTAGAAATGTTCGAATAAATCTATATCATATATTTTTCTCAACATCAAAAACATAAATTTTACGTTTTATCTCTAAAAATATCAAATATTTTTGTTCAAAAAAATTATAGTTTCTTCTGGATATTAATTTATGACATAAAAATATTATTTCCTA
This sequence comes from Viscum album, assembly GCA_963277665.1. Taxonomy (NCBI): domain Eukaryota; kingdom Viridiplantae; phylum Streptophyta; class Magnoliopsida; order Santalales; family Viscaceae; genus Viscum; species Viscum album. Next base: position 1,389,063,551 of record OY728125.1, on the reverse strand, counting down.
ATGTTGAAAAAATATATTTCACCATATTTTAATATTCTTTATTTAAAATGGTTTTGGGGGAATATTGTATTTATATAAACTATGAAATTCTTTTCTTAATCTTTGATAAGGATGATCAATTCAAAAAATATATTTGATGTCCCATTACACTATCATTATTCCATTATGAAATTTATAATATGATGCCTCTTCTTCAAAAATTTGACATGAAATATGTCCCTTAACATTGTATCCATATAATTTTACTTATGATGGAATTTCATTTATACTAAACTTTATCATAGCATAAAAATTAAAATAAACTTTTTTATGAATAAAAAACATTAACACTAGTCTCTTATAGAAAATTCAAATCATCAATCAATGGAAAAACATACACATAAATTCCATTTCCTAGCTATTTTGGTCCAGATATCATCATGCTAATCATAAAATATTTTTCATTGTACATATCTATTTTAATAAGTTGTAAAATACTAAAAAAATAGAACACGGACAATGTTCACTACATAGGCTCTGATATAGATTCATTACATTGTTATAAAGTACCATTCGGGGATTTCAAATTTCAATTCCAAAATCATGATATAATTTATCAAATATCATTCATTATGTTGAGTCAGCAGGGTGGAGAAATTTACCATCAATGATGCGTTCATTTAAATTTCATCATATCCCTTTTACATTAATTGAATATTAAAATAGACGCTTCAAAAATGGAATTATTTGAGGGTACCAAATTTCTTTAGCAAGAGATTTGATTTCAGTACATTATATATAATTAGAGTTATTTTATTGGAACTATATGAAGGAATTATTAGATGTAATTATTTGACATACCATGAGGTTATATTTCAGTACCTAAGAATGAATTTGAATTGTCTTTTTCATCCATATAATATCCTAATGTTCCAAATGAAGTACATTTTTAAAAAAATATCATATTTCATCATATAAAACTCATAGTAATTAGGGAATGAATGTATCATTATAAACCCCAATCCTACTAGACATAAAATTTTATTTTCCTCATAATTAAAAATTGGATGTCCATTTCATATTGGAAGTAGTTATTTTAAAATATCAACTATGTTTCAAATACTATTATCACTCCAACCTTTTCTTTATTTCGAGTAACCAATCTCAAAACGAATGATTGCACTGTAAATTTACTATAACATAGGAATAATGGATTATTAGAATTTCTATAAAATCATTATAAAGATTCTATTATTTCTAAGATTTCAACACCTAAATCGTGAGTTAATTCTTTAATACAATCCTCTATCACATAATGAATATTTTCATCAATTTAATATTTTGAATTTAAGGTAATTTCACTGTACCAAATTTAATGTGTATAATTAATTATAAAACCATTAAAAATGAGATGATCCTTGATTTATCTAGAATATAAAATTATCATATTCAATCACTTCAAACATAGACATAAAATAAAATCTATTTTTTGAATATTTCTTTTCAAAAATTCCAAAAAAATTATCAACATTTTTTTCATATTCATTATTGGTTCATTGTGAATTTATCCTATTACTATTCATTCAATACATGAAATCATAATATAATCATTGATATATTAAAAATTATAAGCATTTAAATAAATATATATATATATTTAAATTTTAAACATTAAAACATACAATAAACTAATACTACATTTATGTTATATAAACATCATTTTTGAGTGTAATGTTATTATAAAAAATGGTTCAAAAGAGTCATTAAATCAATAATTATTCACTATTAATCTTGCCAAAATCAAATCACAATGTCCCCAAAATTAATTTTTGTATCATGAAATTAATTTATTTTCTAGTATTATAAATTATTATAAAACACATGACAAAAATTCTAAATGAGTAAAAATTTTCTATTACTTTTTTTATAATTTATATAATTTCATTCATCATATTTGTAACCTAGAAATTCATCCATTTAATATAAAACCACACCATTAGTTGGGTAATTCGATGATTATATCACACAACCATAACTCAGTTAATACATCTTAAGTGATAATAATCAATTTATCATTCATGTTCTCTTCAAATGATGTATTCAATTTTCATCCTCTGTTATATTTTTAATTCAAATAATTATCATATGAAAAAACAAAGTAAAATTTAATAAATGAATAAAACACAACATTTATATTACTCATATAAAATAATACAAATAATTGTAAAGAATATGATTGAAATAACTGACCATTAAAACATTTATTTGTCTATGATAGGATTGTTAATCAATTTAATCATTAAATAATAAAAATTTAATATTTCTTAAAACTGAATTTATCAAATATGAAAATTATTCAAAATAAATAAATTTTAACACAAACATTAATAATTAACAATCAATTTCATAAAAATGGATCAATAATACAAAATTCAAACTAAATAATAAGTAATTTATTCCAAAAAAAATAACATATAATATTTGGATTTGAATATGGTAAATTTATCTATAATATGAATTTTGAACTTCAAGTCCTTTTGAATAATAAAAATTGTTACATATAAGAAAAGTATTTTTATATTTCATATATAATCATGAATGAACAAAAAAATCAAACCCGATAGAGGTATAGCGATGAAGATGTTTTGGAACGTGAAATAAATATATAAAAGAAGAAACTAATATAGAGAATGAATGAATGAGAACCACTAATCATGAAGTAAATATTAAAATGAATTAAATCAAATAAAAAGAGTTGTTGAGTTAGTTTGGGAGGTCACTGGTGTCATCGCTAGTCGAGAGAGACGAAGAAAATGATCAAAATCTGAAAGGGTGGTTTGGGTGGCTATCATCTTCCTCAAGAGTTGGGAGAGATGAAGAAAATGATAGAAATGGTTTAGGGTTTCAAGTGGATGAATCCTCATGTAGTTTTTTGAGTACTTTTCTGCATCGATTATCTAAGAACTAATGTCAAAACATTGTTTTTCAGTTTTGTGGATTGGTTTTTACATAAACCAACATTAAAAATTTATATGGGGTTTTGACATCAGTTTATATTAAAACCGACATTGAAATTATCTATTTTTATTTTTTTGTCATATTTCAAGAAATTTTCATCAAAAGACATTTTTTTATGTTTTAAGTGTCAGTTTGAATAAAACATAATGACAAAAACTTTTTAAGACTATTTATTTTCGGTTTCATAGAAACTGATGTAAAAAATGTAACGTTGAATCCCCAATTTCTACAAGTGCGTGTTTAAGGGGATTTACGAGTTGATAGAGTTCCACTATAAAATAATCTAAAAAATTATAATTTTTTAATTCTATCATTATTATATATTAAATATCTATTTAAACATTGTGATCACATTCTTCTATTGTTTTTATTGAATAAATAATATTCTTAAATCTTTTTTACTGTTTTTAAAAAGGATTAAAATAAATTTTCACCCATCTTAAGTCCATCATATCACCAATAACATATGCAAACAAACTATGTATTAGGAAAAGTCAGGATTTTCTAGGATTACATAATTTGATTATTTATGTAATATATACATAATATTTTGATAAATGGTACATTTACATTCACATTATATAAAATTAATTCTTGGTTTTCCATGAAAACAACCATTACACCATGTTTCCCATCAATAAAATTACTAATGACCATACATGACCTTAATAAAAATATTCAATTACATATTATAGAAATGGAATTATTATATTATCATGTGATTTAACTTAGTAGTTCAATATATAACCCATCTAATTGATTTCTCTAAACATTTTTTATTTCAAAATTATATGTTTTCTCTATTTGTAATATTATTATTCCCATTAAAAATAAATTTCATCATTTTGTTATATTAATTCATTGGTAGTCAAAAAAATTTAGGAACCACCCCATCTATTTTATTGAATATATTCATCTAAACTATATCATTTACAATATCTAATTTATCAATGAACATTACCTGTATTATTTTTTTCTACCAAGTTTTAATATTTGAAATACATCCAATTAATAGTTTAACCATTGGGAAAAAGAAAAAAACTAGATTCAAATATTTTATCATTGATTTTAGTTAGAAATATGGATTCAATTATCTTACTTACAAGGAATTTATTTCCATCTCAAAATTACATTAAGTAATTATTACATTTTCCCATGAACCAATGATTATTTATTGTAATTTTAATTTTACTATATCATTAATTAAAATATAATATTCTATTTTTTATCAATCCAAATAATAATGAAATTAATTTACACAACATGGAAATCATTATAGATCCTAAAGAGAATGACTATTTAATTGAAATTATATTTATCCTACCTAACACATTATAATTATGCTTATTCATTTTTTTTGATTGATTTCATTCAACACTACTAATGAATACTTCTTAGTAATGTTCATTCAAAATTTTATTAGCACATTACCAATATATTTTCTCTAACATAGTTTAGAAAACTATTTGAAATACCTTAATATATCATAATACCCATAATATAATCTCATCTAGACATTTTTATTAGAAAAATTCTTTTATTAATGTTAATGGTTTGATTTCGTAATTTATAAATTGTATTTATAATACATACAACACATAAAATTACAATACACTCCCAATAATATACATACAAATAAAAATAGAATATATTTATAATGAAATAAAATCTAATTGATTCCAATATAGAATTTATTGATCATGTTTAAATAATATTTATTTAATACATAAGTGTAATAATGAATCTTTCAAACAAGAATAGAACAATTTATTACATCAACAATAGTGCATATAACATATGATTCCTCGAATATATTTAACATATAATTTTTTTTGTTAAAATATAATATAATTATATGAAAATTAGAATATCATATTAATTAATGATATATTGAAGTATATAATATCATTTCAATTATTGAAAATCTATCATTATTTTATATACAATAAATTTTTTATAACCATCCCCCATGAAAGAATTCAATTTAGATAAACTACCATCCATGTCAATTTCAATTTAGAAAACTGACTTGTAATATAATGGGTTCACTCATACAAGTGAATCTGTCAAAACATAAATATATTAATTGTACATGGAGTCAATATCTGATCATAAAGCCTCTAACCATTTTTTAGTATTAATTAACATAGTGGAATATTTTTATGTAGTATGTTCATCCTTTTTGATAATATTATCATTGTAATTTCTTATAAGGGAAATATATTTATCAAACTCTTGATTTTTAAAATAATAATGTAACTTTTATTGTATTATATAAGTCATTGAACATTCCATAAACCCATATATAACTTTATGTACTCTAATAAATGAATCAAACTATATATATTATTATTAAACCTTCCCCACAAATTATTCTTCATTTTAAATTTACTCTGTCCAAAATTTCATTAAATTCATAAACAAAAATTTTATTTTCAACTTAATTACATGAATATTATTATAAAAAATTTTCAGGATGTCTAATAAAAATTAATTTTTTTATTTAAGTCCATTTTTATATGAATGAAAAAAATACTTATCAAAACTAAATCTATATTAAAGATGAATGGGGGTTTATCCCTCCCTATAACTCATATAGTGAAATTGAAAAATCATTATATAGAACAGGGTTTAGTATGTATGATATTACTTATTGATAATCTTCTCAAAATAATAAAGAAATGTCATAATAAATCATTAGTTATTGAACCATTTTAAACAAGGAATTATTCCTCCTATCAGACACACAATTCCAATATTGTGTTCCTTGGGGAGTGAGTTCTGAAACAATTTAAAATTTCCTCAAATGAATGTTAAATTCATAGCTCAATTATTTTTACTATAAATAGATAAATAAATAAAAATTAGTTTTGAATTTTTCTTCTTTTTTAGACTATATAAACATCTTAATGTTTCAAACATATATACCATGAGAAAAAAATAATATTAGATACTATAATAATCTGTAATGCTTTTTTATTCCAATACCCACTTCATTCATAAGAAATAATTGTTATATATTCTTAATTGTATATGAAAAATTATAATACATTAGTACACTAACCATTATAACTTTTTCACAATAAATATGATTTTTATTTTTCAAATAAATTACAATTAGAAGAGTAAAATATTCTATTTTTATAGATTCATACAATTTATTTCGCAATTATATGTATAAAATGTCAATGAAAGGATGATTTATTTATAATAAGTATTGATATATGTATTTTTAATGTTATAGACTAGGAGGACTATTTATAGTATATATAAAAAAATAGATGAAAAAAATATAAATAAAATATTATTCACAAAGATATACTAATTTTAGAATATTAATTAATGAAATTTATTTATTATACATAGTTGATAAAAAATAAATTTCCATTTATCTGTGGAAAATATGAACAGATTACAAACTAAATTTTTAAACCATATAGTTGAATTTTTTAATATTTGATAACTTATATGTCGATGAATCATCCCATGTATTTAATTTATTGGCCAATGACTCTTTTGATAGTTAAAAACAATTGTAAATACTTCTTTTATCATCATAAAAAATATATATACACCTCATATCAAATAACCATGTGTTGGAATTAGATAAATATAATTTATTACTTTGAGAACCATATTATTATAATTCATACTTCTGAGAATAGTTCTCAATCAAAGCGAACAAAATATTAATATTTAAATCATAACATTAAAATATCTCAAAAATACATTCATGTAAAATTTCATTATCTATACAAATACATGTATCAGTTAGATTATAATGTTTAAAATCATATGAATACAAATTTTATTAAAAGAACTCAAACATAACTAATGAACTGGTAAATCATATTCATCTGGATGGATCAGTTAAAAATTAATATAATCATCTAATTAATATTACAATTTATCTTATTTTATAGTACTTTTGGTTGGTTACAATGATATTAATATCATATATAGTTTGTGGATAATTGATTGAAAATCCAATTACCTAAACTCAAAATATAGAAAAGAAATAATTTTATTTCAATATTATTATAAATATTATGTTTTATAGCTGTGTACAATACTAGATATGAAAAAGGACAAGAATAAAACGGTTTTATATAAATAGACACCTATAATCTGTTACACGAGACAATTCCTTGGGCTATTCAATTAATATTACCCATAAATAAATCTTTGGGTATTGATATTTTTAATTTTTTAAGAATATGAAACATTTAATTTATATGTCTTATCATTTTTAATTATTTCTACATTAATGATACTTATGTAAAATATAATAACTACATCATATTCAATTATCACATGTAATTTTATCCAAAAACATATTTATTTTTATAGGTGTTTTTTAATAAAATCCTCCAATAAAATTAAAATGTTATAAGAATTTTACTGTATCAAACATAATCAAAGTCATGAATTTTTTTTCTCAGTCAATTTTATAAACATTATTATCCTACCCCCATAGAACAAATTTTCTAATGTATAACATATATGATTTTTATTCATTTAATCACTTCTAAATAACCTTTTTGATAAAAATTTTTAATAATGTTTTGGTAATTGTTAAAAACTAACCTATTTGTGTAAGAATTTTTTTATTATTTAGGGATCACACGCAGTCCATCATAATTATTTCTATATGATTGTTTAATGTCCCTAAATGTTCTAATATAAACATAAAGGAAGAAAAAATGTTATAACTCTAATAACATTTTTTTCATGACCCAAGTTTCTCGAATCACATTTTTTGGACAGAACAACACACGATAAAGATGAAGTCAGAATGGTAATGTGGTTGATCATATGCTTTATAAAATTCATATTCATCTACATTAATATTCACTAGAGTAAGTGTTGGTTATAAATTCATGTGTTTCTGAGTTAATAAGACAAAGTCGTGCTAGAGAGTTTTTTTTAAGAATTGAAGTCAGGAGTTAGAAATTTCTCAATCTTTCAAACTAGTTGAGATGAAGCTTCTCAGATCAGGAATTTCTTATAAATCATGAAACATACTTATGATAAAATATTTGGAAGAAATAGAGGGATCATAATGAATAAATTTATTCCAATGATTATGATATTGTCTTAATAATATTCAATAAATCCAAACATAAAATATCATATCTTGATATAATAATTTGTGAAGCTGATGAAGATTGGATAAATTTAATGTTTATAAGTGGATTCATCATTGAATACATTCCGTAGTTATGTAAAAATAAGCATAATGACATTTCGATCCGAATGGAAAAATCCATCATAATGGGGTTCCATCATAATGAGTTAAAGAAGAAAGATAGATCGTAATGAGCTGAGAAAGAAAGGCATATTGTAATTAGCCGAGAAAGAAAGAAAATAGTAATGATATAAGAAGGATATGAAGACCATATTTATTTAATAATGAATGGCATGTCCTAATAATATGATAAGGAAATGCATTTCGTAACCATCTAAGAAATAAAATAATATTATAATGAGCAACGAAATAAATTCATTTCATAATGCTAAGAGAAGGAGAGTAATATAATAATGATATGGGAAATAAAGGCATATCATAATGATCAGGGAAAAAATGAATATCTTAATGAGCTATAAAAGAATAAAAGATAATAATAAGATATAAAATAAAGAGATATGATGATGACCTGATAATGGAACGAATATTTTGATTACATTAGAATGAAAGGTGGATCATAATGAGTTAAGAAAAAATGGTAGAGGAAGTTGAATCCAAGGAATTTTTATTCTAATTAGATGAGGAGGATTTATAATTCCAAATAAACGAACGGAATTCCATGAAATATTATTACAAAGAATAATTTATGTGAATAGTAAAGGTTGTAAAACTTGATATTCAATTATTCATAAATTTCAAAGAAAACTAAGGATGTTTAAAATAATCAAGTATGATGTTTAAATGAAATTGTTTTTATAGTTTTTAAATTAGATTATGTAGGGAATGTTTTAATGTTTCCCACTCTGTTTTTAGGGGAAACCTATAAATAGTTACGTAGATCATTCATTATTTTTAACATTTCACATATGTGTAAAAGGTAGAGCACTAAATAATTGTATGTGAATTTTCCCATTAGACTAAGGAAGATTTTATTGAGAAATTGAGCAAATTTTGAGATGTATATATTTAGAATGGGTTTTTCATATTGATTTTATCATGTTTATTTAAATAAACTAGGGAAGTATAGACTTAGTGTTTGAGTATATATTGATAATTGCATATTGAGTAATGTAGAATCATATTAACCTCACTTGATTGGAAGAATAAGATCCAACAAAATTGGACTGAGGATCGAGACTAATATTTTGTGTAGAAAATTGAATGATGTCTTATTGTTTTTTTGCTCACATTTTTTAATCTAACTTTAAAAACTGGTGGCAGTCAACAAAATCTTTTCTATCGGGATGTAGAAGGTGTATAAATGGATTTGGAATTAGTTTTATTCACATCATCATAATAGTGGTTTCCATAAAACCATGTTAGTGGATATGGAAAGGATATACATACTAACAATATATTTAAACAATTTAAATATTTTGTGATTTATTTTCATTCCTACATTATCATGTATGTGTATTGACTAATCATTTTATAAGGAAATAAATATTAACAGGTTTTAGGGGTTAATTTTTATAAATTATTGAAAATTAAAAATGTTAACAACTAATTAAACCCCCCATTACAATTGTAATTTGACCCTTTAGAACATCAATTGGTGTCAAAAGTAGATTCCTTTTTTTAATCCTTATCTTGTATAAAATCATTTATATCAACAATATATTAATTCTTGTATTCGATTTGGATAATTATTATGGATGGGAAAATATGATGATTCGTTATCTTCTATCACTTTTTTTAAAACATGCACATGTTGTTACTATTGATATTCCACATATTGAGAATGATTATCACATGAATTTTTCTAATTAGAAAAATATTTAAGATTATGGAAATGATATAAATTAAATCCATATGTCCTTATAAAATAATTTTAATCATATGGTGATATGTCATATTAATTTATAAATAATGTGGAACAAATTGGAAAGTATTTTTGATCGGAATAGTAATGTTATGGAAGAAAAGATACTAATATGGAATATTAAATATGAATAAATAATAATAAGATATGGATAAAATACTGATAAATGTTTCACAAATAAGTAATTAAAATTGTTTATAATATCTCATAGGATTTGGATATATCTTATAAGATTCTACAATTGTCAATAATCTTATATGAAACTTATCAGACATGTTGGATTCTAAAATTTCCTCTTCTGAAGATAAAGATGGATTATCTATTGATCAATTTCACAGATTTTTTGTTACTTATGAAATTAAAAAATATACAATTGGTAAAAATAATATGAAATATAGAATGGATTTTGAGGCTATGAGAAAGTTGAAAATTCAAGATGTTGAATATATTGATCCTTATGGATCTGAAGGTAAAAAATATTGTGAGATAAATGTTAAAATCATGTATATTATATCCAAGAACTATCAAATAGGAAGATTAAACAATGAAGGAAAAAATTCTGGTTAAATATTTGAGGTGTGGTGGAATTGGGCAATTTTTTGTGAGTTTTCCTAATAAAGAATTTGGGGAATATCGAGATGATTCTATTGAAAAACCCACAATGGAAAAGTGGAACAAATTTTATAGAGAAGAAAATTAATCCATCAAATCCAAAAAATAAGTTTACTATGAACAAGATAAGTATGTTAAGTATGAAATATGAATCCTAATCAATTGAAAAAATTTATTTAGAAGATGAATGTTCAGAATATTTCATAACCATCATTTCAATAGATGATAAATTTAAATACTCATCAAATATGGATGAAGAAATAGGTGATGAAATTTATAGATAGTATCATATAAGAACATAATATCTTCCATGTCTAGAAAAAAAATCTCTCAACAAATAAATTAGATGATAAAAGAATTGCGAAGATATTACTGAAAGAAGAAAATATTTCATAAAAAAATATGAATACATTCATCAGATTTTAGGTTATTAACAATGATTTTAAGACTACGGAAATATAGTTGATGATATTAATAATAAGATGTATGTTACTAGATAAAAAGTTAAAAAGTTTCATTAAAAACATCTTATGTCTATAAATACCTTTAGAATTTTGAATGAAAACTAAAATAAAGCATTGAAAGTAAAATCTGAGACATCTAAAGATAATGAAGATAATCCAATCAAGAATCCTCTGAAATTTTCAACCACAAAAAAATATTTTATCCAATTTTACAAATAAATTATGTACCAAAAAAACAATTGTTAAATCTTAGGTGTAAAAAAGGATGTGAGAAACTAATAAAATATAAAAATGATAAAAAAGCTTGTTAAGGAGTAAATATGGTACAAGACAATAGTATGTTCAAATAGGAAGAAGCTATCAACCTCAAAAAGTATTCATCTTCAAAAGTTCTTACTTCAATTGAAAATCAATATTAAATATCTATTACTAGTTTTGTAGAATCTATGGACATTTATATTAAAATTGTTTTCATAACTTATCTCTTGTGGAAAGAAGATTTGATGAAATAATAATCAATGAATTTTCTAATCCACATAAATTTAGAGTAATAAAATCTCAATATATGAGAAACCTTATAAAAATAAACATAAATGTGTTTAATTGATTTGTGGATGTTATGATGAGGTTGGTCATCATGTTGAAAAATTTATTACATTCATACTGAAATAATTTTTATATAGTGTAAATGAAATAAAAATTGGAATGAATAATGTTAAAGAAAGATCTTTTTTAGTTGATATAACTTTAAAAAAAAGTAAAAGTAAAAAAACGTGGATATATGATCATTTATTTCTTTACATGTGAAAGGGGATATGAAAATATTGATATATGTTGAATTTCATGATGGATGATAAGTTATGTTTGGTAATGATAGTTCCTTAAAAATCAGGGAAATCAAAATAAAAAATATTAATATAGAAAAGATGGAATCTATGGATGTTTTATTGGATGACAGGATAAAACATATCTTACTATGTGTAAGTAATCTTTTAGATGATGGAAAATAAAAATTCTTTACAAAAATTTCATATGTTATCAGAAGCGTAAAATATGGAAAATTGATTATAAAAGAAGAATGAACCAGTGGAAATATTTTCCAAATAAAATAATTTAACATCTCTTGTTTATTAAGTATTGAAGATGAAAATAATTTATAGATCTAAAGACTTTTACATATTGGATAGAAAAACATAAACACAATTTCTCAATTTCATGTTGTTAGAAGCATTCCATAATTGAGAGGAAGAGATGAATATGTTTTTTTTCTTTCTAGAAAGGAAAAATTACATACAGAAGTTAGAAGAGAGTTGAGATTCAGTCCACAAGTCCCCTTGACCTTATTCATTCTGATTTATGTTAGCTGATGAGAAATCAATCAATAAAATGAGATTTATAATTTATCTATTTATTGATTATTTCACTTAGAAGAAAACATCATTTTTATGAAACACAAGTCATATGATGTGGAAATGTTCATGTTTTTTAAAAAAATAGTTGATAATGAATTTGTGGTTTATATAAAGAAGTTTTAAATAGATAATGTTACTTAATTCACTAGCAGTGATTTAGAAGCATATATATGAGAAAACATGATATTAAAAATTAGTATAGTTCAACCTATATTCAAAAAAAATGTAGCAGGATAAATAAATAATAGAAACCTAGTAGAAATTAGAGGAAGTTTGCTATAATAATAAAAACATTAATATTTTTACATAAAAGTAGTTATTTGTATTTTTGTACACATTCAGAACATATGTTTATGAAAAATGGAATCTGATAGGACTTCTTCTGAAATATCATATAATTAAAAAATTATTTATGTACTGCAATCATGTTTGATTTATATTTTTACATAAAATCGAAAAATAATGATTTCTGAAAATTGATGAAAAATATTGAAGTGCCCAGATCAGTGTGAATCACTGAGAGGGGGAGGGGGTGAATCAGTGATCCCTTAAAACTTTTTACTAATTGATTCCTTAATCAATTAAACCTCTATGGCTGGTTAAATCCTCGATCCACTCTTCTTGTATCTCTCACCTTTCCACGAATGATGCAGTAAATGTAAAGGCACTGGACACAAGGATTTACAATGTTCGGCACCAAAGGCCTACATCCTTGCCATGCTCTCTCAGCATGGATTCTCCATTATAACTTGTTAAAATTACAATGGTCGATACAGCTTCCCACTGTATCTCTCCTGAGTCCCACAGGAGGGTCTTTATACTGCTTCACACAGTGTTACCAGAGTCCCACTGGCCTACTCCAGAATCCCACTGAAGACTTCTTCTCCCTGAGTCCCACAGGGTCTTCTCCTGGCTCCTCGAGTCGCACGAGTAGCTCTTCTTCACTTCAAGTTCTTCAAGTATCTTCAGCAGTCTGGGATAAAGACTGCTGGCCTTGCTCTGTACCTCTGATCACTTGTGATGATAAGGATCTTCTCAATCTACTGAAATCTCAGACAACCATTCTCTTTAACTTCAGTCTGGCTCAGTCTCAGTTCACTTCAACTTCATGCACTGAATGCATGGCATCACAATATCTTCAAGATCTTCAAGTCTTGGACTCCTCAGATGCACACCACTGATTTAGCACTGTTCACGTGTGCAAGTGCATGCATGCATGCATGCACTTTCCCTTTCCTCTTCTTGGTGCAGAAGACCCACAAAGGGTGTAATCACTTTTGAGCACACACCTACTTCTCAGACTTCACACACTTTATGCAATTAGCTTACACACTAGAATGTGTGTTATACTTTAGTGTGGATGTCCTCCCTTTTCTTCTTCTAAGTGTATACACACTTCTTAGTGCACACACCTAGGTTCGGCCTTCTTGTCTCTTTGCACACAAAAACATCTTCACTTTGGCACACACTTGAGACTTGGCCTCTTCCCACTTCTTGTTGCACACCCTTAACCCGTAGGTTGTTCTTCAATTTTGCACACACAAAATGTGGCTTCACTTGGTGCACACACAAGGTCACAACCCTCGGCCTCTTCAAATGCACACACTTAAAGTGTGTTCTTCTTTGTTCAAATGCACAAGAAAGACTATGGATTATTCAATGCTTACACACACACAAAGTGTGGTCTTCCACTTCACTTGGCACACACCACTTGGTGTTGTCTTTTGTGCACACACATGGCCTCGGGTTCTTCTTCTCCACTTGGCACACACATGAGGCAAGGCATCGGCCTCCTTTGCTTCTTTGCACACACTAAGTGTCCTTCACTTTTCACACACAAGTGCTCAAGCCTTGGGTTCTCCTTGCACACACCAAAACCATAGGGTCTTATCTTCACTATGCACACAAGGCATGCAAGTCTCGGCCTTCACTTGAATTGCACACACACAAATAGTGTGGTCTTCCTCCTTATGCACACACACGGCCTTCACTTCTTCACTTCACACACACAAGAGGTGTGGAATCGGGTTCTCCTTTATTTGCACACCTACTGCCCGTAGTGGTTCTTCAAATTTTGCACACACACACTGTGTGTAAAACACAACCCGAACTCCCTGTCTCAAATGAAGGCGTGCAAGGGGTGCGGCCCTGTTCTTCCCTTCACAGCTGTGACTGTCCCACTGACCGTGGGTCGCGCAAGCCACAGGTGCAAAGCACCGCGGGCGCGCAAGTGCAAACCGCGCAGGGTATAACACCGCGGGTGCGCAAGCCTGTCAAGGACACCTTGGCCGCACTAGTGCAAACCGTGCAGGAGGCACGGTGCACAGAGGGGGCGCGCAAGTTGGCGCTGCCCTTCCTCCTCTTCTTGTCGCGCAAAGAAGTTGCGCGCAAGGAACTTCAGCCGCCCAAAACTTTGCGCGGCGGCTTCTTCTTCGCGAGGCAGAGGCACACGCGGGACGACAGGTCTTCAACAAAACTTCAGCAAACAGCACAGAGGGCTCGGCCTCATTTTTATAGGCAGAGGATCCTCAAAACATCCGCGTGGGATAAATCTCAATTCCTCGAAATATTCGGATCTTCAAGATTTTTCCAAATCTTGAACTTTCTCCTCGGTTTACCGCGGGCTCTTTTATTATTTTCTTCCTCCTCGTGCATGCGATTTATAACGCATGCACGGCCTCTGTTTAAACCCAATCCATTCATGCATAAACACCCCAAAGCCTCGGCAGATTCTATTGCCTCGGCCTTCTTCGAATTCTTCCAAACATAGCATGCAAGCCAATTTTTAGGCATGGATCTGTTCAGTGTGGCCAGATGATCTCAATGGACGTTTTACTTCCTTCAGAGGTGGCCGGGAACTCGAAATCCATCTTCAGGAAGCCTCTGGTTCGAAGGAGGTACGCGGGAGGCTTCGGTCGATCTCGAGGTAGAAGATGGACTCAGCACCGTTGGATGCGGTGATCAAAAAGCCTTCGACGGCTTGGATCAGATCGGGGACGCGACAGATTAATCGTGCGGCGGAAATAAGACGCGCGATGAGATGTGCGGCTCAGATTCAATCCTGGTGAATTTTCCGCGTCCCACATCGAAACGGGGCGCGGTTTTCTCGCGCTTTATTACCCTGGAGCTGCCGCAACCCGCCAGTTGAAACTTCTCCCCTCCCGGTGCCGCCCCGCACCGGGTTCTCTCTGCGGGCGCGCTCTGCGCCCACTATGCTCCCTGCTGGCGCGCTCCTAGAGCCCACTATGCCTCCTGCGGGCGCGCCACTGACGCCCACTATGCACACTGCGCTCCTCCGGGCGTGCCCCAGCGCCTCTATGGTGTCTGCGGGTGCGCCCCTGCCGCCCTGAGCTCGCCCCACGGGTTCCCCCTTGGGCGTGGCGCCTTAGGCCCACATGAGCCTTGGGGTTGAACCCACAAGGTGCTCACGGGCTGGCCATATGTTTTGGCTAAGGAAATGTAAAGACTAAGACTTTGTCAAAAACAAAGTCCTCCATGAGTATAAGCCAAATGCCAAGCCACTTCAAGCCTTTCTTCTTCTACATTTTTCCTCTTCTCCCACATTTCTATTCTTCTTCTTCAGTAGAATTCCTCCATTCTTCTTAAACAAATAATCTTCACTTAGGAGGGAATTTCAGAAGGGTCTTCATCTTCAACTGAGCTCCTTAATCACATATAATCTTCAATGTCTTCGTTGATCTAATCAGAGAACAAATTGGGTCTTCTTCTGATTCACATGCACTAAGAGTTAGTACATGGACTCCTTTAATCCACTTCATCCACTTAGAAGTTGTGGATGGATCTCTTGCTTCTCCTCATGCATTGTCAGTACAATGCATGGTCTTCAAACAATGTTGTGACATTGTATCATCATGATACAAGTTCTATGAACTTAAAGATCAGCTCAACAATCGTCAGATTTTACAAGAGAATGTTTCAACCACATCTCCTATGCCACTTAGTGAATCTCCTAAGTGACATGCCTCTTAGTACCATGGCCACTCTCCATTCATCACCAACACCATCACAACCTTTTTCATTCACATCTTGACTTTCCTCGACATCCATTCATTCTAAGACAACAACATGTCTCATTGACAACAAATGCAACACAATGCTCTTCAATCTCCCCCTTTGTATTTGTTGTCAATACACTCCTTTAGCACATATGAATGGGTCAATATGTGTGCCAATATTTTCTCCCCCTTATTGGCAATCAAATGCAAAGGTGTGGTGTGGTATTCTTTCACAAATATCTCTTCCTCCCTTCGAATAGCATCTTCTAGAAAAGCACTAAGAGAGGGATGATGTCACATGTTCACTTGAGCAATGAACCTTTAGTAAATCAGCTCTAAGTCTACTTGGGCTAACCCGGTGTAGAAAACAAGAGTGATGTGACCAAGGAATTCAAAGTTGTCCATAATTCTCTACACATGTGAGATCATGCGTAGGGGTTTGAAATTTTTTTTTTCAGATATAACAATGAATTGCTAAATCCTGCACATACTTCACAAAACACATTAGAATGTTCAGGTGCAAAGATAAAGCTCCCCCTTTCATCCATTTGTCTTCAATCCATACTCCCCCTTAATTGACAAGATAAACTCAATTAAGAAACAAGGGATGAAAGTATGATTGGAATACCTTCACTTTTCTCAAGATGGTATTAATCTAAGAATGCCATCTTCTTCAGATTGGCTCCCCCTCAAGGGGTGCACTCCATTCCTTCCAAACCATTCTCCAGCTGAGAAATGATCATCATCTTCAATTCCCTGCAATGTTAGCACATGTAAATACCAATGTATAAGGGAATAAGATGGAACCTCCTTGGTTCATCAATGTTAACAACAAGGTTGAGAAGATTCTCTCAACCAAGATGCCCCATTTTCACCAGTCTTCACACTTGCACATCTGATCTTCAATGATGTTTGTGCTGGTGTGGATCTCAATACACCTTCATGTGAAATCTTCTTCTTCCCTTTTGCCTTAGCAATTGCCAGAACTTCATCTTCAGCTCTCTGCAGATCTTTGGCAAGTTGCAACTGATTTGGCCATATGACTAGTAAATCATTTGGAAGAGTGGCCTCAGTTTTGGAAGTTCCACATGGTTCCTTAGATACTGTCAAGCTACCTTTCTTAGGCAACTTGTTTTCAATCAATCCCTTCTTCTTCTGGATTGATTTTCTTTTTGAGTTCAGTCTGCCTCTATTGAATTTCATGGCTTCTTTACAAAGATCCATGGTGTGTCCTTTCTTTCCACAGTAGAAGCATTTCTTGGTGGTCCTTCTGGATGCATCACCCTTCTTGGATTTCAATTCCAAGGACTTCTCTTCATTATTCAAACTCTTCTTGGGAGCATCTTCCACTTTCTTCCGCTTGCTTCCCAATGAATCCTTTTGAGCCAGGTTCTGTGATCTTTTCTTCTTTTGAGCTCTGGATACAGTTGGAGACTAACATGTATCTTTTTGACCACTTTTGCAATCATCCCAGATGTTGTCAAGTAATCCAAATCTATTTGCAGTAAACAGATGTCTCTGGACCTGTGGATGTTGCTTCTTTTCTTCTGGCTTGCTCCCCCTTGGCATGGGATTCCTCTGTGCTTTGGCATTCAGTGGATTGTACCAACAATCCTTTGCACAATGCCCATACTTGTTACAACACCAACACTGACCCACAAATCTAGACCTCTTCAGTCCTTCTGATTGTAGGGTACTTTTCTTGACCTGTTGTGCTATTTCAGGAGAGCTCTGCTTCTTTACTGCCTTCATCCATACTTGTTTGGAATTATTTTTCCATCCTGCACTTTTTGTGGAAACACAATTAGAAGCATCAGTACAAGATGGTATGGATGGTACCTTCTTTCTAGAAGATGTTGCACTTTTATTAGAGGATGTATTTCTCTTAGAATCATCCTGCTCAAAGCATACTTGAGTAGCAACATGTCTTCTTTCAGTTGACTGGGAGGCTTTGGCTTTGGGTGATTGCTGATTTGTCAATATCACCTCTAGTTCTAACCATTTCATGTTAAGGGAGTTCTTCTCATCCTCAACAGTTCTTAGCCTTCCTTCCCAATTCTCCACCAGTTGTTTCATCTGGTCTTCATGCACCTTCTTCAATTCTTGCAATGAATTGTCCAGCTCCTTCACCAATTTGACTTTTTCTTCGAGTTGAGCATCTCTGACATTCATTGACACTTTGTGCCTCTTCTCCAGTGCATGGTAAACATCTTTGATTATTACTTTAAAGATTTCTTTCTCAGAAAGACTTCTTTTCAATTCTTCAGTAGTGTCTTCATATCTTTCATTGCAAAGAGATACTGTTTCATCTTTGGCATTTACCAGCTTTCTAAGAGTGTTGGTTATGCCAACCCTTTTAGCCAGCTGATCTTCCATAGCATTGGCTTCTTCTTCTAACTGTGATTTTTCTTCTTGAAGATCATGGATGCCTGTAGCTATACAGTTTGCCACTTCCATGGGAACTGTCTTCTGAAGATATTTGAGTGCACTTTGAAGATCATTCATTGTTTCAACTTCATCACAGCTAGGACAGGCATTCTTCATCTTCTTGGCCTGTTTCTTCTTTCTATTTTTCTGAGTCTTGGCAGATATCTCCATTTGAGGCTGGTCACTCATTTCCTCAAATCTGCACTTCATAAAGACTCCCTTGGATCTTTTAGAGGTAACCTCCCTCTGGTACCAATTGAAGTGCCCGGATCAGTGTGAATCACTGAGAGGGGGAGGGGGTGAATCAGTGATCCCTTAAAACTTTTTACTAATTGATTCCTTAATCAATTAAACCTCTATGGCTGGTTAAAGCCTCGATCCACTCTTCTTGTATCTCTCACCTTTCCACGAATTATGCAGTAAATGTAAAGGCACTGGACACAAGGATTTACAAGGTTCGGCACCAAAGGCCTACATCCTTGCCATGCTCTCTCAGCATGGATTCTCCATTATAACCTGTTAAAATTACAATGGTCGATACAGCTTCCCACCATATCTCTCCTGAGTCCCACAGGAGGGTCTTTATACTGCTTCACACAGTGTTACCAGAGTCCCACTGGCCTGCTCCAGAATCCCACTGAAGACTTCTTCTCCCTGAGTCCCACAGGGTCTTCTCCTGGCTCCTCGAGTCGCACGAGTAGCTCTTCTTCACTTCAAGTTCTTCATGTATCTTCAGCAGTCTGGGATAAAGACTACTGGCCTTGCTCTGTACCTCTGATCACTTGTGATGATCAGGATCTTCTCAATCTACTGAAAACTCAGACAACCATTCTCTTTAACTTCAGTCTGGATCAGTCTCAGTTCACTTCAACTTCATGCACTGAATGCATGGCATCACAATATCTTCAAGATCTTCAAGTCTTGGACTCCTCAGATGCACACCACTGATTTAGCACTGTTCCTGTGTGCACGTGCATGCATGCATGCATGCACTTTCCCTTTCCTCTTCTTGGTGCAGTAGACCCACAAAGGGTGTAATCACTTTTGAGCACACACCTACTTCTCAAACTTCACACACATTATGCAATTAGCTTACACACTAGAATGTGTGTTATACTTTAGTGTGGATGTCCCCCCTTTTCTTCTTCTAAGTGTATACACACTTCTTAGTGCACACACCTAGGTTCGGCCTTCTTGTCTCTTTGCACACAAAAACTTCTTCACTTTGGCACACACTTGAGACTTGGCCTCTTCCCACTTCTTGTTGCACACCCTTAACCCGTAGGTTGTTCTTCAATTTTGCACACACAAAATGTGGCTTCACTTGGTGCACACAAAAGGTCACAACCCTCGGCCTCTTAAAATGCACACACTTAAAGTGTGTTCTTCTTTGTTCAAATGCACAAGCATGACTATGGATTATTCAATGCTTACACACACACAAAGTGTGGTCTTCCACTTCACTTGGCACACACCACTTGGTGTTGTCTTTTGTGCACACACATGGCCTCGGGTTCTTCTTCTCCACTTGGCACACACATGAGGCAAGGCCTCGGCCTCCTTTGCTTCTTTGCACACACTAAGTGTCCTTCACTTTTCACACACAAGTGCTCAAGCCTTGGGTTCTCCTTGCACACACCAAAACCATAGGGTCTTATCTTCACTATGCACACAAGGCATGCAAGTCTCGGCCTTCACTTGAATTGCACACACACAAATAGTGTGGTCTTCCTCCTTATGCACACACACGGCCTTCACTTCTTCACTTCACACACACAAGAGGTGTGGAATCGGGTTCTCCTTTATTTGCACACCTACTGCCCGTAGTGGTTCTTCAAATTTTGCACACACACACTGTGTGTAAAACACAACCCGAACTCCCTGTCTCAAATGAAGGCGCGCAAGGGGTGCGGCCCTGTTCTTCCCTTCACAGCCGTGACTGTCCCACTGACCGTGGGTCGCGCAAGCCACAGGTGCAAAGCACCGCGGGCGCGCAAGTGCAAACCGCGCAGGGTATAGCACCGCGGGTGCGCAAGCGTGTCAAGGACACCTTGGCCGCACTAGTGCAAACCGTGCAGGAGGCACGGTGCACAGAGGGGGCGCGCAAGTTGGCGCTGCCCTTCCTCCTCTTCTTGTCGCGCAAAGAGGTTGCGTGCAAGGAACTTCAGCCGCCCAAAACTTTGCGCGGCGGCTTCTTCTTCGCGAGGCAGAGGCACACGCGGGACGACATGTCTTCAACAAAACTTCAGCAAACAGCACAGAGGGCTCGGCCTCATTTTTATAGGCAGAGGATCCTCAAAACATCCGCGTGGGATAAATCTCAATTCCCCGAAATATTCGGATCTTCATGATTTTTCCAAATCTTGATCTTTCTCCTCGGTTTACCGCGGGCTCTTTTATTATTTTCTTCCTCCTCGTGCATGCGATTTATAACGCATGCACGACCTCTGTTTAAACCCAATTCAAGCATGCATAAACACCCCAAAGCCTCGGCAGATTCTCTTGCCTCGGCCTTCTTCGAATTCTTCCAAACATAGCATGCAAGCCAATTTTTAGGCATGGATCTGTTCAGTGTGGCCAGACGATCTCAATGGACGTTTTACTTCCTTCAGAGGTGGCCGGGAACTCGAAATCCATCTTCGGGAAGCCTCTGGTTCGAAGGAGGTACGCGGGAGGCTTCGGTCGAGCTCGAGGTAGAAGATGGACTCAGCACCGTTGGATGCGGTGATCAAAAAGCCTTCGACGGCTTGGATCGGATCGGGGACGCGGCAGATTAATCGTGCGGCGGAAATAAGACGCGCGATGAGATGTGCGGCTCAGATTCAATCCCGGTGAATTTTCCGCGTCCCACATCGAAACGGGGCGCGGTTTTCTCGCGCTTTATTACCCTGGAGCTGCCGCAACCCGCCAGTTGAAACTTCTCCCCTCCCGGTGTCGCCCCGCACCGGGTTCTCTCTGCGGGCGCGCTCTGCACCCACTATGCTCCCTGCTGGCGCGCTCCTAGCGCCCACTATGCCTCCTGCGGGCGCGCCACTGGCGCCCACTATGCACACTGCGCTCCTCCGGGCGTGCCCCAGCGCCTCTATGGTGTCTGCGGGTGCGCCCCTGCCGCCCTGAGCTCGCCCCACGGGTTCCCCCTTGGGCGTGGCGCCTTAGGCCCACATGAGCCTTGGGGTTGAACCCACAAGGTGCTCACGGGCTGGCCATATGTTTTGGCTAAGGAAATGTAAAGACTAAGACTTTGTCAAAAACAAAGTCCTCCATGAGTATAAGCCAAATGCCAAGCCACTTCAAGCCTTTCTTCTTCTACATTTTTCCTCTTCTCCCACATTTCTATTCTTCTTCTTCACTAGAATTCCTCCATTCTTCTTAAACAAATAATCTTCACTTAGGAGGGAATTTCAGAAGGGTCTTCATCTTCAACTGAGCTCCTTAATCACATATAATCTTCAATGTCTTCGTTGATCTAATCAGAGATCAAATTGGGTCTTCTTCTGATTCACATGCACTAAGAGTTAGTACATGGACTCCTTTAATCCACTTCATCCACTTAGAAGTTGTGGATGGATCTCTTGCTTCTCCTCATGCATTGTCAGTACAATGCATGATCTTCAAACAATGTTGTGACATTGTATCATCATGATACAAGTTCTATGAACTTAAAGATCAGCTCAACAATCGTCAGATTTTACAAGAGAATGTTTCAACCACATCTCCTATGCCACTTAGTGAATCTCCTAAGTGACATGCCTCTTAGTACCATGGCCACTCTCCATTCATCACCAACACCATCACAACCTTTGTCATTCACATCTTGACTTTCCTCGACATCCATTCATTCTAAGACAACAACATGTCTCATTGACAACAAATGCAACACAATGCTCTTCAAATATGAAGAATGAAAATTTATGGGTTATTCAACAAATAGAATAAGCTAAAGGGATGGAAAAAATAATTACAAAATTGGTTCAATCATCTGATGTGAAGGTAATTGAAAATTGAAATTCCTTAACATAATTTGATGATAATTTTTAAGAGGATAAAGTACATATTTCCAACAAAATTGAAAATAAGTCAGTACATCGTTATAAAAATTCAAAAAAATCATTTCATCAGTAAATTTCCATTAGAATGGATAAATTGAAATTTTATACTTTAGAAAAATATGTTCAGTCTGAAAATTTTTTTAGAAATTAGAAGGATCAATTTCATACAAGAAGAATGTTTAGATTATAACATCAGACATCACTTATCTCAAAAGATAAACCGTAATTAGTATCTGAAGATATTAAACATAAAGAATCGATGGATTTTATGAATTAAGATTTGGAAAATATTGAGAATAATGAAACCTAAGAACTTGTTCCACAACCAGTAAAAAATTTAGAATGAAGTGGATTTACATAAACCAGTTGAATGAATATGGAGATGTTTTAGGAAACAAATCCATGATTCATTGTAATAGATATTAAAAGGTTGTAGGTGTGGATTTTGAAGTATTATTTTCCCCAATTTCAAGATTAGAAAATATTAGAATGTTTCTTTTAGTGGTCATACATGGTAACTAAAAATATTATTGTATGGATATAAATCCATCCTTCTTAAATAGCGAGTTAAGGGAGAAGTATACATTAAAAAACCATGTGGGTTTCTACATGATTATGATGAATTTTTTTAAATGATGAAATATTCATATCGGCTAAAACAACCTCCACATCCAAGTTATTAAAATCATGAAAATTGATTGATAATGTTAAATTTTTAAAGTAATGGTTGATAGAAACTATTATGTGAATGATTATGACTCAAAACTCTAATTGTAATTATTTTTGGGGATGATAAAGAATTTTATAGGAATAATGAAGATATTTGTAAAACATTTTCTGAGGAAATGAGGAAGAATTTTCAAATTTATATCTTAGGAGAATTAAAATTATTCCATGGAATAAAAGTTCAAAAAAATAATTTTTCTTATCTCAAGAAAATTATTCCAAGTAATTGTTAAATATATTTGGGATGGCAGAATCCAAAAAAGTTTCTACTCTACTTTTAGTGAGCACATACTTCCATAACGATATATCATGAATAAGATTGAATTAGAAAGGCTTCTAGAAGCTAATATGAATTCTACTTTACCCTATATCCTATGGGACTAATATTTATTATATTGCTCCATTGTGTGATAGGTATCAATGTAATCTAAACGAATCACATATATTCACAACAAAGTAGATTCTGAGATATTTCAAAGAGAAAACCTCAAATGAATTTATATTGAAAATAAATTAAAAGTGTAAGTATCATGGTCATGTTGATGATGATTGGGATTGATATTATAATGATATAACATCAACCTCAGGTGAAAGAAAATTTGGGGTGAATGTTTTGTGAGATAAAATAGTAAGAAACAATATTATGTAAATTCGAGACTAACTAAATATGTATATGTTACAATTACTCATCCTTATACTCAAATATTGTGGATGAATTTTCAGCTTGAATATTTAAATGTAAAATTTTATAAAACATTATATATACTTTGTGATAATTAGAGTGCAATTTATCATTATCAAAATATTATACAACATTTCTGATCAAACCAAATTCATATAATACTTCACTCTATAAAAGAGAAAGTTTCTGAGGTATATATTATGTTGTAATACATATCAATAAGGTATCAAATTACTGTTATTTTTATAAGATCCATGGTATGAGAATGATTTATGTAATTGGGTATGAAACTTTATGTCTATACTCTACCCATGAATTATTAAACATCTTAAGGATGCACCACAACCATTCTATGGATTATTTTTACAGATGTGGAGATAAAGTAAAAATATTAATTTGTAAGAATTTATTACTTATATTTATTTTAGGAATATTAATATATGTTTATCATAAAATGGGGTAGGGATAAAGAAAAATGAGTGAAAATGAAAAGTGAGAGAGGAGAAAATAAATGTGAAGAAGTATTATCTATACATGAATGGAAAAAATTATTACCACCGAGGGATAGAATTACTTCAATAACATTATTTTATCCAGTAGTGTGGTGTCCATGCACTATCTTTTGAGGAATAATTTATTTTGATATAATCCAAATAAATAATTAGTTTTTAAAAGTTGATTATTGAATATTTTCTATGAGTTGAAAACATTATTAAAAATGTCTGTTAACAAATCCAAAGGATAAGGTTGAATAACCATTGAAATAAATTTTCTTAATAATGTTTTTTTATTGAAAAATATCCTTTTTATATAAGAATGTATGTTTATCCTGTAATTGGACCTAGACTATTGTAATTATTTCAATAAGAGTTTTGAAAGTGATTGAAATCTCAAACCTAAACATAAAGGGGGAGAAAAATATTTGTCTTTATGAAAGTTGTTTTCAGGACACATGTTTTCATACACACATTTTCATATTAAACAACACCAGATGAAAATGTAGTCAGAAAGATGATTTTTTTTTCCAGATGATTTTTTCATATTCTAATCAATATTCAAGAAGATTATTCAGAATATAAGTTGGATATAAATTCAAATGTTGTGAAGTGACTAAGTCATATTATTGTTAAATTTGTTTTTTGACAATAACGAAGTCATGAGTTATAAATTACTCAAAATGTATATCTTATTGAGATACTCATTTTCAGATTATGTAGTTCTTATAAATCATGAAACATACTCATGATAAAATATTTTGAAGAAATGGAGGAATTGTAATGATTAAAAAGGTTCTACTGATCATGAAAATTCTTCATCAGATTCAACCAATATGGGAATCAAAGATAAGACAAAGAATTCAGAATGGGTGAAGTTGATGATGTTTAAAGAAGTTTAATGTTTCTATGTGGATTTATCATATAGTGCATTCAATTTTTGTGTACAAATAATCCTAATTGTATTTCCATGGTAATGGGAGAATCCATCATAATGGGAATTCTATCATAATGAGCTAAAGAAGAAAGAGATGTTATAATTAGCTAAGAATGGGAGGTATATCATAGAGATATGAGAAATGAAAGAATATCATAATGGTTTAAGAAAAAAATGTAGGTTGTAATAAGATAATAATGAAAGGAATATCATAATAATATCAGAAATAGAATCGAATATTAATGATCTGAGTATGAAAGACATGTCGTAATGAGATGAGAAATAAAGGCATATCATAATGAGTAAATACAGAAATGTAGATTGTAATGAGATTATAAATAAAATAAGATCATAATGATTTGATAAATAAATGTATATCATATTGAACTGGGAAACTAATGTAGATCCTGATGAGATGAGAATGAAATGTTAATTTTAATGTGCTAAAAATTAAAGGTGTATTTTATTCAGTGGAGAAGGAAATATATATTGTAATAAGCAGAGAAATCTGAAGCTAATGAAGTTTCATAATAATGAGATGATGAGGATTCCACATACAAAAGAAAAGACAATAATTTCATGAATGTTAATTATTGAGAAGGTTTTATTGAAGTGTTTATGTTGACAAACATGATATTCAATTATGTGTAAATCATAGCGAAATATGAGTATGTATAAACAATTCTATGAAGAATTTTAGTTGCGAGAGTTTTTTGGATTTTTGAAATCTAAGGATGTGGGTAATGTTTTAGAGTTTCATGCTCTTTTTTTCATATCCTCCAATAAATAGTTCGTCAAATCATTCATTCATTATAACTTTTCATGTAATCAAAAGTTATAGACCACTAAATAATTGGATGTGAATGTTCCTATCAGATAGAGGAATATTATTTTGTGGATTTTATCAGTGATTTACTTTTTCATATTGATAATGGTTTCATCATAATGAATCTATTTTATTGAGTAAATCAAACTGAGGATGATCAGTCTTTGTGTTTGAGAAGAGTATGATAAGTGTAGATAGGGTAAGGGAGAACCATAATGACTTCATTTGATTGAGAGAATCAAATCCAGGAAAATCGGATGGAGGATCCAGATGGAGATTTTTGGATAAAATTGAATAGTGTTGTATTCTTTTGTTTTGGGTAAAAAAAATTAATCAAAAATTTTCAAACTGACGGTTGTTAGTGTAGTATTTCCTATCTAGTGATAGAGGGTTTCGAATGGGTTTTATCGCATGTTGGATTCACTTATTCACAATAGTGGACTTTAATAGAACCATTAGAGTGACTATAGAAGTAATATAAGTACTCACACTGAGGTTGAACCTTAAAAAAAATTATTTACTTACTTTCATAATTTTTTAGGAATTGGTATTTTCTAAAAAGTTGATAATGAAATAAATCATAAATAGTTATAGGGTATAAATTATAAAAATTGTTGAAACTTATAAAAAGTGAACAACTGGTTAACCCCCCCCCCCACCTTAGTTGGTGTTAAATCCTTTGTAACGTCAACTTAATATTTCATTAAATCATTGTCCGCAATGTATGTATATTATTATTATTTCTAGAAAACTCCCACATCTATTTACTATTGTATAAGCACTTATAATTTTAGTACAAATCATACCAATGTCATAGTATCCCTGGATTAATACATAAGAGGGATTACAATTCAAATACAACTCTAAAATAAAACATTTTGAAATCATAACAACCCATTAATAAATAATTCAAAACCAAACCAAAAAATCCTAGTATTAATCAATTTGAAAAAATATTTATCATCAGACTATGCATGAAACTCTAATATTAATGGTGTGAAAATAAAAAATTAAGCTTAAATCATTTAATTTAAATCATTAATCATTTGTAATATAAATTATTTCTATTCACAAATTTTAATATCAAAAATAAATGATATTTAAAATATTTTAAATTAGTTATAATTACTTCAAATGGATATATAATATATCAAAACTACTTTTGATTTGATCTAAAGTCATTTAGATTCATCATGGTCCCAATGGTTCTACACAAATTTTTTTTATTGATATTTATATTTTCCATAATTACCTAACTACCCATCATTACAAATATTTTCAATAAATACAATATTAAATAGTAAGTGTCATGAAAGTTTTTTTTTAAACCAATTAATTTATAAAATAAAATCATTGTGATTCTTTAATGTCAATGGCCTTGTTTTAATTAATGTGTTCATTGGTAATTCAAAATTCCTATAAAATTTGATTATAATACAAAACCAATAATAAAAATTCTCAATGAGTTATTTGTAAATCCATAAAACATGTGTACCTCACATTCAAAGTTAAATTGTTTCCAATAAAATATTTAAATATGTTACCTCATTAGTGATAATAATTTTTATACCTCTAATTTTATCTTATAATGATTAAAATAACTGAATTATTTAGGTTTTTCCCTCCACCCTTAGTGGTTTGATATCTCATCCACCATGAGGGGGGGGGGAATTTTAAAGTAGTTATGGGAGTTAAAACATTGATTAAATAATATCCAATACACACTAATAAGGGTTATTAACTCCAATTTATCAAAATATGTCATTAAATATATACATAATATAATTCTATCACTTTACACTTTATACAATCAAAGTTTCAACAATTCATAAATTCAAACTCTTATAAAAACCACCCTATTAATTATGAGAAATTAAAATTATCATTCTAACATCCACTAATTCTATATAAAATTATATGATAAAAAATTAATAAATATGATAATCTTATGTCATGAATCAAATCTACATTCCATTGAAACCGGTGCCAAACCCAGCCTGTGAACTGTCTTGATGGGAATTCCCTATCCCGATTAACGGACTCAAGTTCCCGAGTATCATTTATTTCAATTTGGAAATGATTTACTCGAATATGGATTCATAAAACATCAAAAACATTTGATAAATTGAATCTGAAAAATTCTTACCAAACAAGACTTAAGAAATAACCAGAACTGAATAAATGGTTATAATGTTAATAAAAGTGGTCCAAAGACACAAGGGAAAAGAATGAAAAAATAACCAATGACTCAACATGACAATGGGTCATCACTCACAAGCCATTTCCACAATGCCGCTCCAAGGAAGGGAACTAACACACCGAACCCCCATCACCCAAAGCCTTCCCTTTACTTATGTCCAACAAGAATAATTAATCTTATACCCAAGGGGTGTAAGTAAGGTGTGAGACTAATCCTAATAGGCTACCACAGAATAATTCCAAGGAGTATGCAGTACAAGGTCAAAAAGAAATTTGTTTTAGTATCTAAGGAGAGGAGGTGATAATTTCCAAGAAATGAAACTTTCAATGTAAAATATTTTTAAAATAAAAATTTCAGAATGTTAACACATTTTAATAAAACATGATAGATATTTTAATTTACATCAATACACATCCCAAAAAAATAGTGAATACCACAATTCCAATGTGCACCAAAACAACGAATACCCCTAGGTACTATGTAGTCTCGAGCCCCCTGTACCTCATACCACGGTGTAAAGTAACCATATCAAAAAATTCTCATTCATGAGCCACTAGTATAGAACATGGCCATAACCTAGTGATCCCTATCCATCATCATTATAGTTTTTTTAGTTTTTTTGTTATCCATTTTCTTTTTGATATAGGGACCAAAACCATCTACATACCTAGTTGTATTAGTACATATCATCCCTCCAGGTACTTGGGATTCCCCCTTTGTGATCAAACAATTCCAGCATTCCACATACATCACTTTTCTTATAAATACAACACTACTGTTCACATATAACCAATACAGTTTCTACACAAACTTTCTACCACATAAAACACACAATAACACATTTTTATTTTCAATATATCAACTTCACAAAATCTAACAAGGTATTGCACACAAAAATCCCTTTAAAACCCCACTTGAACACCATGTGCATATTAAAATTCACAAAAACTAAATTTTCAGCACCCCAAAAATTGTTTATAAACCCATTACATGAATTATTGAACATCCTCATTGTCATAACATAATATAGACATGTAAAACACCCAATTTAACAAAAAATTGGTACCCAATTTATCAAAATACCTTAAAAATACCTCATTGTACACTATGATCATACTTATAAGTCACCCAAACAAAAATACCAGCTCTATATCATTAAATTAAACAAACAAATCTGTTTTAGGGAAGCCCCATATAAACCATGAAGTTGTATATTTGTAAAAACATATATTTTCACACAAACATGGCACTTAATATTCATATTCTTCACAAATACAATTAAATTTTTTAAGCAATAAAAAAAAAATATAAAAATCCAAAAAAAATATTTCATCCCAATGAAAATTTAATAAAACCAACTAAGTATATATAGGTATTCCCTAAAATGATCCAAATAAATATTTCTTGGAAAAATTCCCAATTTCACATAAAAAAGGCTCTTACAATTCAATTGCTTTACAAATTACACTAAAATAAATTTACGCATTAATAATCAAATGAGGTTAACATGAAAAGACTATAAAAACATCAATCTAACTCAATGGATTTCATACACATAGGAATCACCTACTTTAATTGTTAAAACCCTTGAATCTTTTTTAAAAAATCCATCTTTACCACCACCGCACCACAAGGGGGTGGAAAGTAACATAAACCCAGATGAATATACCATGAAACCAAGGATCAAAACCTAGGTTTGATGCCCTAGTTTCTGGACAAGAGGGAATTAAATAAAGAAGAAATGAACCAAAATTAATAGAGAAAAATTAAAGTTATAAGAACATATATAAAGAGACCTTGAATTTTCCCCTTCAAAATCCCACTAAAAAGGAGTTCCAAGGGATCTTTGGGAAGCGTGGGAGGATTCCAAGGCTAAAATGGTCAAATGGGGGAAGAAAGGTATGAGTTTGGCTAAATCCTGGGAGGTAAAAGTTTTAAATTAGAAAAAAATTTAATGACCTAGACAAGGCCACAATGTTTTCTTGCACGGTTTAACAAACAGTGTTCCCAAACTATGTGACCCATTTTTTCCACTAAAAAAGTGTTTAGTTTCCTCCAATTATAAGGGGCTCCATCTGGGAAACCTAGTGGAAAAGATAATCCATGTATTGGGGGAAATAGTACACAAAAGACCAAATTTTGACCCCAAGACTCATCAAACTGAAGGGTACAAACCACCAAAACAACACACCCAACAAGGGGGGTCACTATGAGATTCACAAATACAACTCAAAACTAACTCTAACTCATACCATCCATTTGAAAAAATAGGATTCCAGCTATGATAAAAGTCCCCGCAAGACTAAGTTTAAAGATATATAACACAAGTGGCACCAAAATATCAAAATTGGAACCCATAGAAACCATGCGAAAACTAGTAAACCATGGATGATTTTATTAAAAGAAAGGAATTGAAAATCTGGGTGTGGAAATTCTCCCCATCATAAAATAATCCTCACCAAGAAATCCACAACAATAGTAGACTTAAAAAACAAATCCCAAATGATATACCAATACGGACTTCCTTGACATGATTTCACGAGCTTCTAAAATTCCAAACACCTCCAGCTGATCAAAAAAAGGTAGAGAATACTCTCACCAAAAAAACATACCCAAAATACATAAATTGATAAAATGTATTCAAACTGAATCCCAAAACAAACACCTCAAAAACTACCATATGATACTCAATCAATCCATCTAAATCAAACAAAAATCCCAAATAATGATACCACATCCTTACTTAAAAAAACCACTGAGAGTGATCCAATCCTACATTTACCCAAGTAAGAAATTGGTGGATATATATCCTTGAAAGATAATACCTCTTACGAAGAAAATACTATGGATAAAACTAATTTTCTAATATAGGGTGAACCAAATGTACTTCCTACCACAAGGGACAACCTAACTTCTTAGACATAACCAAGAAACCAAACGGGGGAGGCCTGAACAGTCCCCCCATCATAATAGATAATATAACATTTTAATTTTCCCAAGTGAACTTATGTGATACACATGAGGGGTATCCCCACCAAAATAACACACTTGGTTTTCCCAAGATAGAATCAAGATAGTAATAGGGGGAGTCCCGAACAGACTCTCCAGTATACGGGGCAGACTAACATCATAATTGTTTCTAATAAAACATACATGAGACGCATAGTGGGTGGCCCCACCATAAAAATAAACCACATTAACAACCTGGTATGGGATAATGTGCAGATATAATAAAATTTTTAAGGAACTGGCATGGCCGCATGGTTGGTTTGCACGATTTGTGAATCTATGGGCTAACTGGGCAGACCAATCGTTCGAAATAGGAAACATCACATTTCTTAGGACAAGTAACACGGCTGTGTAGAGGCCATGTAGTAGCCACTGTCTCTTTTCATGTGGTCCCCTTGGTTGGCACATGATTAAAGATAACTATGAGCAAACCAGGTGCTTCGACCTGCCTTGACAAAATTTTAATCCTCCTTAAAAAAAACACAAAGTGAACCAATAGGGGAAAATAATTAACATGGGTAATAACATTTGAACAAGGTAATCCCGCCTCTTTCCACTGAATGTGAAAAAAATGAACAAGATTATGACAAGCAAGGTTCAAAATATTCTCATCTTTCATACTAAGGATAGGACTTTGACTGATGGTTTGAATGACTCTGGGATTTCTCCTGACTACACGACTGGTTGTCTTCGAGACCTATGGATGGAGCTCAAATTATTGAACCATATTCGACCTTGCAGTGAGAATTTAGAAACCCCTGAATTAAACTCCTTAATATGGTTTAACAAACAACTAAATTGTAGTCTCATATTTTCTTAATGATACATGACGCAATTAAAACCCAATTTTCCTGAACCCATTTTTTACCAATACAATGGCTAGAGGATACACACACAACAACCCATTTTCTTCAGATGGGAAACAACATAATGATAGGACACGTAGAAAAACCTTTCTCTAGAACATAGGTTTTTATAATTCCTTGAAGAGAGACACACATCCACCAAAATAAGGACTCTCATAAGATTGCACAACCTTCATCCTTACAGTAAAACAAACACACAACATTGCAAGGTGTCACCAATAATTACCATTGAGACTAATAAAAAACACTAGTAGTGGGACCTTATTCCATGTCTCAAAGAGCACACGATTCCCACAAGTGTGATAACATCCAACCTTGGATAGACATTCCACACTAGTGGCCTATCATGAACTCTTGCTTCAATAAGACTGGAGAAAGACCCAAAGGCCCTTGAAGACATCATTCCAAACATACAAACATGAACTCTAGTCACCTACGATGACTGATGAAACATTAG
Source organism: Viscum album (assembly GCA_963277665.1). Classification (NCBI taxonomy): domain Eukaryota; kingdom Viridiplantae; phylum Streptophyta; class Magnoliopsida; order Santalales; family Viscaceae; genus Viscum; species Viscum album. The sequence goes on along the minus strand of OY728125.1, from coordinate 1,389,030,367 downwards.
AAATTGAGGCCTATTTAAACCTCAGAAAACTAATCTCCCTATACAAGGGGATACACATAACTAAGAAATAAGGGGGGTAAACTCAATCTCTAATTCTCAACAAGAAAGTCCTTATGTTGATCAATGGTCGGATCATCCAATAGTGAATCACCATGGTCCACATATGAATAATTCATTAACTCTATATGGGGGTGAACCCAAACTGACAAGATAACCCAATGTACTAACCAATCAGGTCACTTGGTCACAACATACCACAAACCTGAACTAAACACATGAAGGGAACCACCACTTTGGCCTCCCAAAATTTTTCTCAAAACAGACCACGGACCAACGGTTCATTCCAACTTATTGATGAAAAACCAACCCAAAACATAGTATAAAAAGAGTGGTTCTTGGACTCGAAACATCCAACAATAACAACCCCAATAACACAGAAGCGACACCTCCCAGCCACACAATATCAAAACACGACACGTTCCTTCAAAACCAATAAAAAACAATGTTGGTGGATTGCGCATTTACTGATGGTTTCTCATGGGCCTCACACATGCATGTTTACATTCCACATCGGGCGACCACCTCAAATCCATCCATATTCCCATATTATCTGATTCATGTGGTAACCCAGGAGAACAGCAAAGACCAAAACACAACCATTCCTCTTTTAAAAATCAAAATTTTTTTAACCACACTTTCCCTTTCACAAAGATACTAACGATAAAATCAAACACATATTTAAATATTACAAAAAAGTTTATCAAACCACCCATATTTCAGAAAAAACTCAGATTCATTCATTGCACAACCATTTAAAAACAATTCAACTCATTTCAAATGAAATATGATTTCCTGAAAAATTCCATTTCATAAATCTATATTTAATTAAGAACCCAAATCTTCTCATTTGAAAGAAAGAATCTAAAATTTCATAAAACTTTTCAAATGCTTAGTATTTTGCAAATCAAAATCCATCTTCAACCACCATATAAAATTCTAGAACACTCAATTAAATTAAAAACACTTTTCCCTGGTTTAGAAAATTCTACTAGAAACCCATTTCAAACCCCTATTTACCATAATTCAAACTTTAAAAAGAGGTGTAAACATATTATTCTCCCTTTCAAAATAATTCTAAAATATCATTTCTATAATTTTATAAATAAAACCAATTTCATGTTACTAGAAAATCACTTCACATTAATACACTAAACCTAAAATCAATTCATTTTTTTATTTTAACCCCATTCTTCCAAGACTCCAAAACAAAGAGACACAAGATAGTGTGAGACGAAAACAGTGTCGATGGGTGACTTAGACATATGGTTGGTGGCCATATGCCAATAAATTCAACAACATATAGATTCTTCTAGGGAAATATCCCCGGATCCACATGTCTTGCAAAACCCTGTGATCTTATTGAGACCATTAGCCCAATTGCCTTTTCATTTCCCCTGATCATCATCAAACCAAGAAAACCGAAGGATTCATATAAATCATAACATCCCATGGTGACTTGAATCTATTCAAGAGATGTGTTGGAAAATCACACTACCCATAACTAGAACATAGAGTACCGACAATCCTAACTCTTTTCTACCCGACTATTCCCTAAATAAATAACCCAAAGAGCGAACCTTCTTAGATACCATTTTATCATAATCTAAATCCCAGTTGCAACAAAAAATAGTGCCAAAATAGTCCCTTGAAAAGTTTCTAAAGGAGTTCTCTATCTTCATGGTCTAGAAAAATTGCTCAGGTATCATTTATTGAATTTACAGAAAGATTTACCTAAAATTGAATACATAAAACATCAAAAACATTTGATAAACTGAATATGAAAAATTCATGCCAAACAATACTTAAGAAAAAACCAGAACTAAATACACGGTTATAAAGTCAATAAAAGCGGTCCAAATACATAATGAAATATCATCAAAATATCCCCATGGACTCCACACAACAAGGGGTCATCGCCCATGAGCCGTCTCCACAACGTCGCACTAAGGAAGAGAACTAATACCCCGAACTACCATAACCCAACGCTTTCTCTTTACATGTGTCCCACAAGACCGAGTCTAATTACACCCAAGGGGAGTAAGTAGGGTGTGATAAAAATACCAATAATATAACACCCAAATATTCCAATGATTAATCAATATAAGTTGAATATTATCAGTTTTAATATGTAAGGAAAATCAATGATAATTTCCATGAAATGAAACATTCAATGTAAACAGTTTTCAAAAAAAACATTCAGAATGTTAACACATTTGAATAAAACATTCTGGATAATTTAATTTACATCCATACTCACCCTAAGACAATGGTTAATACCACAAATACAGTGATCACCAAAACTAGGAACTCCGCTAGGCACTAGGTAGTCTCATTCCCCTTGTACCTCATACCTTAGTGAAAAGTAACCATAAAAAATCAAATATCATGCACGAGCCACTAATAGGGAACATACACATAACAAAGATGTCCCAAATATTCATAATTATAGTTTTTTGTGTTTTATTTATATATTTTCTCAGTGAAATAAGGGGAAAACCCATCTGGATCACTATTTGTACTAATACATATCTTCCCTCCTAGGTACTTCGGATTCCCCATTTGTGCTCAAATAATTTCATCATTCCACATACATCACATTGAATATAAATACACCATTACTGGTCACAGACAACCAATACAGTATCTACACACACTATTTACCTCTTAAGACACACAAAAAAACATTTTGATTTTCAATATAACAACTTCACAAAAGCTAATAAGGATTCCCTAAAAAATACCACTAAACACCCACTTGAACACCATGTGCATACTCACATTCACAAAATCATAATTTTCATCAACCAAAAAATATCTATAAAATTTTTACGTGGGTTATAATGCAACCCCATTGTCATAACATAAGATAGACACGTAAAAAATCCAATTTAACACAAAATTGGTACCCAATTTACGATATTCCCTTTAAAATACCACATTGAACACTATGATCACACTTATAAGTCATGAAAAAATGGAATCCTAGTACCTTTAAATAAAACCTTCAAATCTATTATAGGGAAGCCTCATATAAACCAAGCAGTTTTATATTTGTAAAAACCTCCATTTTTACACAAACATGGCACTAAAAATTCATATGCTTTTCAAATAAAATTAAAACAAATTTCTATAGAAATACCCAAATGAGTTAAACATATAAAACTTTTATTCATACCATATAAATTTCAACAAAACGAACTAAGTAGTAATAGGGAATCCCCCAAATGAACCAAATAAATAATTCTATGAAAATCCCCCAATTTCACATTAAAATTTTACATAAAATTCATTTCCTTTACAATTTCCACTAAAACCTATTTTTGTAGCAATAATAAAATGAGGAAAAGATGAAAATACTATAAAAATATCATGATTACTCACAAGTAACTCATACACATTGAAATCACCACATTAATTCTTAAAACTCTTGAATCATTGTGAAGAAATCCAACTTCACCACTACCACAACACAAGGGTTGAAAACCCACCTAAAACAAGAAGAATAGGCCATGAAATCAAGGATAAATCCCCAAGTTCAAATCCCTTGTTTCTTTACATGTTGTACTTAAAAAATAAGAAAATTAATACTAAATAATGGAGTGACATAAAAGCTAGAAGAACTTACATTAATAGAACTTGATGTTTCCCCATCAATTTCCTACTCAAAAATGACTTCCAAGGGAGGTTTTGGATAGCTTGGAGGCTGTATAGACTGAAATAGTCGAATTGTGGAAAAAGGTCCATGTTTGGCTAAATCTAGTGTGGTAAATTTTGTAAATTAAAAATATTTTTAATGACCTAGACAAGGCCACATGGTTTTCTAGGACGGTTTAGTAAATTGTGCTGCCAAATCGTGTTCCCTCTTCTATTGACTCAAAAAGTTATGATTTCCCTTAAATTATAAGGGGATGTAAGGGGGAAACCTAGGGTAAAGATAAGCTAAGTATAGGGGAAATAATACCCAAATGAATACCACATTTTTACCCCACGAATCATCAAACTGAAGGGTATAAAACACCACAACAATTTTCACCCCAATGGGTGACACTAGAAGCATCACAAATCCAACTCTGAAACAAATCAACCTCATAAAATCCTTTTGAACAAAGAGGAAGCTAAATACCATCCAATACAACTTATAATAATATTATATATCAATAACACAATAGGAATTAAAATTTCAAACATGGAACACCTAGAAACCAAGAGAAAGGTAAGAACCAAAGGATGGTTTTTATAAAATCATGGAATTGAAAATCCACGTGTCGCATCATTGTAATTAATTAATAAAATGTATATTAATCAACCATGATGAATATTTATAGTAGTCGGTTTTTAATTTTTGTAATTTTGTACTCATTTTTCATCCAGAAAAAACAATAAATATTTATGTAATATTTTTCATGTTATATAGTTGGGGTTAACAATCCTAATAAGGAAATCAAAAAATTACATATTAAAAAATTACACAATTATTTATATTTATTAAATATATCTAGTTAAAATATATTATTGAGGATGGTAAAACATTATTTGACATGTTTGTCGAGATACATGTTCATCTTATTTTGTGAATTTCCTTCATCATCTCCCACAAAAGTATTATCACACAACATTGATTTTTTTTCATATCCTATATACATATATTATTTATATCAAACGGAAAGTAAAAATTTGAAAGGTTAATATGATATTATAATTTATGGGTCAATATATGATATATTAGTCAATTATCATATTCAAAGATAACATTATAATAATGTTATCTTAATATGAGATATATTATGATCATACCAATGTCTTCATAGATCATAATAATGGAATATGTTTTTTCCGGTACATCTGTCCAGATAAAAGAAAATAAATAATCATAAGATGTAGATTTATTTCATTATTATAAGAACATTTCATGAATACTGATATAAAAGTGTCATAATACTATTAAGAGAAATTATTTTTCTATGTTATATCCAACGACATTAATAACATGTTGGTATTAGGTTAGCTAACAATATACTCTTTTTGGGTTTGGTTTAACATATCACGTACCCTATATCTACCTTGGGATAACCTTTCATATACCCTATTATCTTATTAGAAATTAACATTACCCATTTTATTGGATGGCTATAACAAACCCTCAAGTAAAATAGTCACTAAAAATCATATATATTCCCTAAGATCTTGAAAAGTATTATAATTTTTTTAAATATTATCTAGTGGAAAATAAAATTATTCTCATTAATATTTAATTATCATAATCATAAAACATCTATGGAATAAAAAAATATCATATTGTTGGATCAAATATTTAATAAATCATAAGTAAAAAACCCAGATTTTGTTCATATATAGTAAATACCTTTAAAAAATATTAAGAAAATTTCATGATAAAAATATCTTATTATTTTTTAAATCACATATTTAGAATCATAAAATTTTATGAATATTTTTAAAAAATTAAAAGAAAATAATAATTGAAGCATGTAAATTAAGATTTATATAATGTTATTATCCTGATTATAGGAAAAGTTTTTTATGCAGCAAATGTTAAAATAGTTATTATGTTAAGTCATTTGGTTAAAATTAACATATTGATAGAATTTAAAGATAATTACATTTAAATATTACTAAGAAAATTTAAACTTGTGTAATAATGAAATTAATAAATAATTGGATATTATTACAAACAAGCCACAAAACATATCAAGGATAATATTGGATATAGAAAGAATATATTTCATAACGAACAAAAAAAGTTATGCTCCCCATAAAAACAGTCATTAATTACATTGAGTACCTATAGAGAGGTAAATGTAATTATAACAATTAATTTAAAGAAATATATTCATTAAAAATATATATTATATTTTTTATTGAAATACCATATAATTTTTTTATCATAAATTAATTCATAAACAGTCCTGTTAAAAACCAATACTAAAACAAAAAACCCTTTCATCAATATGGAATGTCGTTATATCCAAACTAAGATTCTCTATAAAAGTTTTAATATTATATAAACTCTCTAAAATTACCATATTTTTACTTATAATGTATTATATGGGTAACTCTTAACCTATTATCACCTGTTTAATAATTTTTATTCTTTATCATCATAATTTTAGTTGTTAATTAGTTCTTTATTATGATATGTTAAATTTTAATAGTTTAGACCTTGAATATTAATCATGATTTCATCATATAAAAAATTATAATCATTTCATAATATTATAAAATATTCACTATATAACTTATTATATGAAATATATAATGTACTAATGAAAAATTAATCACATTACATTATTGCAACCATAGTATGAATTTCCACACTAGTGACGTCTCAACATTTTTGTGGATGTAAAAATGTAAATAATAATTCACCTCTATAAAATGATAATTATAACATATATATATTATTTTAAAATAAAATTATTCATTATTACATGTAATGTGGTTTGTTGATGAAAATTAGTCACATATCTTTGTAGAGATAAGTGTGCACACAAACAAATAAATGATAATTTTAGTTCCCTTTTGATGGAATGGGGGTGGAAAATGGTTTTCCCGTAATAATAATAAAATCTCACTATATATTTGATACATGATCTATTATCATCCGATGGATAAATATTAATATGATGTATAATAATAAAAATTATTATAATATCTAGTTAAGATGAATACACCATCATGGAGATACCTCAATTGGCTTATAACTCAAGCCTACATTTAATCATTTTAGGGTAATAAAATGAGATCAATAATTGTTGGAATAGGTCTAAGAATATTTTGAGTGGTATTTTTTATCTCTAATTCCCAAATATATTGAATTATGGAGGAGAAGTTCTTTCCCTTTATATATGAGGAGATTGAAATACATTGAATTATTAAATAGTGCTTTAAATAATAAAAGTTCATTTTATATGAATATAGATCCAAATAAAGAATAATATAGATTCAATAAAATATAAGGACAAAATAAATTCAGCCAATAATATATAGATAGTTATATGAAGAATTTTAACCATTTTATCTAAGTATAACTCAAATGGTAATCCCATTTATCATTATACACAGTAATAATATTTTTATGAAACAATTAAATTGAAATACATAGAAAATATGCAAACAATGATTATAGATTTTTAAACATTTTATAACATTAATTATATTTATATATATGAATATAATTTTAAAATAATCATTCAAATCTTAATGGACAATGGTTTTGATGAAAATGAATTTTATGAATAAAAATTGGTTTTCTTTATTGTTTTATGTAAATATGTTCGGTGAATTTTATAATATTATAACAAATAATTATAATAAAAATATCTTTAATATAAATAATTATTAGTGAAATATTTTATTTATTAACATAACAAGTTATTTCACATGTAAAATTATTTTTCCTAGAATTTATTCTTTTTACCTTCAAATTACATTTTCTTAATTGTTAACCATTTCATAATAAATGTATTAATGATTTCCATAAATTTTTAATACATTTACATAAATTTAATTTCAAATAGTGATAAATTTATTTGTTTATAAATATTTATAAAAACTAGAAAAATAGATTTTCCACGTAAAATAAATATATTTTTGATGAAATGATTATATTAAAATTTAATGATTTTTTCTTATAATGTAATATATACATTTTAATTAATGATGAAATTTATACACACAAGTATATATATATATATATATATATATTTGTGTGTGTGGGTGTTTGTGGTTAATCATGTTTATACAATACATTCTGCTGATTATGTTATAATGGTCATTATTTATCAATGTTCATTTTTACTTAATTTTGCTTATTATTCAAGATATTGAATACTTATATTTTTTTTATAGGAATACATATGAAATATTATTTTTATACATTATAGAACTGATAAAAATAATTTCCATTATAATTCCTTCACTATAATGAAAAATTAAGAATATATCTTATTTATAACATCCTGAAGATCACTAGAATCTTCTTTGTATTTATTATTACTAAAAATATAATTAATTGAATGATTATTTTTCTTTCACATAATATGCAAACTATTATGAAAGATTTTTAGTGTTTTTTCATCATAAAAATGATCATACACTAGAAACGAAACATTTGAGTTCATAGCATTTAATAGGATTCCAATATAAGGACCCAAAAGAGTTAAATATAAGAAATTGGGAACATTAGAGAGGTTTTGCAGAAGTTCTATGAAATAAACTAAATCTCGTACTCAATATTTATTCATAAAGGTGAAAATATAAAATATATTCCAAATATTACATATTTCAGAATATCATCACCTTATTATATAATGTATTTCTTAGGAATAACATCCCACCAACATCCAATTCCAAATCTCATTGGCGATTTTCAACATAACTCATGTATCCTTATTAAGATTCATTGATGTGTTGATGAATGGATCTAAGATTCTATTCCATTTCTTTATCTAACTATAGCCCCAATATAATCCATTCTATAACATTATCAAATAATATTATACTTTTTCTCTTCATTAAATAGATGTATTTATAAGGATCCATATAAATTCTTGAGTAAAATAAAATTTTTTAAGAGAATTCAATAATAGGTAGGTTACAATAACAACCACGATTGAATTCTATAGAATAATATCATCATATGTTCTGGATGGTTTTAATGGTTGTATCACATTGACCGTCATTATGAGGATAATTGAAATTACTAAAATTATAATCTATATTAAAATAATTCTGAATAATTCTCTAAGACATTTAGGTAAACCTCATATCACTATTAGAAATAATATAATGTGGTACATCATTAATAATTTCATAATTATTAACATATAATTGGGAAATATAATCAATATAGATGACTACTCTGGTACCAAATAAATTATTTTACATCATTACATGATTTCTAACAACACTAATAGAATTAAACCATTAAGATGTCTCAGAGAGTCCTATGATGAAATTTATGGTGACAGTTTACCATTTCTACTAAAGTATATGTAGGTGTTGTAATATCAACTTAGATTTATTTACTTGTACATGTTATGTCGTTATACCTAGAGACAAGATAAATACTTCATAATATCACCCTACACATTATCTAACCTTTAATTACTATTTTGGTGTTTATGAATCATCTTACATCAAGGATGAATTTACAATGTTGATCTATGAGATTCATATAGTAGCACCCTAAATTATATTATAACAGGGACAAAAAATCAATTATTCATCCTAATAATAAATCATAATAAATTTGGATCATTGCAACATATATAACCTAATTTTGAAACTATATAACATCTTTATGAACCCATTTAATTTTCACAATGATTGATAATTGAACACTAATTTTTGAAATATATGATTAATCCCCTTTAATCAAGATTTCAGATTATATATACTAAAAATATTTAAATGATTGATATGTTGAGATAATTATTATAGATAAGTAAATGGGATCCTTTCAAATAAAATAATCATATTCCATGTTTCATTTCCTGTTTTAGAAGTCTATTGAGAATTCATAATAATTAATCAACACCTATAATATTCTCTAAAGCATATTAATCTCTATCTATGTGAGTAAGTATTGTAAATTTTTTTAATTATTAGATATGTAACAAATTTTTCTATATTAATAATTCCAGAATTTCTTTATCTAAAAATTATTGTTGATAACTCTAATTCATATATTATATAATTTTGATCATGATAATTTAATTGAATAGGGGCATAAAAAATCACCATGTCATTCAGCATAATTACTCATTTTAATCCTTTATTAAATTAAAAAATATTTATCACTAAATATTTTCTACTACAATATTATGTGACTATAGGTTTAAAAACCAACCTTCCATTAATATTTTTTATATTTTCATCAAATATATTAATCCAAAAAAATATCACCCCAGTATGGACCCGGCCTTAAACAATACATAATCCTAATATTTAAATCAAGAAATCATTTTTTTCATTAGAGGATCATTTCTAGTATATAGTTTTACAAACATTGGACTTAAAAATACCTGTTAAAACATTATATCATAAGTATTAACACATATACAATATTCATAGTTTCCGTAGAATATAATTAATTAAATTAAAACATTGTTTGATTTTATGAAAAATAATCAAAATTTACCATTTGATTTCATCGTTTTTCCAAAAAATTCCTTAAACACTATGAAAAGTATTTTCAAAAAATAGGATAAGAAAAATATAATTTAGTTATGGATATGAAGAAAATGAAACTATTAATCATACAATTGTACAATGAAAACTTTTTCTCAAACAAATTTTATTTACCTTGAAAAGGAATAATATTATAAAAATTACCATTATCTCACCGTTTAAAATTAGAATGATTTCCAAAAAAAAAATTATAAACGATAGTAAAGTAATGTATGTTACTTAGGGAATCATAATATTAAAAACATTATAAAAATTTTACAATAACCTTTATAATTTTTTTAAAAAAAAATTTCTAACTTCTATTAAAAAAATTTGGAAAACAATATCATTTTCTAATGCATTAGACGACTATCTGGGTGAACCCGTCAAATAATATATAACCAGATCACCAAGTCCTATCTGGGTTGGACCATAATAAATATTTTACAAAGATTAAAACAAGAATAAACCCATTGATTATTGTTTTTATCTATATTTAAATCACTTTCGAATATTAAGATACAATTTTCTTATGAAATTACTTATAAACTATTATAACAACACACAAAGAAATGAAATCATTTTCATTGAAAATAATTTTGAACACATATATAGGAAAATTGAAATAATTAATGATTCATCTAATAATTAAATTACATTCATCTGATATATGATAAAAAAATATATTTCTTTTGACCTCAATAAAAAGAGATGTAAGAGTTACTTTAAATGATTATTTTTAAATGAATGTCCCCTACAAAAGTCATATAATTTAAATGATATTTAATAAAATAAATATATTATGTATATAAGATGAAAATAAAAATAAAATAAGTTTAAACTCAAACATGGTAATTAGAATTCATTTCCCGCATAATATTATATTGACATAATCAACAAATTATAAGTTTTAATCAATAAATGGAAGTTGAGTTAATAAAATCCCTTACCGCAAGTATGATTTTTTGCATATATATTATATATATTAAATTATTAAAATATGTCAATTATTTAATATATTTATAACCCTTTTAAATTTTATTATTCATTTAATATCTCTTATTACTATGTTATAAAAATTTATAATTATTTAGGTTCACATTGGATGTTTGGACCATAATTGATTCCTAATTTATAAGTGACTTCGGTAGGTTGACTATTTTAAGAGTGGTAAGTATTCCATAATATATAGAATAATATTAATAAAAAAAATATATTTTTTCCATCAATTATAATTTTAAATACTTATAGTAAAAATGGTTATAAAAAATAAACTATGTTGAAATCATGGAGACAGTAGGTAATGTTTTAATTTCTCAACGATCATTCGGAAATGAAGGTATGTGTTATTTTTTCATTACATGATGATAATATAATTATTATAACATTAATAATTAATATATATATTTATCATTTATTTAATTGTTGATGAATAACGAATTACATCACTTCATGGAGGTGATAATTCATATATATGCACACGAACGACATTATCATTTCTCCATGAATGGGAAGATAATTATGTAAATTATATATTAAAATTAAAAATCTATAAATATGTTATTAATATAACATATAAATTTTAATTCCATCATAATATCCATTCTTGAAAGATAATTATGGAAAATGAATTACATCGGTTTGTGAGGTGGCGGTCCACCATACACACAAATGGATAATTTTTTTCTCATTTTTGGGAAATAGAGATGGATATAGGTCATTAAACTAACATAATAAAATATCATTATATATATTATACTTAACTTCTTATTGAATCGTGGATTAATAATTTTTTATCATTGTGGATGAAATAATTTAAAAATTATTAAAAACCATATCACTTCTCTGGAAAATATACTTTAATTAAACCAATAAAACCTCTAATAGTTGTTTTATTCATTAAAAAATATATAATTAATGTGGGGTGGATCCTAGAAAGGTTAAAAATAAATTTTTCACCAAACTATAGAATCTATCACCATATCATGGTCAAACCTATAATAATATAATGTTCATGGTAGCACATTATATCAATAAATGACCACACTTCTTACTATAGAATAGTAGAACCTCCTAACGTCCAATGGTATCAATTGATTGTATCGAACTAACTGTATCTACTCAATATAGTTGATAAATTGTATAATAAAACAAATAACACCTCCAAATATTACAATAACTATATAATTTCATTTTTATAATTCTACTTCGCAAAGTTACATTCTAGAATGCATCAAAACCTCAAATAGATCAATGTTAAAAGATCATTATGTTTCTTGATTAGGAGTCAGAATTTAATTATTTCAAGTGGCCTTCATTATATGTTCATCATTTAGAGGGGTGAATAGGGTAGAATGTTCTGTGAGTGACACATAAATTTACATATTTCATCCAATTATTAATATGAGATACCATTCCCAAATATTCATTATGTTAATAATTTGTTCCTATTTAAAATTACAAAACCAATACCATTGTTCTGACCAATATGGTGTCATCACCTATACTTTTGAGAGCAATGTTTATGCTCTATCCTTCCAATCAAAATCTTCTACCTCTCTAAATCCTTGGAATGGTTACTACCAAAGTCACTTGTGTGATCATCTATTATCCCACATATTTTTTTGATATATATCCTTACCATACATCAGACTAGAAAATTTTTTAATCTACTAATACGAAAAAGAGTTTTTAAATATTAAAATATATTTCATGGAAACATCAAAATACATCATTAAAAATTTAAATAATTTTTCATTGTCTAATATTAACAATATCTTCGGTATCCTTATTTATTTTTTATACTCATTAATTCACATAGTATTAATATCATATAAAAATAACTTCAATGATATTTAATATGAATAAAACATTTTAATTAGATCCACTATTCATTAACAATCGTCTAATGAGCTACTTCTTTAGTTCCCTTCTTCTTCAAAAATATTCATCTAAGATAAATCAGTTCTTCTTATTTAAATATAGAACTCTTGAAAACCCTTCTATTACATCCAACATAACATAATCTCAATGGAATCAATAATATACTCCTTTTTTGTTTAATATTTATAAAGGGTTATGTTTTTAATATGTATCATGTCTTTCTTTATCTCCCTAATTAATATTGAAATTTAATTTAATTTTCTCCCTAAAAATTGTTGAAATGAAATAAAATGTTTATGAGAATTGTTTTATCAATTAATATACAGTGAATTTACTTTAACCATTATACTAAATATCTATTTTAGTCACGATCTTTGTATAAAATGAAACGGCTTGATCTATAGAAAAACATTATCTCGTAAAAATTAAATAATATTTTCTTAATCGAGAACAAATAATATTTTATTTAAGGTATGTCCAATAATATCATAGGAAATAAAATTATAGAAACCAATTTAAATTTATATTTCTCATAAATATCAATCTAAGAATTATACACTATATTCAAAAAATATTATTCAATCATTAATGGAAAAATCATAATAGTTGATATATCCATGTCAATTCTTCATTGTTTTAATTTTATTATACTGTTTATTGATTATATTTATCCACCATTATGTTAGAATTTTATATTATTTAACAAGGATTATATGGGAATGAAATCATACATATTTAAAAAAAATATTCAATCACATTCAAGAGTCATCATGATTACATGTTGTAATGAATATAGCATTTCCTTTATCAATATGTAATTTTCTCCACCTCAATAAAAAAATCTCCTTGTTTTTCATAATTATTTGTCAATTAAAATAATGAATCAAATGATTTTTTATATAGATAAATTAATTAAATGGCTCTTATTCATGTGGTTATCTATTTTTTACAACTTACACATCTTTTTAAAACTTAAAAGAAGTTCAGTTATTATTTTAATACAAATTAAGATATTGTCTATGATTCTCATTCCACTCATCAACTTCATAATAGAATTATTATCTATAAAAATATTCTACAATAGTGATTGGGCAATCAATTTTTGGATTATGTTTGCTGGATATCGAAGTATTTTTGGTAGCATGAGTTCTTTAGAGTAGTTTCTTTATGAAACCAAGGACTTGTAGGTGACGAACCTCATGAAGGACATGGGGTGGACTATTTTTATTCCTCTAGATTATTGAGCCATATAGAAAACATTTAATTCTATTTTAAGTAAAGAATTTGGATAATTAACAAGTATATCATGTTCCAATTTTTAGAACTTCATAATTCATTACTACATTTGTGTAATGGTGTAGCTCTACCTATGGTCCTAAACTCCCTTAGATTTCAAAGTTGTTCAATAGGAGTGGGCTCTATTGGGTGGAGGGATCGTGGAATTTGGTAGAGATAGAAAACACCTTTTCATAGTCTTAAATTGAGTTTCTATTGCTCTTGTGAAAAAGGAATCATTTTATGATGGTGTTGTTGGCGATGTTTGTGATTCGGTCATCATTGAATTTTCAGCTGACATCAGGGGGTAATTTAGAGGTGGTAGAGAAATTGGAAAAGAGTTCTTGGCATCAAATATGTATGTAATTTTTTATTCATTAATATAAAGTGTTATCTGATTACTCTATTGTGGTTAATGCCTTGAATAGTCATTTGGATTTTCCTTAGAATATCACTTATCACATGTGAACCATTATTTACCTTCCCCATCCATATAAATTTGTTCTTCAGACTTGGAATTATGGTAATATTATGGTGTATATTCTTACATTAAATGGTAAAAATTATAAAAGGGTTATAGTCCTTTCTAATGTTAGATCCTTTACTAGTCATTATATTGTTATTTATTGGGGGATGCCCCTGGCCTTCATCATTTTCCACCTACGTGATCTTTTTTTTTGTGTTCATTTACTCTTTTCTATATTTTTGTATCTTATCCATATTACAATGTTTAAATTTTTAGTTAGATATATATTGAGATATATAGGAATAAATTATATGATCACCAAATTTTACATCATCAATGTAATATTTAATTTAAAAAAATATGTTTTATGAATATTGATTTTTTGAAGGATGTAATTGTTGTATCATGACTTGTTTTGTCCTCCCCTTTCATGGGATTCTATTATAAAATAACATTTCAAGGGTTGTACATGTAGTACCATAGATAATCCCCAAATATATTTTATTGAAAAAAATTACACACAAACATTTGTAATATTTTATAAACTCTATATTGACAAGAATTTATATAAAAATTAAATTTTTTTTCCATCTTCTTCAAAAAATGTTGGTTTTTTTTGGAACAAATGTCTATACATATTATTCTATCCATCATGAAATTTTTGTCAATTTCTCCCCATTATTAATTATGAATAAATTTTTATATTTTCTTTAATACTACAGAACTCATTGAATAATATTTATATAAATTATTACAAAAATTAATTTATTTTACCGCTTTCTTCAATGTTTCGTCATATAAATATATTACGGATGAAATGATTGCCTTACCATATTATAGAGGCCTATTTTTAGAAGAATAAATTAATGAAAACATTGTAGATGAAACATCATTATATTTATTTTATTAGGAAGCCTCATTTCATTTTTTCTCAATATAGTTCGACTTCATTTCCAATTATAAAAAATTTATATAAAGAAAATACATTATATATTCATTCAATAGAATTATTTAATTACAAAAATACCCTATTCATAAAAATTATTCATCATTCATACTAATATATTATTTAATGAATTAATAATATCCCATGATATTCTTGTACTTAATATCCTATTTTTAATTATTGAAATAAATTTTTCTTTTCTAATTTTATTCTACATCAAATATCCACTTTACAAACTGGCATGTGGAATCATACATGTCATAGACTACACAGATCCACTACTCTTCATTTTTATGTTAATATTAATTATGAACCTCATAATTATATTCTTAGATTGTAACATGTTTTTAGATCACTATACAAGTTATCTTTATTTATATTAAATCTTATCCTAGGTTATATGTCTTATAACAAATATAAGGGGTCTCTTTGTATTTAATTTCAAAAATCAAAATAAATATGAAAAAATTCATAGGGTAATCCATTGTAACATATTATTATTTTTTAAAATATTTCTCACAAATAAATTTAATATTGAATTTTTTTATTGGAAATACTATGTGACACTGACTATTAAGAAATTATGATATATTATAAATACTATTATTAAAACTAATAGTTATAAACAAGCTATTGGAGTGGTTTGTATGAATAATATTAACTAAATTATGAAAATATATTGTTTTTTAAATGTATATAAAATGATTTTTTTTGGTTACAAATTTATTAAAATGAAAATAAATACCATTTTTTAAAAAGGAAATATTTTTTTAGAACTATTTTTTCCATATACACATTTTTAATCAAAAAATTAAAAAAATACCATTTGATGAATTATATAAATGAAATTAATATGTAATATTTTCAGTAAAATGTTTAACATTTAATTTTTGAATTTTCTAGAGAAGATAAATGAAAAACGCAATTTTAGGGTTTAAAAACAAAATTTTTCTAACAACCATTTTTTTATATTTTATATAAATATATTATAATTAATTTTGACACTATTAGAAAATTACTTTAAAAATATAAATTAAATTTTAAAATAATCATGTCAAAAATAACTTATGGTGACTTTTTTTAAAATTTTATGATTATATATATTTTTTTGAACAGTAACCAGTGATCGTTTTTATTAAGAATTGTAATTTAATAAAGAAATTAAAAACATAAAATCACTTTTAAGATATCAATAAAGTAAAAATTAGACCAATTATATATCTATTAATCCAATTTTGGTTATTTGATTTGTTTTCATATTGAATTATTATATAAAAACATTTTGATATTTTGAACATTTTGTCTTTGATACCACACTTTCTCATCATGTATGCATGATTATTATTAAATTAATGTTTTCCAATTTTATAAAAATAATTTAGGATAATGGATTGAATATTTGAATAGATAACAAATTTTATTATCTAATATGGTCAATAATATGTTTCACCATAATGATTAGTAAAAAAGTAGTAATTATTTACCATTGTTATGTTAAATATAGGTTTACCATGGGTTAACATAGAAATATTAGGGTAAAAATAATAAAATATATTTACCAAATACATATTATTGATGTTTTTTGACCTCATATATTCTAGGATCGATAATGTACCTATTTTGTGACTTTTGTATTTGAATAACATGGGTACATTTTTTTAAAAATTGACAATAATGTTGCTCACATCACTTATAAAAAGTCACCCAATCTTTTCTCATCTTCAAACATATAAAACCCTTCATCGGAAAATAATTACCAAAATAACTTATTCTATTATCTTATATCAACCTGTAAGTATTATTTTCATCATAAAGGAGTCTTATGAATCCTTTTAGTGAAAACCCAATAATTTTCTCCACTGAATATGTTTCATCCCTAACCATGAATTTTATATAATTTATTATTCCACAATTTTGATTTATTATTATTACATGATTTAAAAATAACCTTGGTATATAAAATATAATTATATTACATTCCATAAATTTAGTATCCCTGAGCCTTACCATCTTTTATATAATGCATTATGAAATCATTTTTAAGTTATGTAACAGACCACTACCTCACAAACTTATGTTATTCATTTTCCATCAACACATATCAAAATAGAATTTAATGATTTAGTTTATGTTTAAATATAAAATTTATTATATTATTATACATATTTATTATAACACATAATCTACCTTATTTCAAACCAATCGTTTTTAAAGAAAAATGTTGCTAGTGTGTACGATAGATAACTACCTCGCATACTGATGTGTTGTTTTTATCTAGATCCATTTTACATTAACCGTAATAAGGATATATTTATGGAATATATTTTTTTCATTAATATATATAATTCATTAATTATGATATCATATAAACCATTTTCATTCAAATCCAGGGTATATGATAATGTCATTCTTGTGTACACTGGGATACTGGCTCAAGTAGAAATGTGATTCATTTTTAGCTAACACATTATATGGAAGGTAATTATTATAATTATAATTAATATATGTGATATGTATTAATTAATTACTATCAATTAAAATTAATATATTATTTTACTTAAAATATTTCATTTTTTTAAGAAAATGGAAATAACGTTCATTCGTACGTGCAGTCTATCATCTCCATGGATGTTATATTTCAATTTATATAACTATGATATTTTTATTACTATAAAAAAATATAATTAATATATATAAAGAGAAAAAAAATATCATACCTAAAATTAACATCATTTTTTCACAATGTTTCATGCATTCCACAAATACATAACCACAAGCCATTTTAGTTTGGTGACCTTGGTGTCATGGAAGACAAACATCTATTCTAGTGAATGATAATCAATGTTTCCAAAAAATAATTTATATCTTTGTATTCCTACCTTAATTTTTTTATAACCTAGATAAAAAACATATTTAAAGTCTGACCTCATGTTCTCACTAATGGTAAAAAAGAAATAATTCGATCATAACATAATCATAAGGCATAAATATATAAATAAAACATTTTAAAATCATATATTTTATATATAATATCATGATATAATTCCCTAGAATAAATCATATAATCTCATAAAGAATAAAAATAATATATTCCATAATATAAATAACATAAGACATGAAATTTTTTTATACACATAAGAATAGAAATCATTTCCATATTAGTTGATGATTATTTCCAAGACTATCATATAAGAATAACTCCCTTACTGAACTAAGTTCACTTCCCAATCATGCCCCATCAATCTATATAGATATAAATATTTACACAAACTATTTGATAGAGATATTGGTCAAACACATCACATAATGAAAAAAATATATGTTTTCCAAAATAAAACAAATCATTTATCATATGAGAAACTATAAAAAAGTGGGTTTCATAAACATTTCATAATATTATAACTCATTTAAAAGAAACAATATTCCGAAGGATCAAATCGTCATTAAAATAAACCATTTAGAGTAATAGTAAGAATTGTATAATGTAATAGCATCCCCTGTAAAATATATGTTACATAAAAAAAAGTCATTTAACATGGAAAATAACTTGTAAATATCACATGAAATTATTATTATGGAAAATAACATTTTTATTTTGAAGAAATTTTTTTTTTCCAAATGTAGCGCAATTGTAAAATTAATAAATTATTTTAAATCGAACATTTAATATTATGACGAGAGATTTAAGGAATTAGGCCTTCATAAAATAAGAAAATTTCATTAATTATAAGTTAAAAAACAATAGATTCATACATTTTCTAGAAAATTTATAAAGAACCTCATTTGAAAAACAATTAAAATATTTCATTCAAATAATTTAATAAAAATTCAAACATGTGTAAAAATATCATTAAATATTTGTATAAGAATATTAATATTCTTTTGGATAATATTTTTAGGAGGTATGGACATGGAATAATAATAATATCTAGTAGATACTTATATGTAAATAATCTTGAATAATAACGAGACTATGAAATTAACCCTTTCCATAATTCATATTTCCTTCTTACATAACTGAAACTCATGCGTAATGGATTAAATAGTGTTACTAATTTATACTAGAACAATATTTTTTATTTATTATATCATATATGATCCTATTATATTATCTTATCACATGTTTGTTAATAATACTTTAGTGTTACCCTTCTTTTGGGTGTTAACTGCTTCATTTTCTTATGCATGTTTTGTCATATAAGTCTTTGTTCTTATGGATAAAATATTGTTATTTTTATCTAAATAGTTATTATAGGTTGATGTTTATATATATATATCATATTTATTCACTATATACATTTAATTTATCATTTTTTAATGTTAATCAATGAAAATGATTCACATCGCGTCGTGGAGATGGTATATTGTATGTACAAAGAAGCGATTGTATCATTCACATAATCATTAAAAGGGAAGTAAAGGGATGGTATATTATTTATTTCAACAATCAATATCTTTTCATAATTTTCATATTTATCTATTATTTTCATCAATATAAAAATCAATTTTATGTTGTGATGAAAAATATATTACACCATGGTGTGGAGATGGTAAGTCATTCATACACACATGTAGTGCTTTTTTCATAAGATAGATAAAATGTAAAAAAATTTCCATTATAATAACAAAAAATAATCATAAATTTTATTCTGAATATATTATTTTATAAATTAATAAACACATGAATAGTAATTATATGAATAACTTCTCTTAAAAGAGTCGATAAAGACATTTACCTCTTCATCAGCTAACTAGATTTAGAATTCCACTTAGAAAAACTAGGTTTATTATTTTTAGAATACAATAACTAGTATAATTTACCAGTAATATTTAGAAGATAAAATTTAATGGGATGATTTATCTTTAATCGCAATGTGATTTAAAGGATTGGGGGAGGCAGTTCCCTCTTATAACTGAGGTGAGGTTCAATTTTAGAGTATCTAAAAATTTTAGTTTATAATAAATTAAATATAATTTTAAATACTTGAAATGGAATGTTATTATAATATAAGATGATATAATATTGTAATTTCATCAGACAATATATTTTATACATGTTTTGGTATATTTTTAGAACACATCATTTTGATTAAGATTTGGTTAACATATTTTAATTTCAACTACGATAAGAACTTTTTCAATATTAAAAGGTTTCCATTTTTACTTCTATGATGTCAATTAGATGATAAATGAACAATTTGTAACATTTTAGACCATATTATTATTATTTATCATTTTTAATTATGTTTTATTATTTTTAAATTATTTATTAAAATATTATTTTGATAAAATATCATCAGTGTCAATTTAGACACTATTTATTACATAGAGTTTTAAAAATATAAAACTAATAATTTAACCTCAATCTTTTATTAAATATATTTTAGTCCATGTTTATCTATAAATTTATTTATCACATTATTTATATAAGATTATTTTTATTCTAGTATTTTTTATATCATTTATTCAATATTTCAATTAAAAAATTATTTACACCATCAATGTTCTATAATTATTTAATATAACTATTTTTAACTAAAAATTAAAATAAAATTCCATATTGAATATAAATCATCCACATTTAATATCAATACATATAGTCAAATTCATATTTTGGGTTACTCTATATTAAAATTGCATATTATTAAAAACATGAATGTGACATCTTTAACTTTTTATTACATAAAATATTATAAATATAAAATTCTCATCTATGTCGATAAAAAAGTGAAAAATATTTTTTTTATCATAAAAATACATTTATAAATTTTAAAAGGTACCACTATATTCATTCATAACATACTTTTTTCTCTATGTAGACACTTAAGGGGTATTAAAGAAGAAGAAAATTACATTTTGTGAAATTTTGAATTTAAAAGTTATATAATTCATTTTCAGGGTCAACATTCCATTAAATTACTTAACTATTATACCTAGGTGTTAAGGGTTGAATTATATTTATATAATAATATTTTTTATGTGTTATATTCATTTTATAGTCCAAATATTTTAATTGTTAACCTAAAAAACCCAATTTACCCATTATAGTAGGAAAACATTTACCATGGTTACAATTCATATTTCCAAAAATAAAAGGGAACAATTCATTAAATTTGTACATTTAGAATAAAAAATTGGAATCCATTTTTTCAAATTCAAAAATAGAGGTTTGATATTTTTATTCATAATAAAACTAATAAAACACAACGAAAACATTTTTCTTGCAAAATTCCCTTTTAAAGCATAAAATATTTTTATAATAAATCCATGAATAAAATACCATTAAAAACAAAAAAAAGACTATTACAAATTAAAATGAACTAATTAAAATATATAACTAATCCAAAACAAAATTTTCCCACCTAAATATCTTAAAACAAAATACAGTTACAATAAAATTCAATATTTTCACAATTCATAAAATTATGGAACATTTTAGAAAAACCTAATGATTAACCCTAAGAAAATTTTGAATTTAAAATCAAAATAAAAAAGATTATATTTTCATGAAAAATTTATAAAAGTGTTGAATTATAGTTACAATCTATTATTCCATTAAAAGGTCGGAAAAAATTCTTTTTAGAATAATAAATATTTTTATGCTTAAAAATGGGGTTGTATTTTTATTCATATTACAAATATTGGCATAATTCCAAAAAATATCATTCAATATAAAAAATATAAATTTCATTACGATAGTTCACTAATATTAATTATTTTAATTTATTAATATAAAATGACATTGTGGGAAAAATTGTATTCTATAAAAACTCGACCTTTATTTATAATTTGTTTTTATATTTACTTCTAATTAATTTGTATCCCAATAATTATTAACATAATTATGTCAATACTATTCATTACCACCATTCCAATTGCTAGTTAATAACTATTTTACTATATTTTTGTTTTATAAAACTTGGTCTTTCATGTAACATAGTCCATCGAAGGAACTCTACATTGTGTATAACACAAGAAAATAGTGTGTTGTATGAATCCCAAGAAAATATAACGGTGGAATTTAGTTCAATATTAAAATGGTGTTTTGTATAATGAAAGCATAATTTGGTGTAGCATTCAATGCAAGACATCAATGAATTTAAATTTATTTTAATAAATAACTCAAAAAAATCATGGTGTAATAATATATGAAACTTATATAATTTTTTCATTGTGGATATTATATAACCAAGAATAATGTTTGAGAACCAAAAATAATGATTAATAATTTTCATGAAAAACAATGAAATTATTACTCAAAATTTATTGATAACAATAAACTATTAATAAATAGATCATAAAAGTAATCAATTAAATCATAACTAGAATGATAAATTTGAGTATGTTTAATTAATATATTTCTTAAATACATATATTTATTATATAAGAAGATTGAATGTGTATGCATGATTTTGGTAGTTAAAGTTATTAATTTTTATCTCACTTTTAACTTCTTTGAGACACCTGTCTTATTAACCACCTATTTCATTATTGAATAATATATTATAACAATGACTATATTTTATTATTCTCTTAATGAAAATTATTTATATTTACATTTACATATGAGTATCTCTAATTAATTGGATTTATGGTTCAAATGTTTCTATATTGGTAACAAAGATTTGTCTGAATTTTCCTTCATTGATACATATGTTATGTTTTGAACCTATGATATTTTATGAGGTGTATGTAGAGCCCCATTTAAATTCAACATCATTAATTTACTAGTTATAATGATATCAAATTTTTTAGTTAATTTATAATTTCATGGGGATTATAATTCAATGAAACCAAAATTGGTAAGGGATTTATGTTTCAATCTCATCGTTTGTCGATATTGTTTGTGATTACGCTTCCAATAATTAATTATTTTAACCCTTATCTAGAGAAAGAAAAATATTTTCTTTTCTTGTGGAATTGAGAAGAGATTACATGTTTTACATTAACTTCCCTCTCCTTTTGTAACCAAGCGTTCAAAATCATTTTTTAATAAAATATAACTTTATTTATCTCTTCGGTCAAAAATTAATTTATTTAAAAAATTTGGTTTTCTAAAAAAAATAATTAAAATGTTATAAACATTATCAAAATATTTATTCAAGACATTTGTATGTATTTTTTACTTTTTTAAAATCTTCTTGAAATGAATCATCAATTAATTTTTAAAACATGGCATGTTAGTATTTTAAACAAATGTGAACAAAATCTTTGTTTTAATATGTATGGCATGCATGGAATTTTCCACCATCATGACCATTTAATGTTTTAGATAATCCCTAATAAACTTTTATTTTTATTTTAAATGAAAATTACTTTCCCAATATTTGATGAATTTTTAATTTCATAATGGATTTTAAAAGAAAGGGTATTTTCCTCATGAAAGGATCCATGTATTTTTTTTCATTCAAAGTCATTCTCCTTATAATAAGCCATCTGTTCATGTTAATTATGACTTAATGGGTATATAATTAAATGATAAAATTCTTATTATTTATATATATGGTTTATTCTCATGACTACATGATTTTATTAACCTATATTCTCTTATATGTGTTATTCCCAGAAAAATTTCATATCAAACCCACTTATATTTCCATGAATTATGATTTGAAGAAATGATGAAATTATATTGAAATATATTTATTTTATATAGGATATAAAATAGCATTGATTTTATAAATCACATTTCTTTTCATGGGTTATGATATAATTCATTTTTTATGATTTTTTTGTACACATGTATATTATATTAATTATGTGATGGGTGGGTCCTATATCACCCTCCAGTACATTTGGTAACTATTAATGTCATATGATCTCCATGAGTAAACAATAGGTTAACCCATGCCTAAAATATTGTACATGTGAGGTTGTACCGATCCCAAAAGAGGGTATATGGTATGTTATCCCATGCCTGATAGTGAGTACATGGGAGTTTATCCTACGCTTAGATGATTGTGCACATTATGTTATCCAAAGATCGAAGAAGGAACAGTAATAGTCAGCCAATGACTAACATGTTTTTAATGTCTTGGTTGGTTTCTTGACAATTAATTTACTATGATTTTTTTATTCTAAAATCCATGTATTTTTCTTATTCTATGCTCTCATGGATTATGTTTGTCCGTTCCTTAATGAATCATGTCTTTGGTATAACCCTAATTTTTTCCATGTATAATGTTTATTATCTAAAATATGTTGGGTATGGTTTTTAATTATTATTCACATTTTATCATACCCTTATACTCATATTATATTAATATCTCCCATTTTACCTATACTGATATTCTAAAATAACCCATTAAAAAGTATTCATTCCATGTGTTATGAAGAAAGGTTTTAGGTATGGTGTTTCTATGAACTGTACTAAATGGGAATATTATTTAGGTATACATTGATGATATTTCATTAAATAAAATATAGTGTTTTCATTGTAAAATGTAACTAATCCTATACAGTCCACATGTATGTATTTTAGAAATATATTGAATATTCATTTAAAATGATGTAACAGTACTATATGAGATGATTGTGTCCCTGTAGTCGGTATCATAGAAATTTTGAGTTATCCATTGCAAAATAAGATGTTAAATAAATAGTGACATTACTAGGTATATTTATAAGGATAAGTATAGGGATATGTATACTGATAAGTTTAAAGAGGATTGAATAGATAGAAAAATTACCATGAATATTTGTGATGGATAGGCATAGTAGTTTCGAAGAAATTAAATCCTAATAAAGATACTAAAACCGGATATGGCTTTGGAAAATAGGTACATGGGCGTAATATCTCCAAAAATGGAGAATTTATGTAATGAAATATAATTTTTTAATTCAATTTCCCTTCTTATAATTATTTCAGGTAGTATATAGATTCTGAAATCATATGAGGAACCAACAAAAAATTAATTTGATGAAAAAATATACATTATTATATAATGAAACCCACACTAATACCAAATATTATAGTGCTATAATAATTATAAAATAATATAACATGAATAAGGTAATTTTGATCTACTCGAAAGACCAAAAAAACTCACTCACAAAAAAAATATGTAGAAATAAAACATACTTTTAATTAAAAAGTATTCACTTTGAAGAAAAAATTATATATAAGCATTATATAATAATAATGTTAATGAAGAACTCATTGAAAAATATGTAACCCTAGGAACTAGTGAACTCGTATTAAAAATATAAATCAGAACATTAGAATAGTAAAATAACCATTACGAATAGTAATATTACCATTAAAATTATAACATAACCTATTTAAATATAAATTAATATTTAGGTATCTTATAAAATGAAAATTTGATATATTTTTATCATTTTAAAAGAATATAAATTATTTAACAATAATATATTATGTAATGGTATTTTTATAAAATATGACTATTTTATTTTCAGTTTTAGTATGAATATAATTATTTTAAAAACTTAACATCCATAAAATTTATTAATACATTAATATAATGTTATAGTATATCTAGAATCTAATTTTAGGAGACCATAGATAATTTTTCAAATCATCATAAAATATTTAAATATAAAAAAATGTTTTTTTCAAATAAATGAGGATTTCATTTAAAAATTACAATTTCTCCTATTTTAAAAATTATATTAATAAAATGGATTCCATTTTTCAAATGTTAATGTAAAAAAATTATGGGTTAATGTTTTCTAAAATCATTGACTTTTTTGGATATAGTTGAATATGATATTTTACATTATTTAACATTATATGGAACATACATGCATTTTTAGTAATAGAAGATTTAATCATCCATTAGTTTGAACTAACATTAAATATTTTCTATATATATTTAAAATAATCGATAATATTGATATCCTTTTTTCAAAATAATAAAAAAATGAATATAATAATAAAAAACACCCCTCTCCTCCCATTATAGTTACCAACCCTCTCCACCACTTATCCTCACACCATATTCACTATGAATATAGCCAAATATATTCCAAACATTATTTTACACACTATCCCAATATCCACGTTCCTCAAATCTAACCAAATGATCAACTCTTAGTAACTTAAGTGGTCCTTCAATAAAGTGATATTAAAATGCTAACAATATAAAACTACCACTTTTATGTTCATTTATTATTTTACATTGTATTTAACTCATTCATAAATCAAATAATAATAAAATAAATATCATTTATCTATTTTAATTATTGATTTATAATTCAATATAATATATCTAGAAATTTTATTATATTATATTATTCAAATAAATGAAACCATTATCCCAATTATCATTGTTTGTCATCTCTGTAGAGAATGAGTTTTTGTTTTCATTGCCACTAACAAGGCTGGTCTAAAAACTATTAGTACGGATAAATCATACAGCTATAAGTATAGTAAAATTGATTTCATTTTTTGTATATATATATATATATATAATGAAATAAAATTAAAGAAGTTAGTGATGGTTGGTAAAACCACTGAAATGAACTGACCACATAATGATAATGTTTTTACAAAATGAACCACACCCATGTCCGAAAACAAAATCATATATGGGGACATTAATTTTTTTGGATGTTCTTGAATACTAATTAATTTCCCTTATGAGTTCTATTTTAATTATTAAGTAATATCCCTTATTATACAAAAGTATACCGACCAGGAATCCATGAAACTAATGCTCCTGGAGGGATGAAATTGAACGTTATAACTCATCCAAATGGATATAAATAATCTTAATAAAATGATAAAACAATAAAATATATGTGTCATAGGTTCTTAATTAAGAAAATAACTATTCTAATTTAATTATCCAAGACATCAAGCTAAAGTGATGAACTCATTCTTATATAAGGTAAGAAATCTCTCCAAACATCTAAATTTCCTATGGATTTTGTATAACCCTTTTTCCCTCAATATATCTATCCTTTCACTTTTTATAATTCAAGTATAATTTTTATAAAAGACCCAAACATATAAATCTATCTCAATTCATTTTTATTTAATGGATAAATACAATTTATAAATGGTTACCTTTTCAATTCCCCAAAATATCAAACATAATAAAAGGGAATATCCCAATTCATTCAAGTATATTTGATAAATTTTATTTAATCGACCCATATTTTATAAATTCAATCATTTTATCATGGATACTATTTTATTTCACTTTTGGTTTTATGGAAACAATTATACCTTTATCATATTTAGAGACACTTTAATCTATTCCCTAGAACCATGAATAAGTAGAACATTTCTAAAGTTACCTGACTACTCTTTTAATAATTCTCACTTAATATAGACATTTTTATTCAGGTGTATTATTTATTCCAAGATTATTTTCCAAAAATTATTTAAATCCATTCTTTCATGATACCATTGTGATACGCCATTTGGATTTTCTTTGTGAAATTATTATGAGTCCCATTTCTTTAAATGTGTAATATTCACATATTAAGTACTTAAGGGTGAAATTACACTGAAACACACACACATTCCACATTGTACATGGGTTACACTAATTTTTATTTCTTATGTTTTATTTATTTATGTAGAAAATATTTGAATCTTCATGTTATGTTGGGTTTCCCCATATTGTGCTCTAATGCATTGGGTAATGGTTTGTCTCATCAGTTGTTGTGTATGATATTATAGAGTAATCCAAATCAATTACGGAACTCTTCCTCCAATGTGGTATCTTCATGGATTTTATCCTAGAATTATTTTTCCGTCATTTTATGTGTTTCATTCACAATAATATATTTCCTTGATTATATGATTCCACATTCTATATGTCGTTCTTTAAATTTTTTTACTCGTGATCCATGCCTTTTAAATCATGGATACGCCTTCTAACTCATGTTTTACGCATCATTTCAATGTTTATTCCCTTATGAGAGAGTTTTATCTCACTATATTTTTCAATATCTTCCTCATGTTATCCGATATAGTTATAGGATATTAATTGGTGTTAGGTTCTCATTATTGATATTTTTAAATATATGGTTGATTATAGTTTCATGTATTATAATTAATTACCTAATCATCCAATGAAAATAGTATTTTCAATATTTTTCTTTTGTTTTGGGATAATTACACATAAAATCATGTAATATTTTGTGTAATGTGTTTTGGTTTCTATAGTTTGTATCAAATTATGTTATATTTATTTTTTGTGAATAAGACTAGAAAACATTAGTATGATCTCTTAGAATAATTCTATAACCATGGAAAATATATATTGAATCCTATAGAATCATATATTAGGATATACATTTTATTTATAATTTTATCTTCCTATGTTCATAGATTATTTTTTTATATTCTCATTAGATATGTATTCAAGACCCCTATAATTTTATTTATCATTTTCTATCAATGTCGGGGAATGGGAAAATCCGCACTAACAAAAAATGTGATAGGAAATGTTATTATTACCATAATAAGATGATAAAATTAATTATAATTTTGTCTCAGAACATTATGATTGTATTGGATCAACCCAATCATGAATAAATAATAACTTGAATTATGTAGAATTACATACTTCTCCAATGAAAGATAGATTTGTTGTTGAATCCTTTATGTGATAAAGGCCTCCAATAATTAATATATCTTATCATCCTCACATTGTAGAACAATTGGTTAAATCCTTTGAGAAGATATACATTATCCTATGATTCATAAAAGAAGAAAAATTTGTTCTGGTGGTCTATCATTTTGATGTCGATGTTAATAAGTGGTGGGCATAAATCAATAATGGGAATTATAATGATGAAATTCATTAAATTTAATAGAAAGGATTGAATAAAATATTTCTCAATAAATAATTTTCATGATATATCCACATTATGATAGAGAAGGGGTTCCTTGGTATAAAAAATGATGATGCATTTATCATGGCATAGAAAGAAAAAATAACAAGGATTTCATGATAAACCTATGGATTTGTAATGAAAACCAAAATAAATTTCTATATAATCATTCATGAATTAATGGATAATATATGAAATTCATTAGTAATTCATGAATTTAAAAGATATGAAATGATTGTCTATTTTTACTTATGGTTGAGATGGATATTAGAGACTCTTAGTGGTATCATGGTCTCAGAGACAAAAATATGAAAAAAGAGTTTAATATGGGATTATAAATAAAAAACCTCTATGGATATAATAAAATTCATCAGCCCACATGTCAAACATGTGGGAAGAAGAATCTGATTAACATTATAAAGGGATCTCAGGGATTCTTAAAATGTGGAAGTGAGGGGAACACTACTAGAAAATGAACCTATATCCATCGGGAATTTTTTGAGGATGAACATATACACATGGTTCTCCCAAAACCATGGGTATAAGTTTCTTATGGATGACCTATACCAAAGTTTCTCCCAAAACCGTGGATATAGGAGCCACTATACCTATGGTTTTAGGATAACTGTGAGTATATGTTTCATGGGAAATAAAAATTCCACAAGAACCTATATTAACTGTTAAAAAAAATATGGGTATAGATCAACCCCAAACCAATGGTATTTATAAACTATTTGAATATATTGTATGGGAAAATTCTCATTGGAAAACCTATACCCATGTTTTTGTCAAACCGTGTGTATATGTTGGTCTAATATTATTAAATAATAATAATAATAAATTAATCAATTAATATTAATGAATAATTTTACATATATATATATATATATATTTTATATATAATAACATAAAATGTGTGTTCGGATAGTATTAAATTCATCCATTTGTAGGCAGAAGGTGTAGGGATCAAATCCTAGTAGAGTTATGTTTTTAAAATAAGGACATATACCACGATATGTTCAAACCATTGGTATAAGTGTTTCAATTGAGATTTCATGTTGCAATGGTCTATGAACCATTTTTATAAATTTCTATACACATTGTTTGGAAAAACTATGGGTATGGGTCTATACCAACATCTTAACATTACATGGTTCATAAATCTGTGGGTATAGCTTATACCCATGGTACTTTGGGCTATACCTATGGTCTTAAATTGTCAGTATATCTATAAATTTCTATATTGAAAATATAATAAT
This sequence comes from Viscum album, assembly GCA_963277665.1. NCBI lineage: Eukaryota > Viridiplantae > Streptophyta > Magnoliopsida > Santalales > Viscaceae > Viscum > Viscum album. The sequence continues at coordinate 1,388,999,478 of OY728125.1, read as the reverse complement.
CAATATATAATGGTCATGAAGAAGAATACTAATTAAAAAAAATATAGGATGGTTATGATCAAAACTCATCCTATAATAAAGTGTTTCCAATGCATAGAAAACATGTATTATAAGAGCCAATTACATATTCCAATGGTTATCAAAGACCATCGAAGACAATATACTCTAAGGAATAAATAGATTATGATATCACTGATGTAGAAGTAATTGATGGAAATGATATTGTAGAAGTAAAAGTGTTTATTTATTCAATAAAAGAAAAAAATAATTTTTGATTCCAGTTTCATTCATTTTTCAAATATTTAACATTTGTAGAACTATTAAAAAACCACCTCAAAATATAGAGGTTGTGTTATAAGTGGGAACAAATAATATTTTAAATTTTAAATATAAAGTATATAACTCCTCCCATGTAATTTTATTTATACTAATCTTATTATAATATCACATCATACTTCCTTTTGGTAGTTTGATTCTATTTTGTACATATATTGGATATCAATATATAAATCCATCATCAACTATCAAGAAACGGATAACACTCATCATATCCTAAGGAATCCTCTAAATTTATAAAAATGTGACGTGGAGGATGAATATATATTTTTAGAACATTCTAATACATGGATACTATTTCATTTTGATAAATCATATATATCTACAATTATTGAGGCAAAGATAAGGATCATGCATGAAGACATTCCCATTGTGAGGGATGAAACCAATGAATTCCCTAAAGAAATTTCTTATCTTCATCTAGGATGAGTGGATGCTTTTTCAATTGAACGTATACGAAGCTCTTTACCCATATCAAATACTTATTACATGGTTTCCTCCATTGATTTGGAAGAACTGAAGAACTAATTAAAAGTGAATTTGTACATGATTTTTATACATAGGAGTGCTTCACCATGGGGTGTGTTGTTTCACTTAATAAAAAATAAACATGATTCAATGTTCATATGCATTGATTATTGCGAGCCTCAAATTATCACAATAAATACCTAGTATACCCTATCATAGAAATTTGACATATAGGGTCTACTATGTAGGGCTAATTATTTCTCTATGGGGGGAAATCAATTTGGAGATCACTAATTGAAGGGGAATACAGAAGATATTCTCAAAACCTACCATTGAAAATTTTATGGAGACTACGAGTTAATATTTCTTCCATTCAAAAACAATAATTATCTAGTTGTTTTTTCAAAGTTAATGAATATATTATTTAGATATTACCTCAATAAATAGTAGAAATATGCATAGATGTTATTCAAATGTACTCCAAGAGATTGAGTAGCATGTGGATCCACTAAATATTGTGGTAAATACGTTATTAGAGGGACTTTATGCAAAGTACATAAAATTTGAATTCTATATGGAAGATATATATTACCTTTGGAATTTTATCACCAGGAATGTAATATATATAGACTCTTTTAAGTTTAATTTAGTTGATTAGTGGTGTAGGACAACATCTATAATGGAGATACATATATTCCTTATTCAATCAAGGTATTACCAATGATTTTTTAAGAACTTATTAGGATATCCAAATCAACTAACCAAGCTGACTCAAAAGTGAGTTATGTATGTGAGATATATACTAATCACAATAAAATTAAATATATATTCAAAAAGAATGAGCTTAAAATAAGTTTTAGAAAATGGTATATCTCATCAAAGATTATGAACGCTCAATCCACAACCATCATGGTAATGATAATAAAATGTTATATGATCTAAGTATATAGGATCCAATAACTTTATCAATGATGAGAATAAATAATGATCGAGTTTTCTTATATATATAAACAATGGAAATGGGAATCATAATGTAAGGAACATCAACATTCCATTCTCTAATATATCATCAACCTCACCATATTGATAAGTTAAAGGATTATAAATGATATGATGTGGAAATATAAAAGAAGGATATAGCTATCATAAATTGGGAATACGTATAGTTAATAATTTATGAGGGAGGATTCATAAGATTCGGTTTATGAAAATGTGGATCCATTAAATCCTAACATAAAGAAGAATATGTAAAATGATTCATATATCCCCATATTCTCCATCTACCCATGGAGAAGAAAGATGTATCAAGATATCTTATCACACTATTGGTGGGATAAAATAAAAAAGATATAACTAATTATATATAAAAGTTCTTATTATGTCTAAAAATGGTGAAAAAAAAAGAAAAATATAAGGGGATTATGCAATAATTACACATACCAAAATGAAAATCTAAATACATCACCATTGACTTTGTCCCTATAATATTGAATACATGTAGAGGAAGACATTCTATATGGGTTTTTGTTGATTATCTTACAATTAATTTCACTTTTAATGAAATTTGATCAGACTTATCACTTTATCAATTTATATAGAATTTCATCATAGAAGTGGTGATGCTAGGCATAATAACATTATCAATTATATTTATTTCTAATGCTTCCATCGGGGAACCTCACATTAGCATTCTGGTGTGTGATATGATGTTGCACTGTTGACCAGCTTTCACGCTTTTCAAAGGTGAGTCGCATTCACCACAACATTAATGATTTCTGATCCATGATCAAAATGAGATGGTGGAATGTCTATTTTTAAATCTATCAATTAATCCTTAGATCTCATCACCTAGTTTGGGTCTCCCTCAAAGATTAATACGTGTTCTTGAACCTCATTCTCAATTTTATCTCTTTGGGGAAGCTGATTAATTACACTTATTCTATATGGACATTCCATGTGGTATTGACATAACATCAACCATTAATCCGGAGTATAGTCACATTTCTCATCACTGGAATGTTTGGATGATGAAACATTTGTCACATATATATATGAATCCCATATGTGGAACTTGAGGCATCCCATATCAATCATGAGGTATATGATTCAAATTTCATGTCTTCAAAGGATTTCACTAAAGTCCTCCAATGTTTACCATGAGGTAGATGACTCCATAGGATAATATCGTCTAGGGGTTCAACATAAAAATTTCCATGTTTAGCATGAGGTAGCATCATGATAGGGGTTTCGAGTTTTGCATCTTGTAGAGATCTAATGTGGTTTATTTGAATTTCCTGTAGAGGTGGATCTAATAGGTATATCTCTATAACAGAACACCTGAATGTTATACCTAGTGGAGGGCTCCCAAAAAATTATAGAGGTGGATCCAGGAGATGTATCCCATGAAGGGGAGATTCCACACTATGATGTTTTATCATAATTCCCTTCAAGTATGATCAGGTAGGTACACCCATAGGCAGGAGCACCAGGTTTTATCATTAGTTGGGATTTAGCCTCATGGATATGTATTATGTAACTTGTTTTTGAGACATGGATCAAAACTCATGTAGTTTGATGGATGTAGCTGGGATTATGAATGAAATCTAAAATTCTAAAGAGAACTTTTTTTGGTTTGATTGTATGGGGTTAACACAAGTCAGTTTCCTAGGTGCTCCTAGTGTAGCGATGATGTGGATGTGGATTACACATAGGAACTGCCCCAAGTGGACAGAATGATCACATTACGAAATGATGGCTCAGGTAAAATCAGGATGTATATGGATAATTTTTTTGAAGGAATTTATGTAATGGATGGAATGGATGGAGTGGATGTAGTTTTTGGGTATGGACCTCAAAAGGGGTTCTTTAATTATCTCAATTAGTTTGGAATTAAAGACCACATATTTCATGTTGGGGGAATTAAGGATTACACCCGAGGAGGTGGACCATGAAAATAGAGTTTATGGTTAGGGATTATGCATGGAAGAGTCTCATTGAAGAGAAATGGTTGGGTTTATAGTTTCATGGATTCTTATTGTACATGATGGGTCTTATACATAGGAGTATCCTATAGAATTGGAGGTTGGTTGACTTAGTAATAACTAACATCTACCCACAGTGACATATGACTTTTGAGAGAAATGAGAGGATACATCAGACATGATGAATGGGTAACAAAATATGCTCAAAAAATGATAGTGTGTGGCTTACATGTGAAAGCTACTCAAGCAGGATGTCATTCCATAGGAGGAGGATCTCATTCCATGTGATCAAAAAATGGATTATCCTAAGAATGTTGTATGTGTAATACTTGTGGAAACTGCCCAAGGTGGAGTGGTAAACCCAGGGGATATACCATATTTGTCACACGTGGGGAACCCCATGTGCATTTTATAGGGTGAGACTATAGTTATACATCATTTGATGATGACGTTAGTGGTAGGATGTTTTATATTATACAGCACAAACATGGGTAAATCACTCCTCACCACCTAAGAATAAAAAACTACAACTCACGATCCTTTGAAAGGGGAATGGAAGTAGTAATTATAGGTTTCAATGACATGGATTATAAATTGGTCACGTGGTCCATGCTAGCATCCTAATGAGGAAAAGCAATTGGAATTACCATACCTATGTTGAAAATAAAAAGGTATGGAAATGCATACGCTAATGGAATAGGGGACACCATACGAGGGACCAAGAAATCACTGAACCCATTCTTAGATGGCTATATAGAGGAGGTGCATGTAAGGAATGGGATATGAGGGATAGGGGATCTCAGGCATGGTGTTTTGGAGTGTAGTCAGGGCATGGAGCTTTAAAGAGGGTATGCACAAAATTTTAGGTCTTGCGTGTAAGAACCAAGGTTGAGAACAACAGTCGGTTGACACAAGATTGGGGGTGTATGCAAGAAGATTATTTTTCAAGAACCTAAATTAGGTTGATTGAGTTTTGATGAGTATTACACAAATATGGGCCCACTAAATGGAGGACCTAAAAGGAACATGTCCTTCATGATCTATACATTGAGGTTTCTCTCCCGACACGATGTCATGGAATATTTGTTTGGGCACATAAAACAGTTTCTTTGACATCTGGAGGATCACCCTGAAGAAGGGGGTAGCCTTTAATATATAGATAAATTCATCAGATACCACACTTAATATTTTAATCACAGAAGAAATCTTCCAGGAATATTTTTCCATAGTTGTAGAGGGAATGAATGAAAGGGCCAGTTTGATGTCATATTTTGCATGGAAAAGGATTTAGCACAAACCAGAACTATTGTTGGAAGCTAAAATGTCCATTATTCATGGAAAATGTAGAAGAGTTTGGAGATATGTCGTATTGGTCATATAAGGGTCTTCTTTGTGGATATCAATATTGTGTGTAGGCCTTATATCTTGTGCGCAACATTATTTTTGATCATGTAATGTTCCGTTTAGTTGAATGATGTATTTGATTCACCCCAATAAGTTTTTCTATGGATATGAGTGGAAGGAATCACCAAAAGATGGCCTAGTTGGAATCAAAGCTAAAAGGGGATAAAAAGTTCAGGTTCTGAGGGAAATTTCAAAGCCATGGTGGATTCCACTAAGTGAGAGAAAGACTATTAAATGTTTATTAGAAACTACATTAATGCGCGTAGAAGGGGAGGTTCATACCTATAAATATGTAAGAGGATGTGTACATACACCTTGACTTTCTATGTGATAGGAATCCATCACTCTTGTGCTAGTAAGGTTAATGACTCTGTGCAAAAAACCAATCTTCAACCACTTCTCTCGAGCAGCTTCCACTTCTTCTATAATTTTACCTTGTAAGAATATAACATTCAATATTATTGTTGATTGATCTAGCATGAAACATTGAATATTGTGTGAAAACATCATATCTATAGTGATCCACCCTTATATCTTTCGGATACACTCAAAATGGCCACCCAATGAGATGCTGCACAGATTAAAGCATCCATTACAACTAATTGGGAAAAAATGTCTGAGATTCCCCTAATTCATCTAGCTCAGAGTGTTGTATTAGACAACCAATTGTTTCTAGGTATCCTCAAATATTCAACAAAGGGCTATCTATAGACCTACCATTTGTCAATGTGTAATTTTATGTCGTCATACGAAGTGATCATTTTGTCTAGTGTGGTTGACTTACCATGATCATGGTTCACATGTGAAGATGATATCCCATAATGGAACATCACTACTCATGGTCATTCTTATAGACACCATAGGTAAATTGTTGTTAATATACTAAAAGGAAGGATCTGGATGGTTATAGGGGATCAACTAGTGGTGGAATAATTCCCTCCACATTACACCTCAAACATTTAAAGAAGAATGAGAAAAAATAGTATGGAATGGCACGATGGTAAGGACCTGAGGTGTAATGGAAACATCATGCATGAGTGGGCAAGGGTGTAAATGGTGCACTTCACATTCTTGGAATACAGGATAGAGTTGTGAAACCTTGGAATTTACAAAGTATTATGCACATATCAGATCCATTTTTTATCAATAATAGGACTTTCTGTGAGAGCTTCTTAATTGCTAGTTCCCAGAAACGAACACATTTCATCTTCATCACAGGGAATTAAATATCAGTCTGTGGGATATATACTCCTCTAATATGAATTGTTTTGTTAATTTCAGACAAATATTAAAAGTATAAGTGGGAACCCTCCAAATGAAATTATACTATTCAAACCCATCTCCAAAATAAAAATTTCAAAAGGGATAATTCACCTTTCAAATTTTAAAATTGAATGACCATCACACATGTTGATCAAACCTCAAGAACTGTGCACTATCCCTGCAGACACATAACACCACCTGTAAAAAATATCTTACAATCACAACCATTAACAATTTCCTTCTAGACCACATTAATTCATGACATATTGACAACCTTTGAAAATTCATATATGAATATGAAAATCACACATAAAGAGTAGTTTGATGACCTTAGTCCATTGAATATATAAATCCTTGCATGCATTTGGAACTTCTATCCTTGATCCAAAAATTTAGTCCCTTACATCCCACCAGAACATAGAGACCCACACAAATTTATGGACATAATTGGATCCTCTATAATGAAAATAATAGACCACCAACAAAACTCAACCGAAAAAAAATATCCCATAATCTAGAAAAAATCAGCTGCACCACCCCCATTATTTATCCCCAGGAGGGAAAAATTCAGAAACACTACATAGAGTACCCAAATAATGGGTTAAAAATATGGAAATTATGGATCCTAGAATAATCTATTTCTCCCACAAATAGTGGGATATCTGCTGCATTAACAACATTTACATTTTTGGATTCCAATACGATGAGTTCCTAAAACCAAGTAATAATTTGGAAGATAGTGAGTAGAATCCTATACTAGCTCAGCATATTCTCGAGTTGGTGAAAGAGATGTTAAAGATCATTCTATATTATTAAAAGGATAATTTGTTCCACAAAAATTATGCCTTGATTCTCAAGAAGGATCTAAATGTATGGATAAAAATCAGAGGCCAACAATGTTTTCTCACATTATAGAGGGGGAAGAAAAGATCCTAATGGTTAATCCTCGAGGAAGGGTAGTACCAAAGGTGGTGTTATATAATGGTCAGTGGTTGAGACCCACTAATTCATTACACTACCTTTTTAGACACCTTCTTGAGTGGGTGGGTATTTCTAGTGATGGATAAAAGTATTGGTGTCCATTTGAGACCATTTTTAATGGTGATGATCCTAGAAGCTGGTAACAGGGTAAAACGAGGAGTACCCATGATTTCCATACTATATAGCATCTTTGGTCATGTTGCATGAGGAAATAACAAAAATGAGAATATGTGGGACATTCATGTTCATGAACAGTTGGATTAAAGTGAATATCAGGTGCTATGAGTTCCCAAATTCTATCATGCCTTCAAACATTGTCATGTTTCCAAAATTGTTGAGCAAATTTAGGGTTTTTATGCTGACACGTAATGAGGATGGGGTCAGGATCCGGATTGGATCCCTTGTAAACTTCCACTACCACCCAATCATAAATCTAGTTTATCTGATGGTAGAAAAAATTCACGGTTCATTGGAGAAGTAGTACATACTATGCTTCTGGGATGCAGTTCTGGTGGTTTAGATTGATGATAAGATGTTCAATAAACCATACATTCCATCCCTATATTTCAAGAAGTTTAGTTGTATGAAGCAGGTGGAAAAGATATTATGCATTGGGTTTTGTGAACAGTGGTACCCCTATATCATCTAGCAGCTATTGTGCATTGAGATTGCGAGCTCTTGAGAAACTTTCATGCTTCCACTGACCAGAATTGATGAAAGAATATCGAAATAATATGCCACCAACTAGAATGCCACATATATAGAAGAAATACTATGGAAGCACATTAGGTTCATCAAACTGGTGAGCAAGGAGAAAGAGAAATGATGGAGTAGGTAGGAGGCCATTGAGGTGGTAAAATATGGGACCACCGCATTGGGGACATCTCGAGGTGTGGCTACACCCCCCCCCCCCACATTTAGAATAGGGATGGTCTTAGAAGTGACCTTAAGGGCCAGCAAAAGAGGCCCCATGAAATAAGATGAGATGTCTAATACAACTAGTTTTTTATGATATCATTCTATACTTTTGGTTTTCCTAGATGATTTCATGTATATTAGTGATGATAGATGACCTTCGGTGAAAAATGATGTTTGATGGGATCAAAATGCAAGACATAAAGTACTTCTAGGTTTCATATTGGGTAAACATAAATTATAGGCATTCATATTTGACATTTATGGATGTTTATGAATGACAATGGGGATAGTATAAATAACCATCCACCCTTGTAAAAGTGATGTCTGGACAAGATCCAGATCACGAGGAAACACTACTTGAATAGTCTGCAAAAATAATATGATGTAGCATAATAGTCTAGTGATAGGGAAACCATGGAAAAACAAAGTCCCAAAGAGTGTTGTGTGAATGCAGGATCTTCGGAATAATTAGTTGAGTATCTCATAGTAATTGAAACTTACTCGTATCTTTATATGATTCCATCCCTTCCAATACTTAATTACACTAACCAGAACTGTCATTATTCAATATATTCTTGACAGTGATCCAGATACCACCACTCTAGGACTAGGAAAAGCACTGACAGGTACAGAGGAGCATGTTATGGATCCAACACTTGGGGTTGAGGTATGTGGTGAACTGGTTAAGGTTAAATCTTTTAGGGAAACATCTTCGGAATCCCAATCCCTCCCAATCATTTAAGGGGGACTGTGCCTTGGAATACCCATGGAATCATCCACTTTGGTTGAGCGTCTAATCCAAGCAAACATCTCATGGAAGTAAATAACCGTCAGGTAAGAGTATTTTTTGATTTCATCCACAATCATATTATAATAGAAATTTACCAATAATATGGCTAACAATACCACGTATCTTTTTATTAAATGAATCAATGGGAGGAAGCGAAAATAATTGAGATACCAAGAGTTTAGGGGTCCTATATGATTTAGGTACCTTTTGTGGCTCATGATCTGGACCTGATTGAACTCAACTCTTGTAATTATATTCATTAAAAGTGTCGTACATATCATTTTATGAGAATAATAAGTTATCATTTTATCTTATGAAGTTCTCATAAGACTGCAAGGACAATGACAAAACACATGTTGAGAATCAAGACTATCTTTGCTGTTAGTTTCTCCTATTATGAGGAGGTGGTTGTCTAATCTGATCTAGCCATGAATGTTTGAGATGAGATGGTGGCTGCAACTGTAATGGATACTATTGGTTTGGGAGAACTCAAGGCTAGTGGGATGAGGTTGTTGAGGAAGAAGAATCAAGGGAATACAGATTACTCCATGATATGGAGCCTAGTCCCCCATAGAGGATTATGAAGGGATACCCAACTATTCAACCCCTTGTTGTGTTCCTAGAATATAAGCCCATACATACTAAAGAGCTGGATGAATATGATCCTAATGCATTCAATGAAAATTGTATCATCCATTGTATGACATGGTGGTGCATCCAACGCTTCATTCATCAGACCCCATAGCCACATTTTGGCAGGTTTAATGAGATTCCTTAATTTTTTATACAATATTATTTGCATATAAGGGGAGGATGCTCGATGTATTCATGCACTATTTTGTGATTACCTTTCTAAATGTATGAGGGAGGGGAAATATAATCTATGAGTTTCCTAGTGTTATAAGAAGTATGACAACATATGCATGGTTCAATATGTCAATGGGTATATTTAATATCTAAAGGGTGATTATCCATAATAAAATAAAAAAAGGTCGTCAGGCCATTAAGGAAAGTGAATGAGTGTTCCACCTTCCACATGACCAAAATATAGGTCATCAGAAAGCTAACTGATCCATTAGAAGTGGTTAAGAATTAAATAAAGCAGGTGATTGGTCAAATTTCCGATTTATAGGTTGTGTGGGGATGGGAACAGGAAACAAAAGATTTTATTTGTTCAATGGAAAATGATTAGGATTTATATCTTGAGAATAGGTAGAAAATCATAGATTCCCTATGTCACTAGTTAGAGTATTATAAGTATTCAATTACCACAACAAATCTATAGAGGAAATTTTGTTATAACTCAAGAAAGAATCCAAAAAGTGTATGTCACTTCCATTACATGAAATGACTACTTTATTTTAAATTTCTATGTGCATGGATTCATTTCTTTTCTTCCATTAATTATCACACTTCAATAATATTTGTGAGAAAAATAATGAGTTGTCTCTAAGATCATATGGGTAATGCTCAATTTAAGAAACAAGTGATGAACATATAATTGTTCCCTTTATATTAGAGTGTCATATATTCAATTAATGCCAAGGGTTTTATCATTTTTACTAAACATAGAGAGCGTTAGGGTTTCATAAAGGTTGTGGCTAGAGAGGAGGGCTCTAAGAAAAACCATATTTCATTTCCCAATAAGCACTACTCAAAGAATTAGATAATATTGGGTGCATTATAATCTATCAGAACAAAGGGGAATGAGATGTGTGAATCATAATGTCAAATATTCGGAGAATAATAAGAATGTAATGGAGATATAGAATAATTGCTGACCATGTTCGAAACATACAATCCATACCGTTAGCCTCAAATGAGGAAAAACAAAAGAGGGTAAACCACTTACCTTATTCAAAACATAGAACCTATCATAAATTTTTTTTTTCAGGTCTTTGGGAATATTATACTAATATAGTTGGTAAGACAATGTGTTATTCTAATAGTACATTTGGGGGTCCCTTTAGACATGAAATAGGATGAGGATAAAAACGTGGGGGATGTGAAACATCAAAAGGGATTTATAGAATATTCTAATGGGTTCCTACACTCTCAATATTATTATACCGTGAATTAGAGCCCATGGGTATAGGAGAGTTGGTTTGAACCCAGATCAAACCCTTTCCCAGGTGAGTGTCATCTCAAAAGTTGGAAAAAATCTGAAAATGATAAAAAAAATAGTGGTAAATGACTAGTATTGAGGAAGAAGACCTCTCAGAAAAGGTGTTTGCAAGCTCTTATAAATTCACGTCATGAAATGTTGATCAAAAAAATATGTTTTACATCATATGGTGAGGATGTTGGACATGTTTTTTAATGTGATATGGTAATGAAATATAATTTTATAGTTGAATGTCATGTGATTAAGACATTTAGCGTAGTTTATTGTCAAACTAGATGGGCCTCAACCAGTAGTTTAAATTCATGACGTAGAGATTATTTTCTCTTATTTTAGCATTAGAGAGTCTAGAAATAGGTAAGAAGGAATCCCAATATGGGAATACAGGTCATGGAATAGTGATAAACATGATTCAAATGGGGCTAAAGGAATCCTAATTTCAAACTACAGTACTAAAAAATAGGACATTAACAGTGCTATAAGTGGCATTTATCAGTGCTAGAAAAGTGTTGACTTTTTGAGCAACATCAACAGCCAGGGGCTGTTATAAGTTCTTTTAAAATCATTGACAAATGTAATTATATTAGATATTATATATGTTTTGATAAATTATTACTTTATTACCAATTTTAGAAGTTCTGAAAATGTTTTTTTATCAATGCTTTTAAAACCCCAATAAATCTCCAATTTATCCGTGATTTTAAAAGTGTTGATAATGATCCATATTATAGTTTACTATAATAGCACACTGAAAAACCAGTATGGTTTGATATTATAGAACTCTTATGCACCATAAACAAACTAGAAACACACCATATATGAATAGAATCAAATCCCAATATAGAATTTATATGAAATGAAATTTACAAAACAAATACTATAAAAACACAATAATGTATACATATCAAACATTTTTTATACAATTATATAAAGAATTTTTATTAAATGAATTCAAAAAAAATCCTAACTATCAATGTTACCACCATTCCCATTGACTTTCTTGGTCAAATTTCCAACACTACATGAGTAGTTTTGAACAAACCACCTCATATTGAATAAAAAAACCACTTGTATAAGAAAAAAATTATTATGAGTAATTATGAAATGATATAAAATAAACATAAATATAAAATAATTAATTAATTCTATAGATAATTATTTTACTATTAAAATTTCAAGATTACTTATGTAGTGTAGTAGTGGAAGGAACAAGAAGGAAATTCATAAATTTCAACATTGTATGAGGGAATGGTTTTGTGGGAGATGAAGTCTGTGGATGTTCTAGTGTATAACGGACTGAAAGTTGGATAGAGAACCCCAAATCAAACAAAATAATCCACCAATATACGAAAACAATTATTTTGTGAGTATTACTAACAAGAAATAAATTAAACATACATATGAAGTAATACATTAATTCAATGTACACTGATTTTATTATGAAAACAACAAAATTTACACTTTCATTGAGAATAGGTAGAATCATTTCTCTTCTTGCAGAGGTAGTGGAGTCAACATAAATAATTTTATAAATGAAACACTTAATGGTTGAAAAGGTTATGAGGGTGAAGAATTCTATAGATGTATTTTGCGCAGAAAACCACAAATAGATGGGTAGAGCACCCCAACTCGAACAAAAGAATACACATATATAAGAAAATAATTCTTATGTTAGTTATACTAAAAAAAATAAATTAAAAATATATATGAAATATTATATCAATATATTGGACAATGATTTTACTATGAAAATATCATAATTATCTCTATCATTGAGTAGAGGTAGCATCGTTGCTCTTCCTACAAAGGTAGTGGAATGATCATGAAGGAAAGTGATAAATGAAACACACTAGGGTGAAAAGGTTTTGAGTAAGATGGAGTCTATGGATGTTTTGGTGCAAAAAGAGATGAAATATAGAAACAACACCCTAACTCAAAAAAAATAATCCACCTATATAAGAAAAAAATTATTATTTGTGTAATACTAAAAAGAAATAAATTAGACATAAATATGAATCAATACAATAATTATATGAAAGATTATTTTACTATGAAAACATCAAGATTACCTCTATTATTGAGTAGGGAAAACTTCATTGGTCTTATTTTAAAAGAATGTAACATGGATAAGAATACTCTAAAATAAAGGAACTCTTCAAGGAATAATGAAAATTAAATGAACCTTCCATTTTATAATTTTTTAGGAAAAATATAGAAAGTATATCATAAAATTACCTTTCCATATATCGGAAGCATTTATTTCATTGTAGTTTGTTATTCTAAGGTATTGGTAACATCATCATGTGGGGAAAAAATTGACGGCATTTGTAATCAATCATTTAATTTATATTATCGTAATTTAGTACAGAACATGTAATTTTATGACGAAAAACATAATATATTAAAAACACGTTTACCTTATCATTGAATTCACTTTATTGTTTTAAGGATTAATGTATTTGGTTCCCCATTTGGGATTATAGATCCCCTCTTTATGGTCCCCTCTATCATATAAGATATTGTATACATTGGGACATGCATGAACTGATTGTGATCTCCAAATGAAAGGTTCATACTCTGTTGAATTTTCATCTAACACAGAAAATATTTTTCACCAATATGACAATCGACCAATTATTGATTGTTGGATTAGACACATATAATAATTCCACTACCTGTGATTCCATAATGAATAGCTCTCCTTTTCCCCTTCTACCGAGAAATTCACTTGCACAAAGCATATTTCATCAACTTTCACTCTGTTGATATTGTCAATCCATTTGAAATTGAAAATCATCAATTTAAATGATATATAATCCAAGTCATATATCTATTTGATAACGCAAAATTATGACATATTTTCATAAATTTTATTTTCATCTTTTGAACCAGATATGTGAGTCACTTCAGCCACAAGAATAACACCACCGTCTTTCATCCTACTGAAGACATTGTGTTATTTTTTATAGAATGTATGACCATTTATTACATAACCTATGTAAGATATAACATATTATTTTTTTCCTTTGGACAAACATTAAAGTCATTCAGTAATTGAATTCTGATTTTTAGATAACTCCTAATAAATTTGATCTCTATACCATCCTATAAAATATTGATTATTTGTATTTGATATTTTTTGGGCACTGTGTTGCATTTGTTGTCAATAAGGAGTCAATGATTGAATGGATGACAAGGAGTTTCAATATGTGAATGACAAAGGATGTGATGGTAATTGTCATGTTGTCAATAAGATGTCAAGGATTGAATGGATATGTGAATGACAAAGGAAGTGGTGGTGATCGTGTTGTTGTCAATAATATGTAAAGGATTGAATGTATTTGTGAATGAAAAAGGATGTGATGGTGGTGGTGGTGATTGGAGAATGAACATGGTACTATGTAGCATGTCACAGAGGAGAATCACTAAGTGGCATAGGAGGTAATGGTTGAAACATCCTCCATAAAAATCAGATGATCATAGAGCTGATATTGAGTTCAACGAACATGTATCAAGAAGATACAATGTCACAACATTGTTAGAAGTCCATGCATTGTCCTCACAATTCATGAGGAGATAAATATGTGCCATCAACAATTACTAAGTGGATGAGGAGTGAAGAAGGGTTCCATCCACAATCACTAAGTGGATGAGGAGAGAAAGGAGAAATATCCACATCACTAAGTAGATGAAGTGATGAAGTTCCATCCATATCTACTAAGTGGATGAGGGATGAAGTGAATGAGATCCATCCATCTTATTAATTGGATGAGTGAAAATGAACCATCCACAGCTACTAAGTTGATGAAGTTGTTTGAAGTAGACCATACACTTTCTTATAGTGAATGAGGATTTGAGGATGATCCAACAACATCTCTGATTGGATCATTGAAGAACAAAACTGAAGAAACATTTGATGCAAGAGTAATGGTTGATGAAGAACCTTCAGGAATCTCCTTTTAAGTAGAGAAAAAATGTTCAAGAGGAGATGAAAAATTATAATGAATAAGTGGATGTGAAGAAGAGGAGAATGGCTTGATGTAGACTTGTTCCTACTTTGTTTAACCAAGTGTACAAGGTGGATCTTATGTTAAAAAAAATGGGGCCTTCCCATGAGATAGCTACCCAAGCTTTAACCAAAGGCACATAGGGACCAGAAGGGGTCAACTGCACCCATGAGGAGGCCTAGTTAGTGCCAGCCCACAGGAGGCCGGGCCGTGTGTAAGACTGAGCCATACAAAGGACAAGCCCGCGCAGCGTGGGCGCCAAGGGCGCGCCCATGGAGGAGAATAGTGGGCGCTAGAGCACGCCCGCAGGAGAACCGGTGAGGGGCGGCACTGGAGGTGGGAGAGGAGATTTCTAAGCTGTGTTCGGGAGGAACTGATTGATAAACCATGGAAGAACCGTAGCACTTTTCGATGTGGGATGAGTTTTTAAAACGCGGGGGAAATATTGGCCGCTCATCAGATCGCACATCTGATTGCTGTTGTCCATCTCATCCATGGTGCTGGGTTCTAATCATGGCCATCTGCGTTCATTAAACGTAGATCCAATGGTGTTGGGGTCGTCTCCTACCTCTCTCTTATCTGAGGACTCCCCGCGATGCCTCCCACGAACCAGAGCCACCCGAGCAAGGTAGAAGGAGCTCTTGGCCACCTCTGATGAAGATGAAGCCATCGCTGTGTTCATCTCCCTTTTTCGAACACATGAATGCGATGAAAGTCGCATGCATGAAATGATATGACAATTTCGAATGAGGCCTAAGAAAACAATGTTGTGAGTCAGAGTGTTCGTTCAAGGACAAAATAGGAAGAATCCATATGTGTGTTCGAGGACACATGCACATGAAGTATATATGTCAAAAGGAGTCTGCGGTGAATGAAAGATAATGTGATTTTTGGCCATATCTTAATCTGCATTTGAAGACCTCATAATTATGCATATCTTGGGCCCTAAAAGATTTGATCCCCGTGCCTTTGATCGTTCTCTTTGCCTACAAAAGGAGAATCCCAAACCGAGAAGTGTTGTTGATCGTCTGAGAGAAGAAGTCCGGCGAAGCTCCGAGCATCGCGAAGAAAAGCCCAGCGTACAACCTGCACTGCAGAGAAATCCTGAGCCACCTGAGGCTCCAACTGTTCCTTTTGAGAAAACCCTATGCAAAAGAAGTTTGTAAGAGGCCTCCCTGTGCACTCCCCTTGCGTAACAGGGAATAAGTCGAGGCGCGAACATCCGCACCAGATGCCCACATACTTGCACGGTAGAAAGTGGCCGCACTTGCGCGCCCTCTGTGCCCATAAACCTGCATGGCATGAGGAAGCCACCGCTCCACCTGCATGGTAGAATCCACTCCCACACCCTGCGTGGTGGAAGACAGGAGTTGGCAACATCATTTGTGCGCCCTCCATTGGTGAGGTGTATGTGATGAAGTGGAAGTGCACACCTCACGGGTGTGCACACGGGTTGGAGAAGGAAGGCCACACACCTCTTGGGTGAGTGCGTGCAAAGAAGAAGAGTTGGCCCAAAGGAGAACACATGTAGGTGAAGGTTGCATGAAAGTGCATGCCCAAGACCCTACGGGTTGTGTGTACTAAACAAGTGAAGAGGCCATTACCTTAGTGTGTGCACAAGTGGAGTGTGCACACTTTAAAGAAGAATAAATAAAGAATCATTTGTGTGTGTGAAAATGGAGAGTAAGGGCCCACCATCTTTGAGTGTGTGTGTGTGTGTGCAAAGAAACAAGAAGGCCGAAGCCTTAGTGTGTGCACAAGTGACGGAGGTCATACATCTTGTGTGTGCCCAAGTGAAGGAAGAGGATACATGCATGTCCATGCATGTATGAATAAGTGAACAAGTGGGTGAACACCTTGATAATTAAAAGAGAAGGATAAATTCACATGAAATAACAACATACAATTTGGTGTGTGCGAGAAATAATAAAAGAGTGTGACTCCAAGAATAAGGCATGTGTGCTAAAAGAGATTACACCCTTTGAGGGTTTATCAATCCAAGAAGAAAAGGGGAGATCATGCTTGCATGTATGCACATGAGCACGTAAACAATGTTTAAATTAGTGTGTGTGCATTTGATAATTCCAAGAACTAAGGTTCTTGAAGATATTTGAGATTCCATGGGAGTCATGCATAAATATTGAGATCCCATGCAAACATTGCATGAATATTCAGAGATGCCATTCACTCAGTGCATGAAGTTGAATTGAAGACTGAATAAAGCCAGAATAAAGTTAAGACATCATTTATCTGAGTTTTTTAGTAGTTTAGAAGGCCAAGAAGATTGAGTGGGCATACTCAGTGCAGCAACAAAATTTTCCAATCAAGATTCGTGAAGACATAGGTCGAGTCATCCTTAGAAGAAGGAGATAAAGCCCAAGAATAGAAGAGGATTCCTAATCACCACAAGTGATAAAAAGAAGTGAGAAAGGATAGAAGACCTTATCCAAGGCTGTTTAAGACTCTTGAAAAGCTTAAAAAGTAGAATAGCTACTCGTGTGACTCGAGGATCCAGGAGAAGACCCCCTGTGAGACTCAGGGTGGAGATGTCTTCGGTGGAAGCTGAAGCAGGCCAGTGGGACTCTAGTAACACTGTGGGATGCAGTATAAAGAACTTCTTGTGGGACTCAATAGAGATACAGTGTGACTCTATATCAACCATTGTAATTACAAATCGAATTATAGTTGAGAAACCATGTTGTGTCCTTTAACCAACATGGCAAGGATGTAGGCCTTTGGATTTGAACCTTGTAAATACTTATGTCTTGTGCCTTTACATTCACTACATCACTCGAGGAAAGGATAAGAGATACAAGAATAGTGGATCTAGACCTTAACAAGCCATAGAGGTTTAATTGATAAAGAATCAATTAGTAAAAAGTTTAAAAGGATCACTGGTTCACCCCCTCCCCCTCTCAGTGATCACACTGATCCAGGAACTTCAATTGGTATCAGAGGGAGGTTTCCTCTAAATGGTCCAAGGGAGTCTTTATGAAGTGCCAATTTGTTGAAATGAGTGAACAACCTCAAATGGAGATATCTGCGAATACATAGAAAAATAGAAAGAAGAAACAGGCCAAGAAAATGAAGAAGAAGGTTTCTACTAATAGAGAAACACATTCTATTGAAGGTAATGTGAAAGTCACAACAGATGACAATTCATTTTATCACTCATCTAATGAAGCCTGATCTATCTATGATTATGATAGAACAATAAATGATCTTCTAAATGCACTGAAATATCTTTGGATGACAGTCCCCATAGAATTGGAAATGTGTATTGCTACAAGTATCCATGATCTTCAAGAAGAAAAATTAAAACTAGAAGAAAAATCCATTTCTATGGAAGATCAATTGGAAAGAAGGGTTGTCATAACCAACACTCTCACAAAGCTAGTGAAGGCTAAGGATGAAACCATTTCCCTTTGTAGTGAATGAATTGATGATGTCACTAAAGAATTGCAAAGAAGCATTTGTGAGAAAGAATTCTTTGAGAGAGTGTTTAAAGAAGTTTTCCATGCACTGGAAGTGAATTGGGAACAAAGGATAAGATTTTTTGAGGATGAGAATAACTCTCTCAAAATGATATTATTAGAGATAGAGGTGATATTGAAAAATTAGCAATACCCCAATTCTAAAACCTCCCAATCAGATTAAAGAAAAAATGTTTCCACTCAAGTGTGCATTGAGAAGGATGATTCCAAAAGTAGGACATCCTCTAATGAAAAGGATACATCTTCTAAGAAGATGGTGACGTCCATACCATCTTCTACTAATGATTATAAATGTGTTTCCAAAAAAAGTGCAGGTTGGAAGAATAACTCTAAACAAGTATCGATGAAGAAGATGAAGAAAGAGAGCTCTCCTAAAAAAACACAACAATTCAAGAGAAAGACCCAACAATTAGAATAAATCAGGAATACAAGATTTTTGGGTCAATGTTGGTGTTGCAAAAGGTATGGACATTGTGCAATGGACTATTGGTACAATCCTAAAAATGAAAAAGAACAAAGGAAGCCCATGCCAAGGGGGAGCAAGCTAGAGAAGAAGAAGAAACATCCACTGGTCTTGAAACATCAGTTTACTGCAAACAGATTTGGAATGTTCGATAACATCTAGTATGAAAGCAAATCTGGTCACAAGAATGAGACATACCAATCTCTAATGTTTCCAAAGCTGAAAAGAAGAGATGATCACAGAACCTGGCTAAGAATGAAGAAGTATCCTTGGGAATCCAATAGATGAAAGTTGAAAATTCTCCCAAGAAGATCTTGAAAAAGAAAGAGAAGTCCTTGGATTTCAAATCCATGAAGGGTGATTCATCCAGAAGGACCAGCAAGAAAAAATTCTTCTACTGAGGAAAGACAGTTCATACCATGGATCTTTGTAATCAATCCATGGAACTTAATAGAAGCAAACTGCACTCAACAGGACAATCAATCCAGAAGAAGAAGAAGAGATTGATGGAAAATATGCTTCCTAAGAAAGGTAACATAAATGCATCAAAGGAACCATGTGGAACATCCAAATCTAAAGCCTCACTTCCAAATGACATATTAATCATTTGGCCAGAAGATTTGAAAAGAATGTGAAAGGAAGAAAATAAACATGCCAAAGCTAGGGAAAAATAAAACCAAAAGATTTCACATGAAGATGAAGTTATGTGTGTGAGGTGCAATAAAGCTGGTCATATTAGTAATAAATGCATGACACTCATTCATAGTGAAAAATAATTCTTCAAGAGAATGAAGATTGCAACAGGAGATTCTAGTGCTCAGAAGGCACTAATATAGAGAGGAGTCACACACAAAGATGTTGAAGAGGTGTTAAGATCCACACTAGAAAAAACATCATTAATGATCAAATGTTTAAGTGTGAAGAATGGAGAAAGTTGAACATCTCGGTTGAGAGAATCTTCTCAACTTTGTTATTCAAACTGATGAACCAAGGAGGTTCCATCTCATTCCCTAATCACTTGTATATACATGTACTTACATTTCGGGGAATTGAAGATGATGATCACTCTCAAATTGAGAATGGTATGGACAGAATGGAGTGCACCCCTTGAGGGGGAGCCAATCTATAGAAGATAATATTTTCGGATTCATATCATCTTGTGAAAAATAAAGGTATTCCAATCACACATTCATCCCCTTTTTCTTAATTATATTTAAATTTTCAATTAAGGGGGAGTAATTGATTGAAGACAAATGGATGAAAGGGGGAGATTTATCTTTTCATCTTAACTTTCTAATGTGTTTGGTGAAGTATGTGTAGGATTTTGCAATTCATTGATATATCTAAAAAATTTCAACCCCTTGAAGCCTAAGAAAGATCTCACATGTATAGTGAATTGTGGACAGTATTGAATTCCTTGGTTACATCACCCTTGTTTTCTACACTGGGTTAGCCCAAGTAGATTTAGAGTTGATTTACTAAAGGCTCTTTGCTAAAGTGAACATGTGACATCATCCTCTCTTAGTGACTTTCAAGAAGATTCTATTCAAAGGGAGGAAGAAATATTTTGAAGAAAACCACACCACACCTTTTCATTTTGTTTCCAATAAGGGGGAGAAAATCTTGGAACACATATTGACCCATTCATATGTTCTCTAGTGATATTGACAACAAATTCAAAGGAGGATATTGTTATGCACTGTGTTTCATTTGTTGTCAATAAGGTGTCAAGGATTGAATGGATGACAAGTAGTGTCAATATGTGAATGAAAAAGGAAGTGATAGTGATGGTGATGTTGTAAATAATATGTAAAGGATTGAATGGATATTTTAATGAAAAAGTAATTGATGGTGATGGTGATGTCTTCAATAAGATGTCAAGTATTGAATGGATATGTGAATGACAACGGAAGTGATGGTGATGGTGATGATTGGAGAATGACCACGGTACTAAGTATCATGTCACTGAGGACAATCACTAAGTGGAATAGTAGGTAATCGATGAAACATTCTCCATACAAATCAGATGATTGTAGAGCTGATCTTAAGTTCAATGAACTTGTATCAAGAAGATACAATGTCAAAACATTGTTAGAAGTCCATGAATTTTCTTCACAATGCATGAGGAGATAATGAGGTCCCTTCCACAATTACTAAGTGTATGAGTAATGAAGAAGGGTTCCATCCAAAATAACTAAGTGGATGAGTAGAAAAAGGAGAACCATCCACATCACTATGTGGATGAAGTGAATAAGTTACATCCATATCAATTAAGTGGATGAGGGATGAAGTGAATGAGATCCATCCATATTACTAATTGGATGATGTGAAAATGAGCCATCCATAGCTACTATGTGGATGAAGTGGTTTGAATAAGACCATGCATTTTCTCTTAGTGTATGAGGATTTGAAGATGATCTAACCTCATCTCTGATTGGATCATCAAAGAACAACACTGAAGAAACATTTGATGCAAGAGTAATGGTTGATGAAGAACCTTCGGGAATTCTATTTTAAGTAGAGAAAAAATGATGAAGAGGGGATGAAGAATTCTATTGAATAAGAGGACGTGATGAAGAGGATAATGGCTTGAAGTAGACTTGTTCCTACTAGTTTTAACCAAGTATACAAGGTGGAGCTTATGTTAAAAAAATGGGGCATGCCCATGAGCTAGCTACCCATGCTTCAACACAAGGCACATGTGGGACCAGAAGGGGTCGACCACGTCCATGAAGAGGCCTAGGTAGAGCCAGCCCACAGGAGGGTGGGCCGTGTGTAAGCCCAAGCCACATGGAGGTTAATTCCGTGCAGCGTGGGAACCAAGGGCACGCCTGTGGAGGAGCATAGTGGGCGCTAGAGCACGCCTGTAGGAGAACCGGTGCAGGGCCGCACCGGAGGGGGTAGAGGCGAATTCTGAGCTGTGTTCGGGAGGAACTAATTGATAAACCTCACAAGAACCACGACACGTTTCGATGTGGGATGAGTTTTTAAAACACTGAGGAAATCGTGTCCGCTCATCTGATTGCACGTCGGATAGCTGTCATCCATCTCATCCGTGGTGCTGGGTTCTAATCCTGGACGTCCGTGTTCATTAAACGTAGATCCAACGGTGCTGGAGTTGTCTCCTACCTCTCGCTGAGCTGAGGCCTCCCCATGATGCCTACTGCAAACCAGAGCCACCTGAGCAAGGTATAAGGAGCTCATGGCCTTCTCTGATGAAGATGAATCCTCTGTTGTTTTCATCTCCCTTTTTCGAACTCATTCATGCGTTAAATGTCACATGCATTCAACGAGATGATGATTTTGAATGAGGCCGAAGAAAACGGAGTTGTGAGGAAGAGCATTCGTGCATGGACATAATAGGAAGAATCCATGCGTGTGTTCAAGGACACATGCACATGAAGTATCTACGTCAAAAGGAGTATGCGGTGAATGAAAGATATCGTGATTCTCGACCATATCTTAATCCGCGTTTGAAGATCTCAAAACGCTGCAGATCATGGGACTTCAAAGATTTTATCCCCATGGATTCGATCAAACTCTTTCCCTACAAAAGGAGAAACCCAAAGCTAGATGTGATACTGATCGTCTGAGGGAAGAACTCCCGCGAAGCTCCGAGAAACGCGAAGCAAAGCCCCTCATACAACCTGCGCGACAGAGCAGTCTGGAGACACCCGAGGCTCCGAGAGTTTCTTTTGCGCAAACACTGTGCCAATGAAGTTTGTAGGAGGCCTCCATGCCCACTCCCCTTGTGAAACAGGGAAGAAGCCGAGGCGTGAACTTGCGTGCCCGCTGCCCACGTACTTGCGTGGTAGAAAGTGGCTTCACTTGCGCACCCTCTGTGCCAGTGAACCTGTGCGTCAGGAGGAAGCCACCGCTCCACCTGTGCGGTAGAAGCCACTCCCACACCCTGCGTGGTGGAAGAAAGGCATTGAACGCATCATTTTCATGCCCACCATTGGTGAGGTGTACGGGCTGATGTGGAAGTGGACACCTCACGGGTGTGTGCACAGGTTGAAGAAGGAAGGCCACACACCTCTTGGGTGAGTGTGTGAAAAGAATAAGAGTTGGCCCAAAGAAGCACACGTGTGGGTGAAGGTTTCATGAAACTGCATGCCCAAGACCATAACTGTTGTGTGTGCTAAACAAGTGAAGAGGCAATTTCCTTAGTGTGTGCACAAGTGGAGTGTGCACACATTGAAGAAGAGGAAATAAAGAATCATTTGTGTGTGTGAAAAAGGAGAGGAAGGACACACCATCTTTGAGTTTGTGTGTGTGTTTGCAAAGAAACAAGAAGGCTAAAGCCTTAGTTTGTGCACAAGGGAAGGCAGTCATACCTCTTGTGTGTGCCCAATTGAAGGAAGAAGATACATGCAAGTCCATGAATGTATGAATAAGTGAACAAGTGGGTGAACACCTTGAGAAGTAAAATAGAATGAGAAATTCAAACTAAAGAACAACACACAATTTTGTGTGTGTGTTAGAAAGAATAAAAGAGTGTCACTCCAAGAAGAAGGCGTATGTGATAAAAGAGATTACAACCTTTGAGGGTTTATCAAACCAAAAAGAAAAGGGGAGAGCATGCATGCATGCATGCACATGCACATGTAAACAATGTTTAAATCAGTGTGTGTGAATTTGAGAAGTCCAAGACCAAATCTTCTTGAAGATATTTGAGATTCCATGCGAGTCATGCATGAAGATTGAGATCCCATGCAAACATTGCATGAAGATTCATAGATTCCATGCACTCAGTGCATGAGGTTGAATTGAAGAGAGACTGAAGCCAGAATAAGGTTGAAGACATCATTTATCAGTGTTTTTCAGTAGTGGAGAAGACCAAGAAGATTGAGTGTGAATACTTAGTGCAAGAACATAATTTTCCAATCAATATTCTTGAAGACAGAGGTCGGGTCATCCTTAGAAGAAGGAGATAAAGCCCAAGAAAAGAACAGGTGTCCTAATCACCACAAGTGATCATAAGAATTGATCAAGGCCAATAGACCTTATCCAAGGTTGTTGAAGACTCTTGAAAAGATTCAAAAGAAGAAGAGATACTCGTGTGACTCGAGGAGCCAGGAGAAGACCCCCTGTGAGACTTAGGGTGGAGAGGTCTTTAGTGGAAGCTGAAGTAGGCCAGTGGGACTCTGGTATCACTGTGGGATGCAGTATAAAGAACTTCATGTGTGACTCAGGAGAGATACAGTGTGACTATGTATCAACCATTTTAATTACTAATCAAATTATAATGGAGAAACCACGTTGGGGAGTCTAACCAACATGGCAAGGACGCAGACCTTTGGAGCCGAGCCTTGTAAATCCTTGTGTAATGTGTCTTTACATTCTCTACATCACTCGAGGAAAGATTGAGAGATAAAAGAAGAGTGGATCGAGGCCTTAACAAGCCATATAATTTTAATTGATAAAGAATAAATTAGTAAAAAGTTTAAAAGGATCATTAATTCACTCCCTCCCCCTCTCAGTGATCACACTTATCTGGGATCTTCAATATTGATCTTTCAGTCCTTAATGGATTCAAATCATGAAAAATTTCATTTTGGGATTCAATTTAAGGATCATCCATTTCGCAATTATGTTATATGTAAGGATGTTCTTGATCCCACTCTATCATGGTAATGAAAAAAAACTCTTCCATAAATCCATTTATTCATAAGGTTTTTAGTATGACGATACTTTGGGAGACCATTTCTTTCACCATCTGATAAGTAATTAGAATAGAATTAAAAATATTCTTTAACAATATATCATTTTGCAATAAATCCTTCTGGGTGACCTCTATTCTTGACAAACCCTTTCAAAATATCTATATACCGTTCAATTGGTTACATCCATCTGTAATGGATTGTACCACATAGTTGGGCCTCTCTAACCTTGTGAACTATTAGTTGGACCATTATATCAATGAATAATAGTGGTAGGAACACCTCTAATTCACATAATAGGATGCGATATCCCCATTCACGAAGGAAAACTTTGTTGGGTCTATAAAGTTTCTATAAATCTCTTTGAAATAAAAGAAAATTCTTGTTAATGTATGTCATACATTTTGAGGTATAATGAACTGGAAAGAAATTTGAATTAAATAGCGCATCAAAACATGATGGTCATGTTATTGTAGTCCTTGAATCATCATATTGATCATTGACATGAAATTATTAATATTTTATTAATAACCATGATGAAATTTTACACAAGTAAGGAAAAGGAAAATATTTAGTTTTTCTAATCATGATAGAGTGAAAACTACTAGAGTAAGAAAAGTCCATTATTTACCCTTTAATGGTTCCAACTCATTCTATTTCCCCATTTCAATAATGTCTAACCAAGACTTGATACCATATTTCATTTTTATGGAACATTTAGTAACGATCCAATAACACTATCAAATAAATTTTTTATCAACATGAATGACATCAAGAAAATGAATGAAATACAAACAATTCCAACATTGTAAAAAAATCAATTCATCAAACAAGATTTTATAAGGTTTTTTATTAAATGGTTTACTGAAAATAGTGTAAATATTTATTAATTTTTTGTAGAATTGTTCCCCCATTGATGATGATGGTGTTGTGCCTTGTTCGATATTCCCAGCAAATATTGTCATTGAGGATCAGTATTGATGTCGTCAGGGTAATAAATTTTAATATACTAAAAACAAAATCATTACAGAATGTTTTAACTAAACTAATATAGAGTTCCATGTTTTCAATCAGTCTAAAATATGAACTTTTTTGATCTTTTTCCATTTGTTGAGGGGGTTGTTTTTTAAAAATGAGCTTTATAATGTAATTCGGAGATATAGAACATCTTAAAATTGTGTTTTTAGAGATGGGTAAAGGCCCATTTTTTTAGGTGAATCGAGGAATTTCAGGATAATTATACCCATAAAAACAAAGGTTTTAAAAGCTATAGAGGGCACATGGTTTTTCTAAAATAGTGCATCCCACTGTAGGTAATCGTGCAACCCTTTTTATGTGAGTATGTTTCTTTGTGCATAGGATATTCTCAGTTTCCTAAACATTGTGCCTAGAAAATGCGAGGGTGTGTCTTGGAGGTAGTAGACTTCAAATAGTTTGTGCACTATTTGAGAAATCTTGTAGGTAAAACCATGTAGACATGTATATTTAAGGAATAAAATATATTCTGAATGGTGATTAAATATAAGATTTATTTTCTTAATTTATTTTGAAAATAATTTAATTAAATGAGCTATATTGGGGGTTTGGCGGTTGTCATATAAGTGCTCTAATTAAATAATAATAATAATAATAATAATAATAATACAATTGTTATTATAATAATAATAATTATTATATTATTTATATATTTTTTATGTTTAGAGAAAACCTATAGGGATCCGCGACCTGATGTGTGAGGTGTGACATATCCTCCTCCCCTTTGACTAATGATGCATCTTCCTCCCAAGTGAGGCATTATGCATACCCTCTCCCTAGAACCTTGATGGCGTTAGCTCCCTCCCATGGCTAGACCTCCTCTCAACTATGACTCCCTCTTAGTGGTATTTTAAATTATGAACGTGCCACCTGATGGCACAAGACCCCCCTTCTCGGGATCTCCATAGTCATTCATGTTTTCTTCAAATATATTAATTTTTATCTAATTTTTCAGACTCCTCGTGTATTAATTAGGTTTTAATGATAAAAAATCTAATCAATGATCACAAATATCATTAATGATCCTAAATCTTATTATACCAAATTAAATCCTATAAATTATATCCTATCATGTGTATTTATGTTTCATGTTCCCTTATGCATTATACTGGTTAAGCTCAGTCCATTTCATGGATATTACTTTTTAAGTCTGAATACTATTATTTTCCTAAGTACAATAAACCGTGAAGCATAACACAGTAAGCAAGACACTGGGAAGCCAAACATCGTGATGCAAGACACCGTGAGCAAGATACCGAGAAGCATGACACTGTGAGCAAGACCCCGTGAGCAAGACACTGTGATGCAAGACACAATGAGCAAGACACCGTGAGGAAGACACCGTGAACAAGACACTGTGATCAAGACACCATGAGCAAGACACCATATAGAAGACACTGTGACACTCATACTGTGACACTCATACACCGTGTGATAAAGACACCATTTTCATAACATATAGTGACCCAGTTTCTTAAACTATTTGTCATCTTTCAATTTATTGTTTAATGGTCATATTTGATGCGTTTAATGCACTGAAATAAGTAATTATTCTTTGTAGAAATAGTATGAGGTACGAGGTATGAGACACATGGAACCTATTGGATAAAACACATGCATTCGAAGATAAAGAGTGGACCATTCCCATCAACAAAAGAGCGCGATACTGAATTAAAAACAAGCCTGTGAGCACAAACCCGGAGACCACATTGCAAAATCGTCAAAGAAAGAATTGTCTCATGCATGCAATATGACACTACTAAAGAACATACGAAGTACACTAGAATCTAGAGAACACCTTTACTTTAGAAAATCTCTTGAAGAACACAAGATGGATTACGACACTCTATTTTTCGTGACAAAAACCAAAGAAGGACTCAAAAGAATTTCTATTCAATCAAAGGAGTTCAGAGCTGCACTTCAAATCACTAAAGAATTATAAAGTCAAATCTACTCTCTCAAAGTGATTCCTTCACTTAATTTTTGAGTAGTGTGTGTACTCTATATATTCTATACACACACTGACTCTTGTGAAAAACTGAATGATTTCTAAATCCTTACACAAAACTCTTTATAATTTTGTTTACCCATGACAACTGGGGATGAGGACCCTGTGTGGTCAGGTTATTATTTTTTTTTCCCACAAAAACTATGGAAGAGGTCCCTGTGTGACCTAGACAGTCTGTGTATTATTTTTAACCCTGATCCAGGTTGTGGATCAATGTTTATTAATATAAATTTCTTGGTGGAAGGTGATCACCAAGTGTAGTGGATTAGGTCTTGTCTTGAGACTGAACCCCTTGTTTCATATCCGATGTGCTATTTAAATTTAGTCTTCTATGTTTTAAAACTTTATTTCCCAATCTAGAAAACTCTAATTTCACTTTGGTAGTTAGTCTTGGAAAGAAGTTATAACTGATTTTTCTTTGTAGGATAACTTCAAAAGTAATATTAATAATACATATTAATATTACTGAGAATTAATCAATCTTTTAAGAAGTTGTTTAAACACTGAAACTCTTATAACAAATATAACCTTGATTAACTAGGATGTAACTATTTTTTGGGAAAATATTTCATTTAAAATAATATTTTTATCAGAGAAATGTTTATAGATACTCAATTCACCCCTCCCCTCTTTATTAAATTACTCTGACCAATATTTGGTATCAAATGGAGGTTATATTAGGACTCTATGTACTCTTACTGAACTATGATTGCAGTTGTACCATAAAAATATATAAATTTCAGTTAATTCTAAATTTCTAGATCATTTAATGTAATTCAATAGTATGGATAATAGATTGGAATGTGATGCAACCAATAGAACACCATTCATTAATGGAACCAACTATTCTCAATGGAAAATTATAATGAAAATGAATATAGACAGTATGAGCTTTGAAATTTGGTCATCCAACATAGATTAATACAAACTTCCTATTACTGATAGAATTACATGGGATGAACCCACCAAAATTGCTTATAATAAAAATTGTAAAGCCATGAATTCTTTATACTCTTCCGTAGGAGATGAAGAATTTAATAGGATTTCTGGTTGTAAAACTGCCCATGAAACTTGGGATACCTTGTCTGTCTCACATGAAGGCACATCTAGTGTAAAGGAAATGAGACTTAATACTTATACTATAAAATATGATACTTTTAAAATTAAAACTGATGATCCTATTTCTGACATGTATCTCAAGTTCATTGAGATCGTCAAAAAAATGATTTCTCTAGGAAGAGAAGTCACTACCAAAGAACAGATCATGAGAATCCTTATATGTCTACCTAACAGATAGAAGGGATCCTCTGTCTCAATTAGATAATTGTGTCACATAAGAAGTCTACCTATAAAATAACTCATTGGGAAACTGATGATGTATGAGGAAGAGCAGAAAGTCAACAAAGAATAGGAGGATGAACCAAAGAGGAAATCTGTATCAGTCAAGACCGCCTTCTCGAAGCACAAAGACAAAGGGAAACTAGAAGCTTTTGTAGAAATTTCCAGCACTGAACAATAATCACCTGATAGTGATGAGGAGAAGGATCAAATCGCTATAAGATTCAAATGATTCTACAAAAAGAAAAACATTTTAAAAAATCCTAACTTCAAGGGAAAGTATGATTTAAAAGGAAGCTGGAAAAAGGACTAGAAAAGGAATGACAAAACTGATGAAATTGTATGCTATGAATGTAAGCACAAATGACATATAAAGGATGACTATCCTAAGCTCAATTATAAGATGAAATATGAGGAAAAGGATAAGAAGTACAAAAAGGAAATGAAAGAAACTTGGACTGCCTCTAAGAATAGTTCAAGTGACTCAGAGACATCACATGATGAACAAGATAACAAAGCCAATATTTGTTTTATAAAAAACACATCTAAGGTAACACTGAAATATTCTGTTCATAATTCATACTATTCTGAAGAGGAAAGTGACTCTGTAAATATGAATGATGAATAATTTCTTTAATTATATAATATTCTTGAAGAAACATGCAGTGAATTAAATGTTAAATATAAAGCATTGAATAAACAACATTATCTGAATGTAAATGTCAAATTTGAACTTACTACTGAAAAGGAGAGAATTCCTCAAATTCTCAAAGAAAAAAATGAACTAAAAATGTCTAATGAACTATTAAGAAGTGACTTGAAAAAGATTACTAATGGGAAAAATACCCTTACCGAAATTCTACGAAAAAAATTGGCCCTTATTATAATACTGGCATTGGTTATTAACCTGGTAAAATAAATCTTGGTAGAAAAAATTTTGTTTCAAAATCTAGAACATATATTTTGCTTCCTAGTTCTGGACATAACTCAACTAGCTCATGTCATGATACATACTATACTATTTCAAAATAGTGTGGGTACCAAAATCTGTCTTTGTATGATCATGTTATTGGAAATCTTCTTAAAGATCTCCTGCAAAAATCTATGGTACTTGGATCAAAGTTGTTCAAGGCACGTGACAGGAGACTACTCCTGCTTCATGAACCAGATAAAAGTAGATGGATCACATGACACGTTTGGTGACAATGCGAAAGGGAAGATCATTATATTAGTCCAGATTGGTAACTCTGGTTCGAATTTAATCACTAAATTACAATTTTTAATGGCTTAAAATATAATCTGATTAATATCTCACAATTATGTGGTGATGGATATCATGTTAAATTTGAAAATGATGCATGTAATGTCTTTAATTATAAAGATGAATTATTATTTCTTGCATCAAGGAATGAGAACGTTTATTCTGCTAATTTATATTCCTTAGCTTCTCAAAATGTTTCATGCTTAAGTGTACTTCATGAAGAGTCTTGGATCTGGAATAGGAGACTAGGACACTGTAATGTTCACTCCCTTAGAAAGATAACTAGAAAAGCCCTAGTCAAATACTTAACCAAACTTGATATTCCACATGAAAAAGTGTTAAATCCTTGTCAAAAGAGAAAACAACCCAAAATATCTTTCAAAAAAAAGAAAGAAGTTTCTACTTATCGACCTCTCGAATTTGTTCACATGGATTTGTTTGGAATATCTAGAGTTTCTAGTTTAAATGGGAAGCACTATGTTTATGTTCTAGTAGATAATTTTTGTAGATATACCTGGACCTTCTTCATGGCTCACAAAAGTGAAGCATGCTATTATTTTAATAAGTATGCCATGTCTGTAGAAAATCATGGTTTCCTTAAAATTAAATCTTTAAGAAGTGATCATGGTCATGAGTTTCAAAATCAAGAGTTTGAATCCTTTTTATCACAAAATGGTTATAGTCACAATTTCTATGACCCTATAACACCATAGCAGAATGGTGTTATATAATTAAGAAATAGAACCCTGCAAGAAATTGATAGAAAAATGCTTAGTGTATATGACATAACTATTTACTTTAGGGATGAGGCTATTAATAAAGCATGCTACACAATCAATAGAGTCTTGATTAGACAAATTCATAAAAAGACCCTGAATGGACTCTGGAACAATATAAAGTCTAAGGTTAATTACTTTAGAGTTTTTGGTTGAAAAGTCATTATTCTCAATACTAAGGATAATCGTGACAAATTTTCATCCAAAAGTGATGACGGAATTTTCCTAGGTTACTCAATTTTAAGTAAAGCATATAGAGTATTCAATAAGAGAACTTAATGTGTTGAAGAATCTGTTCATATCATTTTTGTTGAAACAGATCCACATGAGCCTATAACCATCCTAGAAAATATGGAGGATGATGATAAAATCTGAACATCAACTCAAAATCATCAAAATTTTCTATGAAGGAATCTGTGAAAGCTTCCAATTCTGGAAATTCTCTACAATCAAGTCATAAAAAACCAGAATTTGTTGATGAACCTGAAATCACAAGACCCTCTTTTTCTAGAAAAGTGAGAACCCTTAAAACCTTTACTTAGATGTTTTTGTAGGAGACTTAGAGAATGGAACACAAACTAGAGCTTCTCCTATAAATCAGGTTGAACATCAATCCTTCTTGTTACTAATTTAACCTAAAAACATTGAAGACTCCATCAAGGATGAATTTTGGGTAATGGTTATACAAGAAGAACATAATCAGTTTGAAAGAAACAATGTTTAGAAACTTATTGAAAGACCCATGGACACTTTCATCATAGGCATTAAATGGGTGTTTATAAATATGGTTGATGATGTTGGAAATATAGTTAGGAACAAGGATAGATTAGTTGCACAAGGCTACAGTCAAGAAGAAAGAATTGACTATGATGAGACCTTTTCTCCATTCAACAGACTTGAATCCATCACAATACTACTTGGATATGTTGCACAATTGAATTTCAAACTATATCAAATGGATGTTAAGAGTGCATTCGTAAATGGGTATATAGATGATGATTCCCTTTTTGAACAACCCCCTAGATTTACAAATCCTCATTTTCCCAGTCATATTTTCATACTATTAAAAGCTTTATGTGGTTTAAAACAAGCTCTAAGAGCTTGGTATGGCAAATTGAATAATTTTCTTTCTTCCAAAGGTTTTACAAAAGGAATATTTGATCCTAACTTATTTATAAAACTAATTTATAATGATGTTTTAGTTGTTAAAATCTTTTTAGATGATATTATTTTTTTATCTTCAAAAAATTCATTATGTATTGACTTTTCTAAAATGATGCAAAAAAATTGAAATATGTTTAATGGGTGTACTAAAATTCTTTCTTGGATTTCAAATATTTAAAAATAATGATGGAATTGTTTTAAATCAAAGTAAATACTCTAGAGATCTTATAAAATGTTTTGGATTTTATAGTACTAAATGTAGTGACACTCCCATGAGTACCACCTCTAAGTTGGATCTTGATGAAGATGAAAAATCTGTTGATCAAACCAGTTATAGAGGAATGATTGGATGTTTACTCTACATACCTGCTAGCCATCCAGAAATTATGTTTAGTGTGTGTATGTGTGCTCGTTTTTAAGCAAATATTAAAGACTCTCATTTAAATTTTTTAAAGATAATTTTCAAATACTTTAAGCATACACCCAATATTGAATTGTTCAATCGTAAAGGACAATCATTTGAACTAGTTAATTATTCTGATACTGACTTCGGTGGTTGTAAGTTAGTTAGAAAGAGCACAACTAGAACATGTCACCTTTTAGGCAAGTCACTAGTATCATGGTGTAGTAAGAAACAAAATTCTATTGCATTATCTACTGCAGAAGCTAAATACATAGCTTCTGGTAGTTCCTGTGCACAAATTCTATGGATGAAGCACACTTTACTAGATTATGGATATCAATTTAGACATGTACCAATAAATTGTTACAACACAAGTGTTATTTACATCTAAAAAATCATGTTTCACATTCTAGGGAAAATCATATCGATATAAGACATCACTTTTTGAGAGATCATTATCAAAAATGTGATATCACCTTTGAATTCATTGGTACAAAATATCATCTTGCTGATATATTCACTAAACCATGAAATTTTGAGTGAATATACTACAACATACATGATCTTGGAAAGATAAATATCAAATAGATATCTTACTCATCTTAATGTTCAATATTTTACGATGTTTTACTTTACTATTTCATGATTAAGGTTTCTTAGTTACTGTCTCTCATGTTTACGGTCTCACCATTAGTATATAGTACTTATGGTATGACACTCACTGTCTCACCGTAACGTGCACTGAAAAGTTCACTCATTATCTCACCGTGAGAACCATTCACTGTCTCACCATGACGACAGATCACTGTCTTTCCATAACAACCACTCACTATCTCACCGTGATGACTACTTATTGTCTCGCCAAGAAAATTATTTATGATTTTATTTAAACCCGTATCGCGGTAATTTTTATTTCACCTCTTTAACTTTTTCGTGTTTTTATTTTTGTGACGATTGGAATTCCCAAATGATAAAAAAAGAGTTTCTCTTGGTTCTTCACCTGGACTATCTCCTACTCACTCATTTCAAACCCTTTCAACTGTGCAACCCACTCTCTCTCTACTTCTTGAACCCTCTGTGGATGCCAAGAATGAAACATCCATCATCATCCACACCTGAGAAGTGCCACTGGAAGAAGAAGAAGATAACACCGAAGCTGACACCTGAAGGTCCTATGAATCCGAACATAGTAAATCATAGTGTTGTTCCTGAGAACGAAATTTTCCCTGAATGGATTTTATCACGAAAATATCTAGTCTTGAAAGTGATAAAATAACAAGGATGTTTTGAATATATCTCAAGGGAGAACAGACCTATCAATCCCAGATTAGTAGCTCAGTTCTACCAGTACGTGCAGTTTTCTTTTCATTCTGATAAAGGTTATGTTGTGAGGAGCTGGGTTAATGGCCAGATTTTCCAATTCTTGTCGACGTTATTGGAATCATGCCTTAGGATACATCACGAATGAATATGCGATGATTATCAGAGAGAACCTCCACATACAACTTATTTCATTGACCTTAAAGATGCTCTGAAAACCCTAACCGGAAATGGCGCCAAGAGAAGGTCCATAACTACTGAGCATGATGGGGAAACAAGACATCTGTTGAATTTTTTTCAAAATTTGGTTAGTCCATGGAAAGGTGACTTTGCGTTATTAAAGTATAAATATGTGTTTTTAATTCATCTTATGAATAATGGATACAATATTAACCTGTGCAAGTACATCATTCACTATATGTGTGAGTTGATCAAGGTTACATCAAAGTACACCTCTCTGTTCTACTCTCGGCTGATATCAGCCATGATTGTAGAAAAAGGCATAGTTATAACCAATGAAGAAGTGTTTATGGATTGTGAGTAATATCTCTCTAAATCCACTATCATTAGAATGAATATAAGCTAGAATCCTTGGAAAAAGGAGTGGGTGGAAGACAATGATAATATTTATGAGAAGACAAATCTTATGGATTGTACATCAAGGCCAAAAGACATTTATGATCATGGTTTGGAATCAGATGAACTTGGAAAGTATATAGAATAAGAGGAAGAAGAAACTGATGTACCAGATAGGGAAGAAGTTATGGTTGAGGAATAAAGTACTATTATTCCACATATTTTTATTGAAGAATAAACTCATTAACCTAGAGATTTGGTCAATCTAGAAATCCAACCTGAGGCTGAAAAAGAAACAGTGGTGAAAAAATCTGAGTAGCAAGCCACGGAAGAGACTATTCTGGAATAACTCTCTGTTATGGAAGAAGAAAATCTAGAAGGACTCTCGTGTGTACAAGAAGTAAATCTATAAGAACTCCATGTTATTCACGGATAAAGACTAGAAGAACTTCTAGAAGAATAACATGATCCTGAAATAATTCCCTATGCTGAAGAGAGTATGGAGATATCCTTTTATCCGGCTAGACAAGAAATGCATGATGAACAAAGAGATGAAACAGTAGATTTAGACCAAGCTCTTGAGCCTCTCAATCCTAAAAAGGAAGCACCTGTTGAGGGGGAGGAAACCCAAAATCTTGAATATGGTGAAGCCTCACATCCAACAAAATAAAGTTATATGGATACTCAGTACAAATTTCCTAGTTTTTATGATGTCAGTGAGTCTTAGAAGATTACTACAACTGGGCTTGATCTCTCATCCTTGTTTTAGTTGAATTCAGTTTCTATCATTGCCCCTAAGAAGGAACCACAACTAGAACCTACACTTATATGAATTCCTACACCCGAACCTTCACCTAAACCTTCACCTGTGCAACTTACCTTTGTCCATAAGGATGATTTGAATGATTTTGTAGATAATATCTTATATGGAGTTGAGAATATTATGAACTCCCAACCTCGTGCTGTGAAAAATATGAGTGAAAGAGATACCTCACAGCTTTTGGAGATGATCATTTGGAAGATACAAACAAAAAGGCTCCATGAGTTTCAAGAAGTTAATGTTGAAAATAACATGCTCAGTAATGAAGTCACAACCCTGATATGCATGGTTGAATACATGAAGAAAGCGTTTCATTCAAGATCAGAGCCTACTACTTCCCCTCTAGAACCAATTGTTTCTCAAATCTCTCGAGATTATGTGTCTCAGATTCCCCCTTATTTGTTATCCTTTGATGAAAATATTGCAGAAAGGCACAAACTGTTGTTGACGGAAATGAGTGATCTTGTGGCGAACCTGAATAAACTCACCGATGAGTACACTGGTTTTCTTCAAAAGGTACTGAATCAGATCAAATCAATGACAACTGACGTCAAAGCTTCTAATACCTCTAGTCAATCCTCTACACCTTCCTTGGATAGTACATTTCTCATATCAATAGTCCAAGAAGAGCTTCAGAATGATTTCAGTGGATTTAATGTGACTTTTTTATCTGATGTTGTCAAGAACTGTGATAGAGTTCTTGACCATGTGAAAATTCATTCCATGATTGCAAATGATGCCCAGAAGGAGATTTCTAGGAAAGTGGATTTCTATTTCAACCGCATTTCACCAAGACTGATATAACCAACCACTTCAAATACCTTGTAGAGAATCTGCAAATTCCTCCTAAAACTCAAGCCTTCAAAAACAAGTCAATAAGCTAATTGAGTTTACCAGATTATTTGACGAGTTCATTGAAAACAAATATGACATTGAAAAAGCCATGAAAATATGGTGGGGATTATTATTGAAGACTTCATCAAACTTCTGAGACCTTATCTACATGTCCTGAGTACAACAATTTTTTCTCTAACTACTACACCTCTCAGACCTGGACTGCCTACATTCTCATCTTCATTAGCCTCAACTACCATGTCTATTGGCCAAGCTCTCAGTCAGATATGGCATGTCATTCTTGATCAGCAACAGCCTCGATCTTCTACTGCTCCTACCTTGGCTCCCTCAATCAATGAATGTCTCCCTTTACCCTCTCTATCTACCAACTCTCTGCCATCTTCAACGTAAACCACTATCCCTATGTCTTCCTCTTATTATTCTGATAAAGGCAATGAGAATTTCAATCCCTGAAGAAGACCGGTGCTTACAACTTTTTTATGGGTTGTCAATTATTTATGTATCTATATTTATTTTTCACTTAACTATTTCTATTAATGGATTGTGCACTATTTACCCTCTCTTTCTTTCAACTTTTTGATATTCCCAAAAGGGGCAGAAGTTTCTATATGTTATTTTCTCTATAGTTGCATCTAATTTACACTTTATTTGTGCATGATTTGTGATCATCAAAAAGGGGTAGATTGTTGGGATCCTATGTATTAATCATGTTTTAATGATCAAAAATCTAATCAAAGACCAAAAATCGAATTAATGATCATAAATATTATTCAACCTATTTAACTCCTACAAATTATATCCTCTCAGGTGTATTTATGTTTCAAGTTCACTCATTCTTTATAATGGTTATGCTCAATCCATTTCATGAATATTATTGCATAATTCTAAATACTGTTATTTTCCTAAGTACAAGCCACCGTAAAGCCTGGCATAGTAAGAAAGACACCATGAAACCAGACACTGTGAAGCAAGACACTGAGAGAAAGGAACAGTGAAGCAAGAAATCATGAGTAAGACACCGTGAGAAAGAAACCGTGAATAAAGACACCGTTAGAAAGACACCATGAGCAAGACACCCTGGGCAAGGCACTGTGAGAAAGACACCATGAGAAAGACACTATAAAGAAGACACCATGACACTCATACTGTGACACTCAAACACCATGTGAAGGAGACGCCGTTTTCATAACATACTGTGACACCGTTTCTCAAACTATTTTGACATCTTTCAATTTAATGATTAACGGTCATATTTGATGCCTTTAATGCACTGACATAATTAATTTTTCTTTGTAGACATAGTACGAGGTACGAGGTATAAAACCCGTTGAACCTGTCAGCTAAAACACATCCATTTGAAGATAAAACATGGAGCATGCCCAACAACAATAGAGCGCACTACTGAATGAAAAACAAGCCTGTGAGCATGACCGTGTATAAGACATTACAAAATATTTTATGAATGTCTTGTCTCATGCATGCAATCTGACACTACTGATGAACATACAGAGTACTCTGCAATCCAGAGACCACCTTTACATTATCAAATCTCATGAAGAACATAAGTTTGATTACGACACTCTATGTTTTGAGACAAAAACCAGAGAAGTAATCATAAGAATAATGATCAATTAAAGGGGTCCAGAACTGCAATTGAAATCACTAGTGCATTCTAAAGTCATACCAACTCTCTCTCAGTGATTCTTTAAATTACTTTTTGATAATTGTTTGTACTCTGTATATTCCGAAAACCCTGAATCCTATGCTAAACTGAAGGATTTCTAAATCCTTATACCAAACTCTTTATACTTTTGTTTACCCACGACAACTGTAGAAGATGTCCCTATGTGGCCAGGTTATTATTTTTGTTTACCCAAAAAAACTATAGAAGAGGTCACTGTATGACCTAGACAGTATGTGTACCGTTTTTATCCCCAATACATGGTATGTATATATTTTTGTTAATATAAACTTCTTGGTGGAATGTTATCAGCAAGTGGAGTGGATTAGGTCTCGGCTTGAGACTGAACCACTTGTTTTGTATCTGTTGTGCTATTAAAATTTAGTCTTCTCTATTTTACTGGTTTATTGCATAATCCAGAAAACTCTAATTTCACTTTGATTGTCAGTCCTAGAAAGATGTTATAAATAATTTGTCTTAGTAGCATAACATCAAAAGTAATATTAATAATAATTATTAATATTAATGAGAATTAGTCAATATTCAAAGAATTTTTTAAACCGTCAAACTCATATAATACTATAACCTTGATTAACTGGGTTGTAACTATTTTTCGGGAAACAATTTCATTTAAAATAATATTTTTATAACAAAAAATTTAGTAGTTACTCAATTCACCCCTCCCCTCTTGATTAAACTACTCTGACCAACGTTTGGTATCAAAGGGAGGTTTAATTAGGAAAATGTGTACTCTAACTCAGCTGTGATTGTAGTTGTACATTTAAGATCTATAAAATTCTGTTAATTCTAAATTTCTAGATCTTTTAAATTAATTCATTAGTATGGATAATAGATTGGAAGGGGTTGCAACTAGCAGACCACTATTCTTTAATGGAACCAACTATGCTCAATGAAAAATTAAAATGAAAATGTATCTAGAGAGTATGAGCTTTGAAATATGGTCATCCATCATAGATGAATAAAAACTTCATGTGACTGCTAGAATTATATGGGATTAACCTACCAAACATTTTTACAATAACAATTACAAATCCATGAATTCTCTGTACTGTTCCTTAGGAGATGAAGAATTTAATAGGATTTCTGCTTGTAAAACTGCCCATGAAATTTGGGATACCATGTCTATCTCACATGAATGCACATCTAGTGTAAAGGAAATGAGACTTAATAAATATACTATTAAATATGATAATTTTAAAATGAAAGATGATGAGCCTATTTCTAACTTGTATCTCAGGTTTAATGATATCGTCAACACAATGATTTCTCTATAAAGAGAAGTCACTTCCAAAAAACAGATCATGATAATCCTTCGTTGTCTACATGACAGATGGAGGGGAACCGCTTTCTCAATTAGAGAATCATGAAACATTAGTAAGCTACCTATAAAAGAACTCATTGGGAAACTGATGAAGTATGAGGAAGAGATGAAAGTCGACAAAGAAGAGGAGGATGAACCAAAGAGGAAATTTGTGGCATTCAAGACCACCTTCTCGAAGCACAAAGACAAAGGGAAACTGGAAGCTTCTGTAGAAAGTTCCACCACTGAACAATCATCACCTGATAGTGATGTGGAGATGGTTCAAATGGCTAGAAGATTCAAAAAATTATACAAAAATAAGAACTTTTTCAGAAATCCTAACTTAAAGGGAAAGTTTTATTTAAAAGGAATCTGAAAAAGGACAAGAAAAGTAATGAAAACTGATGAAATTGTATGCTATGAGTGTAATCTCAAAGGATATATAAAGGATGAATGTCCAAATCTCTAATATAAGAAGAAATTTGAGGATAAGTATAATAAGTACAAAAAAGAAATTAAAGAAACTTGGAGTGCCTCTAAGGACAGTTCAAGAGACTCAGAGACATCACATGATGAACATGATAACAAAGCCAATATTTGGTTTATAACAAACACATCTGAGGTAACACTGAACTCGTCTGTACATAATTCATAATATTCTGAAGAGGAATGTGACTCTAAAAATTTGAATAATGAAGAAATGTTTGAATATTGTAACATGATTGAAGAAACATGAAATGAATTAAAAGATAAATATAAGTCATTGAAGAAACAACATGATATCACTGTAAATGTCAAATCTGGATATTCTACTGAAAAGGAGAAAAATGCTCAACAGCTCAAAGAAAACAATGAAATGAAAATGTATAATGAACAATTAAAAAGTGACTTGGAAAAGTTTACTAATGGGAAAAATACCCTTACCCAAATGCTAGGAAATCAAATAGCCCCTAAATATAATACTATCATTGGTTATCAACGTCGTAAAATAAATCTTGGTAGAATGAATTTTGTTTCAAATCTAGGAAATATAATTTTGGTCCTGGTTCTAGACATAACTCAACTAGCTCAAGTCATGATACATACTCTACTATTTCAAGATTTTGTGTACCAAATAAAGTTTATTTTTTAAATACGTTACAAAATTCTTATAGGAAGCCTATGAGACAAATATGGGTTCTTAAATCACTTATTACTAATGTTACTAGATGCAAACATGTATGGGTACCAAAATATTTCGTTGCGTGATCAGTTATAGGAAAGATTCTTAAAGAGATCCTGCAAAAAACTATTATTCCTGGATAGTGTGTATTCAAGGTACATGACAAGAGACTACTCATGCTTCAAGAACCTGATAAATGTAGATGTTGGACATGTCACTTTTGGTGACATTTCCAATGGGCAGATCATTGGATTAGGCTAGATTGGTAACTCTGATTCAATTATAATCTCTAAAGTTCTATTTGTTAATGGCGTAAAATATAATCTGGTTAGTATCTCACAATTATGTGATGATGTATATCATGTGAAATTTGAAAATGATGCCTCTAATGTCTTTAATTATAAAGATGAATTAGTATTTTCTACATCAAATAATGGATCTTTTATTCTGTTAATTTAGATTCCATAGCTTCTCAAAATGTTTCATGCTTAAATGTATTTCAGAAAGAGTCTTGACTCTGTTATAAGAGACTAGGACACTGTAATGTTCACTCCCTTAGAATGATAAGTAGAAAACGCCTTGTGAAAGACTTACCCAAACCTGAGTTTCCACATGAAAAAGTGTACAATCCTTGTTAAAAGAGAAAACAACACAAAATCTCTTTCAAAACAAGGAAATAAGTTTCTACTTCTCAACCTCTTGAATTGGTTCACATGGATTTTTTTGGACCATATAGAGTTTCTAGTATAAATGGGAAGCTCTATGTTTATGTTCTGGTAGATGATTTTTCTAGATATACCTGGACCTCCTTCATGGCTATCAAAAGTGGAGCCTTCTCTTATTTTACTAAGTATTCCATATCTGTAGAAAATTTTAATGTTCTTAAAATTTAATATTTAAGAATTGATCATGGTCGCGAGTTTGAAAATCAATATTTTGAATCCTTTTTTTAAAAAAATGTTTATAGTAACACTTTCTCTGGACCTAGAACACCTTAGCAGAATGGTGTTGTAAAAAGAAGAAATAGAACCCTGCAAAAAAATTCTAGAACAATTCTTAGTGAATATGACTTACCTATTTACTTTTGGGTTGAATCTATTAATACAACATGCTACACAATCAACAGAGTATTGATTAGACCAATTCATAAAAATTCCCCATGTGATCTATGGAACAATAGGAATCCTATGATTAGTTACTTTAGAGTTTTTGGTTGCAATGTCTTTATTCTCAATAATCAGGATAATCTTGACAAATATTCATCCAAAATTGATGAAGGAATTTTCCTAGGTTACTTAATATTCAGTAAAGCTTATAAATTATTCAATAATATAACTAAATGGTTGGAGAATCTATTCATTTCATGTTTGATTAAATAGATCCATATGAGCCTAGAACCATCCTTGAAAATCCGGAGGATGACGTATCAAATCTGAACATCAACTCAAAATCCTCAAATTACTCTGTAAAAGAATCTGTGAAAACTTCCAATTCTGTAAATTCTCTACAATCGAGTCATAATGAACCTGAATCTGTTGATGAACATGAAATCAGAAGTCCTTATTTTTCTAGAAAGTTTAGAACCCTTAAAAACCATCCCTTAGATGTTGTTTTAGGAGACTTAGATAAAGGAACACAAACTGGAGATTCTCTTAGAAATCAGGTTGAACATCAAGCCTTCTTGTAACAACCTGAACCTAAAAACTTTTATGATGACATCAAGGATGAATTTTGGGTAATGTATATAAAAGAAGAACTTAATTAGTTTGAATGAAACAATATTTGGAAACTCGTTGAAATAACCAAGGACACTTTCATCATAGGCACTAAATGGTTTTTAGAAATAAGGTAGATGAGGATGGAAATATAGTTAGGAACAGTGATTGATTAGTTTCACATGCATATAGTCAGGAAGAATGAATTGACTATGAGGATACCTTTTCTCCAGTAGCCATACATGAAGCCATCAGAAACTTACTTGCCTATTCTTCACATCTGAATTTCAAACTATATCAAATGGATGTTAAGAGTGCATTCCTAAATGGGTATATAGCTGAGGGTGTTTTGTTGAAAAAACCCTAGATTTACAAATCCTCATTTTCCCAATAATATTTCTAAACTATCAAAAGATATATATGGTTTAAAATAAGCTCCAAGAGCTTGGTATGATAGATTGAGTACTTTTCTTATTTAAAAATGTTTTACATAAGGAATAGTTGATCCTACCCTATTTATAAAACGAATTTCTAATTATGTTTTAGTTGTTCAGATCTATGTAGATGATATTATTTTTGGATCTTCAATGAATTCATTATGTATTGACTTTTCTAAAATGATGAAAAACGAATTTGAAGTGAGTTTAATGGGTGATCTAAAATTAATACTTTTATTTTAAATCATTAAAAAATAATGATGGAATTTATTTAAAAGTGTAAATATACAAGATCTCTTCTAAAACATTTTGGATTAGATAACAGTAAAAGTAGTGACACTCCCATGAGTACCACCTGTATGTTGGATCTTGATGAAGATGGAAAATATTTTGATCAAACCACATAAAGAGGAATGATTGGAAGTTTACTCTACTTAACTACTATCCGTCTGGACATTATTTTTAGTGTGTGTATGTGTGATTGTTTTCAAGAAAACCCTAAAGAATATCATTTAAATGCTGTAAAGAGAATTTTTAATTACACCAAGAATACATCCAATCTAGGATTGTTCTATCCAAAAGGAAAATAATTTGAACTAGTCAGTTATTCTAATGCTGAATTCGGTGGATGTAAGTTAGATAGAAAGAGCACCTATGGAACATGTCACCTTTTAGGCAAGTCACTAGTATCATGGTGTAGTAAAACACAAAATTTTGTTGCATTATCTACTACAGAAGCTGAATACATAGCTGCTGGAAGTTACTGTGCACAAATTTTGTGGATGAAACACACTTTACTATATTATGGATATCAATTCAGACATGTACCAATAAATAGTGACAAAACAAGTTCTACTGACATCTCAAAAAAATCTTGTTTCACATTCTAGGACATAACATATTGATGTAAGACATCACTTTTTGAGATATCATTATCAAAAAGGTGATATCACCGTTGAATTCATTGGTACTCAATATCAACATGCTGATATATTCACTCAACCATAAAATTTTGACAGAATAGACTACATCATACATGATCTTGGCATGATAAATCTCAAATAGGTATCTTAATTTTCTTAGTATTCAATATTTTACTATATTTTTCTTTGTTGTTTCATGATTATAGTTTCTCAGTTACTGTATCTCATGTTTATAGTCTCACCGTTAGCACTTTGTACTTGCGGTCTGACACTCACTGCCTCACCATAACACACAGTGGGAAGTTCACTCACTGTCTCACCCTGACAACCATTCATTGTCTCACCATGATGACTAATCACTATCTCACCATAACAACCACTCACTATCTCATAGTGATGACTACTTATTGTCTCATCGTGAAAATTATTTATTATTATCTTTAAACCCATTTCGTGGTAATTTTTATTTCAACTCATTTACTTTCCCGTGTTTTTATT
The DNA here is from genome assembly GCA_963277665.1 of Viscum album. Classification (NCBI taxonomy): domain Eukaryota; kingdom Viridiplantae; phylum Streptophyta; class Magnoliopsida; order Santalales; family Viscaceae; genus Viscum; species Viscum album. Next base: position 1,388,955,295 of record OY728125.1, on the reverse strand, counting down.
TTTGGGACAATTGGCATTCCCAAATGATAAAACAAAGATTTTTTCTCGGTTCTTCACCCAAACATTCTCCTACTTGCTCATTTCAAACACATTCAACCTTGTAACCCCTCTCACTCTCCTTCTTGAACCCTCAGTGGATTCCAAGAATGAAATGTCCATCTTCATCCACACCTAATAAGTGCCGCCCGACGAAGAAGAAGATAGAAACCATGTTAACTCCCGAAGGGCCTCTGAATCCGAACCTGGTAAATCACAGTGTTGTTCCTGATAAATAAATTTTTCCTGAATGGATTCTATCTAGAAAATCTCTATTATTGAAAGAGTTAAAAGAATAAGGCTAGTTACAATGGTTCTCAAGGGTGAACATACCTATCTATCCCAGATTACTAGCTCAGTGCTACAAGTACGTGCAGTTTTATTTTGATTCTGATAAAGGTTATGTTGTGAGGAGCTGGGTTAATGGCCAAAGATGATCCTTCTCGTCGAGGTTATGGGAAGCATGACTTAGGATGCCTCATGAAGGAATATGTGATGATTATCAGAGAAACATCAACCTACAATTGATTTCTTTGACCTTGAAGATTCTCTGAAAACCCAAACTGGAAATGGCACCATGATATGGGTCATAGCTACTGAACTTAAAGGGGAAACAAGACTGTTGTTTAAATGTGTTCAAAATCTGGTTAGTCCAAGGAAAGGTTACTTTTCTGTATTAAAGTATCAAGATGTGTTTATAATTCATCATATGAAGAATGGATACAAGATTAACCTTTACAAGTACATCATTCACCATATGTGTGAGTTGATCATGGTTACATCAAAGTCCACCTCTCTTTTCTACTATCGGCTGATATCAGCCATTCTTGTTGCAAGAGGTGTAGTTGGACCCAATAATTAAGTGTTTAGGGACTGTGAGTATAGTATCTCTAAATCCACTATCAGGAGAATGACCATAAGCTATAATCCTTAGAAAAAGGAGTGAGTGGAAGAAAATGATAATATTTATGAGAAGTTTAATCCTGTGGATTATCTATCAAGTCCAAAAGAAATTTATGATCCTTGTTTCGAACCAGATGAACTTGGAGAGTATCCAGAAGAAGAGGAAGAAGAAACTAAAGTACCATATAGGGAAGAAGTTGTTGTTGAGGAAGAAAGGACTATTATTCACCCTGTTGTTCTTGAAGAAGTAACTCATACCGCAGAGATGATGTCAATCTAGAAATCAAAACCGATGCAAAAAAAGAAATAGTGGTGACAGAATCTGAGTAGTAATCCATGGAAGAGCATGTTCTGGAAGAACTCCCTATTATGGAAGAAGAAAATTTAGAAGATCTCCCTGGTGTACAAGAATTAAATCTAGAAGAACTACCTATTATGCAAGGAGATAGTTTGGATGAACTTCGTGAAGAAAAACCTGTTCCTGAAAAAATACCCTCTGCTAAATAGAGGATGGAGATAGCCTTTCAGCTGGCTAGACAAGAAATGATTGAGGAAAATAGAGATGAAATTGTGGATTTAGACTAAGATCTTTAGCCTTAAAATCCTGAAAATAAAGCACTTGTTGAGGGGGAGGAAACCCAAATTATTGAATCTAGTGAAGCCTCACATCCAACTAATTCAAGTCATGTGGACACTCAGTACAAATTTTCTAGTTTTTATGATGTGAGTGAGTCTCAGGAGATTACTACAACCAGGATTTATCTCTCTTCCTTGTTTCAGTTGAAGTAATTTTCTATCATTTCCCCTAAGAAGGAACTAGAACCAGAACCTACCCATGTACCAATTCCTACACCTTATCCTTCACCTGAACCATTACCTGAGCAGTTTTCCTTTGTCAGTAAGGTTTATTTGAAGTATTTCGGAGGAACTATCTTATCTGGAGTTGAGAATCTTATAAACTCCCAACCTTGTTATGTGAAAAATATGAGTGAGAGAGATGCCTCACTGCTATTGGAGAAGATCATTTTGAAGATACAACCTAAAATGCACCATGATATTCAAAATGTTCGAGTTGAAAATATGTTTCTCAGTAATGAAGTCACAACCCTGAGAAGCATGGTTGAACACATGAAGAAAGATCTGCATTGGAGATCTGAGCATACTACTGCTCCTCTAAAACCTTCTATTTGTCATATATCTCATGATTTTGTGTGTCAGATTCACTATTATTTATTAACCATTGGTGGAAATATTTCAGAAAGTCACAAAGAGTTATTGAAGGAAGAGAGAGATCTTGTGGTAAACCTGGATAAACTCACTGATGAGTACACTTGATGTCTTCAAAATGTACTGAAACAGCTCAAATCATTGACCACAACCGTCAAAGATTCCAATACCTATGGTTAATCATTTACACCTTCCTTGGACAGAACATTTATCAGATCTATAGTCCAAGAAGAGATTCAGAATGATTTCAAGGGTTTAATATGACTTCTTTATCTGATGTTGTCATGAACAGTGATAGAGTTATTGAACTTGTGCAAATTCATTCCAAGATTGAAAATGATGCCCACCAGGAGATTTCTAAGAAAGTGGATTTCTATTTCAACCGTATTTTCTCCAAGACTGATTTGACCAACCACATCAAATACCTTGTAGTGAATATGAAAAGTTTTCCTGTAACTCAAGCCTTTAAAAACCAAGTCCATAATCTAATAGAGTTTACCAGATTGTTGGACAAGTAATGGAAAACAATGCTGACTTTGAAAAAACCATGCAAATATGGTGGGAAGATTATTGCAGACTTCATCAAACTTCTGAGACCTTATCTTCATTTCCAAAGTATGGAAATGGTTGATCCAACTGTTGCACCTCTTAGACCTAAACTACCTACATTCACTTCTTCCTTAGCCTCAACTACCATGTCTATTGGCCAAGCTCTCAGTTAGATTATGCATGTCATTTTTGATTAGAAACATCCTTGATCTTCTACTGCTCCTACCTTGGCTCCCTCAATCTATGATGGTATCCCTTTACCCTCTCTATCTACCACCTCTCTTCCTCATTATACATCATCCACTACCTCTATGGCTTCCTATTATGATACTGATAAAGGAAAAGAGAAGGTCAATCCTTGAAGAAGTCCAGTGCTATCAACTTTTTGACGGGGATGTCATTATTTTTGTATTTCTCTTTATTTTGTATTGAACTGTTTCAATTAATGAAATGTGCACAATTTTCCATCTCTTTCTTTCAACTTTTTGAAAATCCCAAAAGGGGGATAAGTTTCTATATGTTATTTTCACTATAATTGAATCTAATTTACACTTTACATGTTCATGATTTGTGATCATCAAAAAGGGGGACATTGTTGGACTCCTAATGTATTAATCATGTTTTAATGATCACGAATCTCATCAATGATCACAAATCTCATTAATGATCATAAATCTAATTCAACCTAGTTAACTCCTATAAATTATATCCTATCAGGTGTACTTATGATTCAAGTTCACTCATGCTTTATAATAGTTATGCTCAATCCATTTCATGTATATTATTGTTTAATTATAAATACTGTTATTTGCCTAAGTACAAGACACCGTGAAGCCAGACACAGTAAGAAATACACCGTGATGCCAGAAACCATGAAACGAGACAACATGAGCAAGACACTGTGAATCAAGACACCATGAGAAAGACACCATGATCAAGACATCGTGAAGCAAGACACCGTGAGCAGGAAACCATGATCAAGACACCGTGAGAAAGACACCGTGCGCAACACACCATGAGCAAGACACAGTGAGCAAGACACCATGACAAAGACACCGTGAGCAAGACAGCTTAAGGAAGACATCGTGACACTCAGACCGTGACACTCAGACACCGTGGGAAGGACACACCATTTTCATAACATACTGTGACACTGTTTCTTAAACTATTTTTTCGTCTTTCAATTTAATGTTTAATGGTCATATTTGATGCCATTAATGCATTGACATAAATAATTTTTATTTGTAGACATAGTACGAGGTATGAAGTAATAAACACATGGAACATATCGACTAAAACACATGCATTCTATGATAAAGAGTGGATCATGCCCAACAATAATAGAACACGATACTGAACGAAAAACAAGCCTATGAGCACAACCATGGAGAACACATTGCAAAATATTAAAAGAAAGAATTGTCTTATGCATTAAATCTGACACTACTGAAGAACATACTAAGTACACTGGAATCCAGAGAACACCTTTCCATTAGAAAAGATCATGAAGAACACTAGATGGATTACAACACTCTGTTTTTTGAGACAAAAACCAGAGTAGGACTAAGAAGAATTTCTGTTCAATCAAAGGAGTCTAGAGCTGCACTTAAAATCACTAGAACATTCTAAACTAATATCTACTCTCTCTCAGTGAATCTTTCACATAATTTTTGAGCAGTGTGTGTACTATGTATATTCCATACACACACTTACTCATTTTCTAAACAGAAGTATTTCTATATCCTTACACCAAACTCTTTATACTTTTGTTTACCCACAAAAATTGTGGAAGTGGTCCATATGTGGCCTGGTTATTATTTTTTTTTATCCATGAAAATTGTGGAAGAGGTCCCTGTGTGTCCTAGACACTCTATGTATTATTCTTAACCCCGATCCAGAGTGTGGATCAATGTTTATTAATATAAACTTCTTGGTGGTAGGTGATCACAAAGTGGGGTGGATTAGGTATCGGCATTAGACTAAACTACTTGTTTCATATCCAATGTTCTATTTAAATTTAGTCATCTCTATTTTATGGCTTCATTTCATAATATAGAAAACTCTAATTTCACATTGATAGCTATTCTTGGAAATAATTTATAACTGATTTGTCTTAGTAGGATAACTTCAAAAGTAATATTAATAATACATATTAAGATTACTGAGAAATAATCAATCTTCTATGAAGTTGTTTAAACTATTAAACTCTTATAACAGTATAACCTTGATTAATTGGGTTGTATCTATTTTTGTGGAAACCATTTCATTTAAAATAATATTTCTTATACAGAAATTTCTATACTTACTCAATTCACCCATCCCCTCATGAGTAAACTACTCCGACCAACATAATTGTTTCTTATGTTTGGTATTTAGACCATTTATCCTTCAACTCATTGGAAATTTGATTCTCTTTCATCACCTGGTTTGAATTTGGAAAAAACTCTAGTTAAAGGGGAATTCAATTTTTTTGTTCTTCTAATGATAGGGTATGTGAATGATGTATCACGGCCTGTTGGGCCATATTTTGATGATCACCACTAAAGGTGAAATTTTTCTTCTTGATTAGGTTCACTGCCATCTTTTTTTAGTAAGGTTATATACCTAATAATTGGTTTCTAACCCAATTAACTGGATTCTTATGGTTTATATGAGATTTTGTTACATAATTATACATGTTTTTTTCCTCTCCATAATACTTTTGGGTGCCAAATATTATTTTTTATTTTTTTCACTCAATTATAGGTGTGTGTACATTTATTTTTAAGTGGAAATACCTGTGAATATTACCATTTGAGATAAAAAAAATTGTATTGTCCAATTATTTTAGGTAGGGTCCCTTTCTATGTTTTTCAATATTATTAATGGATTAAATAATTTCTTACTACACTTTTATTATATTTAAATTGATGTAGAAATGATATTAAATTTAGTGACCCTAAAATGTGAATTTTTCATGTTTATTTAATTAGTAAATGTAATAAATGATTAGGGTGATAAGTAATATCATTATTTCATTTTAAAACCCCTCCAACGTAGGTTCACTATCATTAAGATAAAATTAATGATTGGGCTTTTATACTTGCTTGGCTGGTAGTATTGGTTTTTATTATTTCCATTATGTTGCAATGAAATATGGGATTTTTAGGACATGAAACTAATGGGATTACAAAAATGGAGAAAATATTTTTAAATAATTAAATGGATAAGGCACTTCCAAAGTGCTTGGTCCAGTTTTTGATTGGATTTACCGATGTGTGATGTTATCCGAAATTATTGTTTTGGTGTTCTGAAATGCTTCATCCACGGTTCATGTGTTACTTCTCTTGTCCTTTCTAAGGGTAACATTCTTATTTTAAATAGATTATTTTAAATTGTGATATGAATAATGAAAAGTACCATGTATTCTCAAATCTTGACCCAGATAAAGAAAGTGTTTCAATTTGATAATTAATTGTGAAATGGAATTAACAAGTGTACATAAGTATATGACATGGCAACATTAAATGTAATTGGGAAATAGGTTCCATGTTGGTAACACCCCTTCCACATTAATAGAAGGTAGAATAATGAATCTTGATTCTTAATTGAATATGAATTATCTAAATGATTGAGTGTTACTTGTCCTTGACATGATAATGAAGGGAAATTCTTGAACAAAAAGAAGTTATTGATTAGTTATGACTTGAATAAATGTATTCCTGCTTCTTGGAGTTTTTACACTAATGAAAAGAAAATACCTGATCTAATTTAAGTATTATATGACTTATTTATCAAAATAAGAATGTCTGGACTCGGGATTTCCTTGGATTATGATCGTAGAATTACATGAACACTCTTGAACACCATTGTGATTTAGGGATACGTATTTTTTAGGTTGAGACCCACATAGAACCTGGTCCTTGTATAATCATTGGATGCCTAATATGAAACTGCCAAATCTCTCATGTAGAAATGTGGGATTCCTTCGATACACTCATTTTATCACACAATACCTTGGATACAATCCATTGATCAAGCATTAACATGTAGGTGCCATGGAAAAATCCCATCAGGACTAGTCCTTTCTTATCCCCATTCAAACATGGTTGAACTCCTTAGAATCGTTAGTGCACCTATTTTAGAATTCATTAGACTATGCTCCTTGGATTACACTCTTTACCCTATTATAGGATATAACAATTACTCTATTGGAAACCCTTGAGGATTAGATTTCCTTCATTATACCTTGGTACATCAATATTAAAAGAAATTACTGGTTGACTTATTACATCTTTGAACATTTAGTATTTATATTATATTCAGGTTATTTTAGTGATGTCTATTCCTTAAGTGAACTATCAACATAAATTGGTAATTAATTAATTAATTAACTGGTATATGTTCAGACACCAGTACAGGGAAGTAGCTGGTACTTGAGTATTTAGTTGTATTGTACTACTTACTTTATTATGAATGCATGTATACTACATAATTAATATTACACTGAATGGATTGGGAAATTCATCAGTGGTGATGGCCTACTGAGATTATATTTCACACCCTAATCAGGCCACCATTAAACTGGGGTACCCATCTAGACTTCCTTGTTCCCAGGGCCTTAGACCATGCTTGTACCTAAGAGTTAGGATTAAAGGACTGATCCAGAGCTTGGGATTCTTGTGGATATCTCCTTTGGGATTTTAGTTATTTTATTTAATTGAGTCCAATATTGTATTGTATTTAAAGTCATATTGTATTTTTTAATACTTATTTTCATGTACTATTACCTTTTCATTCATTAATTAGTTTTATAAACTAGGGTTTTCCACTTTTAATAAATTTAATATATTACTCTTCCATTTTTTTCATTGCTACTTACTAATTTTGATATTATTTTTTTATTCTATGAAAATACCACTATGAAACTCTGATACAAGATTTTATTCTATCAAAAACACCTCATGAGACCCTCACTGCTAGTCGGAACCCTCTAGCATATGGGGAGGCGTACTTGAGGCCATTTGGTGACTGGTCCACCCACAGTCTTAGAGGTGAACTAGGTTAGGACATTACAATGTGGTATAAAATTGAGGATTCATTTCATTTGTCTTAATATTTTGGGTTGGAAGCTAGAAGAAGATAAATGTTTCAGTTCTTTGTTAATAGTTGTGCATGGGACTGCTCACCCCATGTACTAGAAATGAAAACGTTTCCAAGATTGAGATTCTTATTTGTGATGTTTTATATTACAATAGATATGATTTCACCTTGACTGACTATTGTATTTCTGATGTTTATGATTTGGGGACTTTATGGAACTTTTTCCATGGCCTGCTATAGCAAAGAAGCTATGTTCCATGCATCATTATAGGCACGTATAAATTAACATGCCATAAATAGTGTCTTTCTATGTAGTTGGATTGTATTTTTCATGAATATTTGACTATGTGCATTAATTGATATGTTGTGATTTTTTCCTTCAGCATACATGTATAGATAACATGTTTTTTATCAATGTTTACATTTTTTTTTCCATGATTCAGTGATAATATTCCATGAATTTGTGTTTATTTCTTAAGATATCATTCTTATACTATTTGGATATACATAATCTAGTTTTTATTATGATGGGATATGGTTTTTAGTTATAAGGTCTTTGAGTGCCTTATAGATAGGAAAACGTAAAAGATGTGTTTAAACAGTTGTAAGATGCTTATGATGTTTAAATTGTAAATGATATTGGTTTTAATTAAACGGGAAATAAATTCCTAACTATCAAGTGTTTGGTAACTTTATAGGTTGGTAGATGGCCACCCAAATATCTGGACTATAAAATTTATTTGTGAACATGATGAAATTCTAAATTGATTTTGGTTTCAACAAATTAAATCCAATTTTCAATCCATAAAGTGTATTAGTGCTTCATGAATTGGGAAACAGAAATCCATAGTAAATTTATTTGTGTGATGCTTTTTGAATGGCTTATAAATGTACAAGATACTTAATTTTGATCTAAAATCAATTGGTTAGCTTTTAAAAATGAAAACGAACCCCTGTAGCTTAGTTGGGGAATTTTTTTATGAGATGACCCATTTGGATGTTTGAACCTTAATTTTTTTAATAATTCTTTTGGTTTTCATTTAGATTAACCCAGTTTAGCTTATTTGGACCCTTGTACCACACCATAATTATTAAAAGTAATTTAGATGATAAATTGCCTATTTGTGATGGATGATGATAAATTTAAATGTTTAAAAAGGATTTATTATGGAACTTACATTATTTTTTCCTTGGTTTTGTGGTTAAAAATCAGGTACATTGTGTTTTTTTGGGGATGTTGTACTTTTTGTTTTGATTAAATTTTTTGATGCTTATTGATTAAATGTGATTAAATATAAAGGACATCGAAATGGAACTAGTAGTAGTGTCCTCTTTTTTAATAAACCCTATGAAAGGGTACTTTTGATTTTCTCAAATAAGTTTCATTGGAACTGAAGTTTGAGTGTTTTCCCTAGGTGGTCATTTATATAGTAGTTTCTTAATGATCGGCTTCTAATCCTATTGGTTTCCATTAGCATAACCTCATGTTATGGTTTAAGCTTAATCTTTTTAAGGGCCTAACCTATGGTAAGTAGAACCCTCATAACTTAATTTCTATCATAGTGCTTTTACTTTTCTTATATTTGGTTCTATTCAGGTGTCTTTGTCCCTAGAAAGACATTCAGTTTTTAGTAACACCCTTGTTTAGATGATTATTCATGTTTTTCTTGACCTTTTTATAGGCTTGAGCATTGGGTAATGCTCATTTTTAGCTGGTTGGACAAGGCTTTGGCATGGTCATTTTTTTGGCATTTGAACCTTTCTTCTTCTTAGTGATGGATGAATTGGTATGGTTTCATCTAAGAAAATGGATGTATGAGGCAATACAAATCTAAAATAAACTTATTTTTCTATTGAGTATGATCTCGACTCATCTCTAAGTATATTGACTTCATAATTAAGGAAAAATCTAGTCCCAATGCTCATGATGGCTTCCTGAAGACTCCAGTGTTTTGACACATGAGTCTCACTATTTTTTACCCTTTTTTATATGTTCTCATGCTATGATAGTGGCTCTGTGGAGCATCACACGTCTATTTAATTTTTGATCTAGCTTAGTTATGAGAAACTTTTATCAATATTTTTAAACTAGGATGCTCCTAAGGTGGTGAGTGTCATTTTGAACATGGTAAAGGTATCCTTCTTGTAAAATAAGAAAAACCTAAGGAATGCCATTGGTAAATGACCAATCTCACTTGAATTCTCTTGATGCTTTCATGTAATAAATTGTGTCGATTCTTTATTGAAAGAATTACATTTATTTTTTTCATTGTGTGTGAATACCTAATTAAAGAACTATTGGTCTTGGAACTCTTTGATAGTTAAATATATTGTGATCATGAAATGCATTTGGGTATTAAAGGCACATGTTCAGTTAATTTTTGGGGCATCAGTGAGTTAATCTGAGCTTCTCTTTAAAGTAGACTAGTTGTGGTTGGACTTTTTGTCTTTCCATTTTTTGGGTGTGTTCGACTTAAAACCATTTCAACCCTCTTGTTCTATTCTGCTAAGTGAATATCATGTCCCCTATCTTGACATCATCCTTGATGAACTAAGAGAGCATTAGTCTTACATCATTCTAAAAACTCTAAAAGCTATTGATATTTTTTGGTAGTCCTTATTTGTTTTATACACTGACATGTGGTTTTTATCGAGGCTTGGTATGTCTTTATTTATTCCTAGGTTCCTACGTAGGAATTCCCTTGTCAGACACAACGAATCCATCTACTACTTTTTAATTGTATTGGACACCTAATCTGTATATTTTTGAGATATGTTGGCCAAGTGGATCGACTCTCTCTCCCTCTCTCTTTTAATGTTTACGGTGACATGAACTAATTTTAAATCCATTTATAGGTAATGTAAAATATTTCTTCAAGGACAACCGTTTCTTCGGAGAAATCTTGTGTGACTATTTTTTGTTAGGTTGATTAGGATTCAACTTCCCCCATTTTTTGAAAGAATAGTAGGATCATTGTAAGAAAACACAAAGTTGTGACTTGTAGGGTAGTTCAAATGGTGGAGGTATCATGTCTTGAAATTTCCCCCCTTATAAGTTAAGACCTATGGTGGGGAGCACCATTAGTCAAATGTTTTTTGAGATAATTATGTGATCATGAATCTATCCTAACAGGCTCATGTAAGCTCATCTTTGGGGTTCTAGTTAGATAATGAGTGATGTCTTCGGTTGTAAATGCTTAATTTCATAATGCATAAGGTAATTGTTTAAGGTTCATTGGGAATTGGATGAAAATTCAACCATTTGATAGAAACTTCTTGACCCTTATTGGTCATGCGGGGTTTATGATTTTTCATAAGGCTATTCAGAAATGATAATTTTTTAAGGTGGGTAGATTGTAGAGTCCATTGTTTTGAAGAGGAATAAAATTTAATGTTTTTGAAAATTTTCATTTGATGATTGGGTTTTTTATTCAAAATAAATTTCAGAATGTAATTTTGAGAGTTGGAACATCTTAAAATGATGTTTGGGACATGGGTGAAGGTTTATTATGTTTATTGGGTGGCTTGAGTAGTTTGGGGGTTTCGGACATAGAAAACCCAAGGATGAATATCTATATAGGGTGCATGATTTCACTAAAAACGTGTGGCCCATTATCAGTAACTGTGTGGCCCATTTTGAGGGAGTTGGTGGCTTTCTGCACAGGATATGCAGAGTTTCTTAAACCATGATCCTAGCCCCTGTAGAGGTTTTTCATCGAGGTAATAGACACCGCACGACTTTCATACAGATTGGTAAACTATGACTATCGAACCGTGTGCACATGTATGTTTAAATAATTAAATTTATTTTAAATAATGATTAAATGGATTATTCATTTTATTAAATTATGTTGAAAATAATTTAATTATGTCAGCTTAATTGGGGGTTCTCGGTTTGTCCAATATGTACTCTAACTAAATGATGATAATAATATTACAACTATTGTTGTTGTTGTTGTTATTATTATTATTATTTTTATATTAATTATATTTTTTAAGGTTCAGAGAAAACATATAAGAAGGTGCGACATGCTGTATGAGGAACGACCTCTCCCCCTCCCCTTTGAGGTGTGACACCTATTTTTCCCTTGTAAATAATTAAAAGTACCCACTCCATGGAACCCTAATGGAATGAGTTCCCCCCCATGGGCGGACCTCCTCTAAACTGTGACTCCCTTTTGGTCACGTTTTGTAGCCGAGCACACCGCCTAATGGTGGATGACCTCCTTCTATGGATCTTTATCATCCTTCCAGTTTCATTCCAATTTATTCATGTTTCTCCAATGTTTTTTTGAGGTGTGGTCCTTAGATATCTTATTCTTCATAAATTTGGAAGTTTTATTGTCTTTCGGTACCATGTTTGAATTTGGCTGAAACCCTAGTTAAAGAGGAAGTATGATTTTTGATGTTCTTCCTCCACTAGGGTAGGTGAATGATCTCTCAGGACTCGTTTGTCCATATTCTGACAACTTCCGCGAAAGGTGAAGTGTTTTGGATTGATTTTTTTACCTCTATTATTTCAAGTAAGGATATATACCCAATAATTGATTTCAAAACCCTTGAACTAGATTCTTATTGTTTATATGTGTTGTGGTTAATTAATTGGATATTTTTTGGTCGTCACATCATTAATTTTGGGTTCCAAATATTGTTTTTAGAGATTTGTGATCAAATCCATGTGTGTGAACATTTATGTTGATGTTCCTGTACACGATCAGATTACTGTTTGAGTTAGAAAACATTGGCTTGGCCAATTCTTCGAGGTAGGGTCCCTTGTTAAGTTCCCCGATATTATAAAATCATTAAATAATTTCATACTTCACTTTTGTTAGATTTAGATTTATGAGGTATGGTTGTTAAATTTAATTCCTCTTGAACATTAATTTAGAATGTTGATTTAATTTGTTAATGTAATAAGTGAATTCGGTGATAAGTAATATCATGATTTCATAATAAAACCACTCAAATAGAGGTGCACTATCGTCATGATAAATGTAGTTCTTAGGCATTTATGCTTGCTTGGAATGTTCTATTGGATTTTATTATTGCCTTTATGTTGCATTAAAATTGGAATATTTAAGACATGGCCATAATTGCATTAGAAAAATAAAGACACACTTTTTAAATAATTAAATGGCTATGGTAGCGCCTAAGTGCTTGGCCCAGTTTTAGATTGTATTTACCCTTGTGTTATGTTTTCCATAATTATTCACTTAGTGTTTTGAAACATTTGAGCCATTGTTTGGGTGTTCCTCGGATTGACCTTTATAAGGATAATATTTCCAATATTAAATAGCTTGTTATAAATTGTGAAATGAATTATGTAATGTTCCATGTATTATCACCACTTGACCTTCCTAAAGAAAGAGTTTAAATTTGACAACTAAATGTGGAATGGAATTGACAATAAAACCGAAGTATATGACTTGGAAGTGATAAATGTAATTAGTTAATAGGTATAATGTCTATATAACCCCTTCATCATAAATAAACGGTATTGGAATGAACCTTTATTATAAATTGATTATTAGTTGACTAAATGGTTGCATTCTACTTGTCCTTGTTAAACTAATAAAAGGAAAGGCTTTGACCAAATGGACTTATTGATTAGTTAGGACTTGAATAAATGGTTGCATGATTCTTGGACTTTTTAAACTAATGAAAGGAAAGACTAGAACCAATTGAAATATTACATAACTTCTTTATCAAAATACAATTTTTTTGAATTGGGTTCACCTTGGATTCTGAGAGAAGAATTATAGGAGCACTCGGGAACCCCATTTTGAATCATGGATACAGCTTTACTAGGTTAAGACCCACCTAGAACCCAATCCATGTCAAATATGTGGATTCCCATTATGACACTGGTGGATACCTCTTATTGTAATACAGGATTCCATGGATACATTCTTTAGATCCTAAGATGCCTTGGATACACTCCTTTGATCCAGCATTGACAAGTAGGTTACTTGGATAACAACCATCAGGTCTGGTCTATTCATAGCCTCGTTTTACCTTGGATAAACCCATTGGAATCAGTAGTGCGCATCATTGTGGAATTACTTAGACTATGATTCAAAGTTTACACTATTACCCCTATGACAATCTATAGTTATTACTATGTTGGAAACCCTTAAGGTATATGTTACGTGGGTTGTTACGTTGGGACTTCATTATTAAATAACATTATAGGTTTCTTTATTACATCATAGAACATTAAATATTTATACTATCACGAGGTGATTTTAGTGATGGATATGCCTCATGTGACATATCAATAAAAATCGGAAATTAATAAATTAATTTTTTAGTTATATGTTCAAACACTAACCGATGGATGATGCACGCACTCAGGTATTTTTGTTGTATGGTACTACTTAAATTATTAAGCATTCTTGCATACTACTTAATTAATATTACACTGTCACAATTGGTCTAGACATCAGTGGTTCTGGCCTCATGAGATTTATATCCCATACCTTATGTAGGCTTCCATTACACTAGGGTACCCCTAGAAGAGTTTCTTGTTCACAGGGCCTTGGACCTTGCTTGTTGTAGTTTTCTTGCACCAGAGAGTTAGGATCAAAGGAATGATTTGGATATCATGATACTCACAGATATCGTATTTGGTCTTTTAGTTCTTTTCCTTACATGAGATTTATATTTTATTTTTTTAAATAATTTTTTACAATTTACTGCTTTCCATCATGTACCATTACGGTGTCATTCATTCATCTACAGTATAAATTGTTATTGTACACTTTTATTTAATTGAATATATTACTCTTCTATTTTTTATCATAGTGACTTATTGTTTCTACTATTCCTATTCATATTCTCATTAAATATTATTTCACAACTCTGATAAGAGGGTATAGTCTCCCCATAACCACCTCCTGAGACCCTCGCTACTAGTCGGTAGCCTTTGTCATAGAGGAAGGTGTGCTTGAGGCCATATGGAAACTGGTCTAACCACCATCTTAGAGGTGAGATGGTTTGGTACATTACCACTATTTATGTTTATTTGTCAAAAACGGGATACCCCCAACATTCCTTTAATTCTATAGCCGGATAAATTTCTATAACTAGGAATGTTATTTATCATTTCATACAACATGGCCCTTAATGAGAATTCTTCACTTCTATGAGCATAATAACTTGAAACACATGTCTCACACATAAATTTCAGATCTATGATCAATGGATCCAAAAATATATCAATATAATTATTAGGTTTATTTGGCCCAAATAAAAGCAGATACAACATAATGTATCTACGATTCATGAATAACCATGGCAGAAAGTAATAATTTACCAACAAGATAGGTCATGTACTATGAGTAATAATCTATACACCAAAAGGATTTATTCCATTTGTAGATAATGGAAGATGAAATTTTCTCGATCCATCTCCAAATTAAGGAAACTTGTAATTTAATTTTCCTCCACTGAGGATAATATGTTGGGTGACATAGGTTTCCATCCTTAATTCTTGAATCTGCATGCCATGTTAATTGTTATGTTGTTTCCTAACACCCATATAGTCTTCTAAACCATGTAATGATAAGAAATTACCATACATATTTCAAATGAAATGATTAATTTTTTCTATATCGATCTATACCACACATATGGAATTTTTGGAGTTATTCGTGGTCCATGCGAAACAACAAACAATCATTTGGACAATTATTTATTTTTTAGAGATCATACCCATTGAACGTAACATTGTTTTACTATCATATGATCGTAATGGTAGTTCATTATTTTTGGTAGAATAACTTTTAGAAGATAACTTAGTTTTGTAAAGCTTGTGTGACTTCATACACTAATAGCTTTCAAATTATATAACTTCAATACATCTCATAATGTTTTGTATTTAGTACAACTGTTATACAATGGTATCGTGGAACAACTATTTAACTCCTCAAACAAATTTCTACAATCATGAAGGTCATATTCAATTACCATTGTCATTTCATCCATCTGATCTCCATCATCTTTTACATAGGTATTCATATCAAATGATTCATAGATTGCAGTATCATCCCAATCAATGTCGACATTCAGTTTTTCCTTATGTTTAGTCCAACATTTTAAGCTTTGATATATTATTTGAAAAATAGAATTTTCTGCCAACTCTCCCATGTTAAATTTTCTTCAATAACAATAATGTAAACATAGACATTGGATTTTAAAATGGTTGTCTATATTCTCTCTTTCTAATTTGATGAACTCTTCAACTCCATATTCATATTTGTTTTCCAAATTTTTAGTGTGAATCTATTTTCATTTTATATCTATGCTATTGGGTTCATAAATAATTATTTTTATAAAATATATAAATAATACACATAAGATACTTATTATCAAAAGTGCCAGTTACATAAAATTCTAATAAGGGAAATATGGTTCATTAATGCTAGAAATTACTTAGATCCTAGATATTTCAAATCCAGAAATAAGGGATAATGGAATTTGAAATACTATAATAAATTAAATTATATCTAATCATTATAGGTGTAAACTTGAATATTGATAGTGTAATGAACCAATCCTGAATTACCAAAATAGCACCTGTTCAGATAATCTTATGACCTCCAACAAACCACAATATCACTAAAGGATGGTTTAAAAATATGGTGTAAAGACCCAAAATTCGGAGTTGGTCTCCCCCCAGAATAGAAACAATTAGAACAAGATGTTGAACCAAATTCTAGCGTGACACTTTGGGTCAATGGATGTGTAAGCCCAAAACAATCATTACCTGATATAGGCATACATATTAGACAAAAAACTATTGAAATAAATGATGAAACATTTATATAGACACACATACATGTCAAAAAAATTTCGAAACTCTCTTATAGTATATAAGAACCATAAAATAGATAAAAACATGATATTCAAACATAATGTGAACTAAGCCCCATAATTATTCAAAATATGAAGGATTGATTTGATAAATCCTCATGTGCTTAACTTGGGATTTACCATTTGAATCGGCTCCATAAAAATTAGTACCTTAGTGAATTCGAATAGGAACTAGATCCTTTGATACATATAACAAATTGAGGAACATACATCACTCCACTAACATGGTTCCTCAAAAAAATCATCTGAATATGGATGTCCACTGAGGTGTCCATGAAAGGTGTTATCATATATATAATCATTAGGGAACCACCAATGTGCATCAAATCAATAGTCAATAAGCAATAATATAAATAAAAATTTCAACACATTTATATACATATATGAATGTGTTGAAATAAGATGATAAAAAAAGATATCATTAAAAAAAGTAATGAATAAATCCAAGGTTCAGTGTCAGATATAAACAACAGATCATAAATCAGTAGTCAATAAAATCAACATACCACAAACCATTCTCTAAATAATAAATCACAAATAAATCATAAACAACACGTCATAAAAAATCAGAGAATAAGAAATAAAAAACAAAACCAAAAATACATAAAAGAAATCAGAAGGCCTACCTTTCTTGGATGGAGAAAAAAATATGAACCTCTTTTGAAATCCAATCTACAATCAAACATTTGATGTCAGATGAGATGTTTGAGATACTAGAGGCAGTGGAGTGAGGTGATTCGACCTTCAATTAACCAAGGTGGAGAACTAGCATTGGGTGGATTCCGTAGAAATATTATATATCATGACATTTTCAAAAATGGTTGGGGTTTTTAAATTTGGTTGGGATACTTTTGTTATCTTTTTACAAATATGTGCTGATAAAGAGCCCTTTGATCAACGCTTATTGCTTAATCACTGATAAAATAAATTATTATCAGTGCTACAGTTATTGAATTGGTAATTTTTAATCTTATTCGCTCTTTGTCTATCACTGATAATGTCGGTCATTATCAGTGCTTAAAAATGCTGATAATATGATTTCAACGGTGCTTATTACAGAAGCATTGATAAAGGATTTATAATAATAATTATAAAAATTGTAAATATTTATATATACTTAATAAATAAATATAAATATAAATATAGATAATATAATTATTTTTAAATATATTTATTATAATTTTACAATTATATATTTATAATTATAAAAATGTATTTTAGAAATAATGTTTATATCATTACATATATTTATATAATTATATATACATTTATATTTAATATATACAAATATAAATATAAATATTGTAAATATATTCATTATTTAAGTAAATTTATAAGGAATTTAATTATTTTTTAAATAAATATAATTATTCATTAAATATTATATACATACATTAAAAAATATTTATTTATAGTTATAAATATATAATTTTTAAAATATAGTCACTATACATTTATAAATAATTTTATTTATACATATTTTTTTACTGATATATTTTTAACATTATTAATTAATAACTAATTTAATGTGAAACCATATATTTTAAAAATGAGTAAAATTGAATAAATTTAAAATAAGTACACTTTAAGAATATTGAAAAAATGGATATTTTGTATGTGTGTGCATTGTATATAAAAAATTATTAATTACTTATATGTGAAATCAATATAACACACATATGATATTTATTAAATTGAAAAATAAAAGTGCATTCAATTATATGTCGAAAACAATGAAATTAGTTGATTTTTTTAATTCATATTAATTTTTAATTTTAAACCATTATTCAATAAATATATGAAAATTTAATGTAAAGCGCATAAATATTTTGCAATATATAAATCATATTTATAAACATTAATTTATATATATATTTATATATAAAATTTATACAATTTAATAACATTAATTATCATAATTATCTATTTAATAACATATTTAACAATTAATAATTTATAATCAATCTATTTATTTATATTAATAATTATACAGTTAACAATTTTTTTAATATTCCTATTAATGAAAACATTTTTTATTTATTATCTATTTAAATATTTCAATTTTTTATTCATACATTTATTAGCGCTAAAAATTCACTACTGACATAAATATTTTTCTACCCTGAAAATAAGGCGCTGATAATGGATACCCTTTATCAGCACTACAAATATCGTAATGAGAAATTATATACTTAAGTATCTCCAAAAATAAAGCTCTGATAAAGGGTACCCTTTATCAGCTCTAAAAATAAATCACTGATAAAGCTTCTCTTTATCAATGCTAAAAAAAGCACTCATAAATGGTTTAATTTATCAGTGTTTTCTTTAGAAATGATCATTATTCCATTTATCAGCATTTTCCTCTAGCGTTGATAAATACCGGTGCTATTAGAGGACTATTTGGTAGTAGTGCCACATATTACCAAGGAAGCTTGCATGTAGGTTATAGTTGTGATTCTTAGGCTACAAGATCATAGTTTAATGTAATGGAGTTTAGACCAAGGGTTGATATCCCAAATGGACTTGTGTAGTGTGACATATTGAAATACCCAATGTGAATGAGGCTGAAGAGGTCTATCATCAGACCATACATTCTTATGGATTCAAAAGCAGTTTAAGGTCATGTTTACATTAAAATAATATTTTAGTTTAAGGTTATTGAGTTTATACCAAAGTGTCCACTTTGTAGCTTGACCATGATAATTCACACCATACCAGGCTCATAAGCCTATGTGATCTATTCTCGGTGTGGAAAGTAGTGAATAGTATCATGGATATCCTAACATGTGGGAACATGGAGGGATAACACCAAGGGTAATGGAATTACACCAATGTATGAGAAAATGGAAATTAGGAGAATTGATAATTTCATGATTTGGATAAAGAGGTAACTGGTGAGTAGGGATCAACATTTGACACATAGTCTTTGAATATATGATTCATGAATGGGAGAAGAATATTCAAGAACAGCTATGGAACACATTCAAGACATGAGATCTTTAATTTTTCACAAAGGACCCATTTGGATATTAGCCTAGGATGGAAGGTGAGACAAAAGTGGCATGAGACAAAACCATTAGGTGGTCTGTCTCGAATTACAAGGTGATGGGCATCCAAATCAAGGAAGACTCGTGGTGGGGAAATGAACACATCAAATTGTGGGATCCAAACATAGGTCAAATAAATAGTTTAAATTCATGTTTCCTATATTGGGGATTGTAGATTATATTTTTGTTGTTTGTAAAATAGAAAATAGTTTAAATTCATGATTATTTACCTATTGTGGGTTATTAAGACATATCACATATATATGGTTCATGAGAGTTAATACCCAACATGAAGGAGCTAATAGGCATGTGTTCACACACACACCATTAGACAAGGGATTTGCGGAATCCCAATATTACCTAAGGGAATCCCTTGTACATAGTGTGGGGTAAAATTTTCTTGTCATCCCAAACTTCTCATATGATTAATCCCAATTTTATACGATGTATGGTCATTCTATAACATCGTACATCAGGGATATTAAGATATATATGTCACGACCCATCCATGGGGCCCGTGGTGTGACTACCCCAAGCCCGCCTTCCATAGGCCAGGGGCTGGAGACCAGCAGCAAAGGCGTAATCATGATAAAAGGGAAGGCATTTCCTTTTAACATGTAACACACACATGCTATGAACACTAGAAGAAGAGGCAACAACTGAAAATAAACACTATGTAAAACTAAATACAAAAGTAAGTGCTGAAAAAAGGGGCTGGAAATACATGACCAACAGAAAAGTCCTGAGTCATCCTCCAGGAATCCCACCGGGAGGGTGGCTACAGATGGCCTCCTCATCACCTCAGGTCCATCAATCTTCTCCGTGTACATCTGGACAAGTGTTCCACCTCTAGGTACCGTCCAGCTCCACAACACTCTACCTCGATTAGTGTTGTCTGTCATCTGAAACCAACAAAACGAAGTGCGGGCATTGCTCGTGCAGGGGTGAGTATAACAATACTCTGTAGGGAACCCGAGACCCCCTATGGTCTCCCAGAATCCATGACTGATAAACCACAAAAGAAAATATACAATAATTAAGTATCATCCAACCCTACTGAGGTATATGCCTATACATATACCTATGTTATCAATCATAGTTCATCTCCATCTCTTGATCCCAAGCACAACCCAGTCCACATAGTAAGTAAAATCAACCACATCAAGGATAATGATTGGAAGTTGTGACTCTGCTCACACAGGTATAAATCTTTCTTATATCGATAGAGATGATCATATGTGGTCACTGATTCATATAATCTGTCGAACCCACAGTGGATACTAGACCAGCTAAGCTCTCGGACCAAAACAGGATACAAGACTAGCTACTCTGTCAGACCCACATAGGATACAAGAATAGTATTCATCGCTGTCGATCCCACAGAGGATTCTGGTAAAATAGCCATCATCGTAGAACCCATGGAGGATCCCAATACAGTAGTCGTTCCTACCGAACACACGTAGGATTCCAGTACAGTAGTCCTCGCAGTCGCAGCCAGCTCTAGGGTTCCCGCACACAGCACGCTTGATTCTGTGAGGGTCCACTCCTCGAGCCAAGTGTCAATACATAAACTATCACAAAGTCTGGAGTTGATGTATCCAGTAGTTCAGTATCATCATATGGAACAAAATGCGACAGACATCCCATCAATCAGACGTCTGGTCTGAGAGTTACTATCATTTCCTTTATAGGGGCCCGGTTGGAATTAGATTCATTCCAAACCCATCCACTTTCCAGAGTTGTCCAAAAGACACATAGAGTATAACACAAGAACCTCTTCATCACAAGGATCCCAATGTCGTAGATGGCGCTTCAATCAGATGTTCGGTCTGGAAGATATTCGTGTTTAAGAAAAACGGGCCTGACCCGTCAAGGCTAGTGGGCTGGCAGGTCGGCCCGACCCGGTTTGGCAGGTCTGACCTAACTAGGGGTCAGCCCAGCCTAGTGGAGCGCATCCCAAACAGGGATCCAGCCCGGCGGGTCTGACCCGGTTAGGGGGTCGGCCCGGCCCAGTGGGGCGCGGCCCACCCGCGTACCCGACCCGGCGGGTTTGAACTAGTTAGGGGATCAGCCTGGCCCATTGGGGCGTAGTCCATCAACAGACCCGGCCCGCAGTTGCGGGCCCGTTCGGTCACTCGGCGGCGCCGTGTGGCACCTCCCCTCCTTGATGGTCGGCCGGCCAAAGCCAGCAGGATTTGTCGGGCTCAAGCGGCCCGCAGTTGCGGGCCGTGGTTCCTTCGCAACGCGGTGCCAAGAGGGTGCCTTATTTTTCCATCCCGTTCAGCAGGTGGCCATGGTCTTCTCCACAATGCATCGCCAATTGGCACCGAGGTCTTCTATCCAGTCGGTCGTAGCCGGTCGGTTCATCCAGCATGCGGCCTGCGGTTGTGGGCCCCATTTCCTCTACACGGCACCTATGGGTACCATGGGTCACCTTCCCGGCTGGCCATAGCTAGCCAGTTCTTCAGCCCATGCGGCCCGTAGTTGCGCACCACGATTTTCATCTAGGTGGCTGGTGCGGGGCTGCAGCCTCCGGTCGCCACCACCACCAAAATAATCAAGAACAAATTGAGGGTCATCAATCTGTGTTCGTTCAGCCCACACCCTCCACGTTAGGCAATAACAAATGGCCAAATAATGAAAAATAACATCCACAAGAACAAGGGTATGATTTTATTCATTAAAAATTATACAAAACTCCCTTCCTTGATTCAAGAACGTTTTTCTCTTCTTGGTGTCATGGAAGGAGAATTCGAAGAAGACGTTGTACGTTGCGCCCGTCACACGCCGCCGATTTTGGGCTCGACCGTTTTTCCTCATTATTCATCGGAAAGAACTTCATTATTCATCTATGATGTTATTCGTCCGTTGTTGGAGATGTTCTTCATGGAGTGAACTCATTCCTTCTAATCATCCCAAAGTCCCCCAACAAAATATTTTCCAAGGAAAATATTATAAAAAGGATCCCCAACATTAATATTACAATGAATTCAATACAATTCAAATGAATTGATGAAACCACAAATTAATTAAATAAGACATTAATTAATTGTGTTGGAACAATTAATGAGAGGGAGGTGGAGAGGCTCCACCATTATGTGTAAGTTCAAAAGTTAAAAAGGGGGTTAATGGGAGTTAAAGGGGGAGTTTAGGGGTTTGGTGCTCGTGTGGTCCCACCACACATTATCCGATCATGGGAGGTTATATGGGGTGTTGGCCCAACCTCCAACTTCCCTATGGAGGAAATAACCACCACATAAAAATAAAATCATGTAACATAACAAATTTATTTAATTTATTATGATTCCACAAAATTATATTTCAACATGTACAAAACACAACTGCGGTAAAGATCCCCTTAAGAGAATACTGGTGCTGTGTGTTCATCGGTGTCCTCATATTTCAATTCCAAGCATCGGTTTAGAAGATAGAAAAACCTGCACGTATGTTTACTGAGTATACCCGAACAAAACTTTAGGAAATTATTCCGGACACACTGGACCTCGGAATCAAGTGCCGTTAGAAACCGCGGACTCGTAATATTACAAAATATTTATGAAAAAATTTCCTTGAAATTTATAGTTCTTTAAATTACCCCCACCATAGTTCTTTATGTCAGCGTAATGCTACAACACACGCTAGGGAAACAAATGAGGGTAATGAGTACGCATCTGAGCCTCCCGCTCTCATGTGCTCTTTTGAAGGTTCTCGTGATGCCTGTGAATGCGCACTAGAGGAATCGACCATCCACGTAGGACCCGCTCCTATCAATCCTCAATCTCCACAAGAACCTCCATGAAAGTCACCCCATCATCGATGTCCATCTCCCTGTGGTCAATGATGTGGGACGGGTCGTGCACTTATCTCCTCAGCTAAGATACGTGGAAGATTTTGTGCACCCGGTTTATCTGAGGTGGAAGGGCCAAAAGGTATGCCACCTCACCTACCCTACTGAGGACCTAGAACGGTCCAATTAATCATGGAGATAACTTGCTGCCTCAGCCAAATCTCCATAGACCCCATCATGGAGAGACTCGTAGGAAGACGTGGTCTCCATCCTAGAACTCCATTGGTATCCATCTTCTATCAGCATAGGACTTCTATCTGCTCTGTGCAGTCTCCATCTTCTCCTAGATGATATGAACCTTCTCTGTCGTAGCCTGAACTATCTCTTGTACTACAAGTGCTGACTCCCCTGGGTCAGTCCAGCAGAGAGGTGATCTACAAGGTCAGTCGTACAGTTCCTCATAAGCGGTCATCCTGATGGTGGAGTGGTAACTATTGTTGTATGAAAACTCCACCAAGGGTAAGTGATCCTCCCATCTGTGACCAAAGTCAAGGAAATATGCATGGAGCTTTTCCTTGAGAGTCCGAATGGTCCTCTCAGTCTGACCATCAGTCTGAGGATGGTAGGCAGTGCTCAAGAGAAGTTGAGTGCCAAAAGCCTCATGTAACCCCTTCCATTGCCGGGAAGTGAAACGAGCATCCCAATCAGATAAAATCTTCGATGTCACACCATGAAGACATATGATCTTATGTATGTAGAGGCATCACATGCTCTCTACTGAGCCCTGCTCTCCGATAAGTAGGAAGTGGGCCGACTTGGAGAGTCGGTCGACAATCACCCAGATAGAGTTGTGTCCACTGGATGTATGTGGAAGCCCCATCACTAAATCCATGTATATCCCATCCCACATACACTATGGGACCTCTAAGGGAAGAACTAATCCTGCTAAAACCTTGTTCTCCGCATTCACCAACTAACAAGTGAGGCACCGAGAAGAAAACTCTGCTACTGCTTTCTTCATACCCGGTCACCAATGTTGTCGTTTGAGGTCCTGATACATATTTTCCACTCTTGGATGTACCTCTATAGGGAAAGTGTGAAACTCCCTCAACACCTCCTTCTATAGTGCAACTGTTCCATTGTACATCCTCTGAAGAGGATGACATGCTCCCCACCTTTAGAAAACCCATCAGGTGCCTTCCCTGAGTATATTTGAGCACGTCGCGTCTCACAGTCAACGTCTCCACTTTGTGCCTCCCTGATTTATTAAAGGAGTGGAGGTGTGACTGTGAGAGACTGTAGAAAGGCTACTCCATCACTATCTACAAAGTATAGCAGAAACACAGCTAGCTACTCTGTCACCTCTCCTAGCAGCTGAATGAGTGATCTCCATCTGAGAGCTTCTGCTACAATGTTCCCCTTTCCAGGAGTATAGACTATCTCGAAGTCATAGTCCTGGAGGAACTTGATCCATCTCTGCTATCTCAGGTTTAGGTCCTTCTTCTAGAATATGTACCTAAGACTTTGGTGGTCAGAGTATACTATAAAAAGCTCACCCATCAGATAGTGTCACCACATCTTCAAGGTGAAGACCACTGTTGCTAACTCCAGGTCATGGGTAGCGTAGATCTTCTCGGGTTGTCTCAACTACCATGAACCATATGCAACCACTACTTGCTCATGCATCAGGACACAACCGAGTCCAGTCCCTGATGCATCGCAGTAAACAACATACCCTACTCCCTCCTCTGGTAACCTCAAGATGGGCACACTGGTCAACCTCTGACTCAACTTTTGAAAGATCTACTGGCATCTCTCTGACCACATGAAGGGTTTCCCCATATTCTTCATTGTTGAAAGTGGTGCTACAACTCTCGAGAAGTCTGGAAAAAATCTCTAATATTACCCATCCAATCCCAGAAAACTTTATACCTCTGTCGCACTCCTGGGTGGATCCCAAGAAAGAACTACCTGGATATTTGCTGGGTCCACTACAACTCCATCCTCTGAGATGACCTGTCCCATGAAGTGAACGTCTCAAATCCAGAACTAGCACTTCAAGATCTTGCCATAAATCTGGTGCTCTTGGAGTGTGTCCAGTACTACACGCAAATGGTAGGCGTTCTCCTCCTCAATAGTGGAGTAAACCAGTATGTCATCGATGAATACTATGACAAAGAAATCATGTTATGGATGAAATATCTTGTTAATGAGACTCATGGAAACTGTTGGATCATTGGATAAGCTGAATGGCATAACCAAGAACTCGTAGTGTCCATACTGACACCTAAAGTTCATCTTCTACACATCCTCATCTCAAACTCTGAGCTGGTGATAGCCTGACCTGAGGTCTATCTTCGAGAACTCTCATGATCCCTTTAGCTGATCATAGAGGACATCAATCCTCAGAAGTGGGTACTTGTTCTTCACGGTCACCTGATTCAGGCGATGGTAGTCGACACACAGTCGAAATATCCCATCCACCTTCTAGGCCAACAAAATCAGAGATGCCCAGGATGAAACACTGGGTTAGATAAATCAATTTCCCTACATATCCTCTAGTTGTACCAGCAGCTCACGAAGCTCAGCGGGAGCGATCCGATATGCTGGAGTAGATATCAGTGTTTTCCTAGGGTACAGGTCAATGTAGAAATCTACATATCTATGAGGTGGTAATACCCAAATGTCACCAGGGAAAACATTCATATACTGATCCACCAAAATAGGAAAACTCGGACTCCGCACATAAACTACTCCTAGGATGAGAATATCCAACTGATGTGTGAACAGCTGCCCTCTCCTCTGCATAAGTCCATCCTATGCTGTTAAGGCTCCCTTCTCTCTGGTGAAGGTGTACATGGTCCCATCCATGCGGATACACCGCACATTGCGCCTAATACATTCAATCTGAGCATGAACTATGGATAACCATTCCATACCCATGATGACATCGTAAGGCCTCGACGCCACCACAAAACGATCCCAGCTGAAGATCTCTCCTCCTAGTGTAAGCTCACACTGCCGGCACCGATGCGTAATCGTCGAGTCTGCTCCTATAGGAGTCTCTAGCTGTAAGGATCGATCCAACAACTCTATCAGAATCTCTGAGATCCAAAAAAGGGAAACGACAATAAAAGAATAACTCACACCTTTCTACATAAGTACTACAGTAATGGTGGAGTAGACACAGATAGTACCTCGAATCATATAAAGTGCACCATGGTCATAGGCCTCGAATTCCTGGAGTTGAGCCTACCTTTGTCTACCTACTCCCTGTGGTCGGTGTGGTCCTCCTGGTGGTGGTGGTGGTAGAGCCTCGAAACGTCGCCCACCACCCGCTTCTCAGCCAACTCTTCTTCCATGTCCGCCTACTCTCGACAGACAACCACGGTAAATCCTCTGCCATTTCCTGGGAGGTCCCTCTACAATCTGTTTCTCATCTGTATGGAAGGTCAGGCAATAACGAGCCTTGTGGCCCTGCCTTCCGCATTCATAGCACTGCCTACTCCTTGTAAGGCTTGATTTGTTTCGTGTGCCCCACACAACCAAAACTGTATCTTGAGGTCACCCACCTAATGGCCTAGTCTGCTTGGACCTCTGCATCAACTGTCTACTACCGGCTACAGAATACTCTTCTACGTGTCTTCCTACGGTGGGTCTCGCTACGGGTGACTACTCAGCGAGAAAACTCTCTACTATAAGGGATCGCTCCCGCACCCCCACTTGCATCGGGTTGCTAAGGGAAATCATCGAAGCCCTGATCTCATTCTTGAGTCCCTGCTCGAAGGTTTGGGCCCTGAAGAACGGTTCTCGTACCATATCTATGCTGTAGCATGAGAGTTCAGTGAACCTCGCTAAGTACTGAGCTACTGTCATGTTGCCCTGATGCAGATGATGTAACTCCTAAATTGACACTGCACGAAGGGTGGCTGGAACAAACATCGAGCGGAAGAGACTCTCGAAGTCTATCCAATGTAATGATGCCTCATCATGCACCTGGAGCATCATGATCCAACATCTACCTGCTTCTGCGTGAAGGATACTCATGGAAAGGATCACCATAAGGTTATATGGTGTCCCTACCAATCTGAAAATTATCACGAAAACCTCCAGCCAATCCTCAGATGCATGTGGGTCCATCTCTCCTTGAAACCTGGGCGGCCTTTGGCCCTATAACTCGTGCAACGTACTCAAGTGGCATGCACTATCTACTGTCGGGGATGGTGGTATTGGTGGTCCAGGAGGTAGAGGTGTTGATGGTACCTCCGCTATGATGGGTCCCTAAACTGAGGCCTTGTCGCTCGGTGGGCTACAATCTCATACGAAACTCAGAACCCTATCTGGTTGCCTTAGTGGGGAAATCCTAAAAATAAAAAGGTGTGCCACGGTTCAAAAAGTATACCTGGTGAGCTGACACAAATTAATCACAAAGAAAACTTCTTCAAAGGAAACACACAGGCAACTGGCGTTTTCGTGCATTGAGTCAGAAATCAGATGACATGTTCCTCGTGTATGGATATGTCGTCCGCCGCACCAACACTGGTCTCCCTATATTGAAAACCACACTCAATACTCTTAACATTGTTGCTTCACAGAAAATAATGATCAGATTCTTGAGTTCTGCGGTAGAATGGACTCCTCTGATACCAATTTTTCACGACCCATCCTAAAGGCCCATGTTGTAACTACTCCAAGCCCACCTTCCATAGGCCAGGTTCAAGGGACCAACACTAAAGGCGTAATCCCGATAAAAGGGATGGAATTTCCTTTTAACCTATAACACACACAAATAGTCTTAACACAAGCAGTAGAGGAAGCAATTGAAAATAAACACTATGTAAAACCGAATACAAAAATAAGTACTAAAGGAAATGGGCCATAAATACAAGCCCAACAGTATAGTACTGAGTCGTCCTTCATGAATTCCACCTGAAGGGTGGGTATATATGGCCTCCACAGCCCCTAAGGTCCATCCGTCCTCTCTGTGTACATCTCTCCAAGTGGTCCACCACCGGGTACCGTCCAACTCCACAACACTCTGCCTCAATCAGTGTTGTCTGTTGTCTGCAACCAACACAATGAATTGCAGGTATTTCCCATACAGGGGTGAGTATAAAGATACTCATTAGAGACCCTGAGACCCCCTATGGTATCCTAAAATTGTCGAAGGATAAACATCAAAAGGAAAGATACAATCATGATTTATCAACCAACCCTAAATAGGTATATTCCCATACATATACCTAAGTTATCACTCTTAGTTCGGCTCTAACTCTTGATCCCAAGCACAACCTAGTCCACAGATGAAGTAAAGTCAACCACATCAATGATAACGATTGAAAGTCAAGACTCATCTCACACAGGTATATATCTTTCGTATTGCGATAAAGATGATCAGATGTAGTCACTGATTCATCTAAGTTGTCGAACCCACACAGGATACAAGAATAGCTAAGCTATCTGACCCACAAAAGATACAAGACCAGCTACTCTGTCGGACCCACAAAGGATGCAAGAATACAAGTCAAAACTGTCGGACCCACACAAGATACAAGAATAGTAGTCCTCGTTGACGAACCCATAGAGGATTCTGGTACAATAGCCATCATCGTCGAATCCATGGAGGATTCCACTGTAGTATTCGTCACTGCTGAACCCACGTAGGATTTCGGTACAGTAGTCGTCGCAGTCGCACCCACCTCTAGGGTTCCCATACACAACACGCTCGATTCTGGGAGGGTCCTCTCCTCAAGACAAGTGTCAATTCATCAACTATCCTGAAGTCTTAATTTGATTTATCTCGTAGTTCCATCTCATCATAAGGAACCAAACGCAATAGAAGATGCATCACTCGGACGCCCGATCTGAGAGATATTAGCATTTCTGTTCCAGGGGCCCAGTTGGAATTACGCTCGCTCCAAACATGGTTGTTTTCCAAAGTTGTCCCAAACTCACTTAGAGTATCGCAAAACTACTTCCTCATCGTAAGGATCCCGGTTCTGTAGACGAAACCTCAATCGGACGTGTGTTATAGAAGATATTCGTGTTTAAGCGAAACGAGGCCGGCTCGTCAAGCACAGTGGACTAGAGAGTAGGCCTGACCTGGTTTGGCGGGTCTAACCCAACTGGGGGTCAACCTAGCCCGGTGGAGCATGGCTCACCTAGGGACCTGGCCCGGTGGGTCCGACCAGGTTAGTGGGTCATCCCGGACCTGTGTGGAAGGACCCTCCCGCAAAACAGGCCCGGCGGGTCCGACCAGTTAGGGGGTTGGCCGGGCCCCGTGGGGCACGACACACCCGTGGACCCGGCCCGTGGTTTATGGTCGGTTCAGCTCGCCAGGTGGCACCATGCAGTTTCGCCCCTCCTTGCTTCCTGGACGGCCAAAACCAGCCGGTTTTTTCTGGCTCAAGCGACCCATGGTTGTGGGACACGATTCCTCCATAGTGCGGCGCCAAGAGGGCATCGCGGTCCTCTAGCCCGGCCGGCAGGTGGCAGGATGGTTCTCCCAGCAATGAAACCCATAAAGCACGGGCTGTAGTCTTCTCTATAGCATGGTGTCATAGTCTTCTGCTCGACTGGACGTAGTCGACCGGTTCGTCGAGCAGGTAGCCCATGGTTGTTGGCCGCTTTTCCTCCACGCGGCACCTGTAGGTGCCGCAGTTTACCAGGCCAGCCATCTATAGCCGGCCGGTTCATCAGCCCGAGCGGCCCATGGTTGCGAACCGCAGTTTTCTTCTACGTGGCCGGTGTGTGGTCGCCGCCTCCATTCACTGCCGCCTCCAGTCACCGCCGCCTCCAGTCGTCGCCACCAAAATAATCAAGAACCAACTGAGGGTCGTCGGGTTTTGTTCATTTGGCCCGTGCCCTCTACGTTAGGTGATAACAAATGGCCAAACAACAAACTATAACATCTACAAGATTGAGGGTATAATTTTATTCAATTAAAATTATAAAACACTTCCTACCTCAATTCAAAAACGTTGTTTTCTTGTTGGTGTCATGGAAAGAGAATTCGAAGACGACATCGTACGTTGTGCCCATCACACGCCGTCGATTCTGGGATCAAGCGTTCATCCTCATTATTCATCAGAAAGGATGACATTCTTCATTGATGATGTTCTTCGTCCTTTGTTGGATATGTTCTTCATGGAAATAACTCTTTCTATCTAATCCTCCCAAAGTCCGCCCACAAAATATTTTCCAAGGAAAATATAATAAAATGGCTCCCCAGCATTAATATTACCGTGCATTCAAAACAATTCAAATGAATTGTTGACACCATAAATTAATTAATGAAGACTTTAATTCATTGTGTTGGCACAATTAATGAGGGGAGGTGGAGAGGCTCCACCATTATGTGGATGTTCAAAAGTTAAAAAATTGGTTCATGGGAGTTAAAGGGGGGTTGAGGGGTTAGGTGTTCGTATGGGCCCCACCACACATTATCCTCTCATGGGATGTTATATGGGATGTGGGCCCCACCTCCAACTTCCCTTTTGTGGAAATAACCACCATTTATAAATAAAATTGTATAACATAACAATTTTATTTGATTTATTATGAATCTCAAAAATTAACTTTCAACCTATACAAAACACAACTATGTTAATGGTCCCCTTAAGTGAATACAAGTGTTGTGAGTTCATCGGTGTCCTCAGATTTCAATTCTGATCAACAGTTCAAAAGATATAAAAACTGGCATGTACGTTTACTGAATGTACCCAAAAAAAACTTCAAAAAATTATTCCGGGCACACTGGGCCTCGGAATCAGGTGCCGTCAGAAACTGCGGACTCGTAAAATTACAATGAATTTATGAAAAAAAATTCCTTGAAATTTCCAGGTCTTTACAATTTAGTTTAATGTTGTAATACTGAACAATAGAGGATACACACATTTTTAGGTCTTAATGCTTTGACCTATTGAGAACATTTTATGGTTGCATTTTCTAGACCATAGATGAAAGGGGTATTGAAATACACTCAAGGAGGATTTTCCCCACATGAAGTGATCCTGATGTCAGTTGCATATAGTTTCATGTCATACATTCTATAATAGAGGGGAGATCAGTTTATATTCATGATGTATGGACTGAGAAAATGGTCAATTTCTAAGATATTTTCATTGAATAGTATAGTGAAAAACCAACGTGAAGGATTCAAGGAATCTCATGTTCCACCCATACACCTAAAAATAGGTTGTGTAAAATTTATAGTCCTTTTCATTGGGCCATATTTGTTTCCAAAGATTTGAGTGTCAGATAAATATGTGACAAGTCATGGATACAAAATTTCGTTGTGTCACTATATAACCTAAAATGATGGGAATCAATCCACACATAGTTATTCAACATATTTTAGTAGGAGATAAAGACATATGGGTGGAAATCCTCTCTAGAGAGGAAACTGAGGCATCCCCCAATTATCATGAGGAATTTTAAATTGGTTCAAGGTAGGGTTGCTTTAATGTCACCCATTGTGGAAATTGACTCTTAGTTTAAGGTCTTAGAGTTTTGACCATAATGTGGAAAAATGTTTCAAGGGTGTATATATTGCATAGAGTCCTGACAGACCCAACAAGAATGAGGGCCAAAGAGGACTAATACCATAATACACACCCCAAAGGAATAATGCAGGTATTTAAATGTTTTGAAGATTGTACTATCGTGTGAAATGTTTAAGGCCATTTTACCTTGAACATCTGCCCTTAGTTTATGGTCGTAGAGTTTGAAAAATGCTAAGGCCATGGGGTTGATGGTTTGGAGGATTTGTGGCTACACCTAATGATAAAATGTCTGAGTGTCTCTACATATCCCATAAGGAAAAGAATCAATTACCACATATTTCATGAAAGGAATCTCCCAACGTAGGTTTGATATATACCAAAATAAGAGGAAATTATTTTCCCTTCTTTTTTTATTGGTGTATTTTGAGGTGGATGGAATGAGATGATAAAAAATCACAATGTATACCATAAGAATGGGAATCAATACATATGTAGTACTTGAACCTGCCATGGTAGATGATTGATTCCAAAGGATATTTCCTATCAATAGAGAATGTGATGGTGTTTTATAGTTCATCATTGTGTTTCCAAGATGATGGTTGTTATGAAGTTTAACATCACACAACATGGATGATAGTTCTATGAAAGTTGTCATCGTATGGATGAGATTTTTATAGCATAGTTTAACATCATATTGTGTGGATGATGGGGAAGGAGTCTTCCAACGGGTGATACATGGAATAACCACTTCAACCCGTATGTAGATGGGACAAAAGATAAAATGTCTAATAATCACTATGTATCCCATGAGGATCAGAATCAATCCATATGTAGTTATTGAAATAACATATAGTTTAAAATTATGTGGCATGGATGAGGGTTAAATAATGTGATGAAACAAAAATTTCATGGTAGGGACCAGGAATGGAAATATGGGTGTATGTATATATCCCATGAGGATGGGAATCAGTCCATATATAGTTCTTTAAAATTTCTTATTAGATAATCAATTCCAAAAGCAGCATTCTCTCATGAAATTATGAAAAAACATCATGTGTCTAGGATGAAGGGAAAAATATCAAACCAAAGAGATATTTGGTATGAAGGGAGTAACTTCATGTGAATGAGGGCCAAAGAGGCCCACTTCATGTGTCATATTATCAAGAATAGTTGCAGATTGATTAATGTCATGAAATTAGTACTTGGCCTCTCATTTTAAGGTTGTGAAGCATAGACCATATGGTGGGTATTAGTGTAAGGTCTTAATGCTTGAACCATAAGAGAAGAAACTAAACCTTTATAGATATGTGGGGTATGGTAATAATTATCTAACTTTAAAGATGTTATAAGAGGCTCATACCACACTACACATTCCTTAGAATACCAAAAAATTGTTTAATGTCTTTATGCCTATACTATTCACACTGTTTAACATAGTGTTCTTTGGATGTTAATGCACTCAGTTTAAATTTAGACACCTCGAACTATAGCATCATAGTTTATCATCATTTTGTGGGGTATATAATTCTATATTTTTTATCATCATATTTCAAGAATATTGGTAGCATGGTTTAACGTCAAGTTATATGGAAGATAATGATATGAATTTTATCAACAACTGACTAGGAATTTGGTATCACTATTTAATGTCATGTTGCAAGGATGATGGGAACTCTCTACACAATGTATTCCTTAAGAAACATGGAAGTCATTGGAGTAGTGATGTCCTCTCTACCCCTGATGATCAAAGAGTATTTACCATTGAGATAGACCTTTTATGTGATGTATTTCCATTCTCACATGGGATCCAAATTTGGTGGCTTTTTTATAGGTATCACAGACGCTCTGGGATCAAGAATTATATTAAACTAGAGGAAGGATATAATAAAAACATTATTATTGAATGCTCTTGATAAATTGTTCTAGTGACTCTCTAAATTATGCATGGAATGGAGCATGTTCTCGTTGAGGGCATCCAGCTCATCTAGATGGACTTAATCATTATTTATGGTGCCTTTTGGATGTATATATCTAAAAATAGTGATGGAAACTAAATCCCAACGATCATGACTACCTCTATTTCATACACAATAGAATACGGAGTCACCTATGTTGAATTTCAGGTCATCATCCAATGATCCCAAAGAGAATTAGAGATATTTTCCATCCAACACTTCTTATTTTGGCCCACAATAATTTTCATAATTTGGGAGAGTGGTTTTTTTAACGCCTCAATATGTCCAATTTCATTTTTATGGTAGAGGGAAGTATGGTATGACTGAATGCAATAATTATTGTGAAATTTCTTCATCTCGGCTTCTCAGAAGTTGGTGTCATTGTTAGTGATAATATCCCGAGGGACTCCGAATTGATTGATGATATTAAATCTCATGAATTAAACAACCAATCATTCCTTGAATTCATTAAGAAGTATCACTTATTACCACTTGGAAAATAAATTTTTTGCGATCAAAATTAATGTTCATTAGAAATCTATTGCTAGTGGATATGATCTTCCAACATCGAGTCCCAAAACTAAAAGGGTCCAAGAGTACATGGTACTGTGGAGAAGATCTGGTGGTAGATAAATGAGATTTGCATAAATCTGATATGTGTGGAAAGTATTTGGGAACTCAATTCAGTAATGGACCATGGTGGCCATAAGTTTTCCAATCTTCAAAACTAGTGGGAGAGCATCAACCATTACTGGTGAGCACCACATGACCTCACATGAAATTCCAACATAACATAAAGGATATCAAATCCATGAATGCAATGGAACATAATTCCATCAATATGAAATTTGTATAGAGTCAGGTCAAGTTTGTGTTCACTATGTAGGGTGAACTACACGACACACTGACAGATACTCCCATGCTCATCTCTATCCATACAGAGGTGACAGGCTATAGAAACTCAAAAAAGGTGTTTTCTAATCTATGGATTCTTTAACTGTAGGGTGATCCAGAGGTCCCAATGTGGAAGAAAAATAGGTTACATGATTTACCTAATGATTATCCTCATATTCATCTGAGATGATATGAGCAATTACTCAAAAATGTTCCACATGAATGAGTAGTTCATCTAGGTTAGGCTTTACAAGTGAAGTGTCTAGACTGTCCAGGGTGTCAACACAACCACTATGTGACCGGGGAACATGATTCACCTCTGGATTTGAAGGGAAATAGTCCATAAGATTGTGAGTGTGCCTTATAAGGTACATGATATTGGGATTCCAAATGGTATAATCAGAGTTTGCTTTATAGATGAATAAATAAGAGTCTCCATTTACATGTAATAAGGGAAAATCAATCTCAATGGACAACCTAAGAGTTGTAAAAAGTTTCTGATACTCTATGTCATTATAGGTGCATCCATATGACATATGGAATGAGTATGGTAGAAAAGATTGTACTAGGGTGATAAAGATGATCCCCATACCCACTCTATTTAGAATATGAATATTGATCCTTCCACCAATTATTCTCTAGAAGGTACCATTGAAATAAATATTCCAACAAGATAGGACACGGTCCACTAATAGGATGACATCATTTTTCGAAATCAGTACCTAGAGGCACTTATTTTGAAGATGGATGGGCGACATGAAATTCTATCAGTTCATGACCCTTGAAGGACATCTTTGGAACAAACATGGTATCTAACTATTATATGATCACTACACAACATGCTATCTAGACTATCATCATTGAGTGATTCATTATAAAAATTTTCATATCCACTAAATACACCAGTTTTATATAATGATTATTCATGTAATGTTGTAAGTTTTTCACTACAAATATTAATGTCATGTTGTTCATCTCCATAAGTGAATATCTAGACTTTGTATTAAGGATCATCTAAATGAAAAATTGTAAATTGATATATGTACTGTCATTCTATTATGATAAATAAGGTCACTGAGGGACCATTATTTGGTAGTTACACAATGGACCAATGGCTTCTCTAGGATGGGTGTCATCAAAACCATAGGTTGTAGAAGATATTGATTGGTCTCCTTAAATGCATTCTATAACTCTTCATCATACTAGTAGGAAGAACCATTTTTCATAATCATGGAGAAGGGACTAAACTTTCCCTATAAGTTCTCAATAAAACATTATATGTATGCTACGTTTAATTAAAGGCCTTAGTGATCTTATAGGTTTCTTATAAGAGCAATCTGGGTAATGGAATGACATTCTATCGGTTGATCTAGATGCCTTTGTATATGATGATGAAGCTAAAGAACATCACTGAGGTAACACTATAAGAATACTTCAAGGGTTTCATCTTCATATTTAGAGAGAGGAGGAAGCCAAAACCTTTTTGAGATATTTGAGGAGGTATGGACACTGATAAAATTTAAAATAATTCATTCACATAGAATTCCAATAAAATCATAGGGATCGGTTTCAAGATGTGGTGCATAACCTGCTGGTAAGTGGCTCATTAATTCTTCAGACCAAATTTCCTTATATGACAACATGAAGTACCTTACGGTACATTGAATGTGGTGAAATCCTCTTATACAGGGTCCATCCTGGTTAATTCTACCTTGAATATATGTCAATAAAGTAGAGTTCCTAGAACCTAGATTTGGCATCAATCAACAACTCCATCATGTTAAGGTAATATCATCATCTTGATAGTGACTATTTATATTGAGGATGTTAATACATACTATGATCTTATAATTCTTATTACTAACTAGGATGATGTTGGATAACCACTTGGGGTATTTAAATTTCTTGGTGAGGCTAGATTTTATAATATTATCATCTTCAGCCTCGAACATGGAATTGTGAGATTGAAGAAGTTTTCTAGGAGGATGCTTGAACCTGTGATGATTTTCTATATGATAAAGATGGTGGATGATGAACTTAATTTCCAAACATATCATCTCTTCATATCTCAAGGAAAGCACATAAATGTGTTGCATTAGGATATCCATTTACTACTATTGTTTCTCTATACGCATAGCTGCACTGATGAACATTGGCCTCAAATCTACCTTGTACCCAAGGTTCACCATAACTAGAACATTGAAAGTGGTGGATATGCCTTATTCAAATTCAAGAGTATCATATTCCACATCATATTCATCATGTGAGTTTGGGGGATCCGTTGGTAGAGATGGTTCTTTCAAACTAAATGATTTTGGGAGAACTATGGTGCCTACTTTGTCAGTGGTGGAATCATCACGAGGGGAATAATAATTTATTGAAACCATAGGGACATAGGATATTATACACATTCTATTAGGCCTTTAAAAACATGGTTCATTCTTGATTTCAAAGGTATGGTGATAGGTCGGATTATGTCGCCTCAACCATTCTCAGCAAAACAATTGGGTATGATGCATTGTTGGGGCCATTGGAAAAACATATCGATACTTCACAATGTTAGAGGTTCTTGTATCACCCAAGCATAATGTGTTTAGGAGTGCGAGGTAATATTTTGATGTTATTTTAACTGAGATATGGGACACCCTTTTCTCTCAAAAATGATGAATCAATTCCATATGTCTGGACTTTTTCCCTAAATCTGATGAATTGGGAGGAGAATAGAATCATCAATATCTGTCCACATGCTTGTTATGACATAGGTGTATTCCACCACATTCGTATAAACCTTCTTGTCCTTGAACATGTAATATTCAGAATCTATATAGTGGAATTCACATGATTATAAGGGATATACATCACCTTGGAGCATAGTTACTCATCCATTGAGGGAGTACTTGAAGCACTGGTGATACAAGGAGTAAACTGAAGGATGTAGATCGATATAGGCCTACCCATAAATGTGTTGTAAGTGGTGTCCTAAAATAAAAAATGAATTCAATATTTGTTATCAAACCAACAAACTGGGTATTAAAACATATCCTTCCCCTTGGTCTCTACTACATTATATCATAACCATGGAACATCAGTTTAGAGAAATCATATATGCTTCATACAATCCTAACATGCGGGGTGTCTTATTTGGGATGAGATTGATCAAAGATCATGTGTCGAAAAAATATGGAAGGACCTCCATGCCATTAAAAATGTTCGGTGATGTACAAAGGGTGGATGTTCCCCTGCGCAAGGGTTATTTCATTTTCCTTGGGGAAAGTGATGATGTTGTGGCATTTTACATTCTGTAGTTCCTCAAAATAGATGGTTTTCATGGCTATAACCTTTTTTATAATTGGATGGGGTTTCTCAAGGATTTTTTATGGTCCTCACGCATTTCCTCTAAGAGGTAGAGGGCCTCAAGGATTGAGAACATAACAGGAATTCTAGATAGGTGCTTCAACACAACTTACATTTGATCTAGGATAACATTTCTACAAACAAGATGATTCTCTTTGTCATGATGCCAGAGGGGTACTACAGAATAAACAATTAGACTCCGGATGTTGTTAGAAACATCCATCAACTCACTATAAAACATTCCTAATACCAATAGTGTCTGACTTTAGAATGACTAAGTTCATGATCTAGTTGGATGTAACTTGTTGGGGTGCAGTCACTACTATTACACAAAGTCAATTAGTATGTTCAATGGTGAAAGTGAGTCTGACAGAACAGGTTGAGAGTACTGTGCTTGCTGATATCTATATAAACCTATTGTCTAGTCTTAGTGGCATGAATGGCTTAAAATAAATCACCATCCCAAGAATTATGGTTATTTTCATTACCAAAACTTATTCATTGATAATATAATTTATGAGTATTTAGTGGGATTTCTTGATATTCATCATCTGAAGAGACCAATTTGGGTTCAATCAGTTTGATGGTATTCACATAGGTATAAACCCGATCAACATCATAGGAGACTTCCCCTACATGACAGACTCTGGATGTGATTCTCATTTTCAATTTCATGAAATCATGGAGGTTATAAGACAACTTCAACACTGTTAGGGAACTTTTTATTCCATTTCATCATTAGTTCCTACTATTTAGAGACATGAATGGTTTCAATGAAGACTCTAAGAAGTTATTTGGATAAGCCGTTGCAACTTACTAAGGTTTAAGATGACATAAAAAGGCATTAATGAAACCATGGGAGAAAAAAACTACCATTCAATCCAACCAATTTTCATACTTCTGATTAATGTGATTAGAAGCAAATTTCCATTCATGGGAACCCTTTTTTTAATATCAGACTTGGTGGAGATGTGTGCAACCTATACTGGAATGTGGCCCAACCTGGCCACACCATTATCCACTTGTTCCATGAGTCTATCCATGAACACATTGTATTTATTGATTTTATGTTCATGAATTCTATGATAATTTTAGTGTTCAAGATGAATATTGAGATTTTCCTCATGGTCATTCATTCACTCTGGAAGCTTTAAGAACCTCTATTCAAAGTCACATTAGAAGTTACCAGGGAACTATTATTATTCTATGTAGTAGGTTTAGATACTCCAATATAGGAAGGGAGCTTGTGGATCCTGGACCTGATGAGGGGAAGGCTCCTGATGGGGGAAACATCCACATTCTATCATCAACATGGTGATTCATGAGGAGGAGAAGCTAATTGAATCTATACATGGTGGTGATGATCATGATGTGGCTACTGACTTTGGTGTGTATGATCATGGAAGGAATCTACGGTAAATATATCTAGAAACTCTAGGGGATCTAGTTTTAATACATAAACAACTTCTACATTGGTGGATCTCCTTCCAGAAGTTGGAAGAGGTAATTTAAATGCCTTCTTGGCCTGCTTTATGGTTTCCACTAGGACCGAGTCCTTATTATAAAAAATTATGGAACATACTACGGATGTTCTAAGTGTTGAGGGAAGGGACTAGTTTAGTCAATATATTCCCCACACACATCATCAGTATCTTCTCTTTACTCACTGACATGTTAAGAAAGTATGTGAGGCCCATCCATCAAATGAAAAAGTGTGTGACATGATCATATGTTTGTTGGTTACACTTTAGGTGGTCAGCAATACTGTTTTTTCATGTGGTAGAGATGAACTAGTATAGAAATAGAAAGTGAAAATCTTCCCGACTAGTGGTAGATATGATCATTAAATTGGTCTACTAGATAAACATGGGCCCTTTTATTGCCTAAATGAAACACTGTATCATGGGAGATTTTGGTTGTTCTGGGGTCCACAATATGGGCCAAAACAATGAGATGATGTGGTCCTGATACTATAGTAGGTCACTAATCCCGTTGAAGCGGGAGAAAGCTGTATTTTTAAATCTTTTTGGTTCAGACATGCCATCCACCCAAGGTGGATAAGGATTTCCATTAAGTGGGATTTACACTTGTTTTGTCTCTACAGATTATAGGTGGGAAGTATGAGTATTTATCAGATCTCCCAGGTGGGGATTCCTATCAAGATAAGGATTCCTAACCACCAAGGAATTGATAGACTCAATAACATAGTAAAAATTCTCAGCATGTCATAGAACGACATGTGAGTTATCTTTCAAAATAGATCAAGAGGGGTCCCATGGAAGGTTCTCACACTTCCTTGAGTATAGTGTGTGATTCATACCGGGGATTATTTCCATAAGCTATAGACTCTTCTATATTTGGTTATGTAGGTTCACTAGTCCTTATTGGGGGTAACTAGATAAGAAGTAACTATGGATTCTCCTACTACTCCTATGGAAGAGGAACATAATATTTATGAGAATCACTACAATTTTGGTTCCACTCAGCCAGGAGTTCGTTGATGATCATATTCTGATCTACAATCAATTGTTTCTAGGAGAACATATTATAATTAACCTATCTATTCTACATGGCTTCATAAGGATCATAGGGTTTAGAATTCTCAACATATTTTTTTTTCTTTTTTCTATTTAGACTAAATAGGTACGGTGATGGGGGGTCTATAAGGACATGTGTCTACCTTTATAGGTGCTTGGGAACACTTGTATAAGGGTCTAGCTAATACTTCATTATTCTTGCAGGTTTTTTTTTCTCCATCAGATCTTATACTATTTTACCTATCCATTTGAAACAAAAGTTTATCCATATTTTCCATTACAATATCCAGAGGTGTATCCTTGATATCTATATGGGAATTAAGATGTCATAGGATATGACTAAAGTGGATAGTGGTGTACTATCCCCAAACACATATCGACACAAGAAGATACACTTATTCAATGATTCTATGAAGCAACTCAAATCTCTAGACGCATCTTTGTTGAAGAGTCTTGTGATAGTTAGTGACGTAGGATGTTGATCCACTTAGAGTGATTCCAACTGAACCATATAGTCACGGAGTAGAAAGTACATCACTTAGATAGTCGGGTGACTCAACCACTATGAGTGCTCATGAATCAATAGATATACCAACTGAGGGCCATAGATGTGAAATTACATTACCAAGATAGTTATGTGAAAGAAATTTACTAGGTCCTATGTAAGGGACTCTATAGTGTCAATGATGAGAATTGTATTCTTAGATAAAACTAAAAATATATAGTCTTTGGAAAGAGTGTCCCACAATCATTCTCATTAAAAGATGGGGAATATCTTTTGGGTTTTCCAATCTCTGATCGGTGTTATCTGAGAAACTATAAATGAAATAGATGTGGATTGGTTCCGTAATGAACTACCCGGTGGGGGATCCACTACATGATCTGACTAGTCATTGCACATTGGTTCATCCTATATTATCGGTGTTGGCCACAACATCATGTCTTTATAGAACTGTGTTATCATAACTGCCTCATATATTTTGGACACGGTAGTTATAATTAGTTCTGCCATATTATAATTCCCTGTTATACTCTATAACCACACTCTAGGATCTTATGTAAAGGTTGAGAATAAAACTAGTGGTGATAGATATTATTTCACAATGAGACCCTGTAATGGAGCCAAATATTACTCAAACTATGTTTGACTATAATAGAATTTGGTAATTCTATAGACATCACCTTCTAGGATAGAAAACTTCTCCTGTAGGGATCCTTCCCTAAACTCTGATGCATATGAATTGGTTGAAATCTTTTTCATTCTGTCACATTTTTCATCAGAGTCTGATAAGTGAATGTTATATATAACAATATGGCCCTTCCAAAATTTCTTTCTTCAATGATGACAGTTCACGCTTATTTTCTAGGATGGATCTTCAAGCAAATGAAGCTTTTCATCCTAGGTAGGGAATCCATTTTTTGTGGGTAATGGAATGGTTAGGA
This sequence comes from Viscum album, assembly GCA_963277665.1. Taxonomy (NCBI): domain Eukaryota; kingdom Viridiplantae; phylum Streptophyta; class Magnoliopsida; order Santalales; family Viscaceae; genus Viscum; species Viscum album. The sequence continues at coordinate 1,388,913,103 of OY728125.1, read as the reverse complement.
CCTACTCTTTTATTGGTCAGGATATCTGAAGGAACTCTATATCATGTTTCATTAGTGTGGGTAGGACCTCCACTTTTCCATACAATAAGTGAGTAGTATGTCCACTGTGAGGGCTGAAAGTGTGAGTAGGACTTTCGCATTTATTAAACTAGACATGGGGAGGGCCTTTTATTGGTTTTAGAAAGTGAGGGAAGGACCTACCCTATAGGTGGTTTGAACATGTATAGGACCTCCATGTTGACCATCAACGGAGTGGGAAAGTCCTCCCCTCAAAGAGGATTGATGTGTGAGGAGGAAAATAAAATTAATCAAACTAGACATGGGGAGGGACACTATGTCAGCTAATAAAAGTGTAGGGAGGACCTATGATATGGATGATTAGAATACAGGTAGGACATCCTTGTTGCCCATCAAAATAGTGAGTATGAAATCTACTCTATTTGTTAGTTTCTTGGGGAGGACCTCTGTATGGGTTGTTGACGAAGAGGGGAGGACCTCTTCCTTGATCATTACTGGAGTAAGGAGGGCCTCCACTAGACCTGGGAATGGCTAGAGAAGCAGATTTTTGTTGTTGTTCCAAGACACGGGGAGGGCCTTCGCATTGGGAACCAGGCATACGTTGATGACCAATTTACTGGATGTCGATGAAGTGGGGAGGGTCTCCACTTTTACTAATGCTGGGAACATGGGTAGGACCTCTATATTGATTGTATGAGTGGGGTGGACCACCACATTGGTTACATATTCTATTGGGAAGACATCAATATTGGATCTCATTATCACGAACTGGCCCATGATTGCTAGTAATGAGGCCAACAGTTGACAAAGTCAACCCAAACTTCTTATGGGGTGGTTAACGCCTTGATCTCTACTGGGTGTTGATGGGTCCCTACTCTATAGTGATAAAAACATTGTGGAATGTACTAGGTGTGGAAGGATCCATGGGAGATGTGGAATATGATTTTTTGGTTGGATTTCCTCCAGATCTGGTACTCGATATTGGAGTTGGAACATTTACACCAAGGATGAAAGAGATGGGGTTTACTCCATATGTTCCTTAACCTAATGGACCAGTCAATGATGAAATTTACAAGGCCTAGTGGGGGCCCTCCAAGGTAGATCCCATGTGGTAATCATTTATTGGATGAATCGGGCATCCCCTACAACCTTAGCGTAGGGGAACAAGTCATGGTATCTCTTTGGGGGTAGGCTCCCAAAGCAGTTTATCATCAGTGTAGGAAGTTGTGGACCTTGATGGTGGTGGTTTCTATGAGTCACAAAATAATCTAGGTCCTGGAGATCCACATCCCTTTTGATAATGATTTCCTTCTACATATACCACTATCTGATGGCATCGATACCACCCTTTTGAATGATCTCTGAGGGTGATATAGTGATTGGGTGCACGGTAGCTGATTGTGTAGTAGATTTCATGGTGTAGGTGGGGGTCATATGATATTGCCACATTGATAGTTTCCATAACCTTATATTGGATAGAATAGGGTTTTTGGATTCCTATATATTGGCTTTTTAATAGTAGGAAGATTCAGTCATTAGTACAGATACTATGAAAGAAATTCACAATGACCCAATGTCATCCAATCTTCCATATTATATATATATATATATATATTCATATTGATGATGTAATATATTGGAATTCCCAACCTCAACTACTCCAATTTCAGGAGTGTTCCATTATGAGATGGTGTTTTTCCTAGTTTACTCTAGAACTGAATATTTTGATCTGGTAACATGCTAATATTTTGATGTATTAAACACTATTAGTCCCCATTTTGAGGAGTAGTGTTTCAATCCAGTTTCACCATTTTAGTTTTTGACACTTCTCTCAGGGCACACCATATCTTCATTCTAGTTTACAATCTACAATTTCATTATTACCTATCATTACCACTTTCCAATGGTAGGTCAAATTCAATACTTCTATGGAGATGTATACTCCTTGGTTAAAAAAGAATTATTGGATGTTGGTTCCTCCTCCTATGAATTTCTCATTACAACTCATTGGATACTCATGTTCTCCCTAATATATTAATATGTTTTCTTGAAAATCGTTACAAAATCGATCTATTTGTGGTTGACAGTTAATTATGATACTTATGTCTATAAGTTTCAAGGGGTTTTTACAAAGTAGAAACCTTCAGTTATAAAATTTTCCATGTTCATAATCATGGGAATTTCTATACACTGGAACTTTAGTCACCTATATAGATCCATATTGGGTGTAGAACCCAAGGCATACTGTATCGATCATGAGGTATTTGATGCAATATTCATATCATACAAGACATTTACCTTAGTAATCCCATGTTTACAATGATGTAGATGACCCCATAGGTGCATATCTTCAAAGGATTTCACTTCAAGAATCCCATTTTTAGAATGAGATAGCATCTTGAGACGGGTTGCGAGTTTAAAATCTTGAGGATATGTAATAACGATGATTAAAATATTCCACAAAGGTGGATCAAAGATGTATATCCCTATGAGGTGAAACCTAAATGGTTTACTAGATGAAGGGATCAAAACACCTGGTGGAGGAGAATCTGGGAGGTGTGACCAGTGAAGGGAAGATATCAAACCATGAACGTTGACCAAAACACTTGTGAAGGAAGACCAGGGAGGTAAATCCCAAGAAGGGTGGGGGCAACATGGTTTATTTTTGGTGGGGATTGAACATCATGTAGGTGTCCTACGTACTCTGTTTAAGAGAATGGGATCAAAACACACATATCTAGATGGATGGTTTGGGGATTAATCATGTGATATTCCATTCAGAAGAGGATTGGGCTTGGTTTGATTTTATAGGGATTATGCAGGTGAGATTCCTCGATGCTTCTAGGAGCAGCAATTAAGTGGATGGGAATTTCACATAGGAGATTCTCAGGTGGAAGGAATGATCTCATCCGGATGTGGTGGCCTCGGTAAAATCAAGATACATGTAGAAGAAGTGTTATATAGAACAAATGGAATAGATGGAGTGGATTGAGTTGTTGGGTTAGGACCTCAAATATTCTTCCGATGTATCCCAGTTGGATGGGAATCAAATCCCACATAGTTCAAGAATGGGTCACTAGGTCTTACACCATAGGAGGTGGCCCTTGCAAATAGAGTATATGGTTTGGTCTTATGCATGTAAGTGTCCCATTGAAGGCTCGTGATGGAGCATATACCAGGAGGTATGCTTGTTGAACATTTTGGGGATTACAGATATGCATTTTCCGTATAAGTAAATGTTGGATTTCATGGTCATTAATAACATCTAAAACCACATGATTCATTCTCAGTTTGAGAAATATTAGGAAGTAGGATAACTGATGCTCGGGTCATGAAATATGCACTAACGAGGGATGGTGTGGGTCTTATGCATGGAATTTTTCTAAGGAGGATGTCATTCAATTTGAGGTGGGCATTATTCTATGTGAGGAAGAACTAATTCCATGTGATCCATACATAGAGTATCCTATCAATTCATTACATGGATTACATGTGGAAACTGCCTAAGGTGGAGTGGTAATCCCATAGTGATATCCCATAAAGGTCATGCATGGGAAACCACATGTTTGTTATACTGGGTGAGACTATAGTTTGACATAATTCTCTAAGGAATTTAGTTATAGGTAGTTTTATGTTATATAGTGTATATTTGGGGAACTCAATCCTCTCAACCTGAGATTACATACCTTCAGTTCATACCATTTTGGGAGGTGCATGGCTTCTATCATGATAGGTTTCAACAGTGCAAAGGAGTGTCCAATCATGAGTTCTATATTATTGTCCATCTGTTGATAAGAAAGGAGAATGATCTTACCTATGCTGATAAGAAGAAGTTATAAAAAAATTATGTGTTAAATGTTAATGGGACACCTTCTAAGGGACTAATAAATCAATTCCCATAGGATTAGAATGTTGTTTGGTGGGTCTATGTGAAAGGCATAGAATATGAACTCAAGTGGAGTTCAGAAATGGTTCTTTGAAATATATGAAAGACATTGAGCTTTAAATATGGGATTCCCAAGAATATTGGGTGCTATAAGACGAGATTCAGAGTGGAGTGAAAGATTAGGTTGTTCACGACACCATGGGTGCATGAAAGAGGATTATTTTTCACTCTCCTAATATATGTTAAAATAATTCGGTGATTATTACACAACTGTGGGACCACTCAAAGAACAAAATATATGGAACAAAACACACAAGATCTCTAACATGAGGGATCCATACTTGCGTGATGTCGTGGGAGGTCATTATTTCATAATGTATAATGACACATCATCTTATAGAGGATCACCGTAAATAAGGGGGTGGAATTCAAAATATAGAGAAATCCTTTAGAAACGACACACAAGATTATTTTCATAGAATAAGTCTTCTATGCACTATTATCCATATCCACATTGGGTGAGCGTGTAAGTGTTGTTTTGATGTTTTATTTAGAGCAGAAGTGGTTTGTGTGAATCAAGGGGTTTTCACACAGACCATAACTCTAATGTGTAATTGACTCAGTCATTATTCGTGGATTGTGTAGAAGTTACATGAGATTCATCACATTGGCACAAAAATAGTCTTCCACATATATGTCAATATTTTCTTTGGTCCTAAAATATTGCATGAACCATCCTTTGTGATATTAGAATGTTCTATTGAGTTTGTTGATGGATTCGATTCACCAAAAGAAGATTATTTGTGGATGTGGGTGGAATTTGGCACCAATATCATATCTAAACATGATACATAGATCCATGATAATAAATTTTCTCAAACATTCCCTATGACCTAAACTATATATTAGTATGGCTCATAACCACCAAATTGATATTCAGTCTAAATAGAATATAATGACATAGGAAAATATATTGATATCATGCTCAATGGACTTCAAAGGATGATGGGATGGGCATATTCCATTTGTCGAGTTCTCTTAAAACAATAGTCTCCACTTAAGAATCCAAATGGATACATATGAAGGCCTTTATGGGAAGAGATATCTAACACTATCATGTTGTGATAATTCTAAATAACATATGATTCTGGGACCACAAATAGTAGATAAAATGCTATAAAGGGAGAACACTGTTATACATCACATTAGTGAAGCTCAATGTCAATAGAAGAGCTACGTAGAAAATTGTTGAAGGGGATTGGTGTTTTAGTTGGGCATATGGTATTATTATTCATATATTTGTGTAAGGGATTCGTGATATTTGGGAATAAGGGAATGATTTTTCCCTGGTATATTATCCCCTTGGATATTTTTGATCGCATCAGAGTTATATCATATCTACTAAAACCTTCACCAAGAATATATCATGTATGTGTGTATTCAATATACACATCCTAAGGAATACATAAAATAGCCCTCATATTTATATAAATCATATGTGGTATATCTTGAAAGTGATCTCACTTGTAAGGATAATCCAACAAAAATCTAGGATCATATAGATAAATTTCTACGCAATAATAGTACTCACATGGTCAAAGTAATTTGGATGAGCCACACATAAAAGATGCCACCTGGTAAATGGTGGAAGAAATAAAGGAGAAATACCCTCACCATTTCTCACCTTATTAGTTAAAACGAAATTTCTAGGAGGAAGATTCATTGTGGGGGACAAATGTATTGACATTGAATTTTAACAAGGTAATTTTCCTTTATATAAATACATCATATGTTATAAATAACCACACATCACATAGTAGATCAAAATTATTATTCCCATAAATAAATTATTATAAATTAGTTATAAAATAAACTAATAATAAAACTAAATATTATAGTAGGACAGTAAATATAAAATAAGAGAATAAAAATAGTGTAATTCAGATAAGATCAATCCACTTGAAAAATCGTACTCAAGAACAATTATTTATAAATAAAATGTAATGATAATACACCAATATTAATTTTTTTTTGATGAAAGTATATTTAAACATGAGATGAAATTGAATTGAACTGCTATGGAATGGAAAAAAGGGGAGTTACATGGAATCATTGAACCTATATGGGTGTTATATATCATACCATTAGAATAGTAATCCGACCATTAGAATAGTTACTTAAAAGGTTGAAAATAATTATGAGCGTTTGGAATTGTAATGTGACAATTAAAATATTAAACTAACTAATGTAAAAATAGGATAATATTTATTTAACATATCGAATGAAAACATGATATATTTATGTCCTAGTATAAAAACATAAATGGTTTAAAACTGAAAAATTTAGTGTCGGTATAATTGTAAAACAAAACAATTTTATTCAAAAATTTATAATGAATATAAGGATTCAAAATAGATTACATTCCAAAACTAGATTAATTAATTAAAATTACATTTTACTATAGTTATATTATTATTTTATGTGATAATATATAACTTTTCAAAGGGTCATAAAATATTTATAATATTAAAATTGATATTTTTTAAGAAAATGATGATTTTACTTCAAAATTATATTTATAATATTTAGAAAATAGTTTTTATAAAATGGATTCCATTTTTTAAATCTATGAATTGGAAAAAAAAATTGGGTGATGTTTTTATATTTTTAAATAATTCTTTATTTTTTGGTGAATAATGAAATATTGTATTTTATGGTATTAAACATTATAAGAAAAATACCTGAATATTTAAGTCAAAGATGATGTAATAACCCATTAGTTCAAACTCAAATATATCATTTACTATATATAGTCTTAGGAATTAGTAATATTGATATTATTGAGAAAAAATAATATACTATTCATTATAATAATCAAAAACACCCTTCTACTCCCCTAATAAATTCCTCCCATTACCACCCTATATCCTCCTGTTTTCGAAGACATAAAGATTTAAAAATTAAAAAACCCATCTCCTCCCTAATCTCTCCATGTAATAGTGATTTTTATCTCTAAAAAAATCAAATTGCAATTATCTTAATGAGTCCTTAGTGGAGGTGATATTCAATAGGTAACAATATAAACACACCTCTTTTAATTTCTTTTGTTATTCTATATTCTCCTCTCATATTTCATCAATCAAATAATAATAACTAAATTGTATTGCATATGCTATAATCTTATATTTCCAATTTCATATCTATTATGAATACATTTTCTTATCTCCTCTTATTCAATAGAGTTAAGACATTGTCCAAATTTTGGCGGTTAACTGTCTCCATAGACAATGAGTTTTCTTTGTTTTGTTACCAACTTTGTGTATGATTGATAAAATATTATTAAATTTAAATAATATTTATATTTGTATATACTAAATTATTTCATCTTCTTGAATATATATATATAATATTAAATAAAATGAAACTTTTTCGTTATGGTTGGTAAAAACTCTTAAATTAACCAACCACGTAATGATAATGTTTTTACTATATGAAACATCACTATGTTAGAGGAAAAAAATATATGGGACCAGTTACACATATATAATTTCATGAATTACATTTCATTTCACTAATATAGTTTTAATTTCATTTTGACATGACAACCATAATTATACATTCGTGAATTGATCATTAATCCATGAAATGAACCCACACTGAAGGAAAAAATTGAACATTATAACTCATTGAAATGGCTATAAATGAACTTAATAAAAATAAAATAAGGAAAATATAAGTGTATGAGAATATAAATTAATAAATTAATAAATATAATTCAATTATATATAACATTAAGTGAATTTTAGGAATTCATTCTGACAAAATGTAAGGGATATATACAAACCTTCATATTTTTAATGGGCTATGTTTTGTCTCTCTTTACCTCATATTATCTATAGATTAATGACATATAATTCTCCAATATTCTGTTTAAATAGGAAAACATATATATCTATCCCAATTATAAATTCATTGATGGGGATATACTACTTCTAAAAGGATTCCTTCATAATTCCACTCGATAAAAAAATCAATTAAAGGGAATTTATCATTTTCAAATTCATATTCAAGTACACTCCATTAAATGTTTGAATTCTCCCATAATATTTAATATCACTCATTATATCACAAAAATATTATTTACTTCAATTTTTTAATGAAATAATTATTCACTTAACCTATTTAAAAACTCTTTAATCATCTCCCTAAAATCATGCTTATGTGATACATTTCTAATGTTACCCGACAACTATTTATCAAGTTTCCACTTCAATTGGATAATTTTATTAATTATATATTATTATATTAATCATTTATTAATTTCCATGAATGATTTAAATAACTTATTTCATGACACCATTATGATACACCTTTTTGTATTGACTTATGTCATGATTACGAAACCCATTTCATTAAATGGGTAATCCTTTTGTATATTGCTTATTTTTTTCTTATGTTGAACACATATTCATGTAAATTTTATGATCGGTGTTCTTAGATATTTATCCAATGAATTGTAATTTTTTCACCTCGGATATTATTCAATAGATTATGAGTAAACCTAATACATTATGTGACTTTGTCCGCCTCATGATATCATCATGACAGTTATCCTTGAGTCATCTTCATGTCATGATATGTGTATCTTATACATTATTATTCTTCTATGATCATATAATTCATTGTTCTATATTATATATCTCTATATGTTTATTCATGATCCACACCTTTTATGTTACCCTGTTATGCCTTATGAGTCATGTTTAATGCTTTATTTCCATGTTTATCACCTAACTATTATTTTTAACTCTTAACATTTGTCTTTTTGTTCCCTTGGTTATCCTATATTGTTTTTAGGATCTCATATGGTATTATGAGAACTTAATGAAGATTCATGAAATGATAACATATTCTGGTTTCTTATTCATTTAATTATATACCTAATACTCTATGATTCTAGAATTTTCAATATTAGCTTTTAGATGAGGGATAATTATTCGTAAAATAAATTTATAATATGTGTAAAAGGATTTGGTTAAAATAATTTAAAAAGACTCAATATTCCCCTGGTGAATGAAAATATTCTTTTTTTACACTTGTCTTAACACTCCGAGAGGATTTATTCTCAAAATACCCAATCTCTTTATGAAAAAAATGAATGATCTAAATAATGACCATGAATGATATATTTTAAGCATAATATACCATAGATGTTAAAGAAAGTGTAATTATTTAGACATCATATAAGTAATATTTCATAATTATCTATTTTCCCACTATTATTAGTTTTTATCCCACCATGTTTTTTTGTTTTTTTTTGGCTAGAACTAGGAAGAATTATGTTAAAACTGAATGTGATGCATAATTTGGTAATTATGAAGAACCTAATTTGAAGATGATTGAGGAGTTATATGTTTCGATTATTTTAATTTATTTATCGCGATATATGATTAATGTTATAAACATATGTGAGATTCATAACATATAAAATAGGTTGAAGATGCACTATTTTGAGATTTCATGTGGCGGTGAACATAGATGAACGATTATATAGATTCATATGAGCTAAGAATATGTGAAGATGAACATAAATGAATATCTCAAATGGGGGTGAAGATGTTTTTTATGTGGAATAAAATGAAATAGATAAAGGATTTCTTATAGAATTTTATGTATTATACATAAGGAAATTGGAGTTATTCTAATCAATTACATAGACTAAATGATATCCCTTTGACAATGGAAGGACCAATGTAATACAAAATAAATGAAGTGAAAGGGTCGTGTTGATTATATGTTTTGATTCGAGAATTATGTTTGAGAATTATTTTTCCAATGATATTTTGGTTATATGATTCATTAAATAAATATAGAATATGTTATTTTGGGAAGCGTATATGTCTCTATATATGATTTATATAAGAGTGATGAATTCAATCATATGTCTATAAGATTATATTTAATCATAATATCTATGAAACTGAAACCCCTTTTGGGTTTTATGTGACGGGTGTTTATCAAGATTAATGATATTGTAAAAGATATTTAATATATTACAAACAATTAGATTTTTATATCTTTTAGTGAAAAATTAATATAAGGATTAATAGATTTACCTTTTTAGTGCATAATATTGAAGGTTTTTGTAACCCTTGTGGTTTATTATATATATGATATTGAAGTAAATGTGGCTTATTTAAATTTGGGGTGTAAATAATTATATTTATGGAAAAAGGGAATCCCACATTCCAAGAAACAACCTGTCATATATGACAAGGATGAGGGTCAAGAAACCTAGAACGATAGGAAGACAAGGGTGTAATGGCTACCACGAGCCTAATTGGAAGAGTATTTCTAGTAGGAAAACATAAAGAGTGATATTTAGGAGTACGTGTCCCAATGTTTGGTATGTCATCATCTTAAGTAAAAGAGAAAAATTTATAAGGGGTTGCTGTTACCATTTCCCACACATGAATACAAATGGAAAATTGACACCATTAATCTTGTTGTGGAACTCCCCAAAATGTCAACAGTTCATAATGCTATATGCTTTTTCATCAGTCACCTTACTATTTAAGAAAACATAAACTATATTAGAGATGATTACACTCTTGATCTTATTTCCATAATGTACATTATATATGTGGTATGGTTTAATGTCATACAACATTAAATTGTATGTGATAGAGATATGGATTTTACCTCAAAGAATTAGTGATATCCATATCATGAACTTGATATATAGTTGAGTTTAACCACTATGTATCATTCCAAAATAGATAGTGGGTTTCAATGATAAATTTAAACCCTAGGGGCTATGGTATGATCTTGTTTTATTGACTTCAATGGTGGTTCATATCGATAAATTCCTAATGTTTATTTTTTAAAAATAACATATTTCACTAGAGAATTCATATGGATACTTACAAACCCCATTATGTAAAAAAGTGTTGTACTATAAGATTCTGAAATGAAGCTAAATAATGAATGATTGTGTGGCATAATCTAGCTGAAGAAATATAAGAGAAGGTTATTTCAATTAAATAACACAAAATAGTATACCAAATATGACTGAAATGTTTTTTATATTTGCTGATATGATCTAATATTTATTGTTAATTTGATGCTATCTCTAGTAATTTCACCATGTATGAATTTAGGAAAAACTAGTCCCTAGGAACAGACTTACCTTATAATTTATTAGGTGCATCAATATATTATCTCATCTATTGGTGAATCCTCCAAACCACTCTAAATTCTATGATGTGTTCTATGTATCTCTCCTATGAAAATAAATTCCTCATGCATCCCATGTACTGAACTCTAAGACTATACTCTTGGAGAATTATCTTTCTTATGTGGAACAATAATAGTGATTTTATATCGTAGACATAAGGTTTTGTGAAACCAGACCACCAAAAAAGTAAATATTTCTGAAAAAACACTATCTTGAGGGACCTATGCGGTAACCAGAGGATGTACTAAGGTACAATTATTCTTGATTGATGGTAGTAAAGTGCTTAATATTTGGGAAATTAGTTTTAAGGGATGTAAAACTTAACAAAATGATAATTTTTTAATTATTTTTTCAATATAAATTTAATATTTTATATATTTTTCATTACATGAAATGTTCAGTTTTTCTTATGTTAAACACAACACAAAGTTTATCTTTAGTTACAAGTAAAATTGAGTTTTAAGAAAACATGATATATTTGTAATTTTTTTGTTAATATTGATGTTTTCACCTAGATGATGGAATGACATGTAATAATTCAATTAACTAAATTATGAAAATATATATATTTCACATTTATATATAATTAATTCATTGGTGACTAAATATTTAGATATGGAAAAAAAAACTGAAAATAATTGAAATACTTATATGAAAACACATTTTTTGGTAAAAATTACTTTTACCTAAACAAACGAATTATAACATTTGTTGAATTATTTTAATAAAATGTATAAATTTTATATTCAATAAATTGTCTAATATTTATCTTTTGAATTTTATAGACATGATATAACAATTTATCCTATTTTACTCTTTAAAAACTAAATATTTCTAAAAATAATTTCTGTCACATTTTGAGAAAAAAAAATTAAATTATTTATCAAACTTTTAGAAAATTTATGTTATATAATTTAAATATTTTTTTTAAATAATTGTGTAAAAAAATTCATAGGGTTAATTGGTGATAATTATTATAGAAGATAATTTTTTCTGTTTGCCGAAAAATACAGGTTTTTATTATGAAATTTCATTTCTATTAATGAATAAAAAATATCCCAATTGTTTTAATATGGTTTCAATAAAATAAATAAATAAATTATATTTGTATTAATAAAAAATTAATTGGAATAAATCTTCATAATTTAATTTTTATATAAAAAGTTTTTAAAATTTTGATCATTTTCTCTTTAAAATACCAATTCCTACTCACTACTGTAGGATTAAATATAAATAAATTATTTCCTATAATATTCATGGGATATTTAAAAAATGGATTCCATATTTTAAATATGTTTAATTAATATTATCTAAAAATTTCATGTTAATGTTCAAAAATATTTAATATTTATTATAGTTAAAATTATTTACAATTATTAAAGAAAAAATAGGTTTATTGGGTTGTTAAGCTAAAATGATAAGGGTAACAAATTACCCAAATATTGTAGAGATCCATTTTTCCTCAAATATGTGTACCTTATGTATTATTTTATTAATTATGGACCACTTTTTTAACTTTTTTCTTATAAAGAACATTTTTAAATATTTTTCTTTTCAGAAATTACAAGTGTGTGAGTACCCTCATTTATAAATGGTCAGCAACTCTCCTCTCCTCTCCGCACATCCCAAAAACATTTCATATTCAAATAACTGGTTGAAAAAATTTCTTAAATCCATAATTTCATCATATAATCCTTATTTGGGTGATAAATCAATCCTATGAATTTATTTGTCAAAAAATAAATGATGTTTTCTGAAGAAGAGATAAAGTCCATAGTCAAATGTTTTATTTTATTTCATCTTCCACCTCATTAAATTTTAATTTAACCATAATAATATAAAAATAATAATTATATCAATTATAATAGGATTTATTATATTAATGTAATAACCTAAAACCTTTTCCTCAACAATAATATTTTTTATGAAATAATCATTCATTTATAAGGCGGAGAACCACATCGCAAATCAATACAATTTGTTTTCTATGACCAACTCCCATCGAAGGATTTAATGATATAATTATTTTTTATAAATAATATTTTTTATATAATTATTCCTATTTAATTAAAATACCAAATTTTCCTTTATAGTTTCATACCCATTTGAAAACAATACCATTATTCATATATACACCAGACAACCACCCCATGAACTGATGTGAAATATTTTTTCTATTCCATTTAAAATGAACGGTAATAAGGATATATTTAATAAATATATAATATATATGTAACATAATTATAGTAATTTAATTATTTTATATTTTTTAAATTCTATTTATCAATTCTATTGGGGATATGAAAAATGTTGCTCGTGTGTATAGCGGCATATAGCCTCATATAGACATGTGATTGATTTTTTCCCAATTTATTTTCATAGAAGGTATTTAGGGTAATAATAATGAATATTATATATATATATGTAATAAAAGTTATTTTTTAATGTAAATATCTTATTTACCTATCTTTCATTCAATCTTTTATGAAAATGGGAATATTTTTCACGTGTATATATGACCTACAATGTCCACGAACAATTTATTTCATTTTCAATATATAAATTTTATGGATTAATATAAATAAATATATAATAAATATATATTATATTTATGTAATTGTTAAAATTCAAGATATTATCGAAAAAATTATGAATTTAAAAATGACAAAAAATAACACATTTAAATTTACACGAAAAACAAAACAGTTATTACCTGAACCGTAATTCTAATAACATGTTATTAATAATTATGAAATAAATTATCACAAGTAAATCATATATGGAATGATAAATAATATTAGGGTTATATAATATTTTTATAATAAACATATGTTTATTATTTAGTATTTTTAATTTTGTATATTGGAAATTGAGACAAAATGTAAGGGTTTTTCATATCACTTTTTACTTTTGTGAGAAACCATCCATATTCACCACCTATTTTTTTTATGTGGTGTATATAATTCCCATTACTATATTTTATGAAACCCCATATCCCATTAATATTATGTGTATTGACATATCCAGTTTTATATATCTCTTTCATGGGGTTTTCTATTCAATTATTTCCAAATCAGTAAGGGATTTTATCTCATTACACCATCTTTGAGACATTTGTTATATAATCCACATTTCATCTTTTTTGGTTTGTATATAAATACACTTTTAAATTAAATATAATGAAAATAATTATACTCATGATATTATGTTATTTATTTAATGTAAATATTTCAGGAATATTATGATTCAATGTTAACAAAGTGGTACATGTTTTATGCTATAATCTCATAGTTTTACATGATTCCTCACGATTATAAATCCAACGATGTCATCATGGGATCTATCCCTAAAGAAACTCATGAATTATTTAATCATATTCTTATATTAGAAAAATATATTTTCCACCTATATCTTTCTCTACTTATGTACTCATGATTTTAAAATAATGTTTATATGAAAATAAGATTTCATTTCACTATTCAGTCAAACATGTTTTTTCATCCAAACCCATGTTTTAAAAAAATGTATTAAATTTTTATTGAAAATTATAAAAAATATTTATTAGAACCTTTTACCCATAATTTAATTTTTATAAAAAAAATTAACAGAATATTCATTTTGTTTTCAAGATAATGCTAGTTCTAATTTAATCTAAAATGTGAATGAAATCATTATTTTAACATTTACAAAATGTGTATGATTCTCAGTCATCATAACCACTTATTTTAAAAAAAATACATTTAAATGTCTCATGTTTATTTTCAAATTAATGGATTTATATAATATTTTATAATATTTTAATTATTTTTAAAAAATATATACATAAATTAAAATAAAGAATATTATCCTCAGGAAACGTTCCATGTGATTTTTTATTCAAAATCACTATCATAATAGCAATAAAAAATTTTATTTTTCATAATCATTACTAGGGTTATTCTATATGGATATCGTTATTTTTCTTTTTCTTAATGTTTTATTATTATGATGATAGGATTTTTATGAAAGATTTTTCATTTACATGGTTTATACCATGAAAACATTATAATTATACCCACTCCTTTGTCCATGGGTGATGATATGATGAAATTATGATCTGATTATGAAATGTTTTTAAACTATATAGTTTCTGCTATAATGAAATACTTATTAAATAGATTTTAAAATATGGGTTATGGTATGATGAATTATTTATGATATTTTTAAATAGGTATGTATTATTTTCATTATGTGATGGGTGGTACATTTATATCCCCCCAATGAATTATGTAATGATTAATGTTATATGAGCTAAACATGTATAAAAGAGGTTATTCTATGCACAAAATAGGGTACATGAGAGGTTATTAAAATCTTGCAAGTAGGTACATGGGAGTTTATCTGAATCTCAAAAGATGGTACATGGTAGGTCATCCAAAGCATGAAAGAGGGTACAAGTGATGTTATCCCAATCCCAAAGAATAAAGTAGTGTTTAACAATGCATAACATGTTAGGAATATCTTGGTGGGTACCCAAGAAATAATATTTTTTATGATTGTGTGCATTCTAAAAAACTATATCATATGATTATTCTATGATCTCATTGATTATGTTCCCTTATTACTTTATGATCCCTGACATATTAAATGTCAAGATTTATTAAAATTGCTCATGTTTATGATCTATGATGTGCTGCATTTAGTCATCAAATATTTTTCTCATGTTCTCATACCCTTATAATCTTTTTATATTGATATATCCATTATAAATAATCATCGTTAAACATTATATATTCTTGAGTTTTATTTCATGAATTACTTGTGTTATATTTGAGTATCTTTTCTAATTTAGATTTTAAAAACATTAGGCCATAACACTTATATAACAATAAAATAAAATAAAAATTAGACACTTCTAATAAGTATCCATATTTCTAAAATATAAATGTTTTAATATAATACATTGTAAATTGTTTGGTAAAATATCCAAAACATTCAAATTGACTTTTTTATTTCCCTTACCCATCTGTAAAACTTATAAAAAACAATTTAAAAACATAGGATGTGCACAAAATATCAATAGGCTATATAAAATGAATGGAAATTGATATTTTAGTAAAAATAATTGAACCCATGAAATATTTACCATCAAATAAATTTTATTTTCAAGAATAAAATAATACATTTTCACAATATGAACACACACCTTTTTCTAAAGAAAATCTAGTCAATCCCATAAAAATATATTTAAAACCCATTTTATGATGTGGTGAATAATATTCTAAATTATTTTAAAACCATTTTTATTTGAATAAAAATATTTTTAATTTACAATATAATCATTAAACAATGTTTTGGAGTGCTATAATATGTATCACCCTTTTTATAATCTATATTAGACACATTTCTTTCTTGTGAGATAAAATGGGGCTTATCCCTTCGTATAAGCTATATCAGTCTCCTCTATAAGCTATAATAGGGATCAATCCTTCATATATGATATATGAGTATCACCTGCATCCTATAATTCTAATGTAAAATATCTTTGGTTAACACTATAATCATAAAACCTTTCCTAAATACAATTTTAAACCCGTATGAAAAATACTTTTAGGTAAAAATTCCTTTCTCTTTTTAAACCTCATTTTCAATACAGAAACCCCCTTTTCTATGAAAAAAAAATTAAACAAAAACAACCATAAAATGGGAAGAATTTTTAATTTATACAAAACATAAAATCTTTAAAATGAAACTATAAATAAAATAATGGCCATTTAGGAAAACAATTTTTTGTCGTCGTGTGGAACATACATTTTTAAATTTTTCAAAAGGTTCCATATATAACACAAAAAAATAATCTTTGTTGAAAAAAATTGAATTAAAGAAAAATTTAAATAAAATTTAATTTATTATTATCTTATTCCCATATAAAACCTTAATAATATAATTTTAAAAATAGGTACATGGATCATCATATTTTTTAAGGAAAGCATAAGAATATTGTTATTTAAAGTAAATCTCCTTATAACTTGTCAAACACATGAATTATAAGGCCCCTACAAGAATAAGATTAATCAAAACAATAAATATTATTAAAATAAATAAATTTAGTATATAACACAAAAACAGTAGTGTATATACACATTATAAAAGATTAAAGTGTCGTTATATCAATATATTCCTCAATAGAAGGAAATTATGATGAAGTCCCTCACCTTGAGTCTGACTTATTATGTGCGTCTTTATATACCGAAATATTAAAATTTTGTTAATTGTTTTTTATCACATGTTTTTGTTTTTATTGTTGTTTTTATTTCACTTATTATCATGTTATATTCAACTATATAATCAGTGGTGTTTTTGTTGGATGTTTTGACCATATTTTTCTAATATATTAGAAATGTATTAGTAGGTTGTGTATTCTAAAACAAGTAATTATTTAAATATATCCATATTTATAATCATGAAATAATTGTCATATATATAAATAAACTAAATTTTTACATCCAATCATTGATTATGGTTATTAAAAATGAACTGAAATTCTGATCGTAGAGATAGTAGGTTATTAGTGTGTATGAGTAACATTTTCATTTTTCAATGATCACTAAGGAAAGAAGATAAGTAATATTTTATTTTTAAATATTTATCATAATATAATAAATATAACACTCTATATTTATATATACATATGTATATCATTCTTGATTTTTGGTGATAAATAAAGCAATCACATCGCTTCATGGAGGCAGTTGTCCACACATCCACGAATGACATCATCATTTCTCAGTTAAGGAGAATGTTAAGAAATAAAATGGAATATAATATTTATGTAATTATAAATAAATCATTAATATGACAAATATTTAATTTATATCACATATATTCATTAAATTGACCCTTATTATCTTCCATGTAACACTTTATTGAAAAACCTGTCATATCCCTTCGGGAGGTGGCAGTCTGCTATACACCCAAGTGATGTTATATTATGCCATATGGAGTGGTAATTAAAACATTTATATAATATATAATGACTCTATAGGTATAAATATGTTATAAATATCATATATATTATTTATATACATCATCGTACCCAACTATAATAGGTGGTAATGGAAAAAGAAATAACATCGGTTCTGCGAGGTAATAGTCCATCACACACATGAATAATGATTTTATAAACCATTTGATTAGAGAGGAAAATTATTTTTTATATTTCATTTATATAATAACATCATGTTATATTCAATAAACCTATTATATTATATATACTTTGTTTAAATAGAATTTAATTGTGCATTGAGAAAATAAAACAAAAACACTCATTAATAAACTTTGTGTTTTATTTGTGTATCATTAAGAGTTTTTCACACATAAAAAACCTTCATAGATTGTATTTATGAAAAAACTAATACTTATAGAATGGTTTTAGTGATGTTGGGATGTAATATTTTCACTTTTTGGTGTATTTAAATTTCCTAACATGTGTTCTGAAACGAGGAGATTGAGTTTCATTTTAATAGTTAGGAGTGGATATTTTGTAAAAACCAAAGTATTCATTATTGGGAGGTTATACTTATCACATGTTACTAAAAATTTTATTATTAATAGATGTTATGGTTTATTTGGGAATGAATCACATCCATGATATAATAATAAACACATTTTTATTAGGTTATTCCTTAGTATTTATGTTTACTCAATTTTACCCATTTAGTTTTTACTAGAGAAAGTTGCATCTTTTTATTTTCCTAGGTAATATATATTTTAATATTACATTTAAAAATAAGTATTATTTTATACATTATACATACTGGTTAAAAATAAAAATTTAATTTATTAAATAAAAATTCTATGTATGTGTAAAATTTATTTTAATACAAACGTATGTAACGATACAACATTGTTTTAACCTTAATCACAATAATTAATATTAACTATATTCACTAATAATTATGGTAAAAAATTAAAATTACTATATTATATAATATAAATTTTTATGATTCAATATATGGAATCCATTTGGGAAAATTCAACTCATTGAAGTGGAAGAACATAATTTAACATTAATATCACAAATGTGATGATCAAGTGGGGTTTTAATGTGAAAAATGATCAAATGTTTTCAATGATATTATATCACAATTCAATATAAAAATTATGTTGATGAAATAAATTGGATTATATGATTTAATGTGATCTAAATTTACTTTAAATCCCATTAAAATCATAATAAAACATTATAGGTTATTTAAATGAAAAGGAAGTTCTCAATTAAAATTAAATATTTTTCATTATTCAACCAAAAAAAACTTCTGAGAAATATTCAAAAGAATAACCTTGATGTAAATTTGGTATTCTTATTTGAAATAAAATTTTTTATTTTTCAAAAAAAATTAAATTTGTTACAGCTTTTTTTAAATTATGTGTGCAAACTGCAATTAAAATGTCTTTTAGAAAATACTATTTATCTCAAAGCATTTCATTGTTTTTAATGATTTATGTTCTATTTATAGTAAATATATAACCATAATTTTCATAATATACCTATATATATTAACACACATTATTATAATTCATAGGTGATAAATATTATATTATATAAAAATATTTGAGTAATATTTCATATTTCATTTAATAATGTTGTTTCATGTATTGTAAGCTAACGAGAATAACAAAATAAGAATTATGTATATGAAAATTTATTAAATAGATTAAATTTATTCATAAAGGAATATATGATAATTTATTTGGGTTCTACACACTCTTATAATTTTTTTTATTCCATGTCTTTCATGCTATAAAGGATAATTTTCTCTTGTTAAAATATCAGTGCAATGACCCATGCTTTCATTAATGGATGTTCCTATTGATCTAATTAAATGTCTTATTATGGTTATATAAATGTGAAATTCATTGGTTTTATGTTTTTGGATTTTAAAATAATGTTATGTATTGTGACCATTGCTAATATATTCGTTGAACAAGGAACACATTATTTGTATAAATATTGGGCTTTAACAAATCCAATTTACTCCGAAAAAGTTAGCGATGAGCTAATCTAGGAGACATTCCCCATATGAAGCCTATTTGGTAGAGATCGAAAAATAGATTGTCCTATTGGTCTTCTCCCTTGACCAAGCCCAATATGAGATTGAACATGTTAAGCTTGAGCAAAACAGACTACTGGAGAAGTAGAAGTTAATAGAGATTATCACCCAAGAAATGTTATCTATGCCACCCCAAGATTATATCATCATCACACACCTTACTCTTTGGTCTTATGTCAGTGTTATAAGGGGTTATGTAATAATAAACTAGCACTATGACTATGTACATTATTTTTTTATAAATAATGTGCATTTATTTTATTATCATTACTTTGTAAATATTTTTTGAAGCACAAATAGTATTTTTAGTTAATATTCAACTAAGAAATCTATTTTGATGAATTAATGTATTTTTGAATTTCATAATATTTTAATAAATTTTTATTATTACTATTAAATTAATTTTTATTAAATATAATTGATCATATATATTTTTTAATGCCATTATAATTTTTATTAAGGATATAAAGTATTTTTTGTCAAAACCCATGAATTTTTTATAAATGTAGGTTTTTATTTTAAATGTAAAAAATTCAAATTTTTTGAAAATTATTTATATAAAATGAATATTATTTTTGGAATCAGGACATTGAAATTATCAAACTATGAATTTTTCATAATTTTCTGAGAGAGTCGAATCGTTTTGTAAAAATTAAAAACTATTTAAATATATAATGAGTTTTACGACATCATAATGTCCAAATAGTGATGTAATAAAACACTATAAACATTTTTTCGGACAATATATGTTTTCCCATTAAAATAATGCGATGTTGGGTTTGTTTTATTTATTTTACAAAGCATTAGTAGAACCCTCAAGGCTTATAAAACATTTTGTCTTTATAAATTGTTTTCCTTGAGAGTGTGACTCACTTCCACATACGCAAACCTATTATTTTAAGAAGTTTGGTCATTGGCCTTATAATATAGTTTTTTGCACTCCTGTTTGGAAAAAACCATGGGCAAAAACCATGGGCTACTTTGTGGTTTTGATTAGATAAATATGAGGTGTCCCAAACCTAAATAATAAAGAATTCCCTCACTTTTATTATATAAATTCACTCAGCCTCCAACATCATCTTCACTCAGATCCTGTGGATTTCGTCCAACCCCTACCCTCATCTCTCTAGAATCCTCCCAATCATCCCCAATCTTCCAATAATCCTCACTCAAGACTCTCCCAAGATTTTGGTATTGCACTTCCATGTAAGGAATTTATTCCTTTCTCATTTTTGTCCAATTTTCTTTAAGTTGTTATGCCCTTTTGTTTTCAATTAAAAATTTTATGGGTATGATTTCACACCTCCCCCATACAGCCCAATTTATGTTATGTTGATGGGAGACCCATTTATATCTCATTAATTTCTCCCTTGTACACTTGTTACCATACCGAAATTCTCTGAGGTATTTGTCTCTCCTCATCCATGTAATTATTTGAAATTATGAATCTAAATTCCATTATATTGTTTGGGAAATGTATCTATATGACCCACGTACTATGAATTTCATGTAAATATGATGATACACCCCTTTCTCTTTAATCAACCATTTTTATGAGTTCATATTTCACACCATTATCCTATAAAAATTTCACTAAAATTTTCCAAGACAATGTCATTGTGTAGTGAATACCATGTCCATTTCTATATAAAGGGTATTAAACATTATGAAAATTTACTTATTTATTATAAATCTTCGTTTATGTATTCCAAATCGCTTTATCATGGAATAGATTATGATTATTGATTCCATGTTTTATGATCCATGTGGCACACATGAAAGAAATGAAATGTTTAAGAAAGGTGCGCCCTGATAGCGCTCCAATGCATTGGGTAAAGTATAGTATCATTATATATAATGTGAAATAAGTTTGGACTCATTATAATTCCAGTCCAATTACGGTTTAATCATGATTCATGTGTAATGAGGGTTTACTCATACTTCATGTCCAATTATCCTTGGCTCATGCTAATTCCATGTTAAGTATTGTTACAACATTTCCATGTCAAGATTATCATGCTTTATCATGCCTTTTTGTTCATGTTTCTATTGTGCTCCGTTGATATGGTTATTTTATAAAATGTATTTTATTCCTCATGTTATTCCATTTTTATTCTCTTATAGGGATTTATATCTCACCCTTTTCTTATCCATGTCATTAGGTTATCCCATGAAATGCTAAGTACGAGGAAATGTAGTGGTCATGTAAAGGAAGTTCTCAATAAAGTTGTTTCATTTCTTATTTTAAGTTGTTATATATTGATCTTAATCCGAAAAGATAATAGACCTCTCAATCATCCATGTTGTATCATGTTAATATTTTATGTAATAAATCATGTCAATGTTTGTAATAAAGGAGGATGGTTGTTATATTTGGTGTAAGAGGCTAGGTTTAGTTATTTTTGGGATTCGGATTAGAAACCCGTAGTTAAGACATAGAGACAAGGATAAGTATAATATAATAATCCCTATGTATTGGTGAGTATTGAGTAAGTGGCTTATCATGAAAATACATCCCTGTATGGATACGAGTAGGTAGAGGCGGCTCTAGCACAGATGTATCATAGGGGTAAAACCCGAAAACACCCCTATGAGCTAGACTCGAATGGGAACTAGTGCACAACAATGGGATTTTCTGCACTCTTGGATTGAACACTCCAGAGTAATATGCTTTGGTAAATTCACTGGCTTAGTATGAACCCTTATTAAGGGAATTAAAAAAATTCCCTAAGAATATATGTTAGAATGTTTATCATGATTAACATAGATTTAAGCCTATGGATTCATAATTTAAGGAAGTAAAAGTTATTTATAATCATCAATTTTGTACGTGGATTACCCTTTATGTGTTACCCCTCTCTTTCCTTTTATTCCATCAAATGGATGATAATAGGAGGACTCTGGATAACATGCAATGTAAAGATCAATGTGATAAGTATGTTAAAGGGATGCCCAATCTGATGGGAGTGGTAATCATGAACTTTATCACCCTTCTATCTTAGTTAACTCAATATTTGAATAGAAACATGGGTCAAGAAGAATGTTCAACTCCCTGAGCCCCCCTAAAAATTAATAAATCTCTATCAAGATCTTCATGAGAAAAAGGCCTCCTACTTTTAATGGATCATTTGATCCTTCAATCACCAAACAATGGGTCAAATCAATTGAAGAGATCTTCTCCACACTTCAATGTTCTGAACAATAGAATCTTCTCTTGGATACTTATCGTATAGAGGGTGAATTTGATCAATGGTGGACATTGATCAAAAATATAAATCCTGAGGAAGAGATCAAGGCATTGTAATGGAAGTATTTTTGGAATATTTTTTTTTATAAATATTTTCCACGCACCCTCCCGCTTAAGATAGAAAGGGAATTCCTTTCCCTCAAGAAAAAAGACGATGAATCTATCAGAGCGTGTGAGGAAAACATAACAATGCTTGCATGATACACCTCTAAATTTGTCGTTACCCCTGAATTCAAGGTTTAATGCTTCTTTGGTGTCATGAAACCTAGCCCACGGAAAGCACTGGTGATCTGTGACTTCAACAGCTATGAGGAAATTGACTGATGTGCCCTTAATGTTGAAATTGAAATTGGAGAATCTCAGGGATATCATGGGGATAAGAAGCATAAGTTGAACTTCAATTATATAATTCTGATGGATAAATTCAACTGTTCTAGGAAGATACAGCTCCCCACATACCAAAGGTGTTGAAAGAAGCACCACAAAAATTTCCTGAACGGGACAAGGAAATACTTTAGGTGTGGAAGAGAAGGGCACCCAGTTGTTAACTGCAGCAAAAAACCCACAACTATAACAGAGGAGAGGAATGCTCCATTATAACCTCAATTAATTGTTCATTTCTATAACTATAAAGAATCAGATAATCATGTGAATCAGTGCCCTAAGCCATGGGTTTTCAATGGAAACCAACAACCTCTAAGGTAGTAAGGGCGATATCTTTCCATCACTACTGATAAAGTGAACCCAGACAAAGAAGTGTTAATAGGAAAGCTAGTTATTAATTCTAGAATAACTAATTTTCTATTTTATTAAAGTTCTATGAATTCTTTTATTTCCCAAAGTTTAGTATAACAGTCCCAAAACCACCACAAATAAATGAACTAAGAATGGTAGTGAGTATGAAAAATTGGGAAATCATTGCATCCCATGAATATAACTCATCCTCTATCATAATATCTGGATTTTATTTTCTAGAAAACCTCATGATACTCCCTCTAATGGAATTTAATGCAATTCTTGGCATGGATTAGATTTCATTATATAAATCCAACATAAATTGCCATGAGAGGGAAATCACACTTCATGTATAAAATCATCCCTCGATTCCATACAAGTTCAAGGAGGAAGATGAATCTTCTTTAGCTCCATAATCTCAATCATGGATATTAATGACCTATGAGCACGCATAACTAGATTAGATGATTTAGTATATGGAGGAAAACATCCCTAAAGACATACCTATTGTGAGGGAATTCACTGAAGTGTTTCCGGAGGAATTTCCCGGTCTTCCTCCCGAAAGATATGTTGAATTATCAATTGATCTTATACCTGGGGGGTTACCAATATCCAAGACTCCATATAGAATGGTTGAGTGAATATTGAGGAGAAAAAGAAACTACTACAGTATAATCAAGATAATTTTTTTATATTCCCTAGTGCTTCACCATGGGGTGAACCAGTCCTCTTCATCAAGAAGAGGGATGGGTCAATGCGCCATTTCTTCGATTATCGTGAGCTTAACAAAATCACTATAGAGAACAAGTATCCTCTCCCACAAATTGACGTCTTATTCGATCAGTTGCATGGATCACAATACTTCTCCAAAGTAGATTTGTGGATGGGATATTATCAATTAATGGTGAAGAAGGAAGATATCCCTAGGTCTACTTTTTGTACAATATACAGACACTATGAATTCATTGTAATTCCTTTTAGACTCACTAATTTTCCAACAATATTCATGGAGTTGATGAATAGAGACTTTAGGAATTACCTTGAAAAAATTTTAGTAGTATTTATCGATTCTATTCTAATATACTCCAAAACCAAGGAGGATCATGAGGAGTATCTAAGTACTGTACTGGATACCTGGCAGAAGGAGAGGCTCTATGAAAAGTATAGCAAGTGTGAGTTCTGGTTGAATGAGATATCATTCCTGGTCCATATCATCACAATCAATGAGATATTTGTGGACCCCCCCCAAGATAATTATAATTGCAGGATGGAAGAGGCCAATATCGGTAACGGATATCCATATATTTGTGGGGTTAGTTAGATATTATCGAATATTTGTAAGGAATTTCTCAGGATTGTCCAACCCTCTTACCAAGCTAACTCAAAAGGGAGTAATGTTATCTTAGAGTGATGAATGTGAATAAATCTTCAATGAGTTGGAAATGAGTCTTATCACTACACATGTGCTCACATTACCCATAAGTGGAGTGATTTTCGTGGTATTTAGTTATGATTTAAAGAAGGTCTTGGGTTGTGTGTTGATGCAAAATGAAAAAGTCGTTGTCTATGCTTCAAGGTACATGAAATTTCAGGAGAAGAATTATTCAACACATGATCTGGAGTTGGATTTGGTGATATTTTCTTTAAAAAAATTCGGCATTATCTCTTTGGGGAGAAGTGTGAAATATATACAGACCACAAAATCCTTAAGTATATATTCTTACAGAAAGAGTTGAACATCTGCCATAGAAGATGGTTAGAGCTGATCAAAGACTATGGCTGCTCAATCCATTACCACCCTAGGAAAGAGAACCAGGTGGTAGATGCTCTATGTTAAAAGGACTCAGCGATTCTATCGTTGGTTGGAATTTAAAAGGATAGGGTCTTCTTATATTTGATCATGATGTACATGAGAATCATAAAAGGATAACATCATCAATCCTTTCCCAAATTATTGATCAACCGTCTCTTATGGAAAAGTTAAAGAATGCTCAAAAGGATGATGTGAGAATTCAGAAGAAAGTGGAAGCTATCATAAAATGGAAATCCTCAGAGTTCAATGTTAATGAAGATAGAATTTTGAGATTTGGGAAAAGACTATGTCTTCCATCATGTCCAGAGCTAAAGAATGAACTATTGGATGATGCACATAGTTCAAATTTCCATATTCACCCAGGAAACACAAAGATGTATCAAGATCTCTGAGAGAATTATTAGTGAGATAACATGAAGAAGGAGATTACTGAGTATACATAAAAGTGCCTGGTGTGTTAGCAAGTGAATGCATAGAGTTATAATTCTAAGGGGATGATGAAACAATTTCCCATACCAACATGGAAATGGGAGAACATAACCATGGACTTTTTCACAATAATACTGAAGACATCCAAAGGAAACAATGAAATCTGGATTGTTATGGATCAACTTAAAAAGTATTCACACTTTATTGCAATTTGGGAGGATTTATCATTGGATCAACTGGAATGGATATATATCAGGGAAGTGGTTAGGCTACATGGAGTACCACTATCTATTGTATCTGATCAAGATCTAAGATTTGCCTCTAAGGTTTGGAAGAGTCTTCAACATGCTCTGTATACTGAACTAAAATTTACTACAACCTATCATCCCCAAAAATATGGCCAATCTGAGCGAACTATTCAGACACTGGAAGATATGTTAAGATAGCGTTCAATAGAATTTAAAGGAGTTTGGGATCAATATCTTCCTCTGGTTGAATTATTTTGCAATAAATGTTTCCGCTCGAGCATCTGAATGGAACATTATGATGCCCTGTATGTAAAGAGGTGCAAAAAACTGGCATGTTGGGATGAAGTCAGTGAGTGTAAGTTGCTAGGACCAGAAATGGTTGAAGAAATGATGGAGAAGGTTAAAACCATTCAACAAAATATCAAGGCATCATAGAGTCAACAAAAGATTTATGTTGATAACCATTGACAATACCTTGAGATTAAACCTAGAGACATGGTATTTTTATACATATCTCTACGGAATAGTGTCGTGAGGTTTTGAAATAATGGGATGTTAAGACCTATGTACATCAGACACTTCGAGATTCCTAATCGTGTTGGAGGTTTGGCCTATCAAATAGAACTCCCACCTACCATAGCCAAATTACATGATGTCTTTCATATATCCCTCTTAAAGAAGCTCATACCAGGCCCTTCACATGTACTCTATTTATAGGTAGTAAAACTAGAAGATGATGTTTTTTATGAGGGGAAACCAGTAAAGATCTTAGATCGTAGAGAAAATGTTCTACAAAATAAGACAATTCCCCCCATCAAGGTGTTGTGGAGAAACCACAAGTTTGAAGAAGCGAAGTGGGAATCAAAAGAAATGATGAAGAAGTTACCCACATCTATTTTAGCATGGTAAAAGGAAATTTTAGGTTCAAAATTTATTAATGAGGGAAGATTTTAATGACCCAAACATTCATTAATAGAAATTCCTCTTAATCAAATTAAATGTCTTATTATGGTCATATAAAATTTGAATTTCATTGGTTTTATGTTTCTATATTTTAAAAAAACATTATTAATTGTGATTGTTGCTAATATAGCCATTAAACAGTGATCACATGATTAGTATAATTATAGATCTTTAACAAATCCAATTTAATTAGATAAAGGTAGTGATGGCCTCATCCAGTAGAATCGCCCCATACGAATCCCAGTTGTCGAAGCTCGGAAAGGAGGTGGAGTCATTAGGATTCACTTTTTCCAAGCCCTAGACGAGCTTGAACATGTTAATCTTGAGGGGAACTGACAATGTGAGAAGTGGAAGTTAATAGTGATTACCACACGTGCAATGTCATCTGAGCCACCCAAAGAGTCTGTCACCATGGGAAAACATACTCTTCTGTCTTATTCAGGTGTTTTAAGGGGTTATGTAACAATACCCTAGCGCTATTACTATGTACATTATTTTTGTATAATGAATGTGAATTCATTTTATTATTGTTACTTTGTATATAGTTTTTAAAGCAGAAATAGTATTTTTAGTTAAAATTCAACTCTGATATCTATATTGATGAATTAATGGAATTTTTAATTAAATAATATTTTAAAAAAATATTATTATTATTAAATTACTTTTTATTAAATATAAATGATCATATAATTTTATGAATGCAATTGTAATTTTTATTATGGTTTGAAATCAGTTTTTTTTTCAAAACCCTTGAATTTTTTATAAATGTTGGTTATTACATTAAAAGTAAAAAATTAACATATTTAAAAAATTAATTTGATAAAATTAATATGATTTTTTGGAATTAGGACATCAAAATTATCAAACAGTTAATTTTTCATAATTTTCTAAGACAACCAAATATTTTGTTAAAAATTAGATACCGTATAAATATATAATGTGTTTTATGACATCATAATGACACAATTATGGTGTAATAAAATAATATAAACATTAATTTTGTCCAATATATATTTTACCTTTAAAATAATGTGATTTTTGGTTTGTTGTATTTATTTTAAAAGATTTAGTGGACCCTTCAAGACTTATAAAACATTTTGTCTTTTTAAATTGTTTTCCATGAGAGAGTGACTCACCACCACAAATGCAACCCTAATATTTTAAGAGGTTTGGCCATTAGATATATAAAATATTTTTTTCCACTGCCCTTTGTAAAAAAACATGGGATGTTTTGTGGCTTTGATTAGTTTTATGTGAGATGTCCCAAACCTAAATAATAAAGAATTCCCTCTCCTTTCCTATATAATCCCACTGAAGCTCTCACATCCTCTTCACTCAATGCCATTGGAGTTCATCCAACCCCTGATATCATCTCTCTATAATCCTCCCAAGGTTCCCCAATCTCCCATGGAACCTCTCTTAAGCCTCTCCCAAGCTTTTTGGATCGCACATTCAAGTAATGGATTTCTTCCTTTCTCATTTTTGTTCATTTTTTTATGTTGTTATGTGCTTTTGTTTTAAATTAAAAATGTTTGGATATGATTTCACACCTCCCCCATACATATCTCTTTATGTTTGGATGATGTGTGACCCATTTATCTATCATTAATTCCTCCCATTTACACCTGTTTCCTTGCTGAAATTCCGTGAGGATTTTCCTCTCCTATTTTACATCTAAGTAATTATTTTTAATTATGCATCTAATTCAATTAAATTTATTGGGACATGTATCTATATAACCCACTTAATATTAATTTCATTTAAATATGTTGAGACACCCCTTTTCTCTATCTCCAACCATTTTTTCTGAGTTCTTATTTCACGCAGTTATGCTGCCGAAATTGCACTACGGTTTTCCAAGCCTATGTCATTGTGTAGTGAATACCATGTCCTTTTCCCTATCAAGGGTATTCACCTTTATGAATATTTACATATTGATAATAAATATTCATATTATTATTCCACATCCCTTTATCATGTAATAAATGATGATGATTGATTCCATGTTGTATGATCCATTTGGCACACTAGTGCATGAAATAAAATGTTGAAGAAGGGTGTGCCCTGATAGCACTCCAATGCATTGGGTAAAGTATATTATCATGATACTTCATGTGACATGTGTTTTGACTCATGTTAATTCTATTTCAATGAGTTTTTACTCGTACTTCATATGCAATGAGGGTTTACTCATGCTCTATGTGCAATTTGCCTTGGCTCATGCCAATTCAGGGTTAAGTGTTGTTGCCACATTTCCATGATATGATTATCATGCTTTATCATGCCATTATGTTCAGGTTTCTCTTATGCTCCATTTATATGCCTATTTTATAACATGTATTTTTTCCCTCATGTTATTCCATGTTTATTCACTTACTAGGATTTATGTCTCACCCTTTTTTTTCATGTCCTCAGTTTATCGCATGAAATGCAAATAATGAGGGAATGTAGTGGTCATGTAAAAGAAGTTTTCAATAAATATGTTGCATTTCATGTTTTAAGTTGTTATTAAATGATCCTAAGAACCAAATACACTAGAACTCTCGATCTTCCATGTTTTATCAAGTTAAGAGTTATTGTAATTAATATTTTTTATGTTTGTAATAAAAGAGCAGGATTGTTATAGTTGGTATCAGAGGATTGGTTTAGTTATGTTTGGGATTATGATTAGAAAACCCTAGTGAAGACATACGGACAAGAATAAGTATAATAAAAACATCCCTAAGTATTTTTGAGTATTGAGTAAGTGGTTAATCAATAAAATACATCCTTGTCTAGATACGATCAGGTAGAGGTGACTCTAGCACAGATGTATCCTAGGGGTAAAACCCAAAAACATCCCTTTTAACTAGACTTGGATGGGAACTGGTGCATAAAAATGGGCCTTGCTGCACTATTGGTTACAAAACTCCTTGGTATATGATTTGGTAAATTAACATGCTTAGTATTCACCCTTATTAATAGAATTAAAAATAATTCCCCTAAGAATATATGTTAGAAATTATATCATGAATATCATAGATTGAAGCCTATGGATTCATAATTTAAGGAAATAAAATTTATTTATAAGTCATTAGTTTAGTACTTAGATTACCCTTTATATGTTACCCCTAACATTCCTTTTATTCCATACTATGGCTTGTAATATAAGGACTCAGGTTAACAATCGATATGAAGATCAATGTGATGACTCTGCTAATGAGATGTCCAGTCTAATGGGAGGATGAATTGCAAAATGTATCATGATTATCTCTCAGTTAACTCAAGCTTTGAATAGAAACATGGGTCAAGAGGAACGTTCAACCCCCCCCCCCCCGTTAGAAATAACATGTCACTGTCAAGATCTTAATGAGACAAAAGAATTCTACTTATAATGGATTCTTTCATCTCTCAATCGCTGAATAATGGATCAACCCCATTGAAAATTTCTTCTCCATCCTTCTATGATCTGAATAAGGGAAGGTTCTCCGGAATTATTATCGTATAGAGGGTGAAGGTGATCAATAGTGGACATTGATCAAAAATACGAAGCCTAAGGAGGAGATCCAGTCGTTGGAATGGAAGGACTTCCAGAAGATGTTTTTAATAAATATTTTCTGTGCACCTTCCAGCTTAAGATGGAAAGGATCTTCCATGACCTCAAGTAAAAAGATGATGAATCTCTCGGATCCTACAAGTAAAACTTCATAATGATTTCAAGATATTTCTTTGTTTTCGTCGTTACCCCTGAATTCAAGGTTTACTACTTATTTAGTGGGATTAAACCTATCCTATGGAAAGTATTGGTGATCCATGACTTCGATAGCTATGAGGAAATGGTCTTATGTTCCCTAAAAGTTGAAATAGAGATTGGAGAATCTCAAGTTTATCATGGGGATAAGAAGCTTAAGGTGGACTTAAATTATGGTGGTCCAATGGATAAATCCAATGGTGCTAAGAAGATCCAGCACCCCACTTTCCAATGGTGTGTAATGAAGCACCCTAGAAATTGCGTGAAAGGGACGAGGAAATTCTTTAGGTGTGGAAGAGAAAGGCACTTAGTTGTTAACTACCGATAAGAAAAACCTGTAACTATAAAAGGGGAGAGGAACATTCCGTTCTAACATCAACGCATTGATCATTGCTACAACTTCAATGATTCTGGGCTTCTTATGAATCAAGGCACTAAGCCAAGGGTTTTCAGAGGAAAGCAAAAACCTCCAAGGCTGCAAGTGAAAGCTTTTTCCATCACTACTGCCGAAGTGCACCCTGACAATGAATTGGTGATAGTTACACTAGTTATTCATTCAATAATAGGGAACATACTTTTTGATTCAGGTTCTACACGTTCTTTTTTTATCCCAAAATTTTAGTAGAGCAATCCCAACACCACCAAAAATCATGTAATTAACGTTTTTGTTGAGTATGGAAAATGGGGAATTCATTGCATCCCAGGAATATAACTCCTACCATGTCATAATATGTGGATTTTATTTCCTAGAAAACCTTTTCTTACACCCTCTGGTGGAATTTTATGAAATTATTGGAATGGATTGGCTTTCCTTATATAGAGCCAACATAAATTGTCGTGAGGGGGAAATTACTCTCCATGTGGAGGAAGATAAATCTTATTTAGCTACATCATCTCAATCATTGATATTTCTGACCAATGAGTATGCGTATCTAGATCAGATAATTGAATCTATGGAG
The DNA here is from genome assembly GCA_963277665.1 of Viscum album. Classification (NCBI taxonomy): domain Eukaryota; kingdom Viridiplantae; phylum Streptophyta; class Magnoliopsida; order Santalales; family Viscaceae; genus Viscum; species Viscum album. Next base: position 1,388,880,746 of record OY728125.1, on the reverse strand, counting down.
GAAACTATCCTTGAAAACATGCCAATTGTGAAATAAATTCACTGAAATGTTTCCCGAGGAATTGACTGGTCTTCCTCCTAGAGGAGATGTTTAATTCTCAATTTATCTTATACCTAGGGCATTTCCAATATCCAAGAATCCATACAGAGTGGCTATTGTGGATCTTGAGGAGCTAAAGAAACAACTACATGGAAATCTGGATTGAGGTTTTATACACCCATGTGTCCACCATGGGGTGCACCAGTCCTATTCATCATGAAGAATGATGGGTCAATGCACATTTTCATTGATTATCATGAGCTTAAAAAATCACGATGAAGAACAAGTATCCTCATCCATGAATTGATCACTTGTTCGATCAGTTTCATGGAGCACAAAACTATTCCAAGGTATATTTGCGGTTGTGATATTATGAATTAAGGGTGAAGAAGGAAGATATCCCAAAGACTGTTTTTCGTACAAGATACAGGCACAATGAATTCATAGTAATTCCTTTTGGATGCACTAATGCTCGATCAATCATCATTTATTTTTTGAGTACAGCCTTTAGGGATTACGGTGACAAATTTGTGGTAGTGTTTATTGATGATATTCTAATATACTCTAACTCCATGGAGGATTATGAGGAGTATCTAAGAACTATACTGGAGACCTTACGAAAGGAGAAGATATTTTCATGGTAAATAGAGTGTGATTTTGGGTTAAATGAGTTCTCATTAATGGGACATATCATCACAAGCAATGTTATATCTATAGATCCCTCCAAGACAGCTGCATTTGAGGGATGACTGATGACAACATCGGTAACAGTTATCTATATCATCTTGGGGTTTTCTCGATATTATCGACAATTTGTGAGAAATTTCTCACAATTTTACAACCCTCTTAAAAAGATAATTAATAAGGGAGTAAAGTTTTCTTGGAGTGATGAATGTGAATAATGTTTCAAGGAGTTGAAAAGGAGGCTAATCACTCCGCATGTGCTCACTTTACCCACAAGTGGAGGTCTTTTGTGGTATTTAGTAATGCTTTGACGAAGGGCATGGGATGTTTATTGATGAAAAATGACAAAGTCATTGCCTATACTTTATGGAAATTGAAATTTCATGAGTAGAATTATCCAACACATGATCTGGAGTTGGCTGCAGTGATCTTCACTTTAAAAATTTGGCGACATTATCTCTTTGGGGAGAAGTGTGAAATATATACGAACCACAAAAGCATCAAGTATATATTCACGAAGAAAGAGTCGAACATGTTCCCGTGAAGATGGTTAGATCTGATAAAATAATATTACAGCTAAATCAATTACCACCCTGGGAAAATTGAACAACATGGCAGTTTCTCTTAGTAGAAAGAACCCAGAGATTCTATCATTGATGAGATCTGAGAACGATCCAATCTTATTAGATTTGATGAAGATGGACATGGGAATCATAAATAAGGGATCATTAAAAATCCTTTCACAAATGATTTCTCAACCATCTCCTAAGGAAAAGTTAATGGATTATCAAAAGGATGATGTGGGAATTCAGAAGAAAGTGAATGCTATCAGAAAATGGAAATCCTCATAGTTCAATTTTAATGAAGATGGAATTTTGAGATTTGGGAAAACAATATGTGTTACATCATGTCTAGAGCTGAAGAAGGAACTATTGGATGATGCACATAGTTCAAATTTCTCTATTCAAATAGGAAACACAATGATGTAGCGAGATAACTGAGAGAATTATTGGTGAGAAAATATGAAGAAGGATATTGCTGACTATACATCAATGGTCCTGGTGTGTCGGCAATTGAAGGAAGGGAGGCATAATTATAATGGGATGATGCATCCATTTCTCATATGAATATGGAAATGGGAAAACAACACCATGGACTTTTTCACCGAACTTCTGAATACATCCAAATGCAACAATGCAATCTGTTTTATTTTGGATCGTCTTACAATGACTTCACAATTTATTTCAATTCGGGAGGATTTATCATTAGATCAACTGGAACAGATATATATCAGCTAAGTGGTAAGGCTGCAAGGAGTACCAATACATGAAGTATCTGATTAATATCTATGATTCACCTCTATGTTTTGGAAGATTCTTCTACATGCTCTGTATAATAAACTAAACTTTAATATGACCTACCATCCTCAAACTGATGGCCAATCTAAGATAACTATTCCGACATTTGAAGATATGTTAAGATCATGTTCAATGGAATTTAAAGAAGGTCGGGATCATCATCAACCTCTGGTAGAATTATCCTACAAAAAGAGTTTCCACTTGAGCATCTGAATGGAACCTTATGAAGCCTTGTATGGGAAGAGGTGAAAAACTCCTGCATTTTGGGATGAAGTCGGTGAGCGTAAGCTGCTAGGACCAAAAATTGTTGAATAAACGTCGGATAAGGTGAAAAACACTCAGCAGCATATCAAGGTAGCCCAGAGTCGACAGAAAAGTTATGTAGATAACTATCGATTAGACCTTGAGATTAAATTTGGAGACATGATATTTATATGAATATCTATATGGAAGAATGTCATGAGGTTTGGAAAGAAAGGGAAGTTAAGTACTAGGTACATCATCCCCTTCAAGATTCTTGATCGTTTTGAGGATGTGGCATATCGACTATCATCCCACCTAAAATGGCCAATGTACTCAAAGTATTTCATGTATCCCACTTAAAGAAGTACATACCATACCCTTCACATGTACTCTCTTCAGAGTTAGTACAGCTAGATGATTATATTTCTTTTGAGCAGAAACCAGTGAAGATCATAGATCATAGAGATAAAGTTATAAGAAATAAGACAATGCCCCTCATGAAGGTGTTTTGTCAAAACCACAAGTTTTAAGAAGCATCATGGGAATTGGATGAAATGATGAATTAGAGTTACCCACATCTATTTTAGTTTGGAAAAAATAAATTTTGGGGGGGAAATTTCTTAAGGGGGAAATATTGTAATGATCCAAACATTCATTAATGGAAATTCCTATTGATCTAATTAAATTCCTGATTATGGTAATATAAAATTTTAAGTTCGTTATTTTTATGATTCTAGATTTTAAAATACCGTTATGAATTTTGACCATTGCTAATATAGTCGTTGAATAGTGATCACATGATTAGTATAAATATAGGGCATTAACAATAACAATTTACGCAGACAAAAGTAGTGATGGCCTCATCCAGTAGACATGCCCCAAATAAAGCCCATTCTATAGAGCTTTAAAATGAGTTGGCGTCATTAGGATTCATTGTGGACCAATCCCAGGAAAATCTTGAACACGTTAAGCTTCAGAAGAACCAACTGCGGGAGAAGTGAATGTTAATAGAGATTACCACCCGAGCAATGTTATCCAAGCCACCCAAAGAGTCTGTCACCATCACACACCTTACTCTTCATTCTTGTATGGGTGTTATAAGGGGTTATGTAACAAGAACCTAGCACTATTACTATGTACATTATTTTTCTATAAGGAATGTGCATTCATTTTATTATTGTTACTTTGTAAATAGTTTTTAAAGCACAAATGGTATTTTTAGTTTATATTCAACTAAGAAATCTATTTTGATGAATTAATGGATTATTTAATTAAATAATAGTTTTATAAAATATTATTATTATTAAAATATTTTTATTAAATATAAATGATCATATAAATTTATTATTGCAATTGTAATTTTTATTAAGGTCTGAAAGAAGTTTTTGTCAAAACCCATGAATTTTCGATAAATGTATGTTTTTATTTTGAAAGTAAAAATTCATATATTTATAAAATTATTTAGATAAAATGAATATTATTTTTGGATCAGGACGTTTATGTTATCCAAAAGTGAATTTTTCATAATATTCTGAGATAGGCGAATTTTTTGGTAAAATTTAAATACCGTTAAAATATATAATGTATTTTATGACATCATACTGACCCAATAGTGATGTAATAAAATCCTATAAACATTATTTTCAGCCAATATATATTTTACCATTAAAATATTGTGATTTTGGGTTTGTTTGATTTATTTTACAAAGCATTACTGGACCCTTCAAGACTTATAAAACATTTTTTCTTTTTAAATTGTTTTCTTTGAGAGTGTGACTCACCTCCACATAAGAAAACCCTGTTATTTTAAGAATTTAGGCAATTTTAATTAAAACATATTTTTCCCCACTCCACTTTGGGAAAAACCATGGGTAAAAACCGTGTAATGGTTTGTGTTTTTGATTAGTTTAATGTGAGGTGTCCCGAAACTAAATAATAGAAATTCTCTCTCCTTACCTATATAAACCCACCCAAGCTCCCCCTTCCACTTCACTCAAAGTCTTTGGAGTTCTTCCAACTGCTGACCTCATATATCTATAATACTCCTATGGTTCCTCAAGCTCCCAATAAGCCTCTCTCAAGCCTCTTGCAATATTTTGGGATCGAACTTCCATGTAAGGGATTTCTTCTGTTCTCATTTTTGTCCAATTTTCTTTAAGTGGTTATGTCCTTTTTTTCAATTAAAAATGTTGTAGTATGATTATATACCTCCCCCGTACTTCTCTATTTATGTTCGAATGATGGGAGACCACTTCATCTCTCATTAAATCTTTCCATGTACACCTGTAGCCATGCCGAAATTCTGTGAGGGATTTCTCTCTCCTCTTTTACATCCAAGTAATTATTTTGAATTATCCATCTCAATTCCATTATGTTTGTTGGGACATGTATATATATATGACCCCTTACTATAAATTTCATGTAAATATGATTATACGTCCATTTGTCTCTCATCAACCATTTTTTATGAGTTCCTATATCACATTGTTATGCTGCTGAAATTGCACTACGATTTTCCAATCCAATGTCATTGTCTAGTGAATACCATTCCCATTTCTGTACCAAGGGTATTCACATTTATGAACACATACATATTTATTATAAATATTCATGAATTTATTCCACATCCTTTTATCATGGAGTAAATTATGATGATTTATTCTATGTTGTATGATCCATGTGACACACTTATGCATTAAATGAAATGTTTAAGGAGGGTGTGCCTTGATAGCGCTCAAATAAATTGGGTAAAGTATAGTATCATGATATTTCATGTACAGTGAGTGTTGACTCATGATAACTCAAGTGCAATGAGGGTTTACTCATGCTTCATGTGTAATGAGGGATTACTCTTGCTTCATGTGAATGAGCCTTGGCTCATGATAATTCCATGTTAAGTGTTGTTTCCAAATTTCCTTATTATGATTATCATTCTTTATCATGGATTTATTTTCATGTTTCTCTTATACTATATTGATATTACAATCATCTAACATGTATTTTTTTCCTCATTTTATTCCATGTTTATTCCAATATTGGACTTTATAACTCACTGTTTTCTTATACATGTACTTAGGTTATCCCATTTAATGCTAAGTACAAAAGAATGCAGTGGTCATATAAAGAAGGTTTTCAATAAAGAGGTTGAATTTCATGTTTTAAGTTGTTATGTAATGATCCTAATACCTAAAGACACAAGAACTATCGATCTTACATGTTGTATCAGGTAATGTGTTTATGTTATAAATCTTGTTTAAATTTGTAATAAAAGAGCAGGGTTGTTATAATCAATGTCTTACATCCTACCCCCTTTAATAAACTGAATCATTATAATTATAACATTTTCACAATAATCAAGGGTTTCTCATTTTAAATAGCATTGTTGGTTAAACCAAATCAAAAAAAAATTAATAAAAAACACTTAATAAAAGATAAAATAGTGTGCATAGGTATTATGGAATTACATATGACTATGTCTCCAAAAAATTCACATTTGTGGGAAATAAATATTTGAAAATGTAAGATAATTTTAAACAATCATAGAGTGATTGAGTTAATTGGTCATGAGATATTTATGATTAATGGAAAGTAAAACCCCTAAAACAATAAATATATGTTAATCTAAAAACTATCTAAATTATCTAATCTGAATATAATAGGTCAACATTTTTTGATAAAGATAATTTTCTAAATATTAAGATTTTAATTTACAATCTACGAATATATGTAATTTTAATTACATGATTCATTTCTATTTCATAAGAACAATTTAATACATTGGTTGTGCTTCTGTTATCTTCTAATTCATCACTTAATCCAAGAATTTAATATCAACATATTATTCTATTTCATAAAGAAGAAAAAATAACTTTTAAATGATCATAAGATTCGTAAAAGAGAGATATTTCATTTTATTTGTATCTTACTATTTTCAAAAAAAATATTTCTTGCACAACATAACCACTATAATAAACATAATCTCTGAAACCCAAAATTAACCCCACTGGTACATTAAAAAAATTTATTTCTATGTCCATTAAATAAAAACAATGTAACACCCCATGATTTTATAGTTTGACTCTTCATAAATAAATTAAATTATTTTTTACCTTATGTTGTAAGAAACGTCATGATATGTTTACACTACAAACAATATTGAGTTAGATTTCATTACATGCAAGTTCTTATTTTATCAAAGAGAAATATATTATTAAGATATTATTATTTATAACTTTGTTTTTAAGTTTTTGATAATGAATAGTATTAACTAACTTATGAAAATATATTTTTTAATTCATTGGTTACAAATTAATTATAAATGAATATAGGGACCCATTAAATGTCTATGAAATGTTATTATAAAGAAATATTTTTCTCCTCATTAAGTAATTGTATCATAATAAAAGAAATTAGTTACTGTTACATAATTATATTAATGAAATTTATATATTTTATATTAAATAAAATATTTTTTATGTTCATACAACAGATTTGATAGGCATAACATAAGAAAAACATATTATTAAACATAAAAAATATATTTTTATATAACCAGTTTTACCATCTTCTAATCGGGAAACTATTTTAAAAATTAATGTTTGAAATCTTATAAATATTATTTTTTAAAATTTACTTCAATGTTAATTAGTAATATCAAAATTATCTTAAGATGGATTTTTTGTATTTTTCTAAGAAGTTTCATTTTTTGATGCATAGTGAACAATACTACGTTTTAGTTAAAAACTAAATTTTCATTTAAATAATTATCATATTTTAATTTTATAGTTAAATTAAAAATAGAAAAATAATACATATAGTAATCCAATTTTGGTTATTGGAATAATTTATATATTGAAATTAGATATAAAAAGTTATTAACATTGGAATGTTTCATTTTACCCATCTTCTCACCACATCAGCAGGATTAGTATAAAAATTAATTTATTCACTTCTATGAATTGAATTTGAAAAAAAAATATATAGACATGGCTTAAATTAGTATCATATTTAGAGTCTAATAGGATCAGATTACTTTTTTGTATATTAGGATTATAAATTTTTTTAAATTTTTATTTAACGAAGTCATGTGTCATTTAAGTAATTAATTGTAAAAATAATATTATATAATTATGAACATACCCTAAAACATGTCCTAATTTCATTGGATAAGTTGGTTTATTCCGAAATCAACCATATGATTAAATTATAACATTTTTTTTCTACTTGATTAATAATATGATATTTTTTTATTTTTTATTTAAAGAGATGATAAAAATATTATACTCATATTTTAATAAAAAATAATTGTAAATATAGTGTTAAAAAATATAAATTATACGATGAGTTTTAATTTGAAATATAATAATATTTTCCTCATCATGTTAATTATTTTACAAAATTTAGAGGGTAAATAATTTAATTAAAATCTTTCATAATAATGATGCACTAATTGATTAATCAATGGAAATATAAAATAAAATATATTAAAATTATTAAAATAAATATAATTTTACATAATTATTTATATTCATGAATTTTATACATAACTTATACATGTTAAGAATATATTAGATGTCTTGGTTCGACTGTATCATGCTTTTATGATATTTTTAAAAAGACAAATGATGAATAGTATAAAAGTTGATATAAAAGATATTTTAAAATAAGTAATATTTTATTAAATGATATAAAATTAAAAATAACTAAAAATTATTCCAACTAACTATAATGAGGTTACATATGTCATCAATGAACCATTTGGGTTTTTTTTGGAATTTTATAGTAAATATATTAACCCTAAATATAAAAAATACAATTTGTCAGGCTAAAAGTTAAAAGGTTTAACTAATGGTAAAAACCCAATATATTTTTAATAATGAAACCAAAACAAGTCTAAATATCATTATTTTGTATAATTTATGCCCAAACTCATCTTATATTTGAAATAAAAAACTCTTGATCCATTTATAATAAATAATTATTTAATATTAATTTAATATTTTAAAGGATTCAAAAATTTCTCATCATCTCTCTTATAAAAAGGCACCTCCTTACTCACTTCCTTGCATTGATTTAGGCCATCTATCTCGACCAAATGATACTTATTTCCCCTCCTATCATCTTAGCTATGTTTTGAAGGTCCTTGTTTTCTAAAAATACTAACCCTAGTGTCCCAAAGCTGGGATCTATACGAAGTCCGTCAAATAAGAGGATTTTTTGACATGTAAAGAGGTAATAAAACCTATGTAATGGGTTAATTTCACAATCCCATTATTATATTGGATGTTTTATATGCAATTATATTCTAAGTCATATTTATCATCCATATCTATGATTCTTCAAAACAAATCCAAACTATTATTTCTTTTATCTTACCAATGATTTATATCATTTAAACATGTTTTAATTTTTATAAACTGGTTTTAAATGAATAATTTTTTCATTTTCCAAATTAGGTACATTGTGAATTTTTAAAAAAAATCCATATTTGTTTTATTTTGAACTTATACTCCATGAGTTTATTTTTCATTTTCAAAACACCTTTAGTTTTGAAGATTGTTTTAAATGTTTAAAAAGTTATTTCTAAATAAAATGTTTTCTTTTCTAAATAAATGACATTAAAATAATTGATTTAAATGAAAAATGGTATTTTTCATAAGATATTTTAAGCCATTTTATAATAATATTTTCAACTATGTCAACATGAATTGTTGAATATTATGTTTAATTGAGGTTAACATCTTATTAAAGAATCTACCATATTTTGTTGAAGGTTTTATGATTAGTTTTATTGTGGATGTACTATTTTGATACCATTTATTGTTTATGGATAATGAATTCATACTTTGTATGGTATATTTTTAATATAAATGTTTATTTTTTTTATGCTTTCATATGAGGAATCCCTTGAACATATTATGTGATAGGAGGGGCCTAAAATATGCCCTAGATGCATCAGTATGTCTCATGATATTAAATCAGTTTGTGAAAAACCCTTCACGTTTGTTTCCATATAGTTTTAAATTGTCAGGATTATAGACCATGACACAAATCAGATGGTTTTCAATCCTAGACATAACATTTCAAGATTATAGATCTTCATAGTAGCTATCATGATGATAGATCTTGATTGTTCAAATATCATATATATGCATTCCCTCATTGTGATATTATTTATTGAAATTATATGTTATTATTCGACTAGTATAATATCCATGGTTATGTGTTTTGGATCATATGTGTATTTTATATTTTATAATTTATTAGTTTCATATTACATTCAATATTATGTTAAAATGGATTGTTTTTTAGTTATACACTTATCGTTAATGTTTAGTATTCTTACTCCCAATATATTACATTGTATGTTTACCCTTACTAAGCACTTGATCTCACCCATTTCTTGTGTTTTATTTTTCTCATGATTCCAAGATTAGTATTACAACTAATACGTAAGGTCATGCTAGGAGAATAATTTAGTTATAAACATAATTCCTAGGTTGTACATTAGGATTTAAAATGTAAGGTAATGTTCATTTATGTAATCTATTTTCCATGACTGGGAAATTGATCGGTCCTTCAGGATTTGAATTATTATAATTATTCCAACGTAATAAATTAATTAAGAGACTCTGGGATTTTAGGGTCGGGGAATTAAAGTTGGTATCAATTAAAGTTTAGTATAAACCTTGTAAATTAGATTGATAAAAAATATATTAATGAAAATAAACCTAATATAAACTCGAGGATAAGTATAGAAGAATGTCATATAATTTTTTAAGGTATATTTTATGTGTTTTATTCTTGAAATAAATCCATTTCTGGATACTAAAAATGGATGTGGTTCAGGAAAAGATAAACCAAAGAGTAACAACTATAAGAAGGTGTGTTGAGCCTGACTCAGTGTAACATGTTACACAACGATGAGCTATTCTACGCACCATGTTAAACACTCTTGGGGGATTTTCTTATGATAATTCAAAATTTTTTTACAAACCATTATTTAGGATTTAGATGTAAATATGTCCCCAATGAAACCACATTTATTATTATGAGACAAAATATAATTAAATTTAACAATTTTTGTTAAGTATTTTACTAGTTCAAGGATTACCTATTATGATATGATCTAACCTAATGTATGTCATTATTTAGAAATGGTTCCCAATATAATGAATTTTAGTCTCACCTATGCATGTGATCCAATGTTTAAGAAGGATCATATAATTTTTGGTATTAATAAAATGTTTCAAATGGAAATTGTCTTCCATGAATTATCATTATTTGAGGAAATATTATCATGTGATAACAGTGTCGGTTCTGGGCGCAACGAAAGTGTGTTAGTAGGTGTGGCCAACATTAATTTTATCATTAAACAACGTTCAATATGAGATCCATCAAGATATAAAATGCCGGATCTTCGGAATGGAATGATGAACTAAAAGGAAAAGAAGAGTCCTTGAACCATTGTGATAGGATCATCATATGTTGGTTATAATAAATTTAATTAATTCACAAGAATTACCTCGGTGGAATACTTTCTCTATCAATGTTTTCGGTCATGATCATGTGATCCTTCATTTCATTGTAGAATACAAGTATAGGATTTCTCTAGTGGTGATCCAAATGTGCTCAACGTATCTATGGACGTCGCCAAAGGGATCTTCGGGTGCTAGTGCAGAAGAACCATTGCTTGCGATGTCTGCCTTCGACCTCCTTGATCCGGTGGAGGATCTTGCTCTCGTAACTTGAGGGCATTCTTGGTGGAATGAGAAATCTCTCTTGGATTGAGAGTATTTCCATATTCGTTGTGCACAACGAAAAATCACTCTACTAAAAGTGTTGGGGTTGTGAGGATATTTATAATCGGGTTTGAGGTTAATAGAGTTGTGACAATAAATAAACGTGTTACTCATTTTATTTATTTCATTTACTCTTATTGAAACCCCCATGTCGAATCATTAATTCCCTAACATGTGACCACACTGATTATAATAAATATCATTTAATAAAACAATATTATATCCTCAAAATCTCTACTGGAAAACTACACTGTATGTAATAATTAATACACGGTGTGTACATGTTTTCCATAAAACTACATGGCATGTATATTTAATATATACAACGTGTACTTTTATTTTCCAGTTTTCTCCACCACATTTATTGGAACTTTTGTAATGCCTACTTATTTCTTAAATAAATGTAACTCCATTACTCGTTAATAAATATATTATTTCGCCCATAATATATTCTCTCGAATAACTAGTGTCGAAATAAATGCGATCAGGTATCCTTAAATAATTATGTAACCACAGTCAGTAATAATATTTATTTAAATTGTTAAATTAATATTTAACTGAGATACATGGACACACATAATGTGTGACCCTCTAGGAATCTTTCTCAGTGGAATTAGGCGAAGCCACCCTAATGTCCAAGGTTATCGTCTAGAAACACGCCATGGCACCCATAGAGAAAGTAGTTAACGTTGCAACGACGTGTCAACTCCTTTGAATGCTTACCGTGTATTATAATACCTTTGTCTCAATATCTCTAATCAAGAGGTTTTCATTCTAGTTGCATCAACCCATGTGCTCGATTATTCTTTCTTTGACTTCCTGGAATTGAATTCTCCCATTACTCTCCATGGACATGGATTTATTTAGGCTATATAATTTCCATCAAAGGGCCTGAGATATCTGCTTCCATTATTGAACAGAAGGGAAAATCCTTTCTTGCATTATCTATTAATGCAGTATTACTCATTATGCACCAAACACATCCTACCTCGTTGTGAACAGTGTGTCATCATAGTTTTCTTCAATACATATAAGTGTGCAAGTTGTAATACCCATGAAATATAATCTTAATGTCTAAGTACCAATAAAAACGTCCGCAGATAGGAACATCCAATGTATCTATGAAATGTGGATTTCCTAGTGGCGGGTCTCGTTCTCATAATATCCTATTGTATATTACCAAGGGCGCACACAATGAGAAGGTGACTCAAATGTTTATTAGTCCTCATCCATAATTACCTGTATTATTTGTGTCCCTCAAATTACATCATCCGACCATAGAATATATATTCAAGAACAGTGTAATGGCACTTTTGGTTTCCCATCATAGTAGGGATCCTCTCTGACCCTTTAACGCAACTAATGTCCTTAGGATATTATCACATGCATTGTCCCACAGAAGAACAAACAATATGTGATACGGCTTTTATTAATGAATAAAGTACAATGTAGTTGGTTCTAGGCCACCAACTCCAATAGAATCCCACTTGGACTAGAGAAAACTGCTAACAACCTTTAACCTGCTAGCTCTCACCTGATATTCATGATTCTGCAGAGATAGGCCTTTAGTAATGGGGTTTGCCACGTTCTCTTCCGTGGACACTCTGCTCACTGCTACTTCATCCCTCTGATAGAAATCCCTCAAGAGTTGATACTTCCTGAGTATGTGTTGTGTCCGTTGATGTGACCTTGGTTTTTTTCAAGAGCCACCATTCCAGTATTATCACAATAAAATGTAATGGGATCTTTACTACTAGGCAGCACATCAAGCTCTTGGACAATGATCCAAATCCAGACAGATTCCATGGTTGCATTAGAAGCCGCTATATACTCGGACTCCACTGTTGAATAGGCGAAAAGTGGCTGCTTTGAACTCTTCCAGCTCACAGATCCTCCATTGAGACAGAAAACATATCCAGATTGTGACTATAGATCATTCTGATCTGTTTGAAAACCAGCATCAGTATACCCTCTGATAATAAGCTTCTCATCTCCTCCATACACCAGGAGGATATCCTTAGTTCTTCTCTGATACATAAGGATAGTCTGAACAATAGTCCAATGTTGTTCCCATATATATTCTTGATATCTTCCTACCATGCTCAGTGAATGGGCAATATCAATCTTGGTACATAACATGGCATACCTGATGGATCCTATAGCCGAGGCGTATGGGATCATGCTCATCCTATCTTTCGCTTTTTGTGCCTGAGGACACATTTTCTTATAAATATGTAATCCATGTGACACTGGAACCAATCCTCTCTTATATTGTTCCATACTAAATCTCTTTAGTATCTGGTCAATGTATGTACCCTGACATAATCCAAGTAGCCTCTTGGATCTATCATGAATGATCTTGATCCATAGAATGTAGGCTGGTTCACCTAAATATTTCATTTTGAAGCATTTGTTCAACTAGTCCTTAACTGACTGTAAGGCTGGTACATCTTTTCCAATAAGCAATATATCATCAACATACACTACTAGGATAACGCACACATTCCCATTAAACTTCTTATAAACACATGGCTCACATTCGTTCTTAATGAAACGAAATTTCTTTATGGCTTCATCAAATCGAAAGTTCCCTGGCCTGGATGCTTTCTTCAATACATAAATGGATTTTTGAAACTTGAAAGCCCGTTTGGCTTCACCTGTAGTCACAAAACCTTCTGGTTGTGTCATATAGACATCTTCCTGAAGGTTCCCATGAAGGAATTCTGTTTTGACATCCTTCTTCCAAATCTTGTAGTCATGGAAAGCTGTTATGGAAAGTATGATTCTTATGGATTTAAACATGGAAACTATTGAGAAGGTTTCATCATTGTCAATTCCATGATACTATCTGAATCCTTTAGCCAATAGCCTTGCTTTGTAGGTGCTAACTTGACCTTCCGTGTCCATCTTTCTCTTGAATACGCATTTGCATCCAACATGCATTACATCAACTGGATCATCGACCAGAACCCAAACTTGGTTCTGATACATGGAATCCATCTCATAATTCAAAGCTTCTAGCCATCGTGTTGCTTCTGGGCTTTCTACCACTTCCTTGTTGGAGAGAGGCTCATCATTGTCCAACAATAATGATTCACCATCCTCGGTGACTTGGAAACCAAGTCTCTCTGGTTCACATACCTCTCTTGATCTACTATGTAGTACTTGTGTTTTTGGAACCTCCTCCATGGGGACCTGTGGAACTTGTTCCTATACCAACTCTTTTGTATCATGATCATCAACTTCATCGAAGTCAATCATTCTCCCACTATACTTCTTGAGGATGTGCTCACTCTCAAGAAAGATGGCTTGTCTGGCGATAGTCACTTTCTTGTCTTGAGGTTTATATAGTTCATATCCTTTAATTTCCTTGGGATATCCTATAAAGATACACTTTGTGCACTGAGGTGCTAGTTTGTTGCCTGATAAGGCCTTAACAAATGCCTTGCATCCCCGTACACATGTATTAGACAAAATGGGTTTCTTTCCACTCCACAAATAAGTGGTAATTCTATTTTCTGCCTTTGTTGGTACTCTGTTTAATGTGTATACTGAAGTTTGTAATGAATATCCACAAAAGGATAATGGAAGATACGCACGACTCATCATCGACCTAACCATGTCTAACAAGGTTTGGTTCATCCTTTCACTAACACCATTCCACTATGGTGTATAAGGAGGAGTGAGCTGAGATAGAATCCCATACTCCCATAAAAGATCCACCAACTCTTGTTTCAGATATTCTCCACCTCGATCCGATCGAAGCATCTTTATCATCTTACCAATATGATTCTATACTTCATTCATGAATTCCTTAAATTTTTCTAAGGCTTTTGAATTATACCTCATTACGAAGACAAATCAGTATCTACTCAAATCATCAGTAAGAGTAATGAAGTAAGAATATCCACCTCTAGCTTCTTCTGGAAATGGTCTACATGCATCTTTGTGTACCAATCCTAGAAGCTGTGTGGCCCTTTCACCCTATCCACCAAAAGGAGGCTTGGTCATTTTACCTTGTAAACAAGCGTGACATATATCAAGTGGTTTTATCATAGTAGAGTCTAAATATCCATCATGACAGAGCTTTGTCAAGCACTTCCCGTTTACATGACCAAGGCGGTGATGCCACAACTTGGTGATGTAGGAGTCATGTGAGTGTATTTCATTATCAATTTCCAAAACTTGGTTTTCGTAATTTAATACATACAAACCATTATTCAAAGTTTCCATACCATAACATACGTTGTTCTTAAAAAATAAGCAACCCTTATTTACAAACATGAAAACAAATCTATTAATATCGAAACAAGATACAGAAATTATGTTCCTGATAACACTAGGAAAAAAATAAATGTTTTGTAAAACCAAAATCATACCAGTTAGCAATGATAGGTGATAGTCACCAATAGCCAATGCATCAATCCTTGCGCCATTGGCAGGTCGATGATCCACCTCTCCTCTAGAGATCTTTTTAAATCTACTTGGTTCCTAGATTTGAATAATGATGTGAGCCCCACAAGCTGTATCTAATTCCCAATGTGCATAAATTGAAAGATTTCACTCGATAAAAAACGGACGTTTAGCATCCCCACACATCTGGGTGCAGTTCCTCTTCCAGTGGCACTGCTTGCCACATGAAAAACACACTAACTCTTGTTCCTTTCCCTACCTCTGGATATTCCCCTTCTTGGAGAGACGGTGCTCGGGGGCTTCAGAGCATTTATTAGTCTTTGGACCCTTTGCATTTTGCTTCTTTTTCTTATTCACCATAAGGATCATGGGTTTATCATGCCCCATTTCCTTATCCACCTACCAAATCAAGGTCAAGTGCTTTGATAGACTCTTCTCATTGCCACTCATATTATAGTTGACTATGAAGCTAGAGATTGTCTTGGGTAGTGAGGATTGGATGAGATCTATACGCAACTCATCCAGTAATTTAATCTCTATGATATCTAGGCATTTAATGTAGCCAATAAGCTTGACCTCATGAGGCCCAGCTGGCACAGACTCTCCAATCATAGTTGTAAACAAAGGATTGGAGATCTCATACCTCTCATATCTCGCTTTCTCTTGGTAGAGATCCTTAAGGTGAGACATCATGCTATACGCATCCATGTTTTCATATTTCTTCAAGAGATCATTTGACATGGCCGATAGCATGAAACATTGGACATATGTGGGATCAACCATGTATTTCATATAGAGAGATAATTCATCATCACTAACCTCTTTCCTAGGCGCAACTGGAATAGTCTCTTCCAGCACATAAAATTTCCTTTCGTGGTGAATGGTGACACGTAAACGCCTCTGCCACTCCTGGAAATCGGTGTCGGTGAGAAGGTTTTCCTTCTCGAGTATGGTTCGCAATGATTTGTTTGAAGTCATTTTCTTGTTGTTTCTACAAATTAAGAGGAGCAAAGGATTAGTTCTTTATTAAAAAACTGAGACATGTAAATAAATTAATACTTGTTAGTCTCCCACTATTTTATCGAAATCCAATTGCCCTCACCATTGATTTCGAAATATTCTGTTGCCTGAAAATTCTAGTGGAAAAGATCTATATTTCCCTTCACATTACCACAACTAGGGTTGGTTATGCAACATGAAGGGTTTTAAGTAGGCATTCCAAATGCCAACTGCATTAACGTGCAACTCCTGGATCTGCTGAGTGGACTCCCCAATCCTAAAATCCTTTTATTTTGGATTTCCTCAACCTTTGGCTCTTAGTCACACCAAGTCCTGTTGTGGCAGTCAACCCTTGACACGAACCAAGTCAAGTCAACCCAAAACCTCGAATTATAATTCCCCGATAATTGAAATAACCCAACTATGGTTGTTCAAGCACTTTGAACTATGGTTCGATTCTAACCAAGATTATGGAAGGCTATACTGACTTAATATTTCTTTTGAGGGATATTATCCTTATACGTAAATTTCCATTTTATTATCTTTGATTACATGATTTTTAATATTAAGTGGGATATACATATGTGATTAACCATTTTTAAGATAATATTTACATATAATCCATTTTTTTATTGTAGTTCCATCTTGCATTCTCGTTTAATTCATTAATTATGTGATCATGACAACACACCCACAATAAAAAAACCATTCAACTGACTGAAATATAATAAATGGTATGATCAGGAGAATTTTCTATTGGTTAGTTTAACTAGCGGTTTATAAACTAAACCAAGACCTAGGGGAGAAACACCTTGAACCTTTTGAGTTCGTGTTTACAGCTTTCCACCTGTCCACCATTGTATCTCCATGGATTGGATTCACCTTGGCACCTGACTTGAGCCACCTCCACTAGCTTGGGATCTCCATCCATTACATATGAATTTATCTCACATACAGGTGAAGGGTAAAAGTGGTTTTTACATAAAATAATCCTTGGGAATTCATTCCCTGCATATTAATGAGGAGATGGATTGTAGGCCAACAAATTTAATGTAGATTAATAAATTAAAAGAAACCATTCACATAAAAAGGTGCTGGTCTAGCTCACGATCATCCAAACATGCAATGATATATAGGCATAAATAAAACTAGCATTCAATTCTTTAATCGTTCTTGTTTAGGATAAACCACGCTCAAATCAATTAATTGTATTTAATTAATCAATCATTTTATCATAAACCCTTTTATGAACATCCTTGAGATTCAGATCATAATTTTAAACAAATAAATTCATTTAAAAATACACTTTTACGTAACTTGTACCTTGGAGGAAACCCAGTGAATTCTCGTTCATTATGCAGATGTTAAATTAAACACATATATATAAAACATCTATCATGTGTTGTGCCACATCTTTACGCTTGCACTATGGTAGACGTCTGAAGGGTTTGTATAATATAAATAAAAATTTTAATAAATCTGTGTAACTTGGATGAGTACACGACATGTAATTTTATTCACCGTCCATCAGAAGTACACGCCCATGGACTTGGTGTGTAAATGAACTTCAAAAAATTTCGAAGTACACATCATGTTCTTTTAGACACATGCCTTGTAGTTTTCACGTTACATGGTTTCCAGTCAGGCAATCCATGTACGAGGTACACGTCCCAACCCTAACCTAAAGGGAACACAGGCCGTGTTCATTGGACCACACAGTGTCTAATCCGGAAACCGTGTGCCACCTATTTCTGGTCAACACACGGTGTCTTAAATTCTTAGAAAGAATCCAATACACGGCTAGATTTGGAGGATCAGTCAATGAATTGAACATAGACTACACGGTGTGTACTTCCAAATACACGGGGTGTATTCTGGTGTTGTACGGACAGAAACGTTAGGCTCCACCGGATGAGTTCCTTTATTTTATTTTAATCAAAATAAAATGAAATTTTTTATTCCTGTGAGGTGAATGAGAAACGAGGGAGGAGGAACAGATCTCGACATCCAGATTTCCAGAAAGATTAAACATGAGTTGAAATAACTAAATTATTAAATGTGTAAATCACGAACGAAAAAATAAATAATTATAATCAACAATATGACCACTCTGATACCACTTGTATGTTCTGGGCATAGTAGAAGTGTGTTGGTAGGTGTGCCCAACATTAATTTTAGCGTTAAACAACATTAAATCCGAGATCTGTCACGATATAAAACACAGGATCTTCGGAATGGAACAAATAATGAAAAAGAAAAGAAAAGTTATGGTACCATTGAGATAGGATCATCATATGTTTTTTATAATTAATTTAATTAATTCACAATAATTACCTCAGTGGAATTATTTCTTCGTCGATGATTCTAGTTACGATCTTGTGATCCATTGTTGCGTCGTAGAATCCAAGTATAGGATTCCTTTAGTGGTGATCCACACATGCTTCACGTATCTCTGGACGTCGCTGAAGTGATTTCCGATTTCTTGTGCAGAAGAACCTTCCCTTGTGATGTCCTCCTTCGAGCGCCTTGATCCGGTGGAAGATCTTGCTCTTGTATCTTGAGGGCGTTCTTGGTGAAAAGGGAAATCTATCATGGCTTGAGAGTATATCCAAAACCATTGTGCACAAACAAAAATGGCTCTACTAAAATTTTTGGGGTTGTGAGGATATTTACAATCAAGTTTGAGGTTAATAGAGTTATGAAAATAAATAAATGTGTTACGTGTTTTATTTATTTCATTAACTCTTATTGAAAACCTCCATGTCGAATCATTAATTCCTTGACATGTGGCCACACTGATTATAATAAATATCATTTAATAAAACAATATTATATCCTCAAAATCCCGACTAGAAAACTACATGGAATGTAATAATTAATACACACCGTGTACATGTTTTCCATATAACTACAAGGCGTGTATATTTAATATAAATGGGGTCTAATTTTATTTTCCATTTTTGTCCACCACATTTATTTGACCTTGAGTAATGGATATTTATATCTTAAATAAATGTAACTACATTACTCGCTAATAAATATATTATTTCTCCCACAACATTTTCTCTCAAATAACTAGTGTCAAAATAAATGCGATCAGCCATCCTTAAATAATTATTAAACCATAGTCGGGAATAATATTTATTTAACTTGTTAAATTGATATTTAACTGAGATACATGGACAAACCTAGTGTGTGACCCTCTATGCCTCTTTCTCAGTGGAATTAGGTAGATCCTGCATAAAGTCCAAGGCTAGCGTCTAGAAACACGCCAAGTAACCCATATAGAAAGAAGTTAACGCCGCAATGACGTGTCACCTCCTACGAACGCTTATCGTGTAATATATTCCATTTGTCTCAATATCTCTAATCTAGTAGTTTTCATGCTAGTGCCATCAACCCATGTGCTCGATTATTCTTTAGTTGACTTCCTGGAACTGAACTCGCCCATACCTTACCATGGACATGGATTTATTTTGGGTATATCAATTCCATCATAGGGCATCAGATATCTACTTCCATTATGGAACAGAAAGTACAAATCCTTTCTCACATTATCTATTAATGCAGTATTACTTGTGATTCACCCAAAAATATCATACCCCACTGTGAATAGGGTGTCGTCAAATTTTTCGTCAATACATGTAATTGTGCGAGTTGTAATACCCATTAATAATAATCATAAAGTCTAAGGACCAATACACACGTCCGCAGATAGGAACATCTAATGACACTATGAAATGTGGATTTCCTACTGGCGGGTCTCGTTCTCATAATATCCTCCTGGATATTACCAAGGGCGCACACCATGAGAAGGTACCTCAACATTTTATGAGTCCTCAACCCTAATGACTTATATTATTTGTGTCCCTCAGATAACATCATCCGGTCATAGATCATACATTCAATAATAGTGTTATGGAACATCCAGGTTCTCATCATAATAGGGATCCGCTATGACCCTTTAATGCAACAGCTGTCCTTAAGACATTATCACATGAATTGTCAAGCAGAAGAAAAACAACTTCTGATAAGGCTTTTATTAATGAATAAAGTACAATTAAGTTGGTTCTAGGCCACCAAATCTAACAAAAAGGACAGGTAAAGAGGTCTATATTTATTATTTCTTCATAGGGAAGCTTAAGAATATAAACGAAATTAGTAGAAATTTTGTATAAAATTAATAATGGAAATAAGTATTTTTTTACATGTAATTATTTAAATAATCACATTGAAACTTGATTAAAAGTAATGTGTGTTTTCTAAAAGTTTAGAGATACATGACACTATGTTTGGGATTGAAATGACAACAAAAATGGTTTCTAATGTACAATGTTTCAACTGTAATAAAATCGAGATCTATGCAAATGAATGTCCAAAGAGTCATTGAAATATAGCATAGAAAAAATAAAATTGATCAATGTCATGATAATGTTGTTACTGTAGTCAAAGTGGAATAATTAATGTATATTTTTTATTCAAGAATAATGTTATTTTATTTTATTTATATGAATCATGTGATATATAAGGATTTCATTGATGTCCCTCTTCTTTAAGGAATTGGAGACATGAATGTTTTCATGAAGGTTTTTAAGGTGATAAAATATTTTTTATGTGTTAATAATAGCTACATTTAGGTATTTGTGGAATCTAATATTATGATTGATTTTGGAAATTTATGGACCTTTTTGGATTGTTAATTTATATATATGTATTTTTGATAACACTTATGGTGTGAATGGATTATGTTTAACATTTGATATTATTTTTTTAGGTTAATGTATTATTTTTTGGAAACAATGGGATAACCTTTTTGGTTTTAGAAAACATTTAAAGCATTAATTAATTACTTTTGGACCTCATGATTCATTAAAAATCATTAGGAATGACAAATTCATTTGGAGCATTAATTTCCAAGTGTAAATGATAAAGTGAAAATAGATCGAAGCACAAACAAACGATGCGATTATGCTTATGACATGGAATAAAATCAATTAATTACTTATTTGAATAGTAAAATAATTCTTCAACTCTTGGAAATAGATCTAAAAAAAATTATTATAGTACCATATTTTTGGATGAATCAAACGGTCCCTTTGATCATTGTAGATTTATAGCTTTTTCGTTGGTAACTTTCACATAAGCATGTTCTCTAACTCTCTCTACCAGAACATAACGGTTCGATTTCTATTCCATGTACATATTTATTATATATAGAACCCTATAATGTGTTATATATAAAGAACATCATACTTCTCATCCATTATTTCAAAAAAGTGGACTCATTAATCCTTTTTCTAATGTGTAATTTCAACAAAGATATTTTGAAATGTAAAAACCTTAATTTTTTATCCTGGGATTGAATTACTGGGACACAATTTTTTGTATGGGAGACTATAACACCCAAATATTTTATAGTATGAATCTTATTAAATAAATTAAATTTATTTGATAGATTATTTTGTTTAAAACACCGTGATAAGTTTACTCTATAGAAAATAATGAGTTCGATTGTGTTACATGCAATGTTGTATTTTACTAAACAACAATATATTATTAAAATATTATTATTTATAGCCTAGACATTAAGTTAGCATATATGAATAGTATTAAATAACTTATTAAAATATATTGTCAAATTAATTTGTCCCAAATTAATTAGAAATGTATATAGGAATAAACATAATATATAATAAATGTTTTTATAAATTACAATTTTTATGCTCACAGAGAAATTTTTTACTAATTAATTAAATTAATTAATGTTATTGAATAATATTAGTGAAATATATACATTATATATTAAATAATTTTTTTATATTCATCTAATGGATTTTATTGGCACATGATAATAAAAAAACCAAATATTACACATAAAACCTATATTTTTATAGATTAAATTTTAACTCCTTGTAATGGAAAAATAATTTTAAAAATAAATTTTGGAAATTAAATAAATTTTATTATCCAAAATAAATTTCATTTTTGAATTTTTAATATCAAAATTATCTGAGGGTGATATTTCATATTTTTTTGAGAGGCTTCATTTTTTGTTGAATAGTAAAAAATACTACATAGTAGTTAAAATTGACTTTTTTGTTTGAATAATTATTATATGTTAAACATATTATTAATGTCACAATAGAACAATAATAAATACATTAATCCAAATTAAGTTATTGGAATAATTTTTATAATGAAATTAGATCTAAAAACTTATTGTACTTTGGAACGTTTCCTTTTACCTGCTTTCTTTCCACATATGTGAGATTAGTGTTAAACATAATTTATCCACTTTTGTGAATTCAATTTAGAAAACTATACTTAAATAATTTTAATCAGTATGATATTTTTTTATATTGTGATCAATATTTTCATTATATTAGGAATAATATCTTTAGAAAATATTTATTTACATCGCTTAAGGGTAAATCAGATAATAAAAGGTAAAAACTAATATTATTATATTACAAACTTAAACTAACAGTAGTCTTAGTTTCATTATATAAGTGGGTTGCCACAAAAACCCGAATTGGATGAAATTATATCATTTTTATGCCACTTCGGTAAGAATATAAAGATTATTCTATTTTATTTAATGAGAAGTTAAAAATATCTTACTCATATTTTTAATAATTAATCATTTTTATATAGAGATATATAAAAGATAAATTAGACTATAAATAGAAATTTCAAATCTAATAAATTTATCTTCATTTTGATTTGGTTTAACGTTTTTAGAGAAAAATATTTTAACTAAATGTTTCCATAATAATGATGCAGCAATGGTTTAATCAATGAGAAAATCATATAAATGATATTAAAAATAATAAAATAAATAAAATTTTACATAATTAATGATATCCATGAATTTTACAGATAACTAAGACATATTATTGATATATTATATTTGTTTTTTCAAATTTATCATGTTGTTATAATATTTATAAAAATAATAATAATGAATAGTATTAAAATGACATAAATGATATTTTAAAATAAATAATATTACATTAAATGATATAAAAATTATAAAAATATAAATTTTAGAAAAATAACTAGAATAATATTAAATATGACATCAATTATCCATTTTTTGTTATTTTTTAATTTTATAGTAATTATATTGACCCGAAATTGTTAAAAGACAAGTTTTCATGGTAAGAGTTAATGTGTTTAACTAAGTGTTAATGGAAAAAATATAAATTTAATAATGTGATCTAAACATGTCTAAACATAATTTGTTTGGAGAATTTATACCCATCCTCATCCTAGTTTCCAAATAAATCACTTTGGATCCATTTTTAATATAAAATTAATTTATATATATAAGAACCCAGATCATTGTTTAAGGTATGTTTTCGTTTCTGTGGAGTTTTAAAAAAAAATGAACTTTATGGAATTTTTCAAAGTATACGCCGTGTACTTTCTGAGTACACACCATGTACACTTCTCTAGCTCGAAGTCGTGTGTTGTCCATGCCGGGGCTACACACACAGTGTGTAGAGGTGACGTGGAGGCCGATTTTGGCGGAGTACTGAAAGGACCCAGTACACGTCGTGTACTCTAAAAGTACACTTCATGTACTTTCTATTTTATCTAAATTAACCGGGGTTGTGCCTGATGCATAGAAACACCTACTTCTAGGTCTATTTCATCCGAGAGCGACCCGTACGGCCGAATCTTCGACGAGCTCCCACCCCTCTGTCTGTTCTCTGATTCGAGCACAGTTGATTGTGTTGGAATCACAGCGGTAAGATCTTTCTTTTGCTTGAGATTCATTTTCTGATTCTTCTTCGTTTCCGAGTTATTGTGGGTTAACGTTTTGTATGTTTTCTCTGATCTACGTCGTCTTAAGATGAATCAAGCGTCATGATTCACATATATCAGTCTCCTAGGATCTAGGTAGTTGGTTTGTTCCTTTATGTTGGAAGTCGAAGAGTATTTTGTCAAATTCGGCAAATTCCCTTGGGCGGGGAATTGTGGGTTTCTTGTTCTTCCCCTGTTGTTGGCCTACATTGCTTGATTTCTATAGCAGATATTTATGCTTGTAGGTAGGGTAATTTATTTGTGCTCAGGATTCTTTTCCATGTTTGTTATGCCTGTTTGGCGTTTTTCCCATTGTCATGCCTAGCCGTAGGATAGTGTAACTGCTACATTATTGTTGTTGAGCCTTAGATTGATAGCCAAGTAGTTCTTGATGTTTACGTAGATGATACATGAGCACTGAGCATGTTTATTTTCACTCAGGACTATGAGAACCTAGAGTAGTAGACCAAAGGGAGAATTGACGTAAGGGCTTCTCCATAGTGTTGTTAAATACAATACGAGACCAAAAGGGGGAGTTGACGATGAGTGATTCCTCATAGAGTCTGTAGTTCCTCGACGTGGTCCACAGGGGGAATGAGACGTTGAGTGCTTCCCCAGAGAGCCTTTAGTATGATACGAGACTATAGGGAGAATTGACGGTGAGTGCTTCCCCAGAGAGTCTATTAATTTCTTTACTAAACCAGAGGGGTGAGACTGTGTGTGCCACCTATAGGGTTGCTAGTACTTATATGTTGAACAATAGGGGTCAGGCTGTGAGATATACCCAGAGGGTTACCTTTTTCCTTTGTTAGTGGTTGTTTACTTCTGCACTTCTTTTGTTAGAACTGTATATTGTAGCTGCTTTTGTTTTTTGATTACTGCTTCTTATTTTATTACTTCCATGTATTCGTTGACTATTAAGCATAGATCTTTGGGTGATTTCCTACTAGGATTTTATCTCACGCCCTGTTTGGGCCATGCTTTTGGGCCCAAGAAGACTATGTTGCTGCAAGTATAGATAAGGGAAAGTGCCCTTGTACTTCGGGTTCCTGATTCACTAAATCTGGAGAGCATGGGACCGATTCGAGGCTTGCGATGATGATAAGTTTACTTTTTTTCATTGCACATTGTTTTCAGTTGTACTTCATCATGTTGGTTTGTTTACTTCTTTCCATAGACGTATGTACTATATTGCATCATTATTATGTATCCATTGATTCCGTTGTTTACTTCAATTGTTGTATGTTGTTGATTGTTTCTGCTATTGTGTCTGGTTGTTTTTTCATTGTATACTTTACCAAATGAGGGAATAGTTTCCCCATCGACTCACCAAGGCCCTCACTGCTAGTCGGAAGCCTCTGGCATTTGGGGAAACGTGCTTGAGGTCATGTGGCGAACCATGTACGGGGCAGCAGTGGAGGGGGTTTGGATTAGGGTCGTTACAAAGTGGTATCAAAGGAGTTATTTTCTCTTGCTTTACTATTTAGAGACTTTAGCTAGGGATATGATGGATTCGGTACTTGGTATTATTCTATGCTCGGGAGTAGCTAACCCATGTACAGGGAAAGTCCATACTACCTCGCTAATTGCAATTTGATTATTTTGATATGTTATGGTTGATATGACTTCACCTAGAGTGATTCACATGACTTGTTCTATTATTGTTTTGATATTTTGGTTCTATTTCTGTCAAAACCTAATGAGATGAGGGTATTCTATCTCAAGCATCTTATAGGAACATGTAGAATCACATTCCATGCATTCTTGTCGTCCCATATTGGGTGCATTAGCGAGTGCATGCTGTTGTGATAGACTTCGTGTAGATTATGCATGTTATTGTGATAAATGCTTGATAGAATCCCTGCTGTTATGTTAGAGAGCTATTTGTTTTTCCTTGAATCTGAATGTAAAAGATTCCATTCTTTGATTCATGGGGAGTATGGGCCCTCCTGAATTGGAATTTGGAACCTCATTTCCTTGTTTGAGTGTTTCTAGGGTTTTGTGCAGTTTCTGAGCTACTTCCCAGAAAAACCCAGAAGACACGACATGTACTTTTTAGATACACACTGTGTAGCATTCAGGCCATGTCACTGACCATGTGAGTAGAACATGGTTTCATCAAAGTAACTTTATGAACACGTTGTATATGGTAGGTACACGCCGTGTAGTAATGAGCCATGTACCCGGTTGTGTCACTAACAACACAGGTCGGGGAATCTCGAGTAGCACACGTCGTGTTGAAACGGAACACGCCGTGTAGTCCCTTCTAGGTACCCAGCTGTGTCAAGAACAATACGGGTCGGCATGACCTTCTCTCAAACACGCCATGTTGCTCTTGCAGCACGCCGTGTAGTCATTCCAGGCACCCGACCATGTCACGAACAACACGGGGTGGTGTCACCTTTCCTATACACGTCGTGTTTGTTCGGAACACGCCATGTAGAAGGCCGTGTGTTTAACAACACGGGCTGCCGAAGCCTTGTCAACTACACGCCGTGTAGTCTCAGTTGAGAAAACTGTGTGGGTTAGCCTTGTAAAGAGACTCGGACAGGGGAATAGTTTTCGAGTACACGTTGTGTGTGGGTGCAACACGCCAGGGAGTTTTAGGTGTACACGAATTGTAGGGAAGGAGTACATGCCTATGTCAATGGCTTACACATGTCATGTAGTTTTTATACACGCCATGTAGTCGAGTTTTCTAAACATGTGTGTTTTCCGTCCCCTATTTCCATTTTGTACTCTTGTGTTATCTGTCCTTGTTTTCCTAATCTATGGTATAATTTTGATCTTTAAGAGCTATGCCTCCGAGACGTCCTTCGGTCTTACTTCTGTCGTCAAGTAGTGATAAGACGCCAGATAGGGCTGATCAGGGACTTCCTTCCAATCCTCCAGTCGGGCCAGCCTTGGCACTAGCTATTGTACCAGTTACAGGTGTTGATGCACTGTTCAGGGAAGGTTTCATGAGGATGATGCAAGCCTTCCTGGGAGCACCGCCTCCTGCCACAACTATGAAGACCTGACATGAGTTTTTCAGCAGCAGAATCCTCCCACGTTCTCAGGGGAAGGAGGACCTCAGGCTGTAGAGTCATGGCCGGAAGCCATGCTGACCATTTTCGACCATCTGGAGACACCCCCAGAGAGGTGGGTCAAGCTCTCCACCTACATGCTCCGAGACTCCGCCAAGAGGTGGTGGGACGTGATCTCATAGGCGGGTCAATAGGCGGCTATGGATTGGGATGAGTTCCAGCGCGTGTTTTATGACTACTTCTACCTAGAGACCCTGAGGTCCGATCGAGCTCAGGAGTTAATATGCATAGAGTAGAGTACTCTTTCTGTCATGGAGTATTCCTCTCGCTTCACCGAGCTGCAGCATTTCACACCCCTCTGGGATAGAAGTGTGTTGTTCTTAGTAAGGAATTTTGAGGATGGCCACATGAGGGAGATCCGCCCGAAAGTGAACATCTTCCAGCTGACTTCCATCACTTCCATCGTAAACTAGGCAGTGATTGCAGAGCGTAATATGAGAGACTCTAGATCAGTGAACCCAGGCGATTCTACTTTCAAAGATAGTCTTCCTCCAGATGACAGTAAGAAATGCCTTAGGGAGCCTATTTAAGGTGACCCGAGGAAGTGTGATGCATCATCAGGTAGCTAGGTGACATGCTACCAATGTGGCCAGTAAGGGAACACGAGGCCGCAGTGCTAGAGGGACCACGTGGAGTGCCGATCTTGCAGAAAGATGGGTCACCTTCAGCGTTTCTACCAGGTTTTCTCACAAGCATCTGGTGATCGGGGTTCTTCCATGACTCCTCGTTCAGGAGTAGCCTCGCCAGTCTCCCACCAGTTGGGGAACTGGAGTTCTCCCGGCCGTTTGGGCCGAGGTGGAGGTCGAGGCCGTGGCAGTCAGCCACTATCCCCTCAGCACCAGCAGGGAGGATCAGCTCAAAGTGGTTAACCAGGGGCGTAGTGCCGCAGTGCAGGCCAGTCATTCGTCGTGGAGCAGACATATCAGGAGCAGGATCCCGAACCTTCTACAGTTCAAGGTACAATTTTAGTAGTCTCATTTTTATCTTCATCCCTTTTCGATACTGGAACTATGTATATATTTATCTCTGTTTCTGTCATGGAGATCCTTGGGCTCTACATATTTTCTTCTACCGACTCATTGACACTAGACACACCTTTGGGGACGAGGACATCTAGTGTATTCCAGTGTAGAGAGTGCCCTCTCGAGGTTGTAGGGTATCATTTATTATGGGATCTCTATGTCTTAGAGAGGAAAGACTATGATGTCATCCTCTGGATGGACTGGTTGGTTCCCTTCCAGGCAGTCGTCAACTGTTATTGCAGCTGAGTGAGTTTCGTTTCACCAGAGGGTGAATCTATTATTCATAGTGGCGAATAGGATGTTCAGGTGAGTCGAGAAGGACTCGAGCATCATGGACTAGGAAGGGTGACAACCCAGATTGCTAGTCTTTATCTGGATGATCAGGGGACTCCACAGCTTGACATTCCCCCAGTGGTGGATCTCTTCAGGGACGTCTTTCTAGAGGACTTTTCAGGTTTGTCTTCGGAGCATGAGGTAGACTTCTTGATTGAGCTCGTTCCAAGAGAGGCACCGATGTCCATTCCTCCTTATAGGATGGATACACCTGAGTTGCAAGAGCTCAAGAAGTATTTGGAGAAGTTGCAGGCTAAGGGTTTCATCTGACCCAGTACTTCTCCTTGGGGTTCACCTGTCTTGTTTGCGTAAAAGGCAGATGGTACCCTTCGGCATTGTGTGGACTATCAAAAGCTGAACCAGTTGATGGTCAAGAACCGATATCCCTTACCGAAATTTGATGACCTCTTAGATATGCTTCTAGGAGCCTATGTGTTCTCGAAGATCGATTTGAGGACTGGTTATCATCAGTTGAACGTTAGACCATCAAATATACCTCGAACGGCCTTCAGGAGCGGGTATGGTCTTTACGAGTATATAGTTATGTCGTTCGGTCTCACGAATGCAGCATCAGTTTTCATGGTACTAATTAACCGAGTGTTCCATCCTTATTTGGACTCCTTCGTCATGGTATTCATGGACGATATCTTGGTGTACTCTCACACTCGACATGACCATGCCACACATCTTGAGATCAGTCTAAGTACACTGAGAAAGGATCAGATTTATGCTGAGCTCTCGAAGTTCTAATTCTGGATGGATCAGATTCACTTCTTGGGTCACATCATCTCAGAGGAAAGTGTATCTGTGGACCTAGAGAAAGTGAGAGCTGTAGTTTCCTGGGAGCAGCCGAAAAACGTCTTAGTGGTACGGAGCATCCTATGGATGGATGGATACTACATACACTTCATTCAGGACTTTTCTCATCTAGCATCACCTTTGACTGGTCTAACCAAGCAGGGGTCGAAGTTCTTATGGTCAGATTCATTGGAGTCAGCCTTTCAGGAGCTGAAATGGAGGTTGATGTCCGCACCGATACTAGTCTTGCCAGATCCAGGCAAGAGCTACACTATTTACTATGATGCTTCAGGTATTGGGCTGCGAGCTGTGCTTATGTAGGGAGAGGGAGTCATTACGTATGGGTCTCAGATGTTGAGGCCACATGAGAGGAACTAACTGACACACAATCTGGATTTGGCAGCTGTTGTCCATGCCCTAAGCTATTGGAGACACTACATATTAGGAGAGAACTTTTTGGTCTTCACCGACCACAAGAGTCTCAATTATATCTTCACTCAGCATGATCTGATCCTTAAACAACGCAAGTGGGTCGAGTATCTTTAGTCTTTTCACTACGAGCTTTCCTATACGCCAGGAAAGGGCAACACAGTGGTAGATGCGTTGAGTATGAGAACTCAGGTTTAGGATGTTCAGGAGGCCAGCATTGAGTGACAACTGATGGCTCTGTTCTCTGAGATGCATCTAGAGGCGCATGACAGACAGGGACATACTTTCCTTTCATTTGTAGCTATTACCTCTACACATCTTGATCAAGTACGGATGAGGCAGCTATCAAACTCGGAAGGCATTGTCCTGTGAGAGAGTGTGTCAGGAGAGGACCATCTTCCTAGATGGATAGTGGGCGGGGATGAGATCTTCCGTTTCCAGGGTCGCATATGGGTGCTAGTGGACATATGAGAGGTGCTAATTAAGGATTTTCATTCCTCTGTTTGGGAAGTTCATCCCGGCATCACCAAGATGTGTTGAAATCTTCATCGCCAGTACTGGTGGCCAGGTATGAAGTAGGATGTTGCTATTTTTTTCATGAGATGTTCCACTTTTCAGCTGGTGAAACTAGAGAATCATTGACCAGCATGCCTTTTAAAGTAGTTACCCATTCCAGGGTGGAAGTGGAAGGATGTTTTAATGGACTTCATGATCGGATTTCGGAGGACGTCTTGAAGAAACGATGATGTTTGGGTTGTCATCGACAGGCTCATGAAGGATGCTCACTTCTTGCCTATCAAGGATACCTTCAGTGTTGATGATCTGGGATGACTTTACATCCGAGAGATCATTCTTCTACATGGAATTCCACACTCCATTGTTTCAGACTGGGATGCGTGCTTTACCTCTCGGTTCTGGCAGGGACTTCAGATGGTTTTGGGCACACATGTACTATTGAGTACATCATTCCATCCCCAGACTGATGGCCAGTCCGAGCGCACGATCCAGGTGATTGAGGATATGCTCGAGCCTACATTCTAGACGTTGGCAGTTCTTGGGAGAAGCATATTCCTCTGGTGTAGTTCACCTACAAAAACAGTTTCCAGGAGACCATTCAGATGACACCATATGAGGCTTTTTACGGTAGGCCATGCTGATCACCCTTATGCTGGCAGGAGGCAGGAGAGGTAGCTTTTCTGGGACATCTTCTTGTTCAGGAGACTTCAGAGCAGATCGAGTTAATTCAAAAGAGGATGTCTACAACACAGTCTCAGCAGATGTCTTATGCTGATTATCAGAGATGACCTCTAGAGTTCGAGGTTGGGATCAGGTTTTCCTACGTGTCACACCGAGGTTGGGACACAAGAGGATTCAGAGACATGGTAATCTTTCATCGCGGTACGTCGGGACATTTGAGGTCTTGGAGAGAGTGGGACCAGTTGCTTATCGGCTGTAGTTACCTCAGCGGTATCGGGCCATGCATGACGTCTTCCATGTCTCTCAGCTCTGACGCTACATTTCAGACTCGTCTCATGTCTGTCAACCTGAGGAGGTTGAGCTTGAAGCGGATGCATCGTTTGAGGATCATCTTATCCATATTTTCAATCGTAGTACAAAGGTTATCCGCGGGCAGTTTGTTCCTCTAGTATGGGTGCTATGGCAACACGGGCGAGTATAGGACGGGACTTGGGAAAGGGGGTCCGATTACGATCGCAGTGGTCGGAGCTGTTCAGGGATTATTCTTCTACACCACATTAGGGAAATTAGGGGATGAATTTATTTATGAGGGGAAGTTTTTATGAACCCAGATCTTCGTTTTAGGTATGTTTTCCTTTTTCTGGAGTTTTTAAGAAAAATGAACTTTCTGGAATTTTTTAATGTACAAGTTGTGTACTTTCTGAGTACACGCCTTGTACTCTTCTCTAGCTCAAATCCGTGTGCTGGCCATGCCCGAGCAACACACACGAGGTGTAGGGAAGACGTGGAGGCCGATTTTGGCGGAGTACGGAAAGGACCTAGTACACGCTGTTTACTCTAAAAGTACATTCCATGTACATTTATTTTAATAAATGAACCATGGTCGTGCCTGACACACAGAAACACCTCATTCTAGGTCTCGTTTGTCCGAGAGCGACCCGTACGACCGAATATTTGATGAGATCCCGCCCCTCCATCCGTTCTACGATTAGAGCATGGTCGATTGCATTGGAATTGCAGTGGTAAGATCTTCCTTCTGCTTGAGCATCATTTTCCGATTCCTCTTCATTTCCGAGTTATCGTGGGTTGAGCGTTTTGTGCGTTTTATCAGTTCTACGATGTTCTAAGGGTAATCAAGCATCGTGATTCACATATATCGATCTCCTAGGATCGCGGTAAGTGGTTTGTGCCTTTTAGTTGGAAGTCAATGAGTATTTTGTGCAAATTCCACAAATTCCCTTGGGCGGGGAATTGTGGGTTTCCTATTTTTCCCCTACTGTTTGCCAGCTTTCCTTGATTGTTGTAGTAGAGGTTTATGCTTGTATGTAGGGTAATTTATTTGTGATCAGGATACTTTTCCATGTTTGTTCTACCTTTTTGGAATTTTTCTAGATTCATGCCTAGCCGTAGGATAGTATAATTGTTACTTTATTACTGTTGAGCCTTAGATTGATAGCCAAGTAGTTCTTGAGGTTTACTTAGATGATACATGCATGTTGAGCATGTTTATTTTCACTCAGGACTATGAGAAACTAGAGTAGATGACCAATGGGAGAATTGACTTAAGGGATTCTCCAGAGTGTCTGTAAATACGATGCGAGACCATAGGGGGCATTGAGGATGAGTGTTTCCTCAGAGAGTCTGTAGTTCCTCAACACGGTCCACAGGCGGAATGAGAATTTGAGTGCTTCCCTAGAGATCCTTTAGTACGATACGAGACTATAGGGGGAATTGACGGTGAGTGCTACCCCAGAGAGTTTATTAATTTATTAACTAAACCAGAGGGGTGAGATTGTGGGTGCCACATAGAGGCTTGATTGTACATATATGTTGAACCATAGGGGTTAGGATGTGAGAGCTATCTAGAGGGTTACATTTTTTCCTTTATTGCTAGTTGTTTACTTGTTCAATTCTTTTGTTAGAACTGTAGATTGTAGCTGATTGTGTTTCAGTTTGCTGCTTCGTATTTTATTACTGCCATGTATTCATTAACAGTTAGGCACATATATTTTGGTGATTTCCTACCAGGATTGTATCTCACACCTTTTTTGGGCCATGCTTTTGGGCTTAAGAAGACTGTTGCTGCAGGTATAGATAAAGGAAACCACCATTCTACTTCGGGTTCCTAATTTACTGGAGCTAGAGAGCATGGTATCGAGCTGACACTTGCGATGCTGAGGAGTTTACTTTGTTTTCTTTGCACTTTGTTTTCACTTGTACTTCAGTAAGTTGGGTTGTTTACTGCTTCTTATAGACCTTTGTACCGTGTTGCATCATTATTATGTATCCATTGCTTCCGCTGTTTACTTCAATTATTGTATGCTGCTGATTTTTTCTGCTATTATGTCTGGTTTTTTTCGGCTGTATACTTTACCTAATGAGGGAATAGTTTCCCCACCAACTCACCAAGTCCCTTGCTTCTAGTTGGTAGCCTCTGGCGTTTGGGGAAACACGCTTGAGGTCATGTGGTGAACCGGTTATGGGGCACCAGTGGAGGGGCTCCAGATTCTGGTCATTACAATATTAATTTAATATTTTAATGGATTCCAAAAGTTCCCCTCACTAATCTCATAAAAAGTCACCTCCTTCCTCACTTCCTCGCATAATTGTAAGCCTTCTATCTGGACCAAACCCTACCCATTTCTCCCCCCAACATTCATATATATTTTTTGTTGATTCTGGTCATCTAAAGATACCAACCCTAGTGTCCTTAATAAGATATCCATAATATTTTAGTCTAAGATTAGTATTTTTTTCCCACATAAGGAGGGAATGAGACGTATGGTAAGGGTTAATTTTCTAATTTCATTATTATTTAGTATTATTTATATCTAAGTATCTATTGTGGAATATTTATCCTCAATAACCATGTTTCTTCAAAATAATTTAAAACATTTTTTACTATTATCCTTCCAATGTTTTAATTATTTTACCCA
The DNA here is from genome assembly GCA_963277665.1 of Viscum album. Taxonomy (NCBI): domain Eukaryota; kingdom Viridiplantae; phylum Streptophyta; class Magnoliopsida; order Santalales; family Viscaceae; genus Viscum; species Viscum album. The sequence continues at coordinate 1,388,846,599 of OY728125.1, read as the reverse complement.
TGTTTGACTTTTTATAAAATGGTTTTAAATGAATATTTTTATTATCTTCAAAATGAGGTACTTTATGAAATTTTTTCTAAAAATATAGAAAGATTTTTTAATTTTAACATATATGGAATGAGATTTTTTTACAAGTATCATTAACACTTGAGGTTTTGAAGATTACATTAGAGGTTTACAAAGTTATTTTCAAATAAATACTTTTATTTTATAAATGTAAATTTTCTAAATAAATTATTTCAATGAAAATGTGTATTTTTGTCATGTTTTTTCAAGTGATATTATTATAGTTTTTTCATCAATGTCAACATACTTTGTCGAATTTTTTGTTTTATTGAGATTGGTCTCTTATTTTACAATATGTGTTATTTTATTGAAGGGTTCATGATTGTAGAGACCCAAGCTTGATGTACATGGAAATTAAATTACTTTTTCGGAATACTTAACACATAAAAAAATAGACACCCAAGGACCATAATAGTTTAGTGTCTTTGAAAAATCAGAACATAATCTTCTAATCATGGTGAAAGATCTTCATCATCTCCCATAAAGATCTTACCCTTTTAGTTTCTTACCAAAAACCTTTATTTATGTCTTGGGGAAAATAAAAAATAAAAAGGGTGATATCGAATTCTCAGTAAGGGTGAACACGGAGAACATAAAACAATCTATAATCATTTTAACGTAAAAACATGATCATAAAATATAAACATCAAAATCATTAGTTGTGAAATAAATCATGACCATATGTAAGGCATATATCATAAAGGAACATCAATCATGATAAAATATCATTGGAAAAAAACATGTAATTGTGGAAAAAAATTAAGTAAATGATATTATTTCCATAGTATCCAAGGCATTGCTTCTAAGACCATCATAGTGGACAAAGTTCATTACTGAAATGGGGTTACCTGCAATTCTAGCCATGTATTACTGAGCCAGATTTACTTGCCATTCCATCCATGACGATCTCATGAGATATAAATCATTACCCAATGAATTTTAGGGAGATATAGGTCCGACCCATCTCATCATTAAATCATTCTTTCAGGCGCCACAAAATAAATCATTCATCATAACCCCATGAATAAAATTGTTTTCTTATACATTATCCCATAATAAAATAATCCATATAAAATAATGCATATCATTTAATCATAAATTAAATCAAAACATAAAAGTAATAGGAACATTATAAATGAAATATACCCATATTATATAATTTAATCTTAGATGGAAAATAGTTTTTAACAAACACTTAAAATTAATTCTTGAGGAAAATAGCCTCTCTTCTTCAAAATCATTTTCTTTTCTCAACATATCACTCAATTTTAAATTAATATATGTTAGTTGAAAATATTCATGAAAACATGTAGATTACGCTTCATGGAAATAAGGCATTATGAAATCGTATAAATTCATTCACGCCGTATAAGATAAAAAACATTCTCCTCGTAGTTTTACCGAAAAAGTCAAAAAGTACCTCGTATGGTAAACAAAAGAATGATTCATTCCATACCACATAGAAAAAGTAAAAAATGGGTTAAAATGAATTTAAAAATATGTGTAATAATAGTAAATAATTTATGAAAGCATTTTTTTTATTAAAAATGACATAAATGATAAATATAAACCCCAGTAAATACATATGAATAAACAATCTTTGATAATAACGAGATTGGGATAATTATCCCTTACCTTAGGTAAAAGTTTTTTTGTATGTGTCTTAAACTACTATATAGTGGGTTTAAAAATATTATGAACTTGTAACAAAACCATAATAATATTTATTATATCATATATGATTCACTATGACTTTATATTTTTCGTTCATTTGTTAATTCCATGTTAAAGTAGTGTTTTGGGTAAAATCGTTTCATTTATCATATGTGTTTTGACATGTAATTTTTTCATATGATTGATGAGATCATGATTAATAACTTCCATAATTTAAAACATGATTTATATATAATATATATTCAATATATTAATATATATTGTCTATCGATAAGTGTAATGAAATACACCGTTCCTGGAGACTGTAGGTCGTACATACGCATGAACATTGTTTTTGTTCCCTTATTAAAGTAAATGACATATATATATATATATATATAAATCCAATAGAATTATTATTTCTTATATATAATGACTATTTATTAGATATACATTATAATCATTCTTGAATGGTTAACATGGGGAAGGAATCTCATCATGTCGTGGAGACGGTAAGTCGTACGTATGTAGAAGTGATGATATCATTCCGATGATGTTCGAATTGTATTGATATTTATGGTGTATAATATTTCATAATTAATATCCCTTTACAATAATCATATATATCAATTTCTTCAATCATTATACCCATCCATGTTTGTTTGTGATGGAAAAAAGATTTCACCACGGCGTGGAGACAGTATTTCGAACGTACGCTTGTGCGGTGATTTCATTTTTCGTAGGTTGGGTAGATGGTGAAATAGGTTTGTTCCAAATTTATAATAACATATCAGTATATTTTTTATACTGATATTATTAATTTATAATGAATCAAATAATGAATAATAAGTAGATGGAGAAATAATTTTGAAAAAATCGGTAGAAGATATTACCTCTTCCTCCAAGTGCCTCCTTTAAACATCCTCTTAGGGCACTAGAGTAGGTCTTTTGAGAAAACCAGAACCTATATAATGTAACTATAGAGGATTATAAGAGTAATTTCCAGGGGTTGGACGAGATTGATTGCTCATATTGGAGTGGAGAGAAGAGGGAGGAGGTTCCTTTTTATAAGGGAGTAGAGGGGCACTTTTGGAAACCTTCAAATTATTAATTTATAATAAACTCAAACCCCACATAAAAACCTTCAATGTGACTCAAATTAGAATATGAGATAATATATGGGTTTAATCTCATTAAACAATAAAATTTAGACATGTTTGGGTTTTATTTTAAACCTTATCATTTTGATTTATCCTTATTTAATCTATTTAATTATATTTGTGGTAATAATATTCTAAATTTTAAAAGTTTTTAAAAACATACTTATGTTTTTTTAATTGTCTATAATTTAATACATAATTAAATTTTACACCATATAAATTTAAATGTATAATTTTAATTATTTTTGTGATTTATAAAAAATTTAATAATATGTTATTCTTATAAAATATCAATAGTTTCAATTTTGAAACTATTCAATTATTTGAATTTAAATAAAATACAAACTAATGATAGAGTGGAAAAAATATTTAATAGATTCCTAACATGTTTTATTAATATATAAAATTATTTTAGAACATTAATTAGTTCATATAATATTTATTTTAATATTTTTAAAACCATTTATATGATATTTTTCTAAATAAAATAATTACTAAAACATTATTTTATAAATATTTAATATACTTATTTTTTGCATAAAAATTAAAAATAAAATACTATGATGAATATAAATCTAATATATTTTATAAGAACACTTTTATTTTAATTTATCTTCTAAAACAGCCAACTTTTATAATGTTATGTTTATTAAATTAGAAAGGAGACAACTTTGACATCATTTAAAATATAATAATATAAATGTCATAATCTGTTTTATAAGGCACCAAATGGTCCACAAGTCGAAAAATATATGAGAATGGTGTGGATATACTTGAAAAATATTTTTTGGGAATGTTTTTTGGCTCTTTTGATGGGTATTATTATTTTAATAAAAACTATATTATTGATTTTTCACTAAATAAATAATTTCTACATAATTATTGTATAAGTTGTTAGGGTAATTATATATTTTTAAAAAATTAAAAATAAATTAAAATAATAAATAAATAAAAATTTCTTTCAAATGAGTTTTTATAATCTAATTTATATTTCATTTAGCCTTATATTAAAAATAATTTAAGTTAATGTTTGATTGAGACATATTTCACTTTCATTTAAATAAAATAAATTAAAAGTCTTAATCTCATACAAGTTATTTCCAATAGATAAAATTTCAACCCAAGTATATTTTAGGTCTAAATTAATCATCCAATTATATTAAGACAATATTTAGTTTAGTTTTCTAATATTATATTTAACATTAATTACCCGATTTACCTTTAACTATGGTAAATAAAATATATCATAGTTACTATTCATAATGGGAAAAAATAAAAGTAGCATATTAACATAATTTGGAACTAATAATTTCAAATATTGAATCCATTTTTCCAAATTAAAAACACATAATTTTTAGTAATTAATTTAAAATTAATACTCTTGTCGAAAAAATGGGTTTTTGCTTAAAACATTGCAAAAGATTGAAATGTTTTTATCTATGGATTCATTGTAAAATTAATCATAATGATATAAATTATATTAAATGGTAAAAATATATTCTATTTATACTTTAAAACCATTAAATATTATAATTTTACCATAAAAATAATCTGAAGGAAAAAAAATTTCTTTTAAGTAAAATTTAGCATATTTTTACTATTCCTCAAAATATTGAAGTTATCAGAAAAATATAAAAATTTATCCAAAAAAATTTATATCCTGATTACAAATAATTAGTTTATTTTGTAAAATTTAATATATATATTTTTCAAAAATAATATTTAAAATGGGTGCGCCTTCAAAGGGAATCAAAACTGCATTTTTTTGAAAAATACTTCCTTTATACGAAAAATTGATTTTATTCTCATACCATGTTCTAGAAAATGTCTGTGATGAATTATAATGTTATAAAATCCAATATTTAATTAATACTATTTAAAATTTCTAGATTATAATAATATTATAATATATCATTATTTAGTGAAACTCGGTATTGTGTACAATGCAAGCTATCGAGGAAAGTCGCGCATGCATGTAACACAAGCTAAGTATATTGTTGAGTATACTGCAAGCTAATTTTGAAGTAGCATACAACCAAAGATATAAAAGAAATTAAAAATAATATATCTCTTAAATTCTCATGGTGTTACATTCCACCCCCCTTAAAATGAATTTCACCCTCGAAATTCATCGGGGTTATAAATTGTTTATTACTTGAATCTTTTTTTCATAGAAACCAACGTCATAAAAAGAAATACTAAATCTTAATTTTAAAAAAATAAAGTAATAAATATAATGGTTACCCAAATTAACTCATCACTGGGTTTCTACACAAGATAACATAGGTTAAAACATGGATATGGAGGAGAAATCTAACCATCAAGTTCTGATGGAGAGTGGTAGAGAACATGGCTATAAAAAATTCAACAATCATAAAGCCATAAATTTGTGATGATCCAAGGTACCATCTGATTCATCACATATGAGTGTTCTAGGACAACGTTTTTGTTATCCAATATCATTTCTATAAAGTTGATGAATTTTTTCATAAGGAAAAATACTTACTTGATTTTAGTGTAATATTATCATTGGTCATTCCATGAAAAATTTCCACTACATATATTATTTAAATAAATGGTGTGGAATTTTTAATTCATGATATATTATTAGATCATGCGATAGAATGATAGGTCATTCCATCAATCTATATCAAGAAAAGTATAGAACAAATTATTAAATATACATAAGTCCATCTATGGTGAGATTAACCATATATGATTCCAAAAATGGACTTATACTTCATCTATCAAACTGATTAATAAAATAAAACTAATTTCTACTAACTAGGGACTCCTAGTAGGCCAGTGGTAATCGATAAAGTCTTATCGCACTTCGGTTGTGAGTTTGATTCCCACAGCTTTTCCTGAGATGACGGGTTGTTGCACGTCCTGCAGGTTGTCCTTTTTATCAAACTACACCATTATAACATTCCAGAAATAATATCGAAAAAATGTTGTATCCTTAAAAAATATTATCTGATGTCCATGATAATCCATTCCAATCATTAGGCTTATCTAAAATATATCTGTCCAAACTCATGGTATAAAGAAAATGATTACTACAAAGGTCATATAACAAGCATTTGAATACCATCATTTATCCCCCATATATAATAAGATATATAATTTTGGTCACATTCGAAACATGTGAACACCATAATCATGTATTCTTGAACCATGAATTATCATAGAACCTTAGTGAAAACATGAATGTCGTCAAAAGTTAATTGTTTCCACATACCAAAATCTCAATAATTCTATATACTCAAACCATGATATCGCTTTTTCATTATATCAATCATGAGCTAATTAATACCATCAAATATTTCATTATCTTTGTATCCCTTCATTATGCACATATTAGCTGCTTTCTAAAAAAAATTCAATCACTTTTCATGGTTGCTAGTACTATATAGTTAATTAAAACCACAATAAACCAATACATAGATATTCCATAATTCCACAATTCTATAAATGTGATTCTAAAACACTATTTTTGAATCCCATTACATTAACACTTAATCATTTCACCACTTTATTTTAATATTCAACATCTCCAATAGTGATCACATGTGACTTCTCTTTTTCATTTTCTTTAAGAAGATGTTTATTCCAATCAACTTTATTCCTTGGATTATGGCATTGGTTAGAATAATTCCTCATTTCCCTGCACTTGTAGCATTGAAGTGTTGGTGGTGCATTCTCTATAGCCTTTTCCTTATTCACATAATTAGCTACATTTTTTCTTTTACATCGAAACTCAGCTGCTTGATGACCTTCTTCTCCACACTTAAAACATTTTTTAGTCCCTTTAAGACTATCTCTACTATGCATCTTTCCACACATTGAGCATAACAAAATATTCATCTTCTTTTCACCATTGTTTTGAGATTTTTCCTTGAACTCCATCTTTCATTTCTTTTCAAAACCATGAGAAGGGTTTGTAACACCAACATAAAATTATACCTTGATATCACAACACACAATCTCCTCATAGATATTTAAGTCTCTTATAGATAATGCTTTTCAACGACTTGGTTTTAACCCACTAAAGACTCAATCAACTTTACTTTCAGGTTGGATGATAAAGCCATATGCATACCTTGCAATCCTTGTAAAATTTGATTTATAAATACCAATAGATTAATCATACTTTTTCTTAATCTCAAATAACTCATAATCTATCTTTGTTCAAAGAATATGAGGGGAGAAATTATTGAAAAACATGTTCTTGAACTTGTCCCATTCCATGGATTAAATTTCATCATCGGGTCCTGTATTCTTAATTAGAGTCCACCATTAGTCTGCTTCACCTTCTTAACGGTAAAAATCCAAAATTAAATTTTCATGTTCTCTACAGAAAAGTATGGAAAATATCTTTTCAATGATACTGATCTATTGATCATCAACAAGTGTATTAAAAGACCCGTTGAAAGAAGGTGGGTGTTGCCTCGTGAAGGACTTAATAGAATATTGTTCCCTTCTCTGCTCATGTGGAAGTCCAGAATGATTCATAGCTTGTGTAAGTATAGTAATAAGATTTATCACTCCATTTATAATAACATTTGGAAGTTCTGGAGGACAATCATTGCATTTCATAGTGCATTTATCATTAACACGGTTCCCTTAGGTTCTAGTCATTATCTAAAACCCAAAAAGAACAGTGTGAGAAGAAAAAATCATACTTGGAAAACAACATAATCAAGGGAGAGTATGTTCAACATCTAACATCTTAGGTTTAATCCAAGGTTATTCATGATCGTTATCATAATTCTAGGATTTTAACCTATACATTACACATAACCTTACAGACATCCCTAGACATACCATATAAATATCTCTAGGGATCTCACTAACGTTTTCGCATCCAAGTTTCCAATGGTTAACTAAAAATTCCCTTTGATAACAACTGTAGATACCCAAGGTCTACGTACATGGAAATTATATTAATATTTTGGAATACTTAATACATAACAAAAACAAAATCCCAAGGACCGTAATTGTTTAATTCCATTTGAATCTTGGAACATAATATTGTAATCATGGCGAAAGGTCCACAACATCTCCCATAATGATCATTCACTTTTGATTTCTTAACTAAAACCATTATTTATGTCCGATGGAAAATAAAACATATAAAGGGTGATCTTGAATGCTCGGTGAGGGTAAACATGGAGAACATAAAATAATTCATAAACATTTGAACATAAAAACATGAACATAATATTTAAACATCAAAATCTTGGGTTGTGAAATAATTCTTGGTTCTACATAAGGTATAGATCATAAAGGAACATCAATAATGATAAAATAGCATTGGAATAAAACATATAATTGTGGAGAACCATTATTCCAATGAAATGATTTCCATATTAGCCAAGGCATTGCTGTCAAGACCATCAAAGTGGAAAAATTCCATTATTGAACCGGGTTTACCTGCCGTTCCATCCATGTATTACTAAGTCAGATTTACATATCATTCCATCCATTTCTATCTCATGAGATATAAATAAATAATTAATGAATTGGAGGGAGGTATAGGTCCCACCCATCTCATAATAAAATCATTCTTTTGTGTTCCACAAAATAAATCTTTCATCATAACCCAACGAATAAAATGGGTTTCATATACACCATCCCATCATTACATAATCCATATAAAACAATGGAATTCATTTCATCATTAACAAAATCAAACCATGTAAATAATTGGACCATTATACTTGAAATTTAACCATATTAATGAATGTAATCTTAAATGGAAAATAGTTTGGAATAAACACTTGAAATTAATGAATTCAATAGGAAAATGTAATCTCTTCCTCAAAATCATATTCTTTTTTTTACATATCGCACAATTTTAAAATTAAAATAAGTTAAATGAAAATACTCATGAAATCTTTTAGAGGAAGCTTAATGGAAATAAGGTGTTATGGAATTTTATAAATCTGTCCATGCCATATAAGTTAAAAAACATTCTCCTCTTACTTTTTCCAGAAAATTCAAAAAGAATCTCGTATGGTAAACAAAACAACGATTCCTTCCATACCACATAGTACAAGTCAAAAAGGGGTAAACACAACTTTAAACATAAATAGAAGTATACTAAAAACCTTATGAAATCATTTTTATAAAATATGGACATAAATTATAAATATATCCCCATTAAATACTTACGAATTAATAAATATTGGATAAAAACGAGATTGGAATAATTATCCCTTACCTTAGGTCCAATTTCTTCCGTACATGTCCGAAACTCTTGTATAGTGGGTCAAAACATATTATAAACTTTTAAAAGAACCCTAATAATATTTATGATATCATATATGATTCACTGTGACTTTATATTTCCCATTCATTTGTCAATTCCATATTAATACATTGTTTTGGGTAAAATCATTTCATTTATTGTATCTGTTTTGACATGTAATTTCTTCAAATGATTACTTATATCATGATTAATTACTTCCAGAATGTAAAACATGATTTATATGTCATATATATTCAATATATTAATATATATAATCGATCTATAAATGGAATGAAATAAACCGTTCATGGAGACGGTAGGTCGTACATACTTATGAACATGGTTTTCATTTCCTTATTAATGTTAATGACATATATATATATATATACATAAAACCATTATCATTATTATTTCATATATATCCTGATTATTTTTTAGATATAATTTATAATCATTCTTGAATGGTTAACATGGAGAATTAATCTCATTGTGTCATGGAGACGGTAAGTCGTACCTACGCACGAGCGATGATATCATTCACATGAGTGTGGAATTGTATTGAAGTGTATGGTGTATAATATTGAAGAATAAATATCACTTTAAAATAATCATATATAGTAATTTCTTCCATCATTATACCCATCCAAGTATGTTGGTGATTAAAAAAGATTACATCATGGCGTGGAGACGGTATTCTGTACGTACGCACACGCGGTGATTTTGTATTTCGTAGGATTGGTATACGGTGAAATAAGGTTTTATCATATTTATAATAACATTTCATTATATTATTGATACATGTTTTATTACTTTATAATGAAACAACTAAATAACATGAAGTATAAGACGAAATAAATTTGAAAAAATCGGTATATGATATTACCTCTTCCTCAAAGTGCCACGTTTAAACTTCCTATTAGGGAACTAGAGTTGGTATTTTAAGAAAAAAACACCTATATAATGTAACTAGAGAGTTTTAAGATGAATTAGAAGGGTTTGTATGAGCTTGAAGGCTCAAAATGGAGTGAAAAGAAGAGGGAAGAGGTGCCCTTTTATAAGAGAGTGGAGGGGAACTTTTGGAAACCTCCAAAATATTAATTTATATTATACTCAAACCCCACATAAAAACACCCAAATAGACTAAAATTAGAATATTAGTAATATATGGTTGTAATATCATCAAACAATTAAATTTATACATGTTATGCGTTTATTTTAAACATTATCATTTTGATTTATCCTTATTTAATCTATTTAATTTTATTTGTGGTAATAATATTCTGAATTTTAAATGGATATAAATACTTACTTATGTGTTTTAATTATCTATAATTGTATACTTAATAACATTTTAGACTATATAAATTTAAATTTTTAATTTTTAAATATTTTTGTGATTTTTAAACAATTTAATATTATGTTATTTTTATAAAATATCAATAGTGTCAATTTTGACAGTATTCATTTATTTGAATTTAAATAAATTCCAAAAAGATGATAGAGTTGAAAAAAATATTTAATAGTTTCCTAAAATGTCTTATTGATCTATAAAATTTGTAGAGCACATTAATTAGTTCATATAATATTTATTTTAATTTTTTTAAAACCATTTATTTGATATTTCTCTTAATAAAATAATTACTATAACATTTTTGTAAAATTATTCAATATACTTATTATTTCATAAAAATTTAAAAAAAACTACGATGAATATAAATCTAATATATTTCATAGGAACACTTTTCTAATTTAACTTCTAAAATAACCAACTTTTAAAATGTTATGTTTATTAAATTATGAAGGTGACAACATTGACATCATTTAAAATAAAATAATACAAATGTCAAAATTTGTTTTATAAAGCACTAAGTGGTACAGAAGTCGTGCCTTGGATTATTATGGTAAATATATACTCGACCAATATGTTTTGGTCAAGTTTTTGGGTCTTTTGATTGGTATTATTGTTTTAATAAAAACAATATTATTGATTTTTCACTAAATAAATAATTTCTGCATCAATTATGTATTAGGTATTAAGGTAATAATATATTTCTTAAAAATTACAAATAAATTACCATGATAATGATAAACATTTTATCTTTAAAATGAGTATTTATAATCTAATTTATATATTGTCTAACATTATATTAAAAATAATTTAATTTAACTTTTTAGTGAGACATATTTCACTTTCTTTTAAATAAAATAAATTAAAGGTCTTAATCTCTTCCTAGTTGATTCTAATAGAAGAAATTTCATCACCAATATATTTTAGGATAAAATATAATCATCCAATTATATTAATTCAAGTTTTATGTTAATTTTATAATATAATTTTTACCCTTAATTACCTGATTTCCCTTTAACTATGGTAAATAAATTTTACCATATTTACTATTCATAATGGCCAAAAATGAAATTAGACTATTTAAATAATTTGTACATTCTAATTCCAAAGATGGAATCCATTTTTCCAAATTCAAAACACAAAGTTTAGAGTAATTATTTGTTCGAAAAAGGGGTTTTTGTTTAAGATATTACAAAAGATATAAATATTTTAACCTATGAATTAAATGTAAAATTAATGAGAATGACAAACATTATATTAAATGGTAAAAATAAATTATATTTATAAATTAAAACCATTAAATAATATAATTTATCCATATAAATAATATCTATGAAAAAAGTTTCTTTTTAGTAAAATTTAGTGTATTTTTACTATTCATCAAAATTTGAAAGTTTTTAGAAAAATATGAAAAATTTATCCAAAGTAAAATTTATATCCTAATTATAAACAATTAGTCTATATTTTTAAATTGAAATTATAAATTTTTCAAAAAATAGATTTAAAATTGATGTTCCATCAAAAGGCAGCAAAATTGAATTTTTTTTAAAAATATTTCCTTTATACGAAAAATTGATTTTGTTCTCATACCATGTTAAAGGAAATGTGTAAGATGAATTATAATGTTATAAAATTAAAAATTCATTTAATTCTATTCATGACAACTAGTTCATAAAAATATTATAATATATCATTGTTTAGTGAAACGTGGTATTGCGTACAACGCAAGCTATTGAAGATGGTCACTCTTGCCTGTAACACATGCTAAGTATATTGTCACATATACTGAAAGATAACATTGGTGTATCTTACAAAAGAAGATATAAAATAAATTAAAAATAATATATCTCATAAAATCTCAGGGTGTTACAATGATTAGTTTGATTTTGGATATGGTATTTTGATACAATTCATTGTTTATAGTTAAATTATTCAAGTTTCATATGCTAGTTTTTTAATATAAATTTTTTTGTTTTTTATGTTTTCACTAGATAAATCAATTAAAGTTAGTATGCGATGGGTAGGGTCCACTATACCCACTCGATGCATCGGTAGGTCTCATGAGTAGAAATCAGTTTGAAACAAACCCTTTATGTTTTTTTTAAGTTGTTTTAAATTTCTAAGAGGATATGTTTTGACTGAAATCAAAACGGATTCTACCAACAAACATAAACTGTCATGAGTATAGACATTGTAAGTTGTTATCTTGATGGTAGATATTGATAGTTCAAATTATTGTCATTATGCAATGCCTTATTATGTGATTAGTTATTGATACTGTGTGTGATTATTTGACTTGTAGAATATCCATGGTTATTTGTTCTATCGCATGTTACTATTTTATATGTTATTATTTATTCTTTCCATATTATTCTTAAGATTATGTTGAAAAGTATTTTTTTAATTATAAAAGTTTTCATAATTTTTATGTCTAATATTTTCAATAGATTTCGAGATACGCATACCCTTATGAAGAATATGAGCTCACCCATTTCTTAAATTTTATTTTTCATAGGATTCCAATATGAGTATTATGACTGATATACAAGGTAAAGCTAGGAGAACAATGGAATTCCAAAAATATTTTCTATATTGTACATTATATTTTAAAATGTAATGTATGGTTCATGTATATAATCCATTTTCCAAGATTGCTAAACTAATCAATACATAATTATTTTATTTCTTTTAATTATTCCAATGTAAAAGAGTAATACATCAACTCTGCGATTTTGGGGTCATGGAATTAAAAATAAGGTCATAAATACTGTAAAGGTTATCAATAAATTTAAACTTATCTATATAGAAGGTAATGGAATTATTTCTCAAGTAATTATTCCATAAACACATATAATATAGATATCTATAAAAACTCATTAAAACTATCACAAATTATTTACATTACTTAAATCGTCAATATAAGGGAACCTAAGACATTCATCTTATGATCAAACATTGAAAAATACTAATCTCCCAAGAGATATCACCACTTCACCAGAATGGCCAAAAACAACGGTACATGTAGTAACTGATTTTTCAACCCATTTGTATCATTATCCTGATTATTTTTACCTTGAGTAAGTATCATTTTACAAATGATATAATAATTTCCCAAAAAAGTGTAGTTTAAACATCTCACTTGTTATTGTCTATGTAGTATCTTATTCATTGATTTTTTGGGACTCTTTTTTGTATAGTCATGAACTATATAACCAAAATTACCACACCAGTACCACTTTCAAAATATAGATATACATTTATATAAATTTATTTTACCACATTAGGAACATGTTTTTTGGATTACCTACATGATTTTTTGTTTTTTTCTTCTCAATTTACTTCCATTTCAATTATTTTTACTCCTTTCATATCAGGGAATATATATTTTGTAAAAAATCCATCTAATAATTAATAGCACAACTAAAGACATTATCATAACTTTAAAATTATCTTATGAAAAAATATCATCATAATATTGGTTTTAATATTGAGTAAAATCATTAAATTTTATTATCAATGTCCAGAACAAAATTTGGCATATAATTCGCCATCCTTGTAATAGTTTCTCCATATATGGACATTGAATCACTAATAATTTTCCCCAAGTCAATTAATTTTTAATCCATGATAATAAAAAGAAAATTAGGGAAATATATATCATTGAAAATATTTTTAAATGTTTCTCATTCGCTGGTATCAATATCATCATTCACCTTGGTATTCTTAACCAAATACAACCATCGACCAGCTTCACCTTCTTGATGATAAATGGAAAAAGTTTCCTTTTCTGTTATAAAAATCCCTTGAATTCAAATATCTTTTCCAAATCATTTAACCATCCTTAAACTACCTCATGGTCAGATGATCCACTAGATTCTGTGGGATGTTGATACTATTGACATTTTCCATCAGGTAGATCATGTTCCTCTCCTTTATTGATACCACCACGATTAATAGATTGTGTCACCCAAGTCATTTCTGAAAAAACTATACTTTTATAATTACAACAACCTAAGTATCGTTATTTGTAAGTATATTTTCCTCTCCATGTAATCCCACTACTAATTTCATGTTTTCTCTATGGAAAAATATTCTTAAGATACATTTTAATGATGAAGTAACATGGAAATAATAAAATAATAAATCATTCCAACTTTACCATAAACTAAAATATTCTAAGGGAATTTTATTAAAATTATCATAACCTATAAAGGTTTTATAAACATTACTCTAATTCCACCAATAAGAACCATGCCTTAAACATTGAATAATCCTATTTTTTAAAGAATTCATTCTCTAATATTTGCAGATCATATTCTTTTTTTAACATTTGAAAGTAATTACAGGACTGAGAAATTACAAAATTGCATAATACAAAGTGGAAACGTCAAAATATTATCCGATTATAATATAATATGAGACTTTTAAAATAGTAAATTTTATATTTTAATAAAAAATCTACATGACTTATAAAATAGATATCATTTTCTCTTACCAATCCTTAAACCCTGTGAAAACCATTTTAAAAACATAGAATGAGATAAAAATCAATGTAAGAGATATAAACCAAAAGGATCCCTGTAGTTCCTTAAAAATATAAAAACCCATGAAATATTTAACTTTGCATCAATTCACAAGAATAACTCACACCCATTTTTCTAAAATAAGTCTTTTAAATCACAATGAAATAAATTAAAAATGCTTTTTAGTGTCTTAGTGAATCATATTTATAAAACCCTTTAGAAATGGTTTTATTTGGAGAAAACATACATATGACTTATAATATAATCATTATACAATATATTGGATATATATATATATTTGGGATCACCCTTCGTATAATATATATTGGTCTCACATCTTTCTCATGAGCAATAATGGTTCTCAACCAATCATATAATCTATATCATGCTCACCCTAGAGATATAATGGGGCTAAAAACATTGTAAAATATATATTTAGATCATCCATTTCATATAATTATGAATTAAAATATCATCAACAAATCATATTTATCATGAAATCCTTTGAAAATATCTTCAAAAACCATGGGAAAAACAGTTTTGGATAAGAATACTCATGTCTTTTGAAACCCCATTTTAAATACCAAAATATATTTTTCATTGAAAACACATCCAAATCACCCAAAAAGGTGAAATAGGGTTATTATTAGATGAATACATGAATTATTTTAAAGTAATTTATTAAACAAATAATGGTCATTATAGAATAAAATTTGTTTTCACCATGTAGAATATTCTATTTGTCATTAGTTAAAAAGTTACATTTAAAACATGTAAGAAAGGATTACTTTTATAAAAACATTAAAATAAATTAAAGAGACATAAAATATATCTTATAAATATTTTATACCCCTATAAAACATTAATTATATTTAAAAAAACAAGAACACAATAAATAAATATTTTAATGAAAACTTTCAAATACCATTTTTTAAAGAAAATCCCCAAATCACATGGGAAACTCTTGATTCGTAATACCCATGAATGAATAATAATATAAAGATATTAAATATCATAATAATAGATAAATATATTATATAAAATTTCGTATGGGAACTATATAAATGTTATAAAATAATAAAGGTTCATAATATGAAAATATGCCTCAACAAAAGGAAATTGTGATGAAGTCTGTTACCATGAATCTGACTTATTGAATGAGACTTTAACATTATAAATAAAAATAATTTGTAAAATATATTCTTTCTTGAGAACCATTTTAGAGTTTATTATATGTTTTATTTCACAAATTACCATGTATTTTACTATTATATAATCAATTAATTTTCCATCATATGTATTTTCCATATTAGGGTTATATGTCAAAAAAGACTTAGGTAGGTTCACCATGATCCAAGAGGTAATTATATAAAAATTAAATGATTAATAATATTAAAATAATTATCATATATATACCTAAATTATTCATTTTAAACAAATCATGATGTATGGTTATGAGAAAAAAACTAATGTTATGACCACGTAGATGGTAGGTCATGCGTAAATATGAGTAACATTTCCATTTTTCAAATATCATTACAGAAATAAGGTATGTGATATTTTATCTTTAAATAATATTAATAATATCCTAAAAGCTATGTTATTTAATTATATATACTTATATATATATTATTGGTGATTTAGTGAGGAAAAAAATGAATCACATCACTTTATAGTGGCAATAGTGCACACATCCATGAATGTCGTTATAATTTAGTAGTGACTAAAAAGGTAAGAAAAAAATGACACATTATATTTCCATACTAGTAAATATTTTATTAATATAATAAATATGGAATGTATACTACATATATTTATTATAATTACCCTTGTTACCTTCCATGTAATGAGTTACTAAAAAATAATTCATATCGTTTCGCGAGGCAATAGTCCACCGTACACATGAGGGATATTGTCCTATCTATTACAGAATAAAAAGTAAAAAAGTAATATATTATTTAATGAATATTGGGGTTTAATTAGGTTAAAAAGTTTCATATATATTACATCTAGAATCAAACTTAATCAATAGAGGTTGTAATGGAAAAATGAATGATGTTGGTTCACGAAGTGGTAGTCTTCAATGCACACGAATGGTTATTTTGTAACCAATATGGTAGAAAGGTGAAATTTTTTAGGTTATTAAATTAGAATATTCACATCCCAGTATATAAATTATACTTATAATGTTATATATATGTGATCTAAGAATAATTTCAAGGGTGAATATCAAAATAAAACAAAAATGATCATTGATTAATGTTAACATAATTCTTGTATCCCCTACATAATTTCACCAAAATCCTTCATCTATTGGATTTATGAACAAATAAATATTTATAGGATGAGTATAAAGAATATTTTATTTTATTTTGAATTTATTTTTGAATATAAATGGATTTATAGGTGTGAAGATGTTCAGGGATTTAGTTGTCTTTATAGTTGAGGAAGAGTGTCATTTGTTTGTAAATACCCAATATTATTCACTACTATGAGGCCTCTAATGCATAATATTGCCCAAAAATAGACTGTTAATGGTGGGTATGGTTATATTGTTTATAAAAAACACCTTAAAAAAACAAATACATTTTTATCATGTTATTCCTTAGTCTTTATGGTTATATAAATTTATCCTTTTAGTTTTTACCATGGTAACTTGTATCATTTTAATTACATGGGTAATTTTTACTTTAAGGATATAATTAATAATGAGTATATTTATATAATTTATACCTAATTTTTTTTAAAAATAAATTCTATTTATTAAAAAAAAGTCTTATTTTTATGTATAATAAATTTTAATACAAAAACATGTAATATGAAAACCCTATTTTTACCATAATCATGATAATTAATTTGAACATTTTCTATAATCTTTAAGGTAAAAAATTATGTTTAAATAATTAGATAATATTTATTATTCTGAATTAAAATATTTATTCTATTTTTCCAATTTATTCTCAAATAAGGGTCATAATTGTATTTATAATTAATCCTACTAATGTGATAAGAAATCGGGTTTTGAAAGTGAAGGTGTTCAAAAGAATAAAATGTTTTGATATAAAAGTCCAATATGAAAATCATAAAAATTACCTAAATTAGAATAATTTAGAATAAGTAGGTCTAATATTACTTTAAACCCATTGAAAAATATAATTTGACATTATAAATTATGTAAACAAAAAGGAATATTTTTTAAAAAAAATCAGTACTTCTCACTATTCATCAAAATTTGAATCTTCTTAGTAAAATACAAAAAGAAACTCACCCTAAGATAATATTGGTATTAAAATTATAAGAAAATAACTTTATTTTGAAAATTTAATTTTTTAAAAGTGGAGAAAATATTTTTAAATTACTTTTCATTGAGGGAATAAACCATATTTTAGAATAATTCAATGTTTCTGAATACATTTTTTTCCTTTAAATGTTTCATATTTTATTTATAATCAATAAATAACCCTAATTTTCATATTCTATTTAGTTTTAATCATACCTTCCATAATAATAACTACTTGATAACTATGGTATTAATTAAAAAATTTATTAATATTTCACAATCTATTTATAATCGGTGTTGTGTGTATTGTACGCCATAATGAATAAAAATATCAGAGTTCCATATACCAAAATCTATTAAAGATATTAGATTTATTTGTAAGGAAATATATTTTCGTGTATTTTGGTTGTATATACTCTTGTAATATTTTTTCCATGACTTTTATACTATCAAACATAATTTTATTCTTTTAAAATATTGGGGAGTTACATCTATTAGTTTCCCTTATAGAGCATCAGAGCTCACCCATTCTTTGGTTTTCATTCCGCAAGTTATAAATAAATGTGTTAAGAATGGTATGTTTATGAAATTTTTTAAATGATAAGAAATTTTAGGGATATAATGATGAAATTTTATGAAATAAGGAGACTATTAGTTTAGTCTCCAACAGCACTAAACCTATATGGTCCACAGGCATATATTCTTCAAATTTATTGAATATTTATCTAAATTTTTTTAACAATTATGGATTTTAATATTTATCATCCACAGTCATACACCATATACTTTAATGTGTCATTAGATAAATATATTGGCATATGATCATAGCCAATTAATATTTCTTATTATATTTTTTAAAATATAACAATTTACATATCATAAGATAAATTGAAAACCTTAATGACATTGAGGTAGAAATTTTTTTTGTTAATTTTACAAAAAAAATTATTTTACCATCTAAAAAATTATATAGATATAGATCATTATTGTATAGTTATAATAAGACTCATTATTTTGAAAACAATTACACCTTCTTTAACAATAATTTCTCTTTGATTTTAATTTTTATCAAAGTAGAGGTAGAAAAAAATATTTTGATCTATAATAAATAAAATTCTCCATGAAAAATAATTCGTTATAATATCGAGAAAGAATCCACAAATCATTGTGGAAAATTATTTTTTACTAAAAATAAAATAGCGGTAAACTAACCATTACCAAAAATTATAGTAACCAAGGAGGGATATTAATGACATTGAGAGGGGGTGGGGGTACATTTTTTCCCCTTTTTAAATAATTTAATAAATTATATTTTTTTGAAATTTATTTCTCCTCTATCACATGATAGTGTAAGTGAATTTATCTTATTCTATCTCTCTTATCAGTTACCTTATTTCATATAATACAATAAAAATAAGACACACATGAGGAAAAAAATTATAATATTCTCCTCATAGTATGAGATGTACAATATTTTTTGTGATTTGGTTTAGCTCAAGGACACAAAACACTCTACTAAAAACATAGTATATTTAAACATTCTTCTATTAAAAGTGAAGTGTTTACATCCCACAAGAAATTATTGGTGATTCTCCCACATATTTATGTCACATTCCATTACAATTAATTATAAGGGAATCAGTAATGCAGCATAGGACCAATATAAAATGCTTTCTTATTGTTTATGTGTTTTTATCTCTCTATTCTTTATTAATTTTACAATTGAATATTTTTTATTGTTATTGTATGAAAAATAGTCATGAAACCACCGCTTATTATATTTATAGTATAAATTTATTTCATATATATTTTTCTTTTTCTTACAATTATCTATTATTATCATTATTTTTCTATATATATAAGAGTTTATAGATCTTGTTATTCTCTCTATAAACTTCATGTCCATCATAGAAAAGTATTCTCTTTAATATTTTTATTCCTATAAAAAATATATGCACAATAATATTTTCTATTCTCTCTTATTATTTCTATATCAATTACCTATTAACAGATATCTATTTGTCTCCATTCCCTTGTTTAACTCTTTAGGATGTATATAAAGAACTGTATTCAGGTCTCTCAATTATTCTTTGATATAAGAAAATATTTTCTTCAGATTCTATATTAGATCAACAAATCCAACACAAATATTTATTCAATATTATATATTATATAGTTAAATTATAATAAAAAAATGCAACATTAGTTATTATTTTCACAATATTATCTTCCATATAATTCCATATTCTTTTTTACACAATTACTCATAACTACAATGCAGTTATTCATTACATAATTTCATCTTTAATGAGTCAAAAATTAATTTTCAATTTATTATAGATATTCAATACTAAATAATATAAAATAATTATTATTAATCAATTATATATAAATATTTATGAAGATCTCATGATATTATTAATTAAAAAAGATGCTTAATTTATTTCTCATGATTTTTATTCCATAACTAGTAATTTGTATACCCTATTGAAATAAATAGACTTCCTCTTGTTTAACACATTGTTTGCAATGAAAATTGTGTTTCTATATTCATTAAATCTCCAAGATAATCATATTACCCATATATACAAGTATATATTCAATGGATAGGTTATTCAGTGTGACAATGGTGAGATCTCATTTCCTTTATTTTCATTATTCTTCCCCATTAATATTTTTCATGATGTCAATGGTAACCCTTAGATGTGGATACCTTATTTTATATTATTCATCATTCATGAATTCAATAAACATTTAATTTTCAATCCCTCATCTTTATTGCACACCATTATAACAAAAGGATTCATTACATTCAACGATAGTTACTCAGGAATAGGATGACACGGAAGATCAATCGCCGATAAATCCATATGAAAATAATCAAACATGGAATGACTCATGGCGTCTAAAATATCATAAATGGTATATGATAAATCAAAAAATTATTTTCATATATATATATATGGAACCTCTTCTTATCATTTAAATCAAGTAGAAGATACTTCCACCCTTAGAAGTTCATAGTATTTATTTTTACTATCACACATTCTCACCTTTTTAAACAACTCATCACATTTGGTCAACCATATACAATTGAATGATTCCTCCTCCATTTGTCAATTTGTCTCACTGACAACCACATAATGGTAATACATGATGAAAAAAACTCATTGTATCCTCTATATCGAATATCATGCTCTATCACACTATTTTTCCTCCAACCATGTTGTTGTCACAGTTGAACCTTGTATAATCAAATAACCACACATCCTAACATGAAATAAAAAAAATCTCGCACTATCAAACTGTAGAACTATATAGTAGCTTCTTATAGTAGGATAATAATGGTTACATACTTTGGATAGCCCTAAATAGTATAACAATAATGTTAAAATTACAATGGTAACACCTAATGATACTATACCTCTTCTCAAGGAAACATACATAGTCATAAAATACTCAGTGGATTGAAGGTGTAAAATTATTTCATTTCCTAATTGAATGGTACATATCATTTCAATCGATGATGTTGGTAGTATTAGAATCATTTTTACGTACAAATAATGTGGGATTATTGATTATACCAACATATCTTCTACATTATATTTACACATATTAATAATATATCTAATTTTCAAAGATATTATATTCTTGTTACCAAGTATGCTCTGATATTCTTATGCCTTTTTCTCCTTGTTGACCTATATTGTGGTGCTGCTCACTTCTATGTGCGCTCTGTTCACTATCTAGATTTCAAATTTATGAACTCTATATTCCGACCTCCATGGGATTTTTATATATAGTTCCTCTTGTATTTTTATCTTTACTCCCTGAAAGGTGGATTAGGTACCACATTGTTTTTATTGAGGCTCCACATATTTATAGTAAACTCTTGTAAAAAGTGATTGTAAATATTACTTTGTATAATAAATACCTCAAATTTCATTAACAAAAATTTTAAATACATTTACATGGTAATATTTAAAAATATTTTTCTTCATCCATGTATATATTTATGTCACTTTAAATAAAATGAAAGGTATTATTTAAATTAAATTCATCCATGATCATTAATAGTAATGAACTAATTTTATAGGTTTCAATATACATCAACAAGAATATCCTAACTCTCTTCATAGATTAACATTATAATCAGAAATATTTTTTTAATATACATAAATTCTTCCTAATGATATTGACATATCTTGAAAATAATTCATTGATAAAAAATACAACATACACAAAGTGAGAACAACTAATTTATCTAGGATGATTGTTTCACCTTATTAAAGGAATTGAAACAATGCTACCAAAAATCATGGGTTTAATTCTACATGGTAGATATATTACAATTATATATAAAGTTATAATCCCCTAATTATGGAAACACTATAAAATTTACAATTATTCACCTCTCATGAGGAAATGTTTTTGACTATATGTATTACATGGGTACCCAAAATCTATAAATAATAATTGTATTATCCTAAAGAAACCTAAAATCTATGTTAATCGGTCACCTTTTAGATTGATAAAAATACTCATTTGTGACCATAAATACTTCCTAGATAACCCTAATCTCTATCTCTCTATATACAATTTTTTTTATAGAATACTACTCTTAAAAATATTTATCTTTTTAATGATAATAATAAATCATTTTTCAACCTTTTACTATAAAAGAAAACAAAAAAAAACCATTGAAACCATTAATTCATCCTAGTGAACATAAAACACTAAAATATGTTATTTTATACCAGTAATAAAAAATATAATAAAAACATTATCTATGTAATGAGGAACATAAACTCTGTTATATATTTTCAACTTCCTTGATGACATAAATATATATCATATCATTTTTGCCTTTGTAGAGGATCATAATATCTGGTATTACCTTTGTCATTAAATGATGAAGTAAATATTTATTTTAATAATGAGTCATTCCCATAAGACCATGAAATCAAGCATACAATTTTTTATTCTTGAATGGAATAAATAAATAATGTACCCTCCATGACTTTTAACATATCCTTAAATGCTACTGCAACCATTCACATTCATAGATGGAAATAAACTATAGTTAACCATTAAAATCATTCATATGGACCTTATTCTAAATCAAAACCTTTCTCTATATTATATTTTGTATAATCTATTATATATTTTATTTCATCCTAGGGGGATATAATTTTTTGTTCAACTGCTATGACTTCTTAGAAGAGAAAAAATCAACTCTACCATTTCTAATTCATGGATGGAATGAATTATAATGTAATAAATGTAACAACCCGAACTCTAGAAACACACATCTCATGTATACTTTATAAAAATTTTACATTGTACATAGGATAAAATCACTATGAATTTATTAGTTTCTTATTCGTGAAGAACCAACATCTTTCAAGATTCCCATATTAAAAAGGAAATAAAAAATATATATTATAATAATATTTCTTGAATATTTGATATTATTTTTAATATCCTTATTTATACCATGAAAAAGAAAATAAAATATAGTGGAAATGGATTCTTCTAAATGGATATTTACAATGGATGTTTCCATATGTAATTAAGGCATTAGGAATATGGGAAGGAAAATAAATAAAAAAGAATCCATATAATGAATAACATGAAAAAAAATGAATCCATGGATAATATCAATGTAGTAATCTCAATAATAATGATATATAAACTATCAATGAATTAAATTATGAAGGTTATATTTCATGATAAAAAATATTATGACATCTTTACAATAAAGCCCTTAAACCAGGAAATTTTATTCAAGGGGTAGGAATGCATAAAAAATAAATTTAATATGATTATCCAAAAAATATGTCTTATGATTCAGGTCTATTCATTAAAAGTATATTTATAAATTTTTTTGACACATATGTAAAATTTTAATCCATCCCCATATATTTGATAATAAATTTAATTAATTGACACTATGGATTTTTAATAAATAAATATATTATGTTAAGGTATATAATAATAATTCTTATTTGATCAATAAAATATCATTAATAATAAAAAACAATATATTGAAATAATGTATAATTTAGTGAATAATAATTTTAATGAACCATATAATATGGGTATTTATGTAAAATTTAATATTCAATGAAAAAACAACATAATAAATTGAATGTTTCAAGAGAAGGCTAATGACCAAAAAATTATTTTCAGATAAAATATGAGTAAAATTTATAATAAATATATGCCTTGCAATACATTCATTTCCATTGGATAAATAAAGAAAATTGTAGTGAACTATTAAAATAATAATTAAATAATTTTTTCTAAACCAAAAAATCTTTTAAAGGAATATTAATATCATAAATGTTTTTTAGTTGTCCTAAAATTGGATTACATCATACACATTAAAAATAAAAATTACTTTTGAATTTTTTAAATAAATTGATTAATGGAACATTAAATAAAAATCATGTATACGATTCAAAACATTTAAACTAATAAGGATAAAAAATTCCTTAATAAAACATTTGAGTTAATACAATGGTCTTCTTTAAACCAATTTTAAAATTTATAGACATTGATGATATATATACCCGATGAAAAGATAAAAAAATCAATCATTCATTTAAGCATTTCATTTCATGATTAAATGTAAAAAACGAGAAAAAGATATAAAAAACATGGAGAATACTTAAATATATAGAGGAAAAAATATAGATGGTGTTTATGAATTATATTTTGTAGGATTTCTTCATAGAAAATAAGATAAATCCAAATATATTTGACTATAATACAATTTCTACCACATTGGAAAACATTAATATTTTAAAACCATGAATAATAAAACATGAATTGAATCATTATTCTTCATTAAAAATATATATTCATGATCAATATTTCAAAGGGATAGTACATTCACCACATAAAAATAAATATTTCCATAATACCAAATATGACTCAATTGGGTTGAAATTGAGATAAAATATATTAGCTTAAGTTTGTCATGCCTCATAAATGGATTTCACCTTATATATAATAAATTTATATTTATTATACTAAAATATCTTAACCATAAAAATTAACATCAAACAAAATAATATATACTTATAAAATCATATCACCCTTTAGTTAACAGTGATTTTTTTACAGTTACGACTTTGGGATTTTAAAGCAATATTGTTTCATAGAATTATTGTTTCGTAGTTCAGATTCTTGAACAATGACTATTGTTATATAATATCCAGATATTTATGAATGATTGAAATAGTATGTATATTATATATGTGTTTTTGAATATATTAATTATTAAAATATAGTTATATAAAAATGAATTACACACAAAAAGACCGTAGGTCGTACATACGCATGAATGTAATTGTATGTTTTAAACATATGAAACAAAATAACTATAAATAATAATTCACTAGTATATAGTCATTACTAGATCAATAATATCATATATATTTATTAAATTATTTTTTATTACAATCATTTTATTACATAAATGAAAAATGAATCATGTCACTTCATGGAGATGGTAGTCAATATATAAACAGAAGAATTGTAATTATTTTCCATCATATTTGATAGTTAATATATAAATGAAATATAAAATTTCATGAAAATAAATTATTCCAATAATATCCTATATAATTATTATTTATGTATTTATTACCTTTCAAGTGAAATGGTTATGAAAAAAATAATTACATAACAACATGGAAATGTGAAGCCTTATGTAAACGTGAGCAATGTCTTCACATTCTGTAGGTTGGCATGGAGGTGGAAAATGGTTGTACAATAATCATAATAACATATATGATTATTTATGATATGTTATTGAATATTATAAAATGTTTTCGTCATATTTATAAAATTTAGAATAATGAAACATGAAAGAGTGAGTAGAGGTGATTACCACATCTACCGAATAGTTCCTTTATATCGATTTCTATAAATGACTAGAATTTTATTTTAAGAATAAAATTAAATAATTTTCATTGAAAGGAATGTTTTTAATAAAACATTTAAGGTTTTTTATCAACTATGATCAATTTTTACTAATGAACAGACATGTCCTTTCATAATTGAGGCGAGTATAGAACCTATAATTTATTAATGTCTTAAAAATATTATTACATAAAATTCTTGTAAATATTAATCCCAACTGAAAAATATTTGATTTTGATATTGTTGAGGAAAAATCATAGACTAGAAGTGGTTTATTAAAAAAAATAGGTTATTGAAAACCTTAAACTATGGTTTGACACATTTATTAAACAATGATAACCATAATCGCTATAGAGGAATTTTCAATCATAAAGCGTTATAATACTACACTAAATTATACCATTCTCAAAAAATGGAAAAGGGGTGATATTTTCGACAATTTATTTTCATAGTTTTTCCCTTTATATTTTTTTTATAATTCTTATCTAATTTAATAAAATATTAATTTTAATAAAATATCGTTAATGTAATTTTTCTCCACTCTTAAATTAATAAGGCTTTAATGACACTAATACAATGATTAAATTAAAATACTATAATTTTTTACCATATTTAATAAATTAAAATTAATTTTATAAATATTATTTAGAACCATAATTCATCTCAAAAATTTATTTTTTAATATCATTAAAATTATTTACATTTATTTTTTCATGGCTTATAGAAGCATAGTTTCTGTATTGTATATCTGTTTAAGGTTATAAAATAATCACAAAAAAATTAAATAATTACCATCATAAAAATTATTTAATATTTATCAATATAAAATTTATTATTCACTCATAACTTATTTCAATCCCTATGTGCACATATAATAAATGTTCAAAGGAAAATGGAGTGACATTTTTATTTTTAATTACTTAATATTATAAAAATGTCATTATCAAAATAAAATGGTAAAAAATTGATTTATATGTGATGTTAATATTTATACAGTTTATTTAATCTCATAAAATTAGAAACATTTATGTGTACGGTCTATTTATAATTCCATATCACATTATATTTAACCTCAATTACCCAGTTTTCACATTACTGAGGTGATAAATTTTTCCAATTTAATTATTAATAATGTGTAAAAAAATAGACCGTTTTCAAAATTATACCTCATAATTAAATATGTGTAATAAATTGAATAAAACTAAATTTCTATATGTTTCTTTAATTAATTTAATAATAAATCATCAAAATGAAATGATAAATGTTTATTTTTTTGAAAAATACGTTATTATGGATAAAAAATAAACTTCTATAAAAATAATGTGAGGTGTTAACCCAATTGGAATTAATTATATTTCCTAAATAAAATTTATCTTATATAACTTAAATAAACAATAAAAATATATAATCAAACTTTTTAATTACATGGTTTAATTTAATAAAAGGCGGTTTTACAAAAAAAGAAATATTTTAAGTTTTCATTGAAATATAAATCATTTTTATAAAATATAAAACATTTATCCTACTATTATATTAAAATATTAATTTCAATGTTAGAATATAGTTTTTTAAAAATAATATCTAAAATTTTAATAAATTATCTATAATATTATCACATAAAACTGATCATACATCATTTCCAATGAAAATCTGTATTTAAGGAATAAAATTGATTGACACAATGTTATAATATTATTTATTAATAGATGATAAGACTTCAATTGTTTTTCATGGTTTGTGTAATCTTGGTGTTGTGTGTGACGCAAGCTATTAAATAAATTATATCTTTATAAAAGGAGAATATTCCAAAAATTTTCCAGGTGTTATAATAATTAAGTCAACACGTAATATCTTAAATTCTATCATACCCCAAAAAAATTTTATCCATCATAAAATTATACATAAAATTCATGCATTTCTAGATGATTTTTAATTCATGTGAAAACATTTTCCCCACTCGATGGAACAGATCAAGTTAATACCCAACTATTCATAGATGATATGAAAAACAAAAAAAACATATCTTTCTGATATATGGATTTATGAAAAACATATCAATTAATTCTATGTGGGGGACTTTATAATCTTAACTGACCATTATATATCTATATTTGATTTTAAACTCCATTGTATAAACATTATTAGGTATCCCCATTAATAGAATCACTAATGTTGAATATTTATTATTACTAACTAACTAATAGAAGATTATAAGAGTAATAATTTAGGGGCCCAAGAAGCTATATTATTAATTAAATAAACATATTCAATAGTAATAAAATAATATATCAGATTAAAAAATGGAGAGATAATAAAAAATTCACCCATATATTTGATGATCATGCACATGTCTATTTATGATGAGCTTATATAATATTTTTTAAATATGATCTAATGATATAAGGATATTTTTATTTAAAAAATACTAAATATGATTAATGGTGTAAATATAATTGAAATTATTTCTATTTATATGTAGAAGAACCAATAATCTCTTTACATGATGGTAATTTACATGCAACCTTTGATTCTATCCTATATGGAAATAAGTTGGGTTTTGACATTTCATTCCTTCCAATCATGAGTTAGTATATAGTGTAACATTTTAGGCCATTCCATCATAAATTATATTTTTTCATAACCAATTAAAATTGATTATATTTTGTCAAAAATTATCACAGCATCAATTTTATCTTTACATATTTTTATAATGTAAACTTCCCAATGTTACATGAACTTGTTCCCACATTAATTTAGTGATACATAATTCAATTTTATTTAATTTCATTTGACATTTTTCAATTTCAGTAATCTCCTCTCATCATTGGTAATTATCCAAAAATTATGGATTCTGATCTAAATAAATTTAATTTTTATATTTATATTTATTTTATTAAATGTTTTATTAATATCTGAAATATTCTTATACCAAACAATATAATAAATTATGGGATGATTCTAAATCTCACTCATTTTATTTTAACATGTACACCTTTATACTCACATTGTGAAATAAATTATTTGGAAATTAGGTTATCTAAAAAATTATTTAATGAATTAATAGATTTAGGGGTAATGGGTAAAAGTGTATAATTGTCAGCTACATATGTTTATGAATGTTTACATATGGAAATATTATTTCATTACCAATTCCAGACTGGATAAATAGTTCTCATCAATATGACACACTTTTTCATCCAACGCCCACAATAAGGTAAGGAGCTAATGAGAAAATATATTTTATATATATTAGATTTGTTAATGGGGATGGAATGAAATATCTAAATTCATTAAAAAATAAAAATAATTCCCTCTTTGGTAGAACATCCCCCATTTATGAACTATCTTATCTCAAGAAGAAACAAAATAAAAATTTCTAACACCAACATACATAACACTATGGTCGAAGAAATAATTAATACACAATCTCAATCATGAGAATTATAATGAATTTTACCATTAAATAATTATTTAACTCAATTAAAATTCCTAATGAAATAATATCCATTTTATATGAATACACCCTTCTCAATTAATGAATTTTTGAACCATATATAAAAGAAAATCTACAAGAATTATTATACAAAAAAACTATCTAAGGAAACTCAATCTATGACATGATTCCTAAGTCAGAAAAATATATATAAATTCACGGTCAATAGTTTCACTATGGTATAATAATAAAAACACACATAACTAACTTGAAATGATCAATCATAACATTTATAACCAATCCAACAACTCATTAGAAAGAGGATTATCACGAACACACACACACCCACAGGAATTATAACTCTTTCTATATCATATGAAATAATTCATATATAGTTCCTACTCAAATAAAAATCCATACCAGTCATAAATAGAAACTACTAGATTATATAATAATCAGTCGGATCTACAACTTCATAAATAAAATTTTAATGTTAGAATTTTTCATGATGAGATAACAAACAATGACACAAACCAAAAACAAGGGTAGAGATAGATATTGACAAACCAAAAGTGTATTATTGATTCTAACAAAAGTAGAATCCACCATATGTTACGATGGGAGGAGTTAATTAATAAGTGATTTTATAGGGGTATCACAATGTTTAGTTCTCAGGGAAGATAGAAAATAGAGATTAAATGGAGAACATAATAGAAAGTATTCAATGGCCCTAAAAAGTCAATTTAAGACCATCATGTACATTATTTATCACCAACCATAGGGTCTACCCCTATTGGATGGTTGGTGGGATCTAGGAGGATAAAAGTCTCTTAAACAGTTCATTTTATTACCTATCACACTAAATGATTTTATATTTATTATAAATATATAAATTTTAATTACTTGATAACATTTTATACACATAGCCACAACTCTAGAGGAATGATGATATATTATGTACATTATAAAAAAAAATATTGTATTAGAGGTTGTGAATATGATTAAAAACATCATGAACTATATAATGAAATAATATCCATATTTAAAATTTATTGATTAATGAAAATGAAATAATTAATAAACTTTAAAAAAATAATATCATGATTAAAATGAATATTTTAGCAAAGAAATGTATTATTTAGGTGTCATTAATTTATATATAAAACATTATATTATTAATTATTAAAAAACATCAAATAATGGTATTTTTAATTTATGAATATTCATTAATACATTAGTTATATAATGGTTACAAAACAATAAAATTTCACGTGAATGTAAATGATTTATAGTTTATGATACTACATATATATATATGTAACATGTTTAATATTTAATAATTATATAAATATATTATTATTATTATTTATTTTGATGAAATTTATTTAATATATATTCCATCATATATTTTAACATTCATTTAAATGTTTTTAATAGAAAATGATTATAAATGAACTTATTTTTATTCTTATAAATGAATTTTTGAATAAGTATTCATTGCATTTTGAAATTTTTTTATAAAATAATTTTTATCCACATATATAAATTGAATTATAAAAAATAATTTTAAAAATTTTTAATATTCATTTCGTAATTTGTAAATGAGGCCACTTTCATTTTTTAGTTTAATAAAAAGTAAAAACAGTAATAATTTGTTGACACAGTTATATTCAAAGTAGTTTATTTGGTGGGGGATGGTTAAAATTATGAATAGGATTATTTAAATTATGAAATATGTGTGTGTGGGTGTATTTTGTTTCACTCAAATCTAATGTATTTAATAATTCATATTAAATAAGTATTTAGGATTTAGTTGTAAATTTATGGAAAAAAATAATTTATAATAAGTAGTTGTAGATTAATTTTTCAAGGAACATTATAAATACCTTCTACCATTTTTTGATATTTTATTTTAAAATATTAATATAAATTTTAAATCATTTATTAAAATTATCATATGGTTATTTTATCAAATTTTTATAAAATCATTTTTTAAGTAAATAGTAAAGAAAAATTTAAAAAATATGTCATTAAATTTCAATATAATAATTAAAATTAATTTAAATATATGTTTTTATGTTAATATTAAATTAAAATTAATATAATTTAATTTAAAAAATATATATAATTATAATGGAATTAGAATTATATATGATTTTGGTTTTGTGCATTTTTTGGACTAAAAACCTTTTATCAAAAAATTATTTTTCATTCTGTTTTACACATTTATATTAAAATAGATTAATACCACATCTAGATATTTAATATTGAATAATTTATTCCATATTTATAATACATAGTTTTAAAATTAATAAATAGGTCCCTGTTACTTTTTCTGATAATGAAAATGGCGCTGATAAATATTTGTCAAAACAGAAAGGGTAAAAGGGTATAAGAGGTTTAAAACTATGAGATAATGTCTCAAAATCAACCAATTTTTTTAAAATTAAAAGGGTTTCATATTTCCACATTCATATAAAGTAGTTATTTTATTCAATTATTCTTTATTAAATACACATATTGTATTTAAATTAATGGAATATTAAAAAAATTGATAGCATTTAATTACACTTATAAGATCACATATGGTAAAGAAGATGTTATAAATGAATATAAAATTTTATTTTGAAAGAAATTAATTTATTTTTATGATGTTAATTTATATTTACCTTTATAAAATTGTATAGTGATGTTAAATTCTTACACAACACTAACATATTGTATGTTCAAGTAGTAAAGAAACCAATGTAATGAGGTTAAGAACAAAAAATTATTTTTTTTATGAAATATTTTGTGATAAAAATTTTATTATTAATAATATTGTATTATTGATGTTTTAATGGTTTATATTTTAATTCTATAATTGTCAAATATTTTCGAATTCAAAATAATGGAATTTTGAATAAATTGACTTCAATGGTAATTTATGTAAAAAATAAAATATTAAATTAATTATAAATAAATATAGTGAAGGTGGATAATGAGGATGGGATGTTGTATAAAATTTCATTCCATGAAATATTTTGAAAATTTTATTACATGATGTAAATTTATACCCCCTCATTATGGTAATGTTTTTACAATAGTTAAAGTTAAACAAATTCAAATAAGGGGTTAAAAATATAATGTTTAGAATTATAAAAAAACTACATATAATATATATATATATTATTTAATCATGATTTTTAAAAATATTCACATTCATATTCATATTCCTTGAAATTTTTTATTATTATACCTGATAAAAACATTATTTATATTTAAATATTTTAAGTAATAACTATAATGTAATATCATAATTTAAAAAAGAAAAACACATATCCTAACTTATTCTCCAACATTTTTCCCTTTATATAAGAATTTATTTACCCTAATACAGTCATAGATTAATTAAATAAATCCTAGAGACCTTTTTATTCCCTTAATTCCATTCTTTTAGGAAATAAGATGTATGTCAGTGGAGGTCACTCAAAGAAGTCATATAAATCAAAACTGAATTCTTTTGATATTATTTCTTATTCCAACACCCAAAATCCTATTATATCCATCTATGAAATATGAATCCATTGTATATAATATACAGATATGTTATTAATATTATTGGCAATCCTTTTTCATCTTATTTTCGATCATATCGGAAATGAAAGTATCAATCGTGCATACATGTAGACTACCACCTCCAAATAGAGATGTGATTCATTTTATATCACCATCATTAATCGTTGTTTTTTATGATATATTCAATGTTTATATATGATAATAATGAAATAATTATTATTATTTAATTATATTATCTTATATAACTAATTATTCTATGATCCATTGGAAAATGTTAACACATCTTGTGAAAAATAATTGACTACCTCCTCCTTGAAGTGTTGTGGTTAGTTTTCATTTACATTATAGAGGAATGGTAAAAAATATATATTTTAGTATTATTTATTATATTTTTCATATAATTATTAATTTTTAAAGGTGACTTATCATTTACCAGTATTTCATCCCATCTGTTGAAATATTGAAATCTAGATTGTTCTTATATATGGACTACCATCTCAAAAAATGATATTATAAAATTTCCAAAAATGAGGAAAATAAATCATCATGTAAGTGTATATAATGATGATATATGATACATATGACATTATAAATAGAATATATATGATGGAACCAAGATAAATATACTACTACTAGAACTACCAATTGGAAACATGCATGAAACACAAACAATTTATCACCCAGAATTGTAATATTAATAGAAAATTATTAATAAATGTGTGATAATATGATATTAGTCAATAATATATGATACTATATGAGTTAATATGGTTCTATAATATATGAATAATAAATATTTATTTATTATATAAGATGTTTTAATGCCTAAAAATTTAGATGGGTCGTGAGATAAGCGTTTCTCATCTAAATTTTAAATTCGAAAGACATATTTTGTCTTCAACTCATATTCCTTTTTTGATTTGTATATACCCTATATAAATATATTTTATTATTATATTCATGATATATATGATTTTTTACAAATGAATATAATTTCCACTCTTTCATGATTAATTTTACATTGAGTAAAATTTTTTGTTACTTATATAATAAAATAATTACTTATTAATTTTCTTGTATTTATTTAAGGAATTTTTTTGTAAAATTAACATTTTCGTATCTCGGTTACATAAAATGATCAAAAAAAATTTTAGGAATAAATACATAATTTCCTTTGGTAAAGAATATTTTCTTCCATACCCACACTCCCTTTAAGATGTTTTCTTGATTTTTTTATTATTATAGAATTATTCATTTTATTCATTTTTACCATTATGTAATTTTCTAAAATAATTCAATTGTTTCAACATTTATTCTTATTAATGATCTATTTTCACAAATATTGTTAACAACATGTCTATTTTGACATATAACACATGAATAGATTTTCCCTATGTAATAACTATTTTTTTATTTAATGAATTCATTAAATATTATAATTTTTATTTTAATAAGTATTTTAACTGTACTATTCTAAAAAATTTAATAATTAAATAAGTTATTTCATAATAATAACGTTATTTTTTTCTAGAAATTTTAAAGTGGTTTTATTAATGTTTTTCCCTAATGAAAGAATCATATGATGTTACTTATTCATCATTGGGAAAATTATCTGATGATAAAATAAATATTCTTTGTTTGGATGGTTAATGATTATGATAATGAAATATTGAAAAATATTATTGAATTTTCTATAGGTTATATTTTGAATAAATGATAAATTTTATCTTGCCCATGTGGTTTATATATGCATGGAATGGGATTATTCAATGATTGAATCTGTTATTTCCTTAGGTAATGTGAAATTAATATCTCATGATTTTATGGTGACAAGTGTGAAAATTATTGATAATATATTTATTTAAATTAATTTTTTTTTTAAAATGGCATTCTTTCATTCACAATATATAATATATGGACATGACTGAAAATTTGCATGTTCATGTTTTCAAGCATGAGTATTATTTCCTCCAGATATACTCATAACATTATGATTTGTAATGATTGAAAATAGTTTTATTCACATTATTTTTTTATATTCCTAGGATTCCCAATGCATATGTTATGAATCTTAAATGATTATTACTATTTTCAAAACGACATTGATATTTCTTCAAGATCCAATGTTATTTTTCATTTAATAATTTATGATTTGTTTTGGTTTTGAATATTTTATGTTGATAAAATATAATTGCTTTCATTTTTATTCAATTATTATATCTTATTATTTCATATTATTGATATCTCCCAGGTTTACCCATACTAATAATCTCAGATCACTCCTTTGTATTTTCTTCCTTCCATAGGTTCTGATATATAGAATTATGTGTGATATTTCTATAGGGATACCTTACATAGATAATGATACTTAAGAAGGTGAATATTATACCTAAAGTGTAATTTTATATAACTTTTATTCAAGAACATAATCCTTTATGGTTCTTATGAATTTTTTTTGCAATATATATGAAAACTCATAGAAATGTTTTATTTTATATATTTGTGTGTGTGTGTGTTCTTGTGTGTGTGTGTTAAGATAAGTTTACTATTATCGGTATTATGGATTGTTTTGATTAATTTTTTCTATTTGTATTGGGGAACTTTGTTAAAATAAATTAAAAAAGTCTGTATATAGGATAACATCCTCATGTTTTTATGAAATTTTAGTATTATTTTCGTTTTCCAATGAATTAAATTCTTGTCTATATAGAGAAAAGTGGATGATGATGTGGAATAGATGGAACAAGGGATAACAAATCTAGAATATTTAGATTGTATATTTACCTCCACTGATTAATGACAAGTAGCACTAAGACTGGACATGTGGGTATACACTCATTATGGATATGAGTAGGTTAACTCACATCTTCTTTATAGAGATTTATGAATTATTTAAATATATAATGATGATGGATAATATAGGTGAAATATATGGTGTCATGTATTAAAAAATGTGTAATTATTTATACATCAAATGATTATTTTCTCTGATATTAGGATTGTTTTTTGTGTATGGATAAAAATATGTGGGATATTTTTAAAACTGATTATGATTAACAATGGAATGATTTTCCTCATGGTAAACCAAATGAAATAAGAGATTCTAATTAAAACCATATGATTATTCTGAATTATTTATCTTGATATATGATTAAAAACCTCAACATGGGTGTGTTTCCTCACACACTTACAAAAATTAAAGTACTGTTTCATGGGTCTTTAGGTGATTAATATTAGGTATGGATAGAGATTAATCATATTAAATTTCATGTATATCAGAAAAAGAATCCATAGAAATATCCCAAAAAACAAAATCTATTTTATGTGTGGAACAAATGGAAAAGATCATCATATATATGTGTAAAATTTAAATTTCAATAGATGAAAATTAATTTCATAAAAAGGTGTGATTTTTTGAATAATTTATTATGTGTGGGAAAATTTTTCATTATCCAAGTCAATTCAAAACTCTAAATGCAATATTTGAAAAAAAAATTAAGTGATTATGTTGCATCAATAATTGAAGTAAATCTTGTTCTTTAAGAAAACTTATCCTCCACTCCATTGATGGATATTACATGTTGATGTTTGAATCAATTTTACCTATTAAAATCATATTACTCATATATTATAGGTTTCATTATGAGCTTTAGGATTGTTTAACTCTCTCTAAATAAATACCATAAAACTTTTATATAGTATGGAACTCAAATTAAATAATTTGAATCAATCGATAATAATGTTACTTGGAACCGATGAATATATAAATATAGAAGGAATATTTAATTCTAATATGGGTGTTTATTTATGGAATAAATTGTGAAATATAGTCTATATTCATATATTATGTTATTATTTATTTTTTATGATTCAAGATTTTTATAGACAAAATTAATATTTTTTGGTAATTATATGATTAGGGTGTATAATATTTTGATATAAGACCAAAAGTTAGATTTATATTATAACGATATAATTATTTTTTAGATCATGGAACAATATTTAATCAATCATTCTAATTGTTTGGATTTAATTATGGTCTTTCATTTTTTTGAATAATTATAATGTTATTAATATATGGAAATATTAATATTGAATATTAGGTATTATAATTGTGATTTTTAGATTATTTCTTAGAATCATATTCATTTTATCCTTCATTTGGTACCTATTAATGTTTTTGTAAGCATATAGCAAAATGGGAAGTGTTAGGTAACTCTTTTTGTAGATTTTATAGTCCATTAAAAGTTAATTTTAGAGCATTAGGCCTAAAAAATAATCACGATGACATATTATGTGATCAACCAGGTATTGAAAAGTATATAAATAATAATTAATTGATTAAATTATACTTATATTAAGGATGAAAATCAAGTAAATATGTTATATCACATTACATACCTTGATGTTAAATAATTTCTTAAACTCAAGTAAGATGATGATAAATCATTCAAGTGAAGTATGGAATGTATATCTTAGCTATTAATGATAGTTTTTAGAAATATAGTAATAATATGATGATATTAACACACATAATTTTCAGGCATTATATTTAACATTTTTATTGTATGTTTAATGATTTTAAAAAAGAATGTTGAGGAATTTTAATTTTTTATTAAAATATAAGAAATTTTAAATGTGGAATTTAGATGATCCAAAATGAATAATATGTTACCAGTCCCCAAATGATATCACATGATACTTGTGTGACAATGGTACTATCTGCAAAAATCCATCACATGTACTACCGCACACCTACTCCACCACTCTCCACCACTTTCCATCACTGGATGCTACTTTTTTCCACCACGGAACCACCTAGTAAGACCATATAACTCTTGACCCTGATATTTTTATCACTATATAATCCCACCAAGCTGAATATGAGAGTAGTCCTTCCCCATATCCACAAGAAAAGAGGAACTTTATTACTAAATTATCTATTATATGGGTGTCATAACAAAAAATTTAAATAAGAGGATAAAAATACAAGTATTTCACATGCACTAAATCCCTTTCAAAAGAGAAGGATGAAGAAAAGAAAGAGATCAAGTCTATAAACAACCCCACTATTCAGGATAGGTGAAGGGGAAGGGGATGTTGAGATCACTGAATATATTTATGAAATTGGTTTCCTACTGATGGTAGGTGTGATCTAACATTAGGACAAGGTTGGATATGATCTATGATTGAACCAAAAATTGATGTTTTTACCAAAATTGTGGAATTTCATCATAACACTAGATTTTAAAAACATCTAATAGTTCAATATATTCAATAATGTGTATATTTAAAAAGATATATTCAATTCTTGACTTAGATTTGAAAAGATAAAATCATGTGAGATATATATGATACCTCGCTATATTAATTCATGGATGGTTCCACATAAGGAAGGATATGAGGATCAAGATAGAAAACCTACTACTGTTGTTGGATCCTCTATTTATTCTTATTTAATTGATTTTTTTATATTATCATTCCTTCTCACCCTTTTACATATTTTATTTCCCTTCTAATAGAGGGGTATTCCCTTTTGTGGTTTAGTGGAGGGGAGGATACCTTATGTTCTGTTGGGTGCCAAGTTTTTATTAAATTATTTTGTACATTTTTTATTTATTTAAAGGTTTTCAATTCTATATTTAATAATTATAATGTCATAGGACTATAATTTTATTTCAAATATGAATATTTTAAATTTGATTTATTAGAAATTGTTTCTCCATCTTTTTCATTTTGGATCACACTATTTGGGTGATATAGGGTATGGTGGATAAGTGTTTGGTGATTAGCAAACATGTAAAGAAGACATGGTAGACTAATTTGGGAACATGTGATACTCAATAGCCAATTCAATATTTATTAGGTGATCCATCATAGACACACTAATACTTTATCACATTTTATAGAGAAAAGTCAAATGAAGGAAATTTGGTGGATTATTTTCATGATCAATAAACATAATTCATAGGTGAAAGGGGGGAAATGATTTTTAGTCCATTCCATATCCTAGTTTATAAATTCAATGGATTATATTTTGAGAAACCATGATATAATTAAATAAGGTAATATAGTCCAAAACCTATTCACTTTTCCCTAATATGATCTTCAAAACCCATGTCTTTTCATCCGAGTAATTAAATCCTTATGAATTGATTCAATTTCACACTTGTATCATCATGATTCAAAACAGTCCTATTTTAATATGAATCTTCTCACTACTTATACAACACCATATGGGGTTAAAAATTTATCTTTTTTCATGACCCATGACTAGTGTGTGTAAAAAAAAGGCACAGTTTATAGGGCTTATCTATTAAATCATTTTCATAACATACATGACTAAGAAATATAATGATTAAAAACTTGATCTCGACCTTTCCATATAAAGAAAATTGATAACTTTTATTATGACTCTAAATATTGAAAAACATTATAAATAAATAAAATTAGAGGACTTTATGTAAAAATAAAGTACACTCTTAGAGCCAAAAAACATAGCCTTTAAAACATAACAAACCCTAATGTAACATTGTGTTAAATAATTTTCTAACCAGAATAATCAACTAATTATTCTTATAAAACAATATGATTTTAAACCATGAGTCTATATGATTCATTTATTATTATATTTTATGGCCTTATTAGAGATTACCCAAACCAACACATTCATAAGTTCAGCTATATTTGTTTGATATTCAATCCATGAGGAGTGTATATGGAATAATTCAAGTGGAGTGAATTACCCTTTTCACTAGAGGGAGATTACAACTATTGGTTTTTTATCCTAAATCCTATAATTAACCATGATTGGGATGTTATAGAAAGAAGTTTAATTTAGAGGTTACTCGTAGCCTCTTATGTAATTACAATGTGGAAGGAGTTCAATTCCATCAGACAATCTACTAGAGAAACACTTTATTAATATTATGAAAGATTCAAAAAGAGTTATGTAATATGTCCTCAAATATTTATGATATTTCATCACTTACATGTATTCTAATACTAAGGGATTTCATAAGATTATATAAATCTATTGGATTCATCATATGGATAAGAATTATTCAATATGTTGTTCATAGAATATATGAGCCTAATCAGGAATATTTCTTAGAATTCACACTATTTTTTGAAGAATATCTATAAGTACTAGAGGAGCCTTTGTGGTAAAACTATATAATTCATCACCCTTATATAAAACCAATATTTAATAATTAAATATACTAGTAAGTCTTATGGATATGAAAAAATAATAACAAACATTTTCCCCACAATAGGTATCTAGTTTTTCTTCATAACTCCATTACCTCACTGATCCATTTGCTAAGGTACATTGTATAGATAGATGTGAAACTAAATTCCATACAATATTGCTTAAACATAATAAACAATAGAGATAAGGTTAATCAAAATAGGTATTTAGAGGCAAAAAATATTGTCTATACCCCATTTCTAGTAGTAATTTCAAAATCCAACCACTTTCCAACAACCATTCAAGAAACAGTACCAACAACAATCCTATCAACCTGCACATTTTAAAAAAATAATATAGATATCCCACATCCATATAACCACCAGTTGAATGAAGTCATGGAATATATATGGAGATAAAAAATAAAGTATAGGATTTATTAAAGAAGTATGAGAATATTATAGATATGCTTTAAAATCCACAAAAACTATCATCTCAAAAAATCCCAACCCCAAATGAAAGTGTATGCATGGTCATCACAAATAATTCAAGGAGATACAGAGACAAAAACCCCAGTAATATAAACATGAACCATAACAATGTGAGTTTAGAAATTTTTTAACCTTGGTATATATTCTAGTAGAGAAAAAAACACCACCTGGAAAAAAGTAAAGAATACTCAAGATGAATTTGATGAATTATATTAGAAGAAAATTAAATAAACTCGATTTCAAAGATAGAAAAGGGAGAATAAATACATCACAATTTCATTCACTTCTAGTTTTTTAGACTATGGAAAATTTAGGAATAAAAACATCAATAAGATATCGAAGATCCATTTCCAAAGGTTGAAATTCACATACCCCTATTAGAATCAATTAGGAAAATTACCTAATACAGAAAATTTATCGTAGACTTTTTCCACATGAAAAATTTTCTAAATGATAATGAATAAATCAACCTTGGGTAATGTTCTTCATCTTGATAACACCCCCATTATGAAAGTAATCAATGTCCCCAATCGTTCTATATTCCTTGCACCATTTTTTCTTTAAAATTGATTGATTCCTTGTGTTTGTTGATTCTTAAATTAATATAATGGAAAAATATATATTTTAATCTTCTATAATAGTTATTATAAATCCCACAATACTATTATTTAAACTGTAAAATAGATTCATTGCCTTCCAGTAGGAGTTTTAGAGGATTTCTTAGTATGAGTTAATGGAATGATATTTCTAGTAGATTTTTATTTTATAACCATGGATAAAGAGAGAGTTACATATAATTCCTAAATTTTTTAGGTAATATTATTCCAATATATATACAAATATTTTCATTGATTTAGATGAAGAAACCATAACCATGGAGATTGGATACAACAAGGTGTACTTCAATTTTCATGACTCCAAGAGGAACACTTCATTCAATCATTCACTCTTTTAAATTATCCATGAAGAATTTATTAAACCATTTAATATGAATC
The DNA here is from genome assembly GCA_963277665.1 of Viscum album. Lineage (NCBI taxonomy): Eukaryota > Viridiplantae > Streptophyta > Magnoliopsida > Santalales > Viscaceae > Viscum > Viscum album. The sequence goes on along the minus strand of OY728125.1, from coordinate 1,388,804,715 downwards.
TATTCTTATAATTTTTCTTTCCCTATGAGGTAACATTTCATCTAAAAATACTATGTAATAAGTGAGTACACAAAAAATCCATAAATTTTATTTTTAGTGATAAAGAAGAAACAAAATCTAAATCATTTGATAATTTTTAGTAAGATAAAATGTGATTCCATTTGAATCATATATTCAATGTTTCTAAGTAAAAAATTTAAATTCAATATCATGTCTAAAAAACCCCCAAAATATGGAACTAAAACCTCTCAATGTTAATTAATATACATGTATCTTATGGTTGGTGGAGAAATTACAATGATCAAAGCTATTCATTTGTCCCATGATTAAGATGAATTTTTAATTGACCTTTTGAAAATAATCATTCAAGACATAGGGTGGAGCCCTGGACACATCCCTAGAATGGACCCCAATTTTTTTACCCATAGATATTTTCTGAATGTGGACTGCTAACCCGTTAGGAAACCCCATATAATACATAACCACATAATTAAAGATGTTGTTAGAAAAGATATTGAATAATTCATAATAGCATACATAATATACCGAATTTCGGACTCATAATCGACAAGTCGTGTCCTTCTGGTTCCCAAACAAAAGGTCATGCAATAATGAAAAATGAGAATAATTAATAAATTCCAATTAGAGACCAAAATAGTTATAGGGTATTCATTTACTATAGAATTTGGAACAATGAAACCTAAAAAACATTTATCCTTTATATTCATTGATCAAATGTTCTGAAGGTCATAAGGTACAATGCATTACTTCTTTTTAAATTTTTTATCGTGATATTTCTAGGTAGCCATTTCCACATTAGACCATGAGAAAAAAATAATCACCTATACTTCACGGACAATGTACTTTAGAGATATAAATTTCATGTAATTAAATGTTATCAGTATGTTTCTGTAATGTATGGTAAACACTTTCTAAGATCACATGTTGAACTGTATGGAGGTATTTCTCAATAAATTTAATATTTTGGGAAACAATGTTGATCTTTTATTGGGGAATAAATAAAATATTTATAAATCTTCTATAGAGAAAAATATTGTTTTAAATTTTTAAAAATGTCTCTTTGTAGTTGAGAAAGGTATAGTTTTGGGTCATAACATTTCACAAAATGGCATTAAGGTGGATAAGTGTAAAGTTGGAGTAATAAATTCTTTTAAATTTACCAAATATATCAAACATATGAGATCATTTTTTAACATGTGATATTTTATATAATGTTCATCATTGAAATTATTAATATTTTTCTTTCCCCTTTAAAGATTTATTTTTAAATAGGGTGATATTTTTTCAATGATTATTGTATGGAGGTATTTGATGATCTAATGGAAAATTTGATTGCCCCACCAACTATACAACACCAAATAATGGGAGTACCAACTTCCATTTCATTGTGATTCATTAAAACACGTTGTAGGAGTCTTCCTCTCACAAATAATTGCTGGATAGCCATAAGACATAAATTATTCCGGAAGAACATTGGATAAAAATACACTTAATTAACAAATATTAGAAAAGGTGTTTTATTTTTAAATTAAAATTTGTTTAATTTTTTTATTATTTATTGGGATCTAATGAAGTATTATTTATTTATCATGATACACTTAAATACATGTTGATGAAATATGATGTTAATACAAGGAAGTTAATATGGATACTCCTCTACAAAGAGTTAAAAATGGAGATCAAAGACAAAGGGAGATGAAAATATGGTTTCATATGAAATTATCATACTCACCAACACTACTAAAAAAATAATTTCCGAATTAATCGTGGTCAAATATCTCATACCAGGATAGATACTCTACATAGATAATGGTTTGGTACCATGTTATACTAATATAGTATATTATTTTTCTATATCATAGGTACATTATCACCTTAACTATCACCAAATGAGAATACATAATGCTAAATCTAGATTCTATCTTTCAAAAGATTAATTTTATTGAAAATATTTAATTAAAAAGTCATATGTATTTGTTTTATAACTAGTGAAAAATAATTTGTATTTTAATTTTGTTATAATTTTTCTTATGGATCCCATTTGGACCTCAAATAACATCTCAAAAATTGTTGGAATGTGGAATTAATTTCCATAACATATTTAAATATCCTAATGATTATTTTTAAAAAAATGGGAGAAGTGTTGATATTGTGGAAATAATTCTAACAAATAATAAATTACACAAAACCCGAACATGTTTTTACGAATATTTATAGTATAAGGAATTGATTTAATGGGACCCATTCCCATGTATTTGTTTAGTTCATACATTTTAATTTCTATAGATTATATCTCAAAATGGGTGGAATCTATTTCCAAGAGGAATTAAGAAGCCAAAGTTGTGTGTGTTTTTGTGAGCACCAATCTATTTTTTATGTTTGGATCTAAGGAACATCATCAGTGAATAAGGGTCCCATTTTTTATATAGGATAATTGAGTCATTACTAACAAACATGGGGTGCACAAAATGACTAATACACCTTACCATCCCAAAAGAAATGGACAAGACGAATTCTCCAACTGGGTGGATAATGGTGTTATAGAGAATATTATAGAAAATCTAAAAGTATTTGAGGTGATTAATAGAATACATTTTATTGGTATACCAGGACTTATAAAAAATAAATATAGGTATAAGCCCATAATAGATGGTTTATTGAAATATTTTTCATCATTAAGTGTAGTTGTAGAGCCAAGAATATTGGGTTTTGAAATAGATGATTTTAGATTTGTATAGTTATTGGAAAGATAGTAAATTTCTATTATAAGAACTAGAATAAATCGTAAGGCAGTATTTTTAAAACTCAAGAATTAACAAAGAGATAAATAGAGTGGCACCTGAAATGTCGATCCAGTAAAAGACTGTTTAACATATATACCAACTCCAACTCAATAAATATAGTAAGAATTTAATTATAGGTAATCTATTTTACTTGCGTGAAGGACCTTTAATAGTTACCACAGCCTATCTATTTGGTGAAATTTAGAAAAATAGAGAAGAAGAAGGAAAAAAAGTCACTTTCAGTGGGAAGAGGATAAAAAAGTTCCAAGAAAATATATCTTAAGAAATGGTGGAGGATATCAGACTTCTCTAACCTATATAATGATATCTTATAATGATTTTATGTAACACCCCAAGCTTCTACAGTACGCTTCTCTTTGAATAATGTGATAGCGTGTGTTGTACACAACATCGAGTTCTAACACACCATAACCAATCAAACTAGCCATTATGAATAATAGTACCTACTTTTTGAAATTATATATATTTTATATTTCAAAATGGATTTCATTTTTTGATTCATAATATCGAAATTATCCTAAGTTGAATTTTTGGTATTTTTCTGAGAACTTCAAATTTTTATGGATAGTGAAAAATACATAAAAACAACTTTTTTAATCAAAATAATTTATAGTGATAAATTATAATATTTAGTGGTTTTAAAGTATAATTAGAATATATTTTTTGCATTTTATTCAATGGTGTTCATTAGAATTATTTTTACTTTGAAATTGGACATAAACAATTGTCAATCTTTTGATATATATTATTTCGTAAAAACACGCAATTTGTTGTAACACCAGGAATTAATTATAAAATTAATTAATGAAACTTTTATGTTTGGAATTTTGTAAAATAGGCACCATGTTTGAATTCTGAATATCAATTATAGCTTAGGGTCAAAGTTTGGCATTGTTCTGAAAAAGTTCAATTTTTGATGAATAGTGAAACTACTAAGTGGTAGTTAAAAAACTGGATTTTTCATAAAATATAATTTTACTGCTTCTGTGATTGAATTTTGGAAATCCTAGAGACACGGTAAATATCAACTAGCAAAATGTGGTTCAATGAGATGAAAATAATTTTTGGTGAATAGTATCTTTTTACTTTTATTTTCTATGCTTAAAACTAAATAGGGTAATTAAGGGTAAAAATTATATTAATATTACCCTAACACATGTCATAATTCTATTGGACAAGTTTATATTGACCAAAAAAAACCTTAGGAATAAAATATTATCATTTAGGTCCCCTTGGATTAGATTAGGACATTTATTATTATTTAATTCAAAGAAGAGTTAAAAGAGTTAAAATCAAAGTGTATTTATTAAAAAAAAAATTAATTATAGGCATATACATAATATAAACTCGATTGTAAATATTCCATAGAAATATAAAATGATTTCCTACATTATGATATTTTATTTATAATTTTTAGACATTAAATAATTTAATTTATTTATGACACAATGATGATGCAATAATTACCTAATTAATGAAAAATTAGAATAATTAATATTATAAATACCGAAATAAATATAATTTGAGACTTTTTATGAATTAAAATAATTGTTTAATTTTATATTACATCTTATGATTGACTTTAGTAACTTTTTTTGAAATAATCATTCGGTTATGATTTTCACAAAAATCAATTATTGAATAGTGTCAAAATTGACATAAAAGAGTTTTTAAAACAAATATTATATTATTAATTGATATTAAATTCCTAAAAATATAACATTAAGACAAGAGACTTATATCATGACATTTTTATCATTAATGGACCACTTGGGGGTCTCTTGGATGTATATAGTATGTTTATTAGCCATATAATATAAAAATAAAAAGAGACATTGTAAAAGTGAAACTAATTAACTAAGAGTTAATACTTAAAGATAAGGATAATATAGTAACCCAATCCCGTCTAAATTCTATTGGTTGAGTGGTTTTCAACCCATCCCAACCTTAAAATTTAAATAATCCACTTTGGAGCCATTATAAACCGAATATGAATTTATTATAAAATAATATTTATAGCTTTACCAAAGGTTCCCCTCACCCCTCTTATAAAAGAGAACTGTCCCTTATCATTAACTCAAACCTTCAAAGCCATTTGGTTCAGCCAAAATCTGACAAAATACTCTCTAAACTTCCCTCACTTCATCATAGAGGCCTTCCTTTAGTCCTAAATCCAACTTAATGATCACGTTTGATCAAATCAAAAGGAAGAACCCGAAGAAGAGGTAATGATTTGACCACCCTTTTTAAAGTTCCTTTCTTATTCCACTTATTCTTTCTTTGTTATTAACATTATAAAATAATAACTGAAGTATATTATATATACTTTGATGTTATTATAAACATTTTACAACCATATTTCAGAATTCTATCCATCCTTTGAATAACTTTTCACCATACGTGCGTACGTACAGCTTATCGTCTCCACGTCATGGTGTAATTGTTATTCAATAAATTATTATTTGGATGGATATAATAATGATGTATAATTCATTTAAATAATAAATATAACATGATAATGATTCTGTATATATGATATACCATCAAATTACATATTATTTTATTATCAAAAGAATGATATTGTCGCTCGTGCGTACGTACGGACTACCGTCTCCACGAACGCGATGAGATTCATTCTCCATCGTATCCATTCAAGACTAATTCTCATTTTATGATTAATAATAGTATATAAGGAGTTGATATCATTCTGGATATGATTAATATACAACCTATTCATGACAAACACGTCTTACGTAACCAAACATATAAAAAACGAGTAAGTTAACACCCGAAACAACGATAATACTAAGATATTATTAACAAATCAATGTTAAAAGAACATATATGATATCATATTAATGTATATGATTCTTGTATAATTTAATAACAATTATTTCACCATTATACAGGAGGTTAACCTACCCCCAACCAAGTAAAAGTACAAGGTAAGGGTTTATTTCACAATCTCTTCATTATCTGAGGTTGTTTATATGTAATTATCTACTGGGATCTCTTTATCATCCACATCCATGTTCCTTAAAAATGTATTTAAAAACATTTTTACTTTTTACTAGAAAATGGGTTAAAGTCAGTTATATCCTTTTGTGTTTTGAAAGGAATCTTTCTGTCGTTTTCCAAACAAGGTACTTTTGACCTTTTTGACAAATTTAAGGTAACAATGTCTTTTTAAACAAATACAGAGGGTGCGGTAATTTTCCGCTGTTATAAAATAGATGAAGCTTCCCTTAAAAGCTTATAATAATATTTTAAAATTAAATGTTTTATTTTATAATTATGTGACTTTTAAATTATTTCAAAATGAATATTTTAAGAATTTTTGAAAGGTACTCTTTATCAAGATCATAATTTTAAATGTTTTAAAGAATTATCTTTATAAATATTTTTAATTAATGTCCATTTTTGAAAATGGTTTTTAAGGATTTATTTATATGGACATGAATGTTTTAAAAATTTTAATTCCTTTAAAATGTTCCAAAGTGGTATGGTACGCCTTGATTCAAAAAAGTCTTTAAATGTCTTCTTTTCAAAATTGTGTGACTTTTAAATGTTTTCATGAAAAAGATATATTTATCTCATATATATGAAAATAAAGTGAAAATGTATACATATTTAACCCAATCTTGAAAATGATTTTTAGAAAACCCGACTCTCGATTGTGGTAGACAATACGGGATTGGGCGTGGACCCATCATGGCCTGTAATTAGTTGAGCAGTCTCAGAATTAGTTATTTTGTTTTCAGAATCTTGCATAATGTTTTCATAACAACACTGGAGTATATTTTAGCAATTTTAAACAAAAGTATCTTCTAAAAAATTGCATTGGTAGGTCTCATGATACAAACTAGTGTCTTGGCACATGGTCTTGACAAAATCTTATTTTTAGTCTTGGCACGAGGCCTTGGCTATGTGGTTATGATGGTCTAGCATTATGAATTCCATCATTATGAAAGTGGTTATTGATATTGAATGTGATTATTCGATTAGTGTAATATCCATGTGAATAAGTAAATGGAATTATTTCATTTTATTTTTTCCATACTATATTGAAGTTAAAGTTTAAAGGTCTTTTGTTTTAGTTATACATTGCCTTAAATGTTTATTCATATTTATGAAAGTTTCTGCGATATTGTTATCCTTATTGAGCATTTAAGCTCAACCCTTTCAATGTTTTATTTTTTCCAGGATGTGAAGAAGTAATTTATGAATGACCTACAAAGATAGTATGTGGGGATATGAGTGTGGACTATGAAGAAAATATGTGGTTGTAGTTTTAATTTTTTTGATGTAATGTAAGACTTATGAATGTATCTAGTGTTTCCAAGGATACTAAACTAATCGGGCTTCCGAGATTTGATCTTTCTTGTGATCATGCCAATGTTATGTAATAATGCACTGACTCTGGGTAACTGGGGTTGGGGCGTTACAGTTGGTATCAGAGAAAGTTTAGTACAAACCTTGGAAGCTAGATTTAGGTAAACTCTGATTATATCACATAGACCTAAGATGGAGTTTGAGGATTAGTGTAGAAGAACTTCCTAGAATTTTGGTATTGTAGAGATTTTTTGAGTTTTCCGAGCAATACATCCCTGTCTGGATACGAGAAGGTAGAGGCGTCTCTGGAACAGATGTACCTAGGGGTAAAACCCCAAAACACTGCTTTGAGCTAGACTCGAACGGGAACTGGTGCACGATAATGGTCCTTGCTGCACTCTTCGTTACGACACTCCCAGGGGATATACTTAGGATAACTCTCATTTTCATTATAAATCATTATGAAGGGTTTATGAGTATATAATTCCTAAAAGAAAACATTTTTTATGATTATGGATTATATCCATAAATAGTTCAATTTATGTTTTATATGTATGGAATTATGTATTTTGATTCGTAAAATGATCTAGTTTATGCCATTTTTAGAAATGGTGCCTAGTGGAAGAAATGGAAACTGTATCAATGCACACACTCCATGTAGAGATTTCCCTCCTTCTCAAGATAATTATAGTGGAGTTGTTGATGCAACTAGTGCCGATCAGCTAATCACCATACTAGGACAACTCACTCAGGTTATGAATAATAACCTTACCCGTATGGAGCACCCTAATCCGCAGCATGGCAGAGAAATGTTAGATCGATTCATGAGGCATCAAACACCAACGTTCAATGGGAGTACAAATCCCTTAGTAGCTGAGAAATGGATAAATTCCCTAGCCAATATATTTCAGGCTTTGGGGAGTTGTGAAAGGGAAAAAGTTATCATGGCAGTTTACCGCCTCACTGGAGATGCGGATCAATGGTGGTAATTGATTCAAAACATGAAGGAAGATGAGGAAGTATCAAATATGGAATGGAGGGAGTTCAAAGATATGTTTTTAGAAAAATACATTCCTCGTGACCATCGAGCATATATGGAAAGGCAATTTCTAAGTCTGAGACAAAAGGAGGATGAGAATGTCACAAAGTATGAGGATAACTTTACAAGGTTATCAAGGTATACTAGAGATTATATACGTAACCCAAGAAGTAAGATTGATCATTTATTTGATGCGTTAAAACCATTTCTCTGTCCAGCATTAGTCTCACAATCATTCTCATCGTACGAAGACATTGTCTCATGTGCTATCAAGACAAAAAAGGAATTCTATAAGTCTTGTGACATTAAAGCAAAGAAAGAGAAGAATAGATCTGGTAATCAATCTAGGAATGGAAATAAGGGGAAGAAGGGAAAGGTTGAATATCCATCCTGTGGTAAATGTGGGAAGAAACACCCTGGTACTTGCTTGAAGGGAATGGGTGTCTGTTACAAGTGTGGTGAAAAAGGCCACCAAGCTCATGATTGCAAAGGGAATAAGGAAGCTTCCACTGTTCAGTGCTACAATTTCAGGGAGATGGGACATTATTCAGATGAATTTCCTAAGATTCAGGGTAACATACCTCAGAAAAGGCCAAGGGATCAAGGCCGAGCTTATGCTATCACTACTGCTGAGGTAGAAGCTCCGAAAGTCATGGTGGAAGGTAATTTAATAGTTTCCTCAAATTTAGCAAATGCATTATTTGATTCTGGATCATCGCATTGTTTCATATCTTCCGAGTTTTCTATGAAAATTAGATATTTCCAATTTGATTTAACAAGGGAGTTGTCATTTAAAACTCTTAAGGGAAGTATCATTCCAACAAAGTTTTGTGAATCAGTCCCCATTAGAGCACATAAGTGTTCTTTATCTGCTGATCTCATCGTCATAACTATGATTGACTTTGATATAACCTCAGTATGGAATGGATTTCGGAATATGATGAAAAGATTTATTGTTAGAAGAAATAGGTTATGATTTTTGATGATGATGACAAGGAACACCTTATCTTTAGAGAAGAATCGTCACCACCTAATTATTATCTAGATCCACCCCCAGTAGATCAACTAAATTCAATTATTGGGTAGGAAGAGAATGAAATGACTGTGGGTGAGGAAAGGAATGTTCAAATAGAGGATGTACCAATTGTGAAAGAATATGTTGATGTATTTCCGGAAGATTTACCTGGACATCCTCTAGAACGAGAAGTTGAGTTTTCCATTGATTTAATTCATGGATCAAGGCCTATATCGAAGACCCCTTATAGAATGTCCCCTGTAGAATTAGTCAAACTAAAGAAACTACTATAGGAATTGAGTAATAAAGGATTTATTCTCCCTAGTGTTTCTCCATGGCGAGCCCCTGTTCTTTTTGTTAAAAATAAAGATGGATCTATGAGGTTATGTATTGACTACAAGGAGATCAATGCTATAACAATAAAGAACATGTATCCCCTACCTCGTATTGATGATTTATTTGACCAACTGCATGGAGATCAATACTTTTCAAAGATTGACCATCGATCTGGATACCATCAGTTGTGTGTGATGAAGGAAGACATTCCGAAGACAACATTTCAAACCAGGTACGGGAATTATGAGTTTACAGTAATGCCTTTTGGATTGACTAATGCTCCCTCTATATTCATGGATATGAGGAATATAGTTTTCAAGGAATATCTAGATGAATTTGTGGTGGTATTTATTTATGATATATTGGAATACTCCAAAAGTTAAGAAGATCATGAAAATCACTTGCGCATTATCCAGAAGACTCTGAGAACACTTGAATTATATTGGAAGTTTAGAAAGTGTGAATTCTGGATTCTGGATATTCCTTTTCTTGGCCATATTGTCTCTAAGTATGGAATCTCTATTGATCCTTCTAAGACGAAGGCAATCGAAGAATGGTCATCACCTATGAGTATAACTAAGGTACGCAGTTTTATTGGTTTAGCAGGTTATTATTGACGTTTCGTCCAGAATTTTTCCTGATTGGATAACCCATTAAAGAAGCTCACACATAAAGGGCTTAAAATTGTTTGGACAAAATAGTGTGAAGAATGTTTCAAAGAACTGAAGAGAAGATTATTCAATTATCCTATATTGACTCTACCATCGAGGAATGATGGGTTCGTTATTTATAGTGATGCATCGAAGAAAGGACTTGGTTGTGTCCTTATACAGAATGATAGGGTTATTGCTTATGCATCATAACAGTTGAAAATTCATGAGAAAAGCTATCCTACTCATGATCTCGAGTTAGCAGCTGTGATCTTTGCTTTGAAGATATGGAGGCACTACCTCTATGGTGAAAAATGTGAGATTTATACTGATTACAAGAGATTGAAGTATATTTTCTCACAAAAATAACTCAACATGAGGAAAAGGAGATGGATTGAATTACTCGAAGAATTATGATTGTACGATACACTACCACCTGGGGAAAGCAAACAAGGTGGCAGATTCTTTGAGCAGAAAATATCATGGAGTTTTGAACAATTTTAGAATTAAAAGGGATCCAATTTTCATGGATCTAGTGAAGATAGACATGAGAATAACTAGGGAAGGTGAAACAACAATGCTTTTTCAAATGGTTTCCAAACCATCTTTACTAGAAATGATTAAGAGTTCTCATACTGATGATGAAGAATTTCAAAAAAAGATTAATGTTATGAATTATGGGAGATTGAGATACATTCGGTATGAAGAAGGAATTTTGAAATTTGGGAAGAGACTTTGTGTTCCCTATATAACTGATCTAAAAAGGGAATTGCTAGATGATTCTCATAGTTCCAATTTCTCTATACACCCTGGGAGCACCAAAATGTATAGAGATTTGAAGGAACATTTTTGGTGGGACAACATGAAGAGGGAAATTGCTGATTTTGTGTCATGATGTATGGTTTGTCAACAAGTAAAAGCTGGAAGACAACAGCCTAGAGGAGTCATGCAAACTCTTCCCATACCGGAGAGGAAATGGGACAATATTACGATGGAATTTGTTATGGGGCACCCAAAGACTCCTAGAATGAACGATTCAATATGGGTCATTGTTGATCGTCTTACCATGTCAGCACATTTTCTTTCTATAAGGGAAGATTTACCACTTGAAAGACTATCAAGAATCTATATTAATGAAGATGTGAGACTTCATGGATTACCCCTATCGATTTATTCTGATCATGATCCCTATTTTACTTCAAGATTCTGGAAATGTATTCAGAAAGCCTTGGATACTGAACTTCATTTGAGCACTACCTACAACCTTCAAACAGATGGACAATCAGAACGAACTATTCAAACCTTAGAAGACATGTTGATATCATTTTCACTTGACTTTCAGGGTATATAGGACCAATATTTACCTCTGGAAGAATTTTCCTAACAATAGATTCCATTCAAGTATTCAGATGGCACCATATGAAGCGTTATACTGAAAGAGATGTCGAACACCAACCTGTTGGGATGACGTTGGTGAAAGAAAACTTATAGGTCCAAAACTGGTGGAGGAAACGATGGAAATGGTGAATGTAATCCAAAATCACATCAAAGCAGCTCAAAGTAGGAGGAAGAGCTATGCCGATAATCGAAGACAAGATTTAGAATTTCAAGTTGGTGATCATGTTTTCCTAAAGGTATCTCCAGGGAAGGGAGTCATACGTTTTTGTAAGCAAGGTAAATTGAGTCCCAGGTACATCGGACCTTTCGAAATTCTAGAATGAATTGGGGTTGTAGCTTACCGATTGGCAATGTTGCCAAGTCTCTCCATAGTTCACGATGTGTTCCACGTATCTCTATTGAGAAAATAAATGAATAAACCAACACATGTAATCACCTATGAGGAATTAGAACTGGAACCTGATCTATCTTATTGCGAAGAGCCCGTCAAGATTCTTGATACGATAGAACAAGTGCTGGGAAATCGGACAGCGCGTCTGGTAAAATTTTTCTGGAGAAACCATAAGATAAAAGAAGAAAGGTGGGAACCTGAGGAACTTATGATGAAGAACCACCCGAGTCTTTTCATGCAGTAGTCTTCTAGAAATTTTTAGGAAGAAATTATTTGAAGGAGGGGAGAATGTAACACCCCAAACTTCTACGGTACGCTTCTCTTTTGAATAATGTGATAGCGTGTGTTGTACGCAACATTGAGTTCTAACACACCACAACCAATCAAACTAGTCGTTATGAATAGTAATACATAAATTTTGAAATTATATATATTTTATATTTCAAAATAGACTTAATTTTTGGATTCTTAATATCGAAATTATCCTAAGTTTAATTTTTGGTATTTTTCGGAGAACATCCAATTTTTTTGAATAGTGAAAAATACTTAAAAAAACTTTTTTAATCAAAATAATTTTTAGTGATAAGTTATACTATTGAGTTGTTTTGAAGTATAATTAGAATATATTGTTACCATTTAATCTAATGGTGTTCATTAGAATTAATTTCACTTTGAAATTGGACATAAACAATTGTCAATCTTTAGAAATATATTGTTTCTTAAAAACACGCTATTTGTTGTAACAAAGGGAATTAATTATAAAATTAATTAATGAAACTTATAAGTTTTTTATTTTGTAAAATAGACATCATTTTTGAATTTGGAATATCAATTATAGCTTAGGGTGAAATTTTGGCATTGTTCCAAAAAAACTTCTATTTTTGATGAATAGTGAAACTACTATGTGGTAGTTAAAAAACTGAATTTTTCATAAAACATAATTTTACCACTTCTGTGATTGGAATTATGAAAATACAAGATACACAGTTTATATCAAATAGTAAAATGTGGTTCAATGAGATGAAAATATTTTTGGTGAATAGTAACATTTTTACTTTTATTTACCACGGTTAAAAGTAAATAGGGTAATTAAGGGTAAAAATGATATTAATATTACCCTAACACATGTACTAATTCCATTGGAAAAATGTATCTCAACCAAAAAAACCTTAGGGATAAAATATTATCATTTAGGTCCACTTGGATTAGATTAGGACATTTATTATTATTTAATTCAAAGAAGAGTTAAAAGAGTTTAAATCAATGTTTATTTACTAATACATTTTTAATATAGGGTTATACATAATATAAATTCGATTTAAAATATTAATTAGAAAGATAAAATTATTTCCCACATAATTATATTTTATTTATAATTTTTAGACATTAAATAATTTAAATTGTTTATGACACAATGATGATGCAATAATTACCTAATTAATAAAAAATTAGAATAATTGATATTATAAATACCCATATAAATATAATTTGAGACCTTTTATGAATTAAACGAATTTTCTAGGTTAATATGAGATTTTGGGAGTGGCTTAAGTAACATTTTTCGAAGTAATAAGTCTGTTATGATTTTCAAAAAAAAACCAATTATTGAATAGTGTCAAAATTGACATAAAAGAGTATTTAAAACAAATATTATATTATTAATTAATATTAAATTCATAAAAATCTAAAGTTCGGCGAAGAGACTTATATCATGATAGGTGTATCAATAATGGAACACTTGGGGGTCTCTTGGATGTATATAGTATGTTTATTAACCATATAATATAAAATTACAAAGAGACATTATAAAAGTGAAACTAATTTACTAAGAGTTAGTAGTTAAAGATAAGGTTAATATATTAACCCAAACCGGTCTAAATTCTATTTCATGAGTGGATTTCGACCCATCCACACCTTAACATTTAAATAATCCACTTTGGAGCCATTAGAAACCAAATATGAATTTATTATAAAATAACATTTCTTGCTTTTCCAAAGGTGCCCGTCACCCCTCTTATAAAAGGGCACTCTCCCTTCTCATTAACTCACACCTTCAAAGCCTTTTGGTTCGGCCAAACTATGCCCAAATACTCTCTCAACTTCCCTCAATTTATCCTAGAGGCCTCCCTTTAGTCAGAAATCCTACTTAAGGATCCCTTTTTATCAAATCAAAAGGAAGAACCCGACGTAGAGGTAATGATTTCACCACCCTTTTTCAAGTTCCTTTCTTCTTCCACTTCTTATTTATTTGTTATTACCATTATAAAATAATAAATCAAGTATATTATATATAATTTGATGTTATTATAAACATTTTACAACCATATTTCAGTATTCTATCCATCATTTGAATAACATGTCACCATACGTGCGTATGTATGGCTTACCGTCTCCATGTAGTGGTGTAATTGTTATTAAATAAATAATTATATGGATTTGTATAATAATGATGTGTAATTAATGTAAATAATAAATATAACATGATAATGATTCTTTATATATGATATACCATACAATTATATTTTATTTTATTATCAAAATAATGATATTGTCCCTCGTGCGTACGTACGGAGTACCGTCTCCACGAACGTGATGAGATTCATTCTCCATCGTTTCCATTCAAGTATAATTCTCATTTGATAATTAATAATAGTATCTAAGGACTTGATATAATTCTGGATATGATTAAGATACAACCTATCCATGAAAAACATGACTTACGTAACAAAACATATAAAAGAAAACGATTAAGTTAACACCCGAAACAACGATAATACTAAGATATTATTAACAAATCAATGTTAAAAGATCATATATGATACCATATTAATGTATATGATTATTGTATAATTTAATAACAATTATTTCACCATTATACAGGATGTTAACCTACCCCCAACCAAGGAAAAGTACAAGGTAAGGGCTTATTTCCCAATCTCTTCATTATCCGAGGTTGTTTATACGTAATTATCTACTGGGATCTCTTTATCGTCCACATCCATGTTCCTTAAAAATGTATTTAAAAACATTTTTACTATTTACTATACAATGGGTTAAAGTCATTTATACCCTTTTCTGTTTTGAAAGGAATCTTTCCGTCGTTTTCCAAACAAGGTACTTTTAACCTTTTCTACAAATTTAAGGTAAGAATGTCTTTTTAATCTTATACGGAGGGTGCGGTAATTTTCCGCCGTTATAAAATCGCTGAAGTTTCCCTTACTAGTTTATAAGAATATTTTCAAAGTAAATGTTTTATTTTATAATTATGTGACTTTTAAATGATTTCAAAATGAATATTTTAAGAATTTGTGAAAGGTACTCTTTATCAAGATCATAATTTTAAATGTTTTAATGATTTATCTTTCTAAATTTTTTTAATTAATGTCCATTTTTCATAATGGTTTTTAAGGATTTATTTATATGGACATGAATGTTTTAAAAATGTTAATTCCTTTAAAAAGTTTCAAAGTGGTAAGGTAAACCTTGATTCAAAAATGTCTTTAAATGATTTCTTTTATAAATTGTGTGACTTTTAAATGTTTTCATGAAAAAGAGATATTTCTCTCATATATATGAAAATCTAGTTAAAATGTATACATATTTAACAGAAGCTTAAAAATGTTTTCAGAAAACCCGACTCTCAAGTGTGGTAGACAAGAAGGGATTGGGTGTGGACCCATCATGGCCTGTAATTAGTCGAGGTGTCTCAGAATTAGTTATTTTGTTTTCAGAATCTTGCATAATGTTTTCAAAAAAACACTGGTGTATATTTAGCAATTTTAAATGTAAATATATTTTCAAAAAATTGCATCGGTAGGTCTCATGAGACAAACTAGTGTCTTGGCACAATGCCTTGACAAAATATTATTTTTAGTCTTGGCACGAGGCCTTGGAAATGTGGTTATGATTGTCTGGCATTATGCATTCCATCATTATGAAAGTGGTTATTGATATTGCATTAATTATTCGATTAGTAGAATATCCATGTAAATACGTAAATGGAATTATTTCATTTAATTTTTACCATACTATATTGAAGTTCAAGTTTAAAAGGATTTTGTTTTAGTTATATATTGCCTTAGATGTTTATTCTTATTTATGAAAGTTTCTGCTATATTGTTATCCTTACTGGGCATTTGAGCTCACCCCTTTCAATGTTTTATTTTTCCCAGGATGTGAAGAAGTAATTTATGAATAACCTGCACAGATAGTATGTAGGGATATGAGTGTGTACTATGAAGAAAATATGTTGTTGTAGTTTTCATTTTTATGATGTAATGCATGACTTATGAATGTATCTGGTGCTTCAAAGGATACTAAACTAATCGGTCTTTCGAGATTTTATCTTTCTTGTCATCATGCCAATGTTATGTAATAATACACCAACTCTGGGTAACTGGGGTCGGGTAGTTACATTTTATTTCATGATGATAACCATAACCAAAGTTAATTCTAGAAGGAATCTTGAGTTTTACTATTTTATTTTGATTTTGGATTTAATTACCATACACTTTACCCCTATATGATTTAATAGGATTGTTCTTACACTACTATCAGTGGTTTTATAGGACTATCATGAATAAAATAAAATTTTATCTGAAAAATCATGGAGTAAAGTATATAAAAATGTTTTATTATAATAGGTGTATCATTCTTACATTCATTAGGTTTTCAACTTGTTTAATGGTTCTGAAAATCTGTTATAAACTGGAAATTTAAGGAGTTGTGTTAACTTGAAAATGTCATGCTCATACTTGAATCCTAATTTTACTTAACATATCATAAAGACATTATTTTGTTAGGAATCATGTGAGAAAATTATTTACATTTCAATGCTAATTATATTTAATGAGAAAATGGGGAATTATATTTTTGGAGTGAATTATATATATTAAAATGGGGACCCAGGATATTGATGAATTAGTTAATTCATGTAAATAAAATTTACCTACAATTTATTCAGGATTCAAATTACTAAAATCAATGTGAATTGATTTATTATGGTTTTTCATGCTATAAGTGATTGTCCCAAAAAATAAATTGAATTCTTGAGAGGATTTATAGACCAAGTAATTACTATTTGTTCATGTCATATTTCTTGAGTTATCATTGGACATGTCACCTGAAATAACATATTTTTGAATTTGTTCAAGCTATGATGGTAAAAAACCAAATTCAAAATGAAAGAGGTTTTTTTATTGATAATAAATTTTCCAAGAGGTCATATAATACATGAACCCATGTAATTTAATAAAGACGATGAATTCCTTTATTAACGAAATTACATTTTTCAATCCATTATTTTCTATTCATACCATCCTCTTCGTATTTGGAAGACATTTTAATGTTGCATAGTGTGGGTTAAGGGATTCGTGGTAAGAGGGATCTTATTAATTTCATGGAAATGGTTTGGGGTGTTTTCATTGGTATTTTGAAATTATTCTTTGTTCATTCATAATTATTATAGTTTTTCCATCTAAAAAATGGTGAGGAAAATGAAAAGAAAGAAAAAAAATTGGTTGTGACTTGGAGTTTCAAAAGTCATCATCACAAGTCCTATGATTTTCATAATATGCGATAAGGTTGTATATGTTAGATAAATTATAGGAGTAACATTACAAAAATGGGAAAAAATTGAAAAAATTGATAAAATAAATAAATAATATTTATGAAGGATTATGTCATTCAGTATGGTTTATTTTGACAATTACCTTACTTTGAGTTTAGTGTAAATGGGAAATGATACATTAAAGATAAAATTTTATGGAAAATTCACATTCTATATCATGATTTAAACATTATAGATATTATTCCCCGGGATCCATTAATTATTAAAACACCACTTTCTACCGATCATTATCCTTAGAGTCGTTAGACCTTTTATTGACTGCCCCTGATTTTATGTTAAATTTTTCTTTAAATGGAAGATATTGTAGTTTATTTGAATCTTATAGATAAGAATCATGATCTCGTGATATATGCATAAATCTACATGAATAAATATAATTAGTATGAATATAAAATATTTAATATTCAGGAAAATCAGGAAACGTATGTTTTATGAATATGAAATAAAGATATTGAATGGATGAAAGAATAAGTTCCATAATTTTGATTGGGGAAATAAATAAAATAATTGTGTTGGTTTTTACACAAAAAATAGACAAATTTAATTGATATTTTATATGGATTTTAGAAAGTTTAATTTGAAATTTATAATTTTTCTAATTATTTAAAATTTTAATAATTATAACATTGGTGACCTATGATTTTCAATTTCTTTATTTTATTCACGATGAATAACATGGTTTATGTGTGGGGTATTTCAGGGAAACATTTTCCATCCATAATTATTTAACAAAAATTAAAGGTTATTAAAGCATTTTAATGAATAATTTCCTTGAATTTCAATGTTTTACTACAATATGGGAAATTTAAAATTTGTAATTATGATGATCCAAAAATTAATAGTTTTCAAGGATTTGGAATTTATATTTATTTTATCATTATATTGAATTTATATTCATATTTTCTTATTCATATTTAGGTTTTTTTTTCAATATTTGTTCCAAATTATTTTTCCTAGGGTGAAGCCGGCACATCAACCAGTGGTAGCCCATCATATAACTAGACCACATGGGTCTAGCCAATTAGGCCAACACTGGGAGGTCATATTCTTGTCTATTCGGTTTCATGAGGGATCAGGCCCACGTGGTGTTATTTTAGGAGGACATTATATGTGTAGGTGGGAAAGAACTTGTGTATGCACTGTACCATGATGGAAAATCCAATGATGTAGTGGGAGGAGAGATTCATCATGATGGGGGGGGGTTTAGATCAGTTGGTGGGGGGTCCTCCGACACCAAACTGACATCACTTCCCAAATGATTTAGTGTTTTCTTTTTAAAGAAGCACATCGCTATATCCACATTCTTATGTGAGACATAATTTATTATAGATATTATTCAATTTAACCACCTTATTGGTTTTTTTGTCTATTTATGCAACACCTCACACTTGGAAACCCAACATAATCAAACATATCTACATTCCATAACCACCAAATTCCACCACCATGTGCAACCACCAGAGTACTAACATTTCTATCCTATAGGGATCTCATCTCAATCTCTACATCAATAGTCGAAGACCAGGGCCACAAATGATCATCCATAGGATCCAATGTGACCACCCTGACCTAATTTCAAAGATAAAATTGGATATTGAATTCCATTTCATTCTCCCTTTATCCACTGATAAGGCTAAAGGTTTTGATGGAGGACTAATGCACCATTTCTACTACTACAAAGAAACTAGGAAATTCAATGATTTCACCACCTCCAAAAATTTCATGTGTACCATAAATGATACCACTTATACACAATTTATCCAATGTTAAAACAGGTTAATAAGGTACCAATGGTAGCCTATGCTACTAGTGATCCAATGGTAACAGATTTTAATTATTTTCCAAAGGTTTCATTTTATACCAAAGTTCCAAAGGTATCATCGTTAGATATCATTCACTACAGATGGTGTTCGACTACTCCACCTCTCTCCACTACTTACCACTACTAGATGCTTCTATTTTTCACTCAAGAACCACCCTGGTATGAAACATAATTCCCAAGAGTGAGATTTTATTCACATCCAAATCCAACCATTCTCACTAAAAGAATGGAACTTATCCATTTAAACATGTAAAATGGGGCATCTTCATTCATGTTTCTTCTTTCTAGGAGTTACTAATATATAATTCATCTAGTGGAAAAATAGTCATGAATTATGCATGCACGACATCCCAATCATATGAGAAGGTTTCTCCCATTAAAGAGGTTGAGTCTATGGACAAACACATTTTTTATGGTTAATGATGAATGAACAGGATGCAGAGATGATTAATGGGATGTTTGAAGCTGGTTGCACTCCAAAGGAAGTTGTGATATACCAATGGGCCAACTATTGATGTGATCACCTATTGACCTAATAATGGATGTGTTCTACCATATTTGCATAGGTGGATGAACAATGATTAATGCTATACCACTATAATTAAATTTCATCTCAATTTAGGTATTTGGAAATACTAAAGGTTTTAGAAGATTCAATATATATGTATTTTAAATGATATATTACACACATGACCAGGAATTGAAAAGATACAGCCGGGTGAGATAAATAGAATACATCCCTCTATATATATGAGGATATTTCTCATGAGTTACGGATCAATGTATAATAAATAACTCCCTCTTTAGTTATTGGATAAAAATTTTCTACTAGCTTTATTTCTTTTTTTACATTGATTATGTATTATTCCCTTTCAACCTCTATTATTTTTCTTTTAATGGAGGGGTAGACCCTTTTGTGGTTGGATGAAGGGGATTTGGCCATATATAATGTTTGAGTCCATGTTCTTACCAAATTCAAAAATCTCTTTTTATATGTTAAAATTTTTTAATTTAATATTTTAAAATTTTATTGGGATATGATTGTATATCTATTTTAAATATTATTATACTAAATTTCCTTGATTGTGAAAATTGTTCCCCCATTCTTAGTTTTGGATTACACATACATGGTGATCTTGGGTGTGGTGCATTAGTGATTATTGATTACTAAACACTTGGGGGAGATATAGTGGACTTATTTTGGAACCTAAGACACTCAATCTCAGATTTGGTACTACCTAGCTGATCTAAAAATGACCAACTGTAACTTTCACATAATGAAAGGAGAATAATCAATCCAATGAAATCAGTTGGATTTTTTTCAGTAACAACCAACCTTAATAAAGGTCATTAATGATGAAACTATTATTAATCCATTCATTAAACCAATTAATAATGATAAAGGATTCGATTTTTATTAACCATGATAGCATTATAGAATGGAAGTCAGGCCAAAAACAAATCAATTTTTCTCTAATCTAATATTCAAAAACCAATTTCATTATTGCCTGAAATTAAATACATGTTCTTTAATTTACATTCAATGTCGTGAAATCTGGATTCAAATCACTACTCTTAGGATATGACATTCCTCACTACTACTACTTGACCCTAATAGGGAATATAATTATTTTATTTTCCACTACTTGACTAATTATTATCAAATACATAATATGATATTGTAATATTTAAATTTATAAAAACAGTAGTTCTTATATATGAAAAAGAAATTAGTTTTCATGATAGAAGAAACATTATATTTTATTACATTTTCATAATACAAAAAATTATTATAGCTGATAATTAAGAATTTTAGGGAAAAACTTATTTAAAGGGGGTAAAACGTAACACCTCATTATTTACTATTATATATCTCTTTTTATAAATTTAGATTAATTGATTTATTCCTTAAAATAAAACACAAATTTTAAAATTATGAATTATCTATTATATCGAAGATGCAAAATTGAAGGGTGTGAATATGATTGAAATCATTCTTAAAATATATATAATTTTTTACAAAAACTAATATGCATTTTTTAAATAAAAATAAATAAATTTTCAATATTAGTTAAGGCATTTTACTATTCAAAGAAATATTTTTTTTCTAATATGGTTTTTATTTGATTTTTCCCTGAAAATAATAATTAATCTCACCAATATTAAGAAATATTATTTTAATAAGTTGATATATTATTTAAAATATATAAGTAAAAAAAAGGTTCTTTTTTGATATTTTCCTAATAAAAATGTATTTTGATGTAAATACTAAAAACTAAATATATTTGTAAAACACATAATTGTTTTGAATAAATATATAAATTTAAAAATATAATATGTTTGGAATTTGATATTAATGTAACTAAAGTATTCTTTAATTTGTAGTAATATCATTAACTACATAAGAATCATCATTATACTTGATTTTTTTATTTGTTTTTTTTGGATCAAAAATAATTTTATATATAAATTATTTATTGTTTAATTTTACAGGTTTATATAAAAATAACTTTTTCTACTTATTGATATTTAATACTAAAATATTTATTCCCTTTGTATAATTACATGTTTTAAAATTGGTAAATTTTCCCTTCTTATGTTTTATAATTAGGAATAGTAACCATGTAATATATTTTTCTCCTTCATAATGGTATAATGAGTAAAATAGGGCTAAAACTATTACATATGGTCTAAAAACCCATATATTCTATTATTTAATTATTTGATATTAATTTTGTTATATCCATCCTAACAACAAAACTATCAAAATTAGGTGTCATTTTTGTTTGATAAAGACATTGTTTTGTTTTATAAATTGGAAAATTATAAAATATCACTCTCTTGATTTTAAATAAACATATATGTTTGCATAAGGATAATAATATGTTATTGTATTTGGTAAAATTTTATTATGATAATAATTAAATTATTCAAATGATTAATATTTTTTATTTTATTGATGTGATAATTACCTTAAATTCTCATGAAATGTAGATATAATGATTTTGTTAACCGATTAAAATCCAAGTAAATGGTTTTAAATTGAATCAAATGAAATATTTTTTGGATAATTATATAATTTTATGGATAATAATAATTTTTAAATACTTCTAAATATTTTATATTTTAATTCCATATTTTTTCATTTCGTTATATTAAAAATATGTTAATAGTAGTTAAAATGGATTTAGTGTTAGTTTACACTAAATAATATTTTATTAAATGATATAAAAATCAGGAAAACCATAGAATTTGAGAAGGGTAAGGTATATGGTAAGAAATATATCACATTAACCATTTGTTAACAAATTTTATGATATATGTAAATTTTGAACCCTTTAGGTTTGAAAAACTTGTTACTGTGTTTTAGGTTATAATTGTTTAATGAATTGTTTAAACCAAATTATATGCTTTTAAATGAAAATACACTTATATAGACTATATTTTATTTTGATATTTCAACCATATAGTATTTTAATTTTAGTTCATTTCTATTTTTGATGCTTTATTATAGATAAAGTAATTATTTATATTTAATATAATTATGTAATTCCAAGTGTTTCCTTTGTTTAAATATGAAATGAACCCTCATATCATCCCATATTCATGATTTTTGAGACTTACTAATGAAGAGAAACATATCCTAATACCTTTATATATCAAATAAATATATCATAGAGGACCAATTATTCAAAAAAGATAGTCATTTCATTGATTAAGATGCAATCCATATAAGAACTCTTAGAGAAGAGGTGTAAACCCATCCAATCATTTTCAATTTAATTTCTTTTTAGATCAAATATAAGACCATTTTATCTAATATAAAATTCTGAATATTGTAACATAAATATATGGAGATGTCATTATATTTATTATATATTCATTTTCAATCACTTTTCAATCAAATATAAAAACCCCATGAAATTTGTGAGTATGTTAGGACTACCGCCTCCATGTGGTGATATGATTCATTTCCCATCACTACATATCACGGTTGGTCATAATGATATATTTATTGTTTATATATTATATTTTATAATTAAATATTTTTATGTTATTATATGATCTTATTTACCACATTACCTTTATATCCATTGTAAAAAATTAATATCCATTGGGAATATATGTGGACTACCCTTCCATGAAGCGATGTGATTCATATTTAATTAATGAAATAAATAGCTGGTAATAAGGATATATTTAATCAATATATATTATATGTATGATATTCTAAATACTATCTAATGAAGAATTATTTTTTTCAATTATTTTTTTATATCAATGAAAAAGATGAAACATCACACATGGATACATACATATTACCATCTCCATGAAGTCATGTAATTAAAGTTTCCTTAATTATTAATATATATTGATATAAAAGTGATAAAATGATTAAATATTTTAATTAATACATTGTTATCACATAAGAGATAATAAAACCATGATCATTGTAAAAGGACTATAAATTCCAAATTGAAACATTCACAAAATACAAAATAGTTATAACAATGAAGAGTTACTTTGATGATAAATTTTCACTAAAGATATGAAACATTTTCATAAGTCCTATATTTTATTATATTTATGTATATGGTTCTGGTATATTTTTTAAATATATACATATAAATTTATATATATTATAGGAGTTTGTAATTGGAAGTTGGACTAGACATGAGGTAATGATTTTTTATCTCACTTTTATATCTTTGAAACATATTCTATATTCACCACATGTTTTATTTATGTGGAATACATAGTTCCAATGAATTCATGTAATGATTATTTTCATAGAAAAAATATTTTTGATTAAAAATTCACCAATGGTTCTCTATTTAATGAGGTTTGTATTCAAATATTTCCAAATCAATAAGATATTTGTGTTTCAATATCATATTGATCATGAATTTTTAGGATTGAATTTCCATTTAAGTAAAATATATGGTAATTATATGATAAAATTATTTTATTTACATCTTTTCTAGTAATTAATTGAATTTTTAGGTAACAGAACTATTTTCATCCCTTTGGTATATAAAATAATTGATATTTCATTATGAAAATAGACTTAATTACTTCCTCAACAAGGAATATAATTATTCCATGTCCATGATCTATTTAAAAACATTAAATTAGGTTTTAAATATAGATAATTTTTTATTATATTCATTTTAACAATATTTTAATTTCTATAAAAATTAAAAATTAATTTGTTTCTCTTTTATAAAATGAGGTATTTTAAATATATGTGTTAATATAATTTTTGATTTAACATATAATACACAAATGAATTTTTATTTTTGTAATCACTACTCTATTCTTCCATTATTAATTAACAAGTTTCCATTATTCGTTTCAAAGAATTTATTTTTCATTATATTATGTAAATTTTAAAAATTAAATTATGTTATATGAAAAAAAATTCATTTTCCTCATGAAATTTTCTAATATTTTTTGAATCATATTTTAATATAAGAAAACATACATTTATGTTAACTATGCTTAATTGTTACATGATCCAATTATATGATACACAGTCATTATCTTAGTGGTTATTTATTTAAATGATGAAATCCGTAAAACTCCCATTTTATATTATAAATTAAAATCTATGATGAAAGGATAGATGATTTCAAGACCATGTTCCTTACATATTGTTGTATTAAAAATGATATAGTTGTGTTAAATATAATCCTAAAATAGTTTGGTTAATAAAATATTAATATCACATGAGTTTCTAATGATATGAATGGACATTATTTAAAACATATTAGTTCATATTTTGATGCATGAGTTTGAACACTGATAACTATACTTACAATATTGTGTTTGGACATGATCAAAAATTTATAAGTATGTGTTTTTATGTGTGAGTATGATTTTATATAGTTCATATCACAAAACTATGAGTTTATATGGATAATAATATATTTTCTTCACAAGATTCTAATTTCTAAGTCTTGTGATCCCACCTAAATATGTTATGACTCAGGAGTGATAATTACTTCTTTGACACCATTATTCATAATGATACTAAGTTTGACTTGATTTTTAATATAATGATATTTTAATTTTATTGGTATGAATATTTTATGTTGATAACATGAATTATATTAATTTAGTATTCCAATATGATAACTTATTCTCTTTTATTATTGAAATATTCAATGTTGCCCTTAATGATAATATAAGTGCACCCCTTCTAACATTTTCCTTACCTAGGTTTCAATGAAATTATTTAACTATGATGAGTCAAGAAGGGTATCTTATTTAATAATATATGAAATAGATGATGAAAATTATAATAATATACTAATTTGTTTATCTTTTATCCTTGAAAACTATACCATTATGTTTCTCAATATTTTTTATTTGATATTAATAATGAAAATTCATCAAATAGATTTAATTTTATTATGTTATGATTGAGTGTTAATAAAATAAACTAATAAGCAATTATAAATATTAGTATCTGATGATATTGAAACCTTATTTTTCCATTACTTCTAATTATTATCTATTTTATTTTACTCTAATAATAATGTGAACATGAATTATTTAAATCAATGACGTAATTCCTTGTATGTGCATTATATCTCTTATAAATTGTAACTTCTATTACATTTTCCCCAAAATTCTGTGCCATTAACCCTATCAGTTCCTACCAATTAATCATCCAAAATTTATTTCCAATATTCTTTATCTCCAGAAATTATTCTATATCCATTTTAAAAATATATATGGTGTATGAAAATAGAGGTCCCTCAAATAATTTGTAATCATTTTACTAGAATATTTCAATAATTATTTAATCTATTAATTATTTTATATTTTTTGTAAAAATAATTTAATAATGAACCTAATATCATCAATATTTTTAGATTTTATAATTATTATGGTATGACTCTTTTCCAATTTTTCCCATTAAATGGTAAATAAAATTATTACTCAAACATATTGGTATATTCCCAACTACACAAATCTATGGGATTAATTTTCTATCATTTCCACACATGGATAGTTATAATGATATATTTAATAATTATATATATTATTTATGTTATAATTATATTTCTATAATGTTGAATTTTTATTCATAATTATTTTATCTCATCCATTAAATAGTGGAAACATCACTCGTTCATGTTTTCAAACTCCCAACAATAATGTGAAGGAACCATATGAAGGAACTATGAATTTTGAAATTAAACATTCATGAAATACAATGTGATTAACACTAAAAATGATGGTGATAAAGTATGATGGTTACTAAACAATTGATATGATGTTATAAGTAAACCATGTATGGAATTATCATTAAAAATATGTATTTTGAAGTAAATTATAATAAATTTAATGTTATTATACATGGGTTCAGAGTGCTAATGAAACAATTTAGACTTGAGGAAAGTATTTTTTGTTAAAATATATCTTTTTACAGTTATTGTTTATTATTAAATTTATAATAATGATATTATTTGATATATATAATAAAAATATTTTTAATTTTATTTCTAAAGATTGTTTTTTTTAAATTTCATTTTCTATTCTCTATGTACTGAGAATTCTGGAAAAACATTTTGATGGAAAACATAAATTGTTGTTTTATTCAGTTATGAATCATTTTCTTGAATGAAAATATTTTCATTAAAATGTTTTGAATACTAATTCTAAAATAATAAAATGACTTATTAAAAACATTTTGACCCATTTCTTGTATACTGTAAAATGTTTTATAATGAATCTTCAAATAATTTTCTTAATGAGGTGCTTTTTACCAAATGTGGGAATGAAATATATTTTTTATTGTATACCCCATTAATTGATTTTACCATAGTCATGAATACACTTTTAAATAAATATTAATTTAAATATATTCATGGTTATTTTAAATGGAATATATCTTCCTAATATTCATGAAAATATTGATTTTAATAAATAAATTCAAAAATAAATATAGAATTTTCCTCAAAGAAATGATATAGTGATCATTTTTTGGAATTTTAATCTATTAAAAATAAATTTATGTTACAAATGATTAAATAAGGAAATTATCCAATGACACATTTTATATTCATTAACAATATTATTTATTAATATGATGGTTAAATACTGATGAAACCTATTTTACTTTCCCCAAACAATGTAAATAATTAATGATAAATGTTTTCATGATATTTTCTAGTACATAAAAAGAGACTACGACTATGTTATTGGTGGATCTATTATATCCCACCAATTTTTTGGGTGTTTTTTTAGGTTTATGGGGTAAAAGGGTACATTAGAGTTTATCAGAATATCAAAAGAGGGTACATTGGAAATTCTCCCAAGAACAAATTAGGTATACATATAGTTTGGACTAGCTCCAAATGTGAATGAATTCTTAATACATAGATATAAAAAATGATATATATGATTATAAATTTTCACTTATTATTGAACTCTCTTTGAAATTTTTTATATACATGATTTTATATCATTGAACACAGTTATTTATTTTCTATAATTAATATCTCATGAAATGCCAAATTCTTATGGAATGATTATGATATATCAAATTTCTACGTATGATTTTACAATTATAACCACATATTTAGATAATCTTATTATCATTTTATTCTTAAATATTATCATGGAAGCATATCTACCATATTTACCCTTATTGATAATCTTCTCTCGTTGTTTTTTATGTTTCATTTTTGTAGGTTATAATGGATGGTTTTAAATACTATATCAATATGAAGAGTACTATGTGAGGTAATATTAGTTATAAATGATAAATATACTTCATTAAATAATATGATAATATATATAATCTTAAGATACACTAAACCTTTACTTTATTTGGTTTGTAAGTATTGTAAAACCTATTAAATATTTCTCTAAATTGATGTAATAGTAATGTATGTATAGTTTCATCTACTTAGAATGAATTAGAGTAAGGCCCAATTATTTTTATATATTTTTATGGGATAAAATTCTCTAAAAACCCTAGGGATTTTTTAATAAATAATATACCATTCTATAAAAATTCATAAATTTTATATTGTGTGAGTTTTCATTAAAATGTATTCCTATTTAGATACTATAATGGTGATATGGTGGTTGAATTGATTTTCTTACATGAAAAAACACTTTAATAGTGGATTGGGTGTTAGCTTAATCATTACCACTTCATTAATATTTGGATTAAGACTGCACAATATTTTTCATGCACCTTGGGAGAATATGCTTGTTTTAATTCACATTTTCTCTTTGAACCATTATAATGGATTTGAATAGTTAATCAATATGGATATCCTAGGTCAAACCAAATGTTTCCTAGATATAAATGATGGTGTCATGTTTTAAACATCATATGAATACTTTTTCATTATTATATGATTTCTCCCTATGATTATAGTAACTCACATTATTATTTTTCATTTTATTTAATTACTAGAAAATACTGGAATCTTGTTCAAGAAGAAAGTGATGGATAATAAAATGATTTCCCTCATTATAATCCACATGATATGTGATATAGATTGCAAAACTATTGACTATTACTTACTATCTATCTTGATTTATGATTAATAACCTATACTTGTGTGAGTTTTCTGACACACCTAACAAATGCAAAATATAGTTTCATGGGATATTATTTGATAATGACCATTTAGGTAAGATGATTTGGAAATATACATATAAAGAATGTGCAAACAATCACTTGGGAACATGACACAAAGGGAAAAATAAAATGTTTATATGTCAAAATTGTGCTTATAGAGAATAAAATTATTGGGTGAATATAAATTGTTCTCTATAAAGAAATAATAACAACTTATTTTAATATTTTTAAATTAATTTCTTCTATTTAGGTAACATGGTCATAATCAATGTAAATTCACAAATCTAAAGGCTAATTCACAGGTCATAGAAGGTCATATTTTTTGAATATAATTTAATTGGGTCATAATAGTTATAGGACACTCATAATTTGGGCATGTAATTTTTTTTTATGAATTTACATGATGGAAATATTATTGGTCATCCATCTGTGGAATTTGATTTTATTTTGATCGTTAATTATCTCTATATAAATATATACCAGAAAAATTTCCAATGTAATGAAATCATATTTTATATTTTGAATCAACCTATGACCTTATATAGCTAGGTGGTTAAACATGAAAATTTGATGAAAATTTATTTCATTATGTGGATCAAAAAACCCATTCCTGATGGATTTTTATCTCAAAAGGTTGGGTAAAAAGAAAACATTGTAAAAAAAAACTATTAATTAGAAATATAACAATCTATTTGTTGAATAATATAATATTATTCATCAAAATAATGATGTTGGTTTTTTAAAATAATTCATACATAGGGATAATTATATTTTACAAGATCCATAGAAAATGGACCATATTGTGTTGTAGGAATTGAAGATGTCACTACAAGAGAATCTATATAACGGATTCATATAACCTAGTGATTCATTATGTGGTTCACTAATTATTTTTATTAATTAGAAATATGGATCTATGTGAATACATATTAATTATAAAAACATAAAAACATCTAAATTAATAAAAAGTATCATTTACCCCGAACTGATGGATTATTTAAAAAAATTATGAGGATCTCAATACTTCATAATGATTGACCATTATACTTGATATATCAATTGAGGATCAAAAGGGAATAAATAGATATTTTATATTTTTCTATGAGGAGATGAAAATATATATTTATAGTGATTAAATATTTAATTACTAATTCAATCATTACCATCATTGATTTAATGAATAGATTCGTTTGATATTACCATGATCAATTTGATGTTGTATTTATAGAATGTGTTCTTGAATACTCTAAGAACAAGGAAGAGAATGATGGTCACCTGAGATCTGATTTTAAGACCATGAAAATGAAGATATAATATTCCAAATTTAGCATGTATGAATTCTATTTATAGAATGTAATATTCTTGGGACACATGTTCATAGTCGATTGTATACCAGTATATCATTTTAAGATGGAAGATATTAAATATTACCCCAAACCAACCATTATTACTAATATATATAGTTTTCATATATTTTTAGTATATTATCCATGGTTTGATATATTTTTTACAAGGATGTGAAATATGTTTTAAAAATTTATATGCAAGTCGTACAAGTGACATTAGACTGCAGAATGTGAAGAAGATTTCATAGAGAGTAAGAGAATGTTAGTCAGTGTACCTATACTCATTTTAATGTATAGTTTAAAATGTGTATGTATATAGGATGATACATATAAAAATGGGTTTTTATGTGTCAATCTTTATAATGTAATGGTCGCAAATTTTTTCTGTTGTCAATTTGATACAAATAATCAAAATAACACGATGCATTACACCAAGTTAGAAATTATAATTTTTTCATTAATTATTTCAAGGAATTAATATTATAGGTAAATTTGTTACATAAATAATTATAATAATATAATAATGTATATATTCACTTAGGATGAGATTAATATGTATCATATAATCTGTTTGGAGTTGAATAATGATTATTACTACTCAATGCATTATAATAATTGAATTGAGAATAATGTGGATAATTATTTGAGTTTAAGTATCATTATCACTTATATATGACTTGGATCACAAAATTTAAAAAAATTATATTTTTCTTATTATAGACCTTTAAATAATAAAGGACATGGAGATGTATTCTATTTACCATATGATTGATTAATAGTCAATCCATGTGAATATTATAGTGGTGTAAATGGATGATGTAGAGCTATAAAATAATGTGATAAATGATATCAAGTTTAGTATTGATTATGGTTGAATGATAAAGTCCTAAATTGATTACTTTTACATTTTATATTATAAATGATGGAGGAAAGTTTGTATCTAGAGTATAGTTGAGTATTATTTATTAATATTGGATGGAAAAAAGATTTATAGAGATATGAAAGTGTATTTCTGGTGGGAAATCATGAAGATATATACTTTATAGAATGTATCCCATTTCATAGAATACATAAAATATAAGTCTATGAGGAATAATTATAATGGTATGTCACAATAATTACTCATTCCAATATAGAAATAGGAAAAAAACAAAATGAATTTTATAAAAGGACTTGCAAAGTTATCTAATGGTTGAAATGTTATTTGTATTATATTAAATATAAAAATGATGTATGTAAATTTCATTTATATTAGGTAATATTTCTACCAAAACTATATTTCCAAAATAAACATTCAAAAATTTGTATGGTTAGAAGGAGTTTCATGATTATATTATTTCAGATTGAGATCCTAGGTTTACCTTTTAGGTTTGAGGAACTGTTTATCACGATCTGGATTTAAAGTTGTGCATCAGTATTTCCAATAATCGTAAGATACATGTTTCATCATATTAAACCATTACATCACTAAAATATATGATAATATAGTTTTATCTATATTTCCATGTTTTTTGTGATTTACACCTTCTTATGGTTCAATTATCCTACAACAATAAATTTTTTCACATGCATTCAGATGAATAATTTTGATTCAATTCATATTAAAAATTCTATAACAAAGTCATAATTACATAAAGATATAGAATAAATTTTAATTTTACCTAGTACAGATGAAGAAATGGAAGGGAAGATTATATTCATTCAACAACACATCATGGAAGCTCAAATTTAATAGAAGATTTTTTATTAAAATAATTATTGATAGGTATAATTTAAATTTGGTGAGATGGTATCCTTTTAATATCTTCACTGAAAATGGTTCTTATATTTTTTAAATAAGTGAAATCAAATCCATATGTATATTGTTTTCTTTGAGATTCTTCACTGGGTAGATATGGTATTATATCGCATATCACTTCCACAGAATCCATCATAAGTTTAAAATCTATTCTATAAATCTATTTCAAGGAAAAAACATGATCCATAAAATTATTGAGATCAGAGGTTATAACATTTCAGAATGATTAGTATTAAGATTAATGAGAATTAAAAATATTATATTATATAGATAAAGTTCCATAGAATAAGACTACTCACTAAGTTAATGTCTATTAGAGGAATCTAAAAACAGAAAAAGTGGATTTAATAAAAAAATATCCTAATTTTCTTACATCAAACTGATGAAATTTCAATGGTTAGGATCATTTTATAGTCGTATAATGTAAAACCCAAATATTTTATATGTATTCATTTAATATAAATTTGATGTACTCAATATATTTAACTAAATGAAACCTTGAGTATAAATGAACAATAATATAATATAACCATTATAACAATGTATTTAGATTATAGGGTATAAATATGATAATTTTTTTTAAATTTTATATAATCTTTTTTATAAAATATAATATATTGATTAATTTTGTATAAATAGTCCTTAAATTATAATAAAATCATTTCAGGATCAAAAAAATTAATTTTCTAATGAATTTTCTTTTTATAGGTTTCGAATTTTTATATTAAATATATATTGATATCATGAGAAATTCTATTTTAATGCAATTTATTGTTAAAAATTATATAGTAATTAATAAATTAGATATTTAATGGTTAGAAATGATAATAAAATCCTTTGAAGGGAAAAGAGTTATTTTCTAGAAAACAATTTCAATTTTCTCAATGTGTTTTTTGAGATAAATTAAATAAATAACTATTGATTAATGATGTTAAGGAAATTTATCAACTATCTATCAAATATAATTTTTTATAATTAATATAAAAGTAATTCCTATTAATTGAATGAATTTAAACTCAATTTGTTTATAAAATTGTTATTTTTGTAAAAAATTATTATTGTTTCATTTTTTATAATAATTTTAAATCTAAATTCTACCACATATTAATAATTAATTTCATAAAATATTTTACATATATTTATTTAGAAAATATAAATTTAGAAGTTATCCCACTTTCATTTTTAGTCATACTTAATAGTAATTAACATAAAAAAAGTTACCACAATTAATGTTAAAATGGTTTATCAGGGGGAGGGTTGAAACTGTGGGATAATGGTAGAAATTCCATAAAAAATTTTAAAATAATATTTTTGATGATATTTTAAACTCATATTTTATTACATTCTACATGTAATAACCTATAATTCCTCAGACTAGTCCCTTGTGAAAGTCGAGTGTTTAGGGTGTTTTTGGAGGAAATGGTGATTCATTTCAAGAGTTTTCCAAATTCGAGTTCATTCATTTTTTCAATCAATAAATCTGGGTGTTGGTGTCAGTACGAATGTGTGTCGACATGGAAATTCATTGGCATGTCAGTCCATCGGTATGTTAGTGTGTCGGCATGTGAGTGCATCATGATGTTTCTATGTCGGGATTTCAGTGTGTCTATGAGTCAAAGGAATTGGAATCAGTGAGTCAAGTTCAATGGTGTCACTGAGATGAGGGTGTCAGTGTCAGTAATTGGAGGAGTCATTAGGTTGTCGCATTGGTAGATTAGAATAGGTTTCTAAGCATTGGTATATAATCCTTGGTAATGATGTGCCAGTGGCTCAGTGTCATTTGGTCACTTCGGTCACTCACGTTTCGGTGGATTCACATCAGTGGCTCACCCATCAGTGACTCATTTTTAGTTTTCCTAGTTTTTTTTTCATTTTTTAGTTTTTTTCCTCTTACCTCATATTTGACGTAAACCAAGTTTATAGCCTTCTTTGAGAAATTTTTTAGGGTTTTTCAGAGGATATTAAGTTTATCTTTAATATCTTAACATTCTGGGGGATTTAAGATACTCAAACTGTGTGATATTGACCATGATCTCACAATTAATGAATTTTGGAAACCATTATTCCTTTAATATAGGTTATAGATCATCCACACTGGGATATTCCCTTCCTAGTATGTTTTCTATTTCTCCTTGGTGTGTCTAGATCCTTAATCCCCTAAATAGTTGTTTGCCTATTCTAGAGCCCCTCTTGCTCATTTTTCTCGGAGATTTTCGCTCTTTCTTATGAAATCCCTTATTCATGGCACATGGAGGTAATTTGATCCTTTGATCATATGGTAGGTATTTCTTATACCTCTATTTAATTTTTCATCATGCGAGGTGGGTGTACTAATAATTATTTGTAAAGAACAAATGAATACTATTTTTAAGATAAGAAATAAATTATAAGGTAATATGATCAAAAAATAACATGGTAATGAAATAGAAGGCTGGAGAGTGGATAGATGTTTGGTAATCAATTTTATTTTATATCATTATTTCATTATGTATTGTTGTGTCCCTATTCCTTCTAAAATCATGGTCGTTAGTGGTATTTTCTTGTTCATGGGTGATGCTTTTAACTATTGTAGTTTCCTTATGAGAAATTGGTTTAAATTCTATTCTGTATAATCATGTATATCAGGTGAAAGGAAATTAATTTACGAGGATTAAAACCCTTGCATTATCAACCATATATATAAAGTGTACTTAAATAATAGTCTTTACCAAATATTAATATGTCTTTTTTGATCGGTCTGGCTGAGTGCTGGGTTTTTTTGGGTTTTGTGACCATGTGTGAGTTGGGTGGTGCTTCTATTGGGAGCACAGTTATGGGTGCATGGGTGGAAAGATAAGTTTTTTCTATGAGAAGTGTGTGGTATTATTTTTTGGTGGGTTTGTGGTTAAAATTTTAGTTATTTTTGTTTTGTGTGTGGGGTGGTATAGGTGGTGCGTTGGTATCCCATTTGGAGAGACTGATTTATTGTCGAAGGGATGGAATTTTAGGTAACAGAAATACCTTTGTTTAGTTATGGTCATCGAAAGACATTTTCTTGTGGGAATTATGTGTGGTGATTAACTTTTATGTAGTGTAACTGCAGTGGGGAAATATTAGGATTGTAAAGTATAACTTTGAATAATGATATTTGGAAGTGGTTGAATGGGGGTGTATAGTAGGACTGAAAATCTGGTTTTGTTTCTAGTTTTGATATAGTTATAGTTGGTAGTTTCACAGTAGTTTTGTAATAAATTAAATTGAATCCCATAATTAATAAATGGATATTGGTTGAATAATAAGTAGTTTGGTTGTGCTTTGGTAGTGGTTATTGTGTGGTTGTGCATATCAGGTAAGTAGAAAAATGTGGTTCTGAATGAGTAGGTTATCAATTGTGGGGACCCATAGATTAAGATGAGTATTTTTATTACCTATAATATATATAAATTTTAGTTCCTTGTGATTTCTATTTGCACCCCACCTTTTTTGAGAACCATGAGATTAACACCCCCATTCATGGGGGGTCTTTCCAAACATCTTGGTGAGAGGATGGATGGTGAGTTACTAATGTACTTCCTCGCACCCTCTTCCAAGTTCTTACTACTGGAGTGTATCCAGACATGATTTATTGGATTGAGGCTTACCATAGTCCCAAATCATTCAGGTAGTTGTTTTGTGTTGAGGGGCCTAGGTTTCTACATGCCAGTATTGTTTTCCCAAGTGTCTTTAGGATGAGGCTCAAGTTTCATCGGGTGAGAGTCATGGTTGTTGTGGCTCAGGTGTCTGCATGTAGTATTGTGTGTGGTTGGGGCCCAGGTGTGTGTGGGCATATTTTGTCAGTCGAAATTTATATGGGATGAGTGTTAGTGTTAGTACATTATCCATTTGGGATGAGCAGTTGACCAATGGGAAATTGGTGCAAGGTGCCCAAATTTCAATGTTCCTATATTATTACTTTACATGACTTATGATATTTAGTGAGAATTCCTTGGTGAGGTTAGGCTAGTTAGTATTTTTAGTATGTGCTTCAAGGATCTATTATTCTCTTATAGAGAAATTAGTATATTCCCCCACTTGAGCATGGGTAGATTTAGATTCCCTACTGAGTATACTCATATTCTCACCCTACATATATAAAACTCTCTTCTAGTTTCTATGAGAAATTTGAGGACCATGTTGTACTTTACTAGAATGGGTGTGAGGATTATTTTCTGTTACCGCTTAGCCTCATTTCTTTTGGTACTTTGCAGTTTTGTTGAACCATTTATTAGCCCACTTTTGAAATTGCATGTTGGAATGGATTTTGGATTTACTTGTACTTTTAGTATTTTGAGTTTCTTGGGATTTACCATCTTATCTCTTGATCATGTTCTATAGAAAGGGTAATTCATTCAATATTATGTGAGATTATGTACACTTAGTGCTAGTCACTACTCCCGGTCCTATTAAAGGAGAGACTCGGGGATCATTAGCTCTCCTTCATATTGAGGAAGGAAGGCCATGACACTTCGATTTCACTTCCCTCATCTTGAAAAAGGTGGGTCGTGACACTACATCTTTAAAATTTTGCACACTTACATAATATAGTGAAATTGTATTATTTAAATCCTTAATATAATACCATTTATTTCCAACCCTAAGTTATAATAGGGTGTGACTTCTTCTCATCCATTTCGAAAACTTGAAACCTTTTACATATCAATTACTTAACCAAAATCCCTAATAAAATCGATCACATAATTTTTTATATTATGAAGTTACCCAAACACTATCCTATAAAGGCTTCTATTGTTAGCTAAAGAATGTCTCAAGTAAGAGGTAATCATTTTACCTAACTCTTTCAAAAAATATTTACTTTTCTATATCATATAAATTAATTATATCTACACTAATATAATATATCTATTATAAAAAAATCCTGTTTTTATTATTATGGGACAAAAATATTCCTCCTCATTTCCACCGAATGCGAAATGAAAGTATCATGGGTGTGTACGAGTAGACCACCCCCTCCACGAAGTTATGGGAATAATTTTTCATCGCTACCTAATGCATATATTTATAATTATTGATATACTAAATATTTAATATATATACATATATGGTATTAATATGGTATTGGAGATGTGAAATGTTGTTTACCTTTCTTTCATTCATCCCATTGAAAAGTAAAAACATCACTTGTGTGTCCACACAAACTTCCATCTTCAAAATTTTATTGAAATTATTTAACGTCACCAAATTCTATGAATGTTTATAAAAATAAATGTAATAAAAAATAATATACATTATAAATGATTATGATCTACATATGATGAACCCATTGTTAAACTACAAGAACCGTATTTGTTAAACTAAAACATATACAAAAAAACAATTCATTAACAATAGAAATGATAATGATAATGAAATATTATTAATTAATGAGTTATAAGAGGCTATATGTAAAAATAAATTTTCTTTTATGTATTTATATTTTTATGGTGTAAAAGAATAAAATAATTAAATTTATTATGTTGGAGGTTATAATGCTTACAATAAATGTGGAAATTGAGGTAATGGTTTTATATTATGTTCTCACTTTTAACCTATAAGGTTTTTTTATATTTTTATGGTGAATTTATATGATCAATATCCAAAAATTACTATTTTTTATTCTTTTATAATTATTTATCAATTTTACCTAATTTATTTTTTTCCCTCTATTTATGTACTCAAAATTTAAAAGGATATCGTTTTATGGAAAACCAATGTTGTGTTTTTATTATGCCAAGAATGTTTTTATTCAAGAACTATATTTTGTTTAAAAAAAGTAAATAATATTTTTACTGTACATAAATTCATATTTTTCTATGTTATAAAATATATAAAGTGTTAAAAAAATTTATAATAATTTTTTGAAGAATGTAATTTTCACCAATGTTATGAGTGTTATGTTTTTTTAATATAAACCACACAAGAAGACTTTACCACTATCATGACAAGTATATTCATTAAATATTTCATTAATATAATAAATGGTTCTCCGAAAAAAATTATTTTCTTAATATTTTATGGATGTTATATTATTAATAAGTGAACACAAAATTAAATTGAATTAGTCTCAATAAATATTATAATGATCATTAAAAGTTATTTTAATTAATGAAAACATCAACTGATAATACTTATTAATCATTGGGGATATGGTCCACTTATACAATATTTATTATTTATCTCTGTGATTTGGGATTGTGATGATGGAATATTGTTGAAACCTATTAGATTTTCTATAGGTTAAGATATTATGAAATGATAAAGGTATTCATTTTCTAATGGAATACATATAAATGGATTTTGATTATGTGATGGGTGGTTCTATTATATCCCTTTAATAATTTGGTTAATGTTTATAACTAGAGATCTAAATTTATACATACGTGGTTATCAGAAACCCATAAGAGGATATACATAGGATACTATTATAATACCAAAAATTTTATATGACTGGTTATCTCATGATAAACAAGTTATTAATGTCTTCATATATATTATTCAAAACTGATTAATATAATTTACATTATTCCACATTTATAGTACTATATATAAAGTTTTTTTTATTTTTATGATATGACCTCATGAATCATAATTTTTAATTCTTAAATGAATTGTGTATGATTAATTGTAACAACCTTATTCCATGATTATTATATATGAGTTATTTGGAATTACTATAAATACTCGGACTCTAAACAATACATAATCTTGAGTTCTAAATCAAAAATTCATTTTCCTATATTTATAATATTGTTATGTTTTAGAGTTTTAGATAATTTGGTCACAAACCCTATGTTACAAACCCATACATTACAAGGTGGAAATTTCCACTCAGTATTCATTATTCCCACAACATGGTGCTTTAAAAATAAAATATATTTTCATATAATGTAATATCTTCATGACATTAATATATAATTATTTTTTGTTACTAAGAATAATTAAACCATGTGAAATTTTTTGAAAGGATGGGATGAATAAAAAAAATATGAGAAAAGGAAATATAAAAATTAAAAGAATCATGTTCTTCAATTTAAAATCCATTAGATCACATGAATTTTTTTTTCCTTTTATATTATGAGCATTTAAATAAAATAATCATTTTGTTACTCTTAAAATCATCTTTATTACTAAAAAATAATAAAAGATTTATAATTGAAAAAAAAATCATAATTAACGTGGTTTCTTATAATATTTGAGAACCATTAATTTTTTTAAAAAAAAATAACCTTAAACCATTTACAAAAAATAAGAATTCCTTTAAATGGGATGTCAATATAATAACACCTAAAATCAAAATATTTCCTTGATAAAAAATTTTGTAAATAAAAACAGGAATGTAGGAAACTTTTTACGTCAATCACACCAATCCCATACAATAATCAAAATAATTTTTTTTTAATATAATTGGTTATTTAAAATATAATTTTCAAGATAACATAATATTTTCCCAATGTATTGGAAAAATACATTAGGTTGACCCATCAACATAAA
This sequence comes from Viscum album, assembly GCA_963277665.1. Lineage (NCBI taxonomy): Eukaryota > Viridiplantae > Streptophyta > Magnoliopsida > Santalales > Viscaceae > Viscum > Viscum album. Next base: position 1,388,765,018 of record OY728125.1, on the reverse strand, counting down.
AATGTAAAATGAATGTAATATATAAAAACTCATATAATATTTCATTTCATTCATAAAACATTACAAGTTATTCCATTTAACACATATATATAATAATTGTTTGGTGTCAAGTTAATATAAGGAAAAACACTTTTTAATTTGAAAAAATTTTATAGACAAATTACCATATGAATTAAAATTAAGGAGATATTTTAGAAATTAAAGGAAATATTATAGATTATTAATCTTAAATAATAATTTTCAGCATTGCGTGAAGTTATAATGGGTATTAAAATGTTAGGTATTGTTTAGTTTCACATAGTTGTAAATATAAAAAATAAAATAACTCACTTCAAAAACAACGAAAAGTTTCTTTTTCAAAACATAATAAAATAGAGTCATGTATGGTTTAACATGTCAATTGATTTAAATTTAAATATAATAATAATGTATATTAAATCTTTTAATGAAAATTACACTGAGTAAAATAGAATGAAAATTGGATATATTAAAATAATGAATTAACAAAAAATCCCTTAACTTAAATATGATTTAACAACTTATGTTATTTAAATATACTATGATAAAACTATATTATTTATTTACAATATTATGAAACATTTTCAAGTTCATTAATTTTTAAATATTATTTTCTAATTCATTGTAATATTTTATTTAGTTACTTAATAATTTAAGTTTACTTATACTATTTTGAGGACATTTGGTACATAACCCTAAAAAATATTAGGTTGGTTTATCAAGGTCAAACTGGTTATTTTCAAACATTGACTAAAAAATAATCACATAATATTTTTAATTTTTATTACATAAGATCAGTTTTTGAACCATCCGTCAATGGATTACATGAAAAATGATTCACATCGCTTCATAGAGTTGGTCATTTACATATATAAATGAACAACATAATCATTTTTCAATAGATGAAAATGTAAGAAAATATAAGATGTAATATCTTTATGAAATGATAATTATTTCATTAAAAATGTATATATTTTATAAATCCAACATTATTAAAATATTTATGAGGTTGTGATTAAATACTAAAGACATCACATCATTGATACGGTAATCAACAAATTCAGATGGGAGATGTTTTCATTTCCCATGGGATAGAAATAATGTTCAAAAAGGGATTCAAAAAATCATAATAGATTTTATGTATTTAAATTAAATAGAAGTTATTAATAAAAATGGTTAGAAAATAATTTAAGGAATTTGAATATGAAATAAACATGAAATAGTTTGGTTAGGACGTATACCTTCTCCTTGGATAATCTCATTGGATTACACCTTATGACTTTTTGGCTTCGTATATTAGAGACACTAGGACCTCTAAAACATGGGGAGTGATTTTTTGAAAAGATTTATATATAGATTAGATGAACTAGTGTGGTAAAAAAATTTGAGGGTGTGTAGAGTGGGGTTTACCTTTAATATGTGAGGGAATGGGAATACATGGAATTATATAAAAGATTAAATACTATATATATATATATATATATTAATCATGTAAAGTTTTCCAAATAAATCCAAATATTCAAATATATGTTTTGTTAATGTCTAGATAAACCAATACAATAACATTTATAGATTTTTTGGATTCATTTTAATCTTTATCACATGGTTAAACCATAATAAACCCACGTTAACAATAACTAGGAGAATATGACTTTTTACCATGATAATGTAATTATATAATTCAAAATGAAATTATAATTATATTGAAAATTTGACATTTGGATTATAATTTTGGAATCCATTTTATCAGAGTTATTTTATATACGTTTTATGAAGTAAATTTAATATAAGAAATAAAAACGCATGATAACAATTTTTTAGTAATGTACCATATTTATGTGTACTGAATATTTTACATTTACATCATGAAAAAAATGTTGATCCCAAGAAATTTTTTGGTTATGTAATAAAAAATTTTGGTTTTAAAATTCCATATAAATCCAAAATATAATTGAACCATAAAAACATTTCATTAAATGGAATAACTCAATAATAGATTTAAATTGGTATAAAGTATATCTTATTATAAAAAAATTCAACCAAAGCATCTCAAATTAAAAATAATTTTTCTAAAATATGTTAATAAAAAACAAAAAGAATATTTATATTTCCCCAAAATATACTCTTATAATGAAATAGATAGACTTTTGTAAGATATCATGAAAATATAAACCATATATATAATTTTGGTTTACCTATTGTATCATTATAGAGGTGACAAATACTTATTGTGGTTATTATTAATAGTGATAAAAAGGGGCTTATTTACCGAAATTGAACATATTTACTCTAAATATGGTAAAACCCTGTGATTTAATTTCTTGAAGGTCCAAAAAATATATTTCTGTATAAATACGAAAAATATAATAAAAATATTTATTCAGAAAAATGTCATTGTAATATGAAAAATGAAGTAGACAAATTTAAAAATATTATGATTTAAATGTAATTATGTAAATTACTTTTAACCAAATAATAATTAAATTTCATAATTATCGTATTTCAAATATACATGGAATTTTAAATTATAACTTTTAATGAAATTCAATTGTTTTTTTTTTCAAAAATTGTTATTTAAACTATTCATATAAAAATAAATCCTTTAAGTAAAACCGTTCTCCCAAAAATAATATGGAAAGGATTAATTAAAAAATGAAAAATGTATTATAAAATATAATTTCAATGATTGGATGATATAAATTATAATATTCCAAAAACAAATCCAATTTTGATGAATTTTTTTAAGCACAACATTTATCTATTAAAAATTGAGTACATATTTATTATGATGTAATGAATAAATTTTCATTTTGTCAAAATTTGGAAATATTTTTCACAATGTGGTTATTACTATTCATACATTCAATTTAATTTAATTTTTATAATATTCATATTTAAAAAACAATATTTTTATATTATATCATATTTTTTATACAGCTAGATGTTGTGTGTTAAGAAAGTTATCGAGTATTCTATTCAAAAATAATTAGTTTGATAAATTATATCACAATTAAAGAAATTTTTCCCTCAAATTTAAATCTCAGTTTTTAAAAAATTGGAATTTTTTTTATTTTCTATTAAATCATTTCTATATAATGAAAAATAAATCATGCCATTAACAATGGAAAACATATAAAATATTTAAAAAAATTTCAAACCCACATAATAAAAATTGATAATAAAACATCCATTTGAATATAATATGGGAGAACCATTAAGGTCACATTAATAAAAAATAATTTGGTTCCCAGATTAAGAAAATATTTGTAGAAATTGAAAATATGGATATGGAGGAGAAACATATTATTGAAGGAATATTATAGAGTGATAAAAGAAAATGTTCAAGATAAAATTATTGAACAAAAAACCATAAATTTGTAGGGGATATAAATTACAAAAAATCATCTAAAATGAAGGTAATATGATAACATATATACATAAAATAATTTTTCAATATTTTAGGGATTCATTAACTATCGAGATATATGTATGAGAAAATATTATCAATTTATTTAATTCAATTCCATATAAAAAATTTATTTCAATAGATGTGATTCAAAAAATTTCTAATTTTATAACATATCTTATTACATGAAATGAACATTTAAGAAGAAAATTTCATTCATAAAGAACTAAAGTCAAATTCTAACAAATCACATGATCCCTAAAGTTTAAAATTTTATTCCTCATATATTTAGACACTAACAAAAACAAACATTGTTATCTCAACTGATTATAGTAACCAATATAATGAAATAATTTAACAATTTTAAAAACCTAAAAAATAAAACCACAATATATACTTTAATCATTCCAAAGATTACTAACTAAAAAATCATCAAAATATTAAATAACATGTTTAAAATACAAAATTTTGAAGGATGTGATCAAATATTCTACTGAGTTAAATTTTAAATTAATCTATAAATAACATTAGTCACTCATGTTTTCATATACATTAAAAAAAATTATAAGTACTATTATTTAATCTCAAATAAAATTATAATATCTTCCATAAATTATTTAATTCTATATAAACATAAAATGAAATCATAAATTCTTCCAAATGAAAATTCTACATTTATTCATAAAATAAAAACCCACCTTAACCAAAACTACATTAAATAACATTAATCATATAATGTTCCCAAAATATAATCATCTATTTATCAAAATTAAAATTAATTACATTAAAATTATGGATCATATTAACTCTAAATATTATGAATAAAATTCAACATATTTCCAATGAATACATAATTATTATTCCTCAAACAAATGTTTACTCCAACACATGTTAATATTTCGGGAAACATATACCTCTAACATTTACCAAAAATAAATCTATATCTCACAAATAATAATTAGTCAATACGATATCTCATAACTTATAACTGAAAAATTGGTTTTTATACTTTTTAAAATGTGGTCAATATTATACATAAAAACCCAGTAAGCTATATTCAAGTCATAAGATAACATCACTTGAAAATTTATTTATTCTCAATGTTTTTCTGCATTCCTTTTATACCAACCTCATAGAATTGACCTTAAAATCTTCAAAAATCATGAGTTTTACATCTTGATTTAATTATAACGTATTTATTAGAACTATTTGGTTTAGGGTTCTAGAGAATTAGCTCATGAAAATTAAACTAATAATCCTAAAAAATACAAATTTTAATTTTTTTAATAGGTTTCTATTTAGTCCTAAATGTAATACAATTTTAATAATATATTGTTTTATTTCATGAAAAGTCATAATAATTTTCAACATTATACCATCTTCTTTCCATTTTACCATGAATAATTTTAAAAGATATTTTAAACCTTTTCATGGGGATAAATAAATTAGTGGGAGATATATGCATATCAAAAGGGGTTTTTAGTCAATTATATAACCATCAGATCATATAAGAGAGATTTCTATTAATATAAGGAACCTCTTTCTCAAATAATGATATATATTGAAATTAAATTTGATCGAAATGATAAATTCAATTCATAAAAATAGTATATAAAAAAATAATGGAATAAATCATAATCATGATGTTCACTTATAAAATATGAGAACCCATAAAAATGATTTTTTTTAATATATATAAATTTCCAATTAGGGAATAAATAATCCATTTAACAAGCAATCAATATCATAAATTTTGAAATGAAAATATTTCAATTAAAACTCTATTTGTGTAATATAATATTCATGTAGGTTCATTGGGAAATCATTTTCTTTGAACCCTTATAATTACAATTATAAATGTAATAACCTACTCAATTAGTTCATATAGAATTATCCTTAGAACATAATACTTTCAAAATGAAATGAATATTTATATCATTCACACCAGTCATCATGAATAATTTCCAAGTACCATAACATATAAAATAAATATATAATAATGAAGATTAATTATAATATATCATAAATTATTCTGTTTAACACATAAGTAGAAGCACATTTGGGTGTAAGGTATAATAAGGATCAGAATCCTTTTTCTTTGAAATCCCTTTTGGAAAATATTCCTAAATGAGTGATATACTGGATATTTTTGTTGAAAGACCCTGAAAATATATATATGATGATTATAAATGAATAATGATTATCTTTTTTTGAAATTAATCTCATGATATATAACTTATATTTGATTTCATTCATGCTATTATATAAATGTTAAAAACCCCAATTAGAGAATTCCAGAAGAATCCTTTTAAAAAAATAAGAAATGTGAGGCAGTGTTTCAAATAACCTTGAAAATAAATTGAAATATAAAAATATAATACATGAATCCATTAAATAAGATTTACCAGAAGGAAAAAAGAGAATACAAGCATTATAACTATTTAAATAAGGTGTTTATAAATAATAAAATACCTTAAAATCATCTATAATAATAAATTCATTTACTATAAAATGAAAATTTTCTATTTTCTATTTATATAAATTAGAGAAAATAGAAAGTTAATTATTTTATAATTATTATGTTTTATTTCATTTTTTAAAAAAAAAAATTTTTTAATCAATTATGTTTATGTGAGTTGTTTTGGGGATGTTAAGTTTATAATATGAAAATATATTTATTATTTTTATCATGGACAACTTTTTACTTGTTAAAAAAATATCCCGAACAATAATGATTACCTTATTACCATAATTATACAATAAATAAAATTTTATATCCACCCATTAAAGGAATATATAAAAAATTAATCACAACAATTCCTAGAGGTGGTAGTCCATGCATACCCATGAACAACGTTATAGTTTTTTAATGGACTCATAGATAAAAAAGTTATGATTTGACAACATTACGTACATTTAATAATGTCATGGATATAATATATATTAATTAAATCAATCATATAAACCATCCTTTTGTGTTGTTTTTGGAAATTAAATTCATCACTTAATGGAATTGGTAATCCACACAAACACACGATAGATGATTTCATTTCACATATGGTGAAAAATGAGATTAAAAAGGGCGTCAACACAATATTAATAAAATTTAATTATATCTAAGAAAACTATATTTTAATATATCCATGGTAAAAGATGATTTCAAGGAGGTTAAAAAATAATTAAATATGAAATAGTTTGTATAGGACTTATACTATATCTTCAATTAACCACTTTATATTACACCTTAATCCATTTGGGTTTACAATTTCCATGATACTAAGACCACTATTTCGTATGTAGGTATTATGTGGAGTAATTTTTATATATTTTTTATAAAAAAGATTTATAATATGGAGTAAAAAATAGTTCATATGAGATTCCCTTTATATGTGGCAGAAAGGACACATTTGGAATTACATAAATTGTTAAATAATATTTATATCCTAATAATAAATGGTGGTGACATGAAAATCAGAAATATAAATTATATGTGATAAGGGTCAAAATCAACAAAAATGACATATATATATATATTATAAATTCATTATATTCTTTATCACCAAATTAATCAATTTTCAATCCATTTTAAACATAATAATGAAAACCTAACCTTTTTACCATGATAAAAAAAATATAAATTTAACTTAGTTCTTCATGTTTTACACTTACTTTGTTATCAAGTATTCACTTTAGTTTTTAAAAATGATGTCCAGAAATAAAATGGGTCTGTTTACCAATCAAGAACATAAATATTACAAATTTTAAACCATTTTTAGTGATTTAGTTTCTTGACATGGAAGAAATAAATATTAATGAAAATTTTCCAAACACAACAAAAAATTGGTTTTTAAAAATGGATTTTTAAACCTAAAAAATCATGTGTAATGATGATTTCAACATAATAAATTAGTCTAAATCAAAATAATGGATAATTATGTTACCTTATGAAAAATTTAAAAAATAACCTTACTTTTAAATGAATTAATTTATGGAAATAATGTGAAAATTTTACAAATAATTGTATTTATCAAAATTCACATAAAAATAAATTCTTTCATGAAAATTCAAAAATACCACACTATTATAATATTGACACGTGATTTAAAAAAAAATCTAACTTTTATAAAATATATTTTATAAATCAATGGAAAATTAATTGTATAATAACATAAAAAAATGTAATAAAAATCATTTTTTTGGAAAATTTATTTTGGAAGAATAATATGAAATTTCTTTAAATTGAGAGCTTATTTTTTATGCATTAATCAATAAATATGAAATATATAAATCCTTTAAACATTTTTTTCATAATTTCATTAATTATATTCATAGTTTCATTTTAATGAAAATTTTTTAATATGAAAAATATAAAAATTTTATTTTTATATTGTAATTCAATTTCCCTAATGCTTGGTGTTGCATGTTAAATAAACTATCTAAAATTGTATTCAAAATATTCAACATTTTACATTGATATTCAAATATTATTTTCATAATATCATACCATTATATTCATGTTATCCTTATATATGATCATTGAAAGACTTCTCCCATTTTACCATTACAAAGTATCTACGTTAATCCATTATTCTTATTTATTTCCCAGGGTTATAAATAATGGTTTTAGGTAGTTTGTAATAATAAAATATAAAATGTGATAAAAAGTTATTGGTAGAATTCAAATAAAGTTCATGAATCGAGATATTTATATATTTAGTTTTGAAATATATTAAACCATTATGATCATTTGGTATATATTGTTTTAAAATTTATTAAATATTAGTCTAAAATAATATATATATATATATATATAAGTAATGCTTGAGTCACCAAATTCCCAGTTTCTACTAGTTTTATTTTTTAGTAGGATTGACTACGATAACTATAACATACCTCTATCTAGAACTCTCTCACATGGATAAAATGTGTTGATTATGAGAATGCATATATGACTCCCCATACACCAGAGGCTACTAACTAGTTGTGGGGATATGATGATATAGTAGGGACACTATACCCCTAATTATAGAGTTACATAGATTAATAAATAAACAATATAAATAATATAATAATATTAATAGATTAGATGAAATAATACTTCATACAATGTGGAGATAAATAGGGAAAAAATAAACTAATAATAATGAATCATGAAATGAAAATCCAAGATGTATTTTAATGTCATATCGAAATTCATAGAAATAAAAGGATCAGTTGAAACAAAGTAAGACAAAAAGGCTTCAGTCTTAAACCATATGTTTGTCCCATATCCAAAGTCCATCCTAACTATCAATAAAAAATCTAAAAGAAGATATATTTGCATTTTCTAAAATAGCATACATAAAATATGCTTACGTATTATAAAAAACCTAAATAGGGTGTGAGTAAACCATTGTAGTTCAACACCACCATTCCTAAACATATCTAGTTTGATAATAATTTTACTCAATATGAAATAATTAGGTGTATTAATTAATCAATTAGTAATCTATAAATAAAAAAATTATTTGGCACCGTGTGATAATATATTTAGGCATGTAATACAACTATACCAACCATAACCATATAAGAAAATAACATTATTTAGTTCCATGATAGAAAGTATTTGGGCATATAATTCAACAACGAAAACCTTAACCATATAACTATGGAATATCATACAAACTGAGCCAAGCCTACTGTATATGTCTTTCATCTTGGTACAAGGAAACTCCCACTCAATAGTATTACAACAAGTCCCAGGGTATACACATGTATATAAGAAATTTTTTCAAATCTCACTAGCTATAACCTACTATAAAATAATTTCATCATGTGTCAAGAAATTTCCTAATATATAATCATTTCATCATGTGTTTGGGCTTAGCCTACATATAATAATGTCAGTATGTGTCAGGGAATAGCCCGCTATATAAGCATTTCAATATGTGTTTATGGATATCCCATTATATAAGAATAAGAGCATGTTTTAGGGAATATATTGGTATATATGAATTTTAGAATGTGTTAAAAAGTCATAATAGAATGGATATCACAATGTCACTACATATCAATCAATGGGTAATAATGAAATTTACAATTTCTCTTTTAATTTATTTTTTATTACATACCAACTTATGAATATCCATATCAACAAACAAATCTGTTTCCATGGTGAATCAATATAAATAAAAAAAACTTAATCTCATGTCTTGTTAAATACACAATAATTAATTATCCAATTCATATTAATCAAGGGGTCCATCACCCAATAGGTATCCATCAATAATTAGATCAAAATAGATCAAACCTAAATTTCATTTATTGATTTACCATAAATATATGAATAAATTAATTACATTGCATATTTTGTAAGTGATCCCACAATATTAAATATAATATTGAATTAAACAAAGTATAGGGTTATGTTCAGTCTCCAATCCTTTAACTGATGATTTAGAAACACCAACACGAAAAATATAATGGAAACTGATATGAGGGAGACAAACAAAGGAAACCTTGTTTAAAAAACATTATGGATAAAATATAACTGGATTTAGTCGAGGTATTTCCACCATATTGATAGATTATTTAAGAAGATATGTTAAAACATAATTATATCAACTTGCCAAGGATCAGATATGGAAATAAATAATTTAGAACATATCATAGGGGATGAAAATGGATTAGTGCCCTATAGGTCTCGAGTAAAGGTGATATTATCATATTGAATAAAAAGATAGAGCATGACACACTTAAAATGACTATGTCTAATGAATACATGACGTGTAATCCTTTCACAATCTATATTACATAAATTTTCAGTTACTCTAAAAAACCTATTACCATATGTTAATATTTATCCTAATAAACATTTATATATTCTCAATTATGTTCATGATATATAACCACAAAATGTCATGAACTAGTTCACGACATGTGTCTGGTTGTAATTACATGTCCTGTAACATGTATATAGACTATATATAACTTGGAGAAAATTCTTACACCAATTTATATATAGTGATCTACACCACCAATAGGGCCTTATAAAGAATAGAAAACCCATGTAAATACATTTAAAAATTTCACACACAAACTTCATTTATTCATAAAAAGCATACATACCTCAAAATTTGTTTATTTTCTTCATCAAAGGCTCTTCATCTCAATATGGTTCTCAATAAACAAGATTCAATGAAAAATCCAATTATGGAAATGTTCTTATAATATCTTGACCCATCCCATGGGGCCCACAAATGACTCCCCCAAGCCCACCTTCCATAGGCCAGGGGTTGGTGACTAGAACCTAAAAGATTTTCCTAAACATGGAAGGAATTTCATTAGATATCTGTACACACACAAAAAGGGAAAGTGAATTAAACAACCAAAATAAGTACGGTAAAACCACGAGAGTAAAGTACAACCATAAGTACAATTATAAACTGAAAATAATGGGCTGAAATACAAGACCTAGAAACTAAAAAGTAAACAGTTGTCGCATCTACCCCAGAGCTCTACTTAAAAGGTAGTAGCTATAAGTCTGAAGTCGAAGAAGAGGATCTCAACTGCTCCTATTTCACCAAGACCCACTAAGTCTCGAACCACCAATGTCTACCTTGGAGCGTCAGTAGTCTACACTATACAGACACTTGCGGGTGGAGCCCGTGAATGGGTGAGTATAACAACTCAATAGGGAACCCAGAGACCCTAGAAGGTCTCTCAAAATTCCATAAATAAAAGTTCACAAGAAATACCACAAATTTAATATCACAAGAATGATCTAAATCATGAATCATGAAGAATAAGAGACAGTTCACTCAAACGTTATAACTTCATGGATACTAGGATGGGGATGACTAGTCATAAATCCATATCATTTTATTTGTAGTAACACTACTATTGACCCATATAGGTAATTGTGTACTAACCCATATTTTTCGCTAGATTCTGACCTGTATTGGTCACTGTTACTAACCTTTATTGGTCGCTGGTGCTAACATGTACTAGTCACTGATGCTGAAAAGTATTGGTCGATGGTTCCGACACGTACTGGTCACTAGTCCTGGCCCATATTGGTCACTGGTCAGACCTGTATTGATTATTAGTATAGAGGTAGATATGATTAGTCGTATATCTAGATCATCCAATCTAAATTTTATGATGCTAACTCGTATTGGTCGCTCTTCTTCTTCTTGCAACAGCTAACCATTGGATTTCTGCTCATAGCATGATTGATTTTTGAAAACCTTCCCCTAAATCCATCATTCATATCTCAACTAGTAAGAAGTCCCCTGAAAAAGTAATCAGATGATCCACCATGTCATGAGGGTTCCAACGCAACCGACGGCATGTCAACAGAATGCTCGGTCTGTAAGTTATTGGAATTGTAGTCCTGAGGGCCTGTTTGGATTTAGAATCGATCCATCCCAGCCATACTCAAACCTTCTCTAAAACCCAAGTGTATTATGTCAAAATTATCATTTTTCTCCAAGTATCCCAATACTACAGACGGTTAGTTAAATGAATTTCTCGTTTATAAGATATGGCCCTTTAATCGTTTTCGGGCTCGAGAAGGGTCTGGATGCAGTCCGACCCTGTTCGAGTCGACCCGACCCAGTCTGGGTCTAACCCAACCTCTCCCAAAGCAGCTTGGGCCAACCTAGTTAGGCTGGGCCATGGAGGGGTCTTCCCACTGGGTCGTGGACCGGCCTGACCCGCCGAGCGACGCAACCCGTCCTGCTTGCGCGCCCCACACATGGTGTGCGGTCCACCTGCTCAATGACTCAAAGGAGTCGTTTCTTCCCTTAAAAAAGTGGTGCCACATGGCTCTTCCATGTGGTCAACGGGACCCATGTGATGCAGGTCCCATGCCTTCCCGATGGATTCTTCAATGAAGCATATGATGGTGAATTGCCTCTGCATTTGTGGTCAGCCATTGTCATCCACCTTGTCTGACCATCGTGGCACCACGTGGCATCACCCTCCTCCATGGTCGGTGAGCACTGACCACCATCTCCGCAACTGGAACCGATCATCAATGTCTCATCGGTGGAGATTCTGTGGGTCTAGGATAAAGCATTGGAGATTTTTTCGCTTCATGTCTGCTCTTATGGGCCTCCAAGACATCCACCGTTACATTGTGACCCTATCTCTTGTGTTTCCATAGAATTGGGAAAACTATCCCTGTAGAACATAACAAAAATAAAACAAAGTGGTGGAGGGTTTGAGCCTTGATCATTTGTCTTGTGCCCTCTATGTTAGAATTATAACAAGAGGGAGTTAATTATTCATCACATTTTAATAATGTGAAACCCCATTCAAATCCCCCGCAACAACCTTCCGAAAATACAATAAAAAGGAATAGAATCAGGGTAAAATCCTGAATTGAAATAAAACCCCAACATTGAAATTCCATGGGGACATCACGGATGTTAGTGATTCCATATTTGAGGGTATTACAGATGAAAGAGAAGGTTCATGTGTGTTGATGATCACCGTCCGTCAACCTTCTGATCGATCCTACAACAGCCATCGTCAATCCACCATTCTCCATTGGTGGAAGGTGTGCAATCTCTTTGTCAGGGGTTCCTCACATGATAAATTCATTCCAAAACCCCACCTCGAGCTCCATTTAAATATGAGGGGAAAAGGTGAGTAATGCCTTGAAAAATTTATGGGGTTCATTAGTTGACATAATTAATGTGACTCATTAATTGAGGTAATTAAAGTGCCTCATTAATTATGTGCGGGGTTGTTACACCACCCAAGTGTAACCGTGAAATTAACACCACATAATTAGATGTCTGAACACCTCTATGGTCCCTATCACCGCCTCTCAATAGGTAGTAGAAAAAAGGAAAAATAAAAAAAATAACAATTATATTTTATTTTACTTTTCGTTAAAATTGTCCAAAATATAGCTTTTTCTCCCAACCTGATGTGGTTGAAGTGAAACTTCCCTTAAGCGAATCTCGGTATGACAGATTCAACAGTGCCCTCATATTTATAATCTGAGTATCAATTCAAATGATAGAAAATTCTGCCTACACATTTACAGAATGTACCCAAAAAATGATCATGAATTAATTTCTGAAACATCGGGCCTCATAATTACACACCGTTAATTTTCATATACTCGTAATTATCCCAAATTATTTTTAAAGAAATTACATTGAATTTTCTAGGACTTTACATTCTCCCCAGTTTGGGGCTTTACGCACATGAAATCCAAACAAGGCTACACAAACAAAAAGGGGTACTTGGCATGAATATGAGCATTTTTCTCCCATGTGCTCTCCTAGAGATTCTCGTGCTGCAAAAGAATAAACACCAGAGGTATTTACTGTCCAATAAGTATCTTCTCTTATCAATCCTCAATCCACACTGGGTACTCTACAAATGTTTCCCCATGGTCAATCTTCATCTCTCCATAGTTGATGATGTGAGATGGGTCATGCACATATTTCTTCTGCTGGGATACGTGGAAGACATCGTGCGCCCTCTCTAATTGTGGTGGTAGTGCCAAGCGGTATTCTACCTTGAAAATCCTCTGAAGTATCAAGAATGGTCTGATAAACCTCAGTGAGAGTTTTTCGCCTTGGCCAAATCTCTATAGTCCCCATCGAGGAGAGACTCAAAAGAAAACATGGTCCCCCTCTTGGAACTCCAGTGGTCTCCATATCCTATAAGCATACAAATTATATCAGCTCTATGCAGTCTTCATCTGCTCTCAGATGACTTGCACATTCTCAGTGGTAGCCTCTACCATCACTAGGACCACGAGTGATGGCTCTCCTAGATCCCTCTAGCATAAGGGTGGTCTGTAGGGTCACTCATACAACGCCTCAAAAGGGGACATACAATTGGTGGAGTGATAGTTATTTTTGTACACAAACTCCACCAAGGGTAGGTGGTCCTCCAAACTGTAACCAAAATCTAAGACACATTCATTAACCTTGTCCTCCTTGGTCTAGATGGTCTGCTCAATCTGACCATATGTCTGCAGGTGAAATGTTGTGCTCAAATGAAGTTGAGTCCCAAAATCCTCTTGTAATACTTTCCACAATTGTGATGTGAAGCATGTGTCACGTTATAAGAATATCATCAAAGGAACCCTGTGAAGTCACACAATCTCCTAAATATAGAGACATCCCAAGCTATCTACCAGACTCGTCTCTTGAATTAAAAGGAAGTGGGCTGACATGGTGATTCGGTCAACAATCACCCAGATGGTATCAGGCCCTCTAGTCATATGTAGAAACCTCATCACGAAGTCCATCAATATCCCTTCTCACTTCCACTCTGGTATATCGAGGGGTTGGTTCAAGCCTACTAGTACCTGGTACTCGACCTTAATTTTCTAGAACGTGTGGCATCTAGAAACAAACTCTTCCATAACTTTCGTCATCCATGTCCACATGTACTAACACCAGAGGTCCTGATACATATTCATCATTTCTAGATGTAATTATAAGGGGTATATATATAAATCTCTCAGAACAACCTATTGTAGTTCCACTAGTACTATTATACTCCATCTGAAAACAATAGAGTGCTCCCCACCTTCAGAATATCCGTCAAGTGCATGGCCTGAGGATATCTGAGCATGTGTAGTCTCATAACTGTTGTCTTTGAGTTGCACCTCCCAGACTCATTGAGTGTGTTGAGGGGCCACTACCATTTACTAGAGGTATACGGTCTCATCTCTATCCACATAGGATATGTGAAGCGAGGATAACTGATCTGAAGCCTCATTTAGTAGCTATGAACTCAATCTCCGCCTAAGTTCATCTGCCACTAAATTCCCCTTCCTAGAAGTATATACTATCTCAAATTCATAGTCCTGGAGAAAGTGTAGCCAATTTTTTTGTCTCATATTTAGATCTCTATGTGTGAATATATATCTGTGACTCTTTTGGTCTAAGTAAACAATGAACCACCTGCCCATCAAGTAGTGTCTCCAAATATTCAGTGCGAAGACTACTGCTTCCAAATCCATGTCATGAGTCACATAATTCTACTCATGAGGCATCAAATTTCATGATCCAAAAGCAATCATTGCATAAACCTGCATCTGGATGCAATAGTGTCCAATCGCTGATGCATCATAGTAAATCACATAGCCAGTTCCCTCCTCTGGAAACCTCAGGATGGGAGTGATGGTCAAGCTCTGCCTCAGCTGTTGAAAGCACTACAAGCATGTCTCTAACCACATTAAGGGCTTCCTCTTCTTCATCAAGTCTGTCAAAGGTGTTTCTAATCTGGTGAAATCATGTATGAACCTCTAATAGTAGCCTGCTAATAAAGGGACGATTCACACCTCAGTAATATTCCTGGCTGGATCCCAAATAGGTACTGCCTCGATCTTCACTGGATCCACTGCACCTCTCGCCTTGAGATGACATGTCCCAAGAAGTGGACATTTTGTATCTAGAACTATCACTTCGAGAGCTTCCCATACAACTGGTTATCTTAAGGTGTGTCTCGAACTATCCTCAAGAGTACATAGTTCTCTTCCCCAGACCCTGAGTACCCTAAGATGTTGTCGATGAACACCACTACATACTGGTATAAGTAGGTCTGGAAGATCCTATTCATGAGATCCATGAACACTTCAGGGGTTTTCTTCACACCAAACGACATCACTAGGTATTTATAATCTTCATACTGACATCTAAAGACCATCTTTGGGATGTCCTCATCCGAAACTGGAAGATGATGATATCATGATTTAAGGTCTATCTTCAAGAACCACTTCTCTCATTTAAACTGATCAAATAGATCATCAATCCACAACAGAGGACATTTGTTCTTCATGGTCACCTATTTTATGTGTCATAAGTCCACGCATAGCCTCAAACAACCTTCTGACTTCTTAGAAAACAACACTTGGGATGCCAATGGAGAAACACTAGGCCTTACAAATCCCTTCCTCTGTAAGTCCTCCAACTGTAACCTCATCTCTTAGTTCATCGTAGGGTCCATCCGATATGATGGTGTAGGTATTGGTGTTGTTCCTAAGTACAATTCAATTCGGATGTATACCCCTCTACAAGAAGGTAGTCTTGGGACATCTTCTAGAAATAAGCCCTCATGATCATCTACCACAGCTAGGAACTATGGACTCTCCTCATCCACCATGTCCAAGGTCTTGCAATCTAGTTGATATGTAATCGATTGCACCCTTGTGAGTGCCAGTCCATCTTGTGCTGCTCTAGTTTCCTTCTCACCAACAAAGAAAAACCGACCCCCATCTCTATGCATACATCATATTGTACATCTCTAGAAGTCATTATGTGCCCGAAATACTGATATTTATCCCATGCCTAGAATGACGTAGTAGGTCTTCAACTCCACTACTAAAAGAACTAATCTGAAAATCTCTCCTTT
Source organism: Viscum album (assembly GCA_963277665.1). Classification (NCBI taxonomy): domain Eukaryota; kingdom Viridiplantae; phylum Streptophyta; class Magnoliopsida; order Santalales; family Viscaceae; genus Viscum; species Viscum album. The sequence goes on along the minus strand of OY728125.1, from coordinate 1,388,748,223 downwards.
GAGCGTAGGATCACACTATCAGCACCTTTTTGTGACCGATGAATCTCCTCCCGTAGGAATATCCAAACAGAAGTGTCGAGCTAAAATCCCAGTCGGAATCTCAATGTCCCTAACTAAGTCCACATCAATGAAATAATGGCTAGAACCTATGTCGAAAATCATTGATGCTAAAGTAGTGAAGATAAATATTGTACCTTGTATCATATTAGGGATGTTAGGCTCTTGAGCCTCTACTGCCTGTAGTTGGGCATGTCCACATCCACCTACTCCCTAAGATTGTGGTGGACTGACTGGGGGTGGGGGTAGTTCTTGGTGACCCCGACCACCTTATGTTGAATTTCCTTCTCCCATACCTCATCCGCCGCCTGGCTGACACTCATGATCCTTCCACTACCTCTACCTCATTGGCCCCTCCACAGTCTACTGGTCTTCCGTATAGGGAGTAAGATAGCCACAAGCTCTATGACCCTATCCCTCGCAGGGAAAACAGATCATGCCTCACTGGTGACTCACCCAGCCTCTCGAGCCTCACACATCTTACCCTGCATCTGTGAGTCACCCTATTGAAGGTCAAGAATGCTTGGGATTCTGTGTCATCTATCTGTTGCCAGCTATAGATGACTCTTCTACCTATCATCTGGTAGAGGCTCTCACAGTTCATGCTTGCTTGGCAAGGAAGATCTCCATCATCAAATCTCACTTTAGCACCCAAGCCTATGTCGGGATGCTAATAGACACTTTCATGGGTCTGATGTCTCATCGGTGCCTCTTCTCAAATTTCTGACACCTGAAGTAAGGGTCTTGTACCATTTTGGTGGAGTATCATGAAAAGTCAGTAAAACTTGCAGAGTGCTGAGCCATAGTCTGGATGCCCTATTATAGATGCAGTAGCTCCCAAATACAAACAGAGCATAGCATCGCTAGCATGAATTCCACCCTAAAAATGATCTCAAAGTATTTCTTGGTGAGGGTCATCTCTTCATGCACCCAGAGCTTCGAGCACCATCATCATCTTATCGAGCCCTGAATAAGGCTTGCGGCCGAGATCGCCATCTGCTCTATGGGTGTCTCTACTAAGTGAATGACCTATGAAACTACCTAAAGCCAGTCATATACTACCTAGGGGGTCCATCTATCCTTGAAACCTTAGAGGCCTCTACCTCTAGAACTCATGAAAAATGCTCGGCTGGCATGCATGATCCACTAGTGGTATTTTCGTCTCAATAGGTGTTGGTACTGATGTTACACCACCCTAAGGTGCCATCACTATGACGGGTCCCTGTACTAATGCGTTGTCGCTCAGTGGGCCACATTCATGATCTGTAACTAAAATCATGGCTACTTGTCTTCATAGATTCATCCTGTAAAAAATATATGTGCCATGGGTAATAAGTTATACCTGGTAAGCAGGATCAAAAAAGATCAAGAAAACTTTTTAAAACACTAGAAACTCGTGTTATCATGTACCAAGTCAGAAAAAAGAATTCAGGGCCATGTTGTATGGATATATCGGTTGTCATACCAAAACATGACTCCATGTACTGAAAACCAAACTGAAGAAACTATAAACCATTTCTTTAATAAAATTAGACTCCTAATTCTTCTTGTATAACTGACTGCCCTTTGATACCACTTTGTCACAACCCATCCCATGGGGCGCTGACGTAACTACCCCAATCCCACCTTCAAAAGGCCAGGGGGTAGTAACTAGCACCTGAAGGCTTTTCCCAAACAGGAAAGGAATTTTCGTTGAGATCTATACACACTCAAAAATGGATATTGAAGTAAAAAACAAACAAAAGTAAGGTACTACCATGATAGTACGGTACAACCACAAGTACAACTATAAACTGAAATCAATGTTCCAGAATACATGCCCCAGAAACTGATAAGAATGTAAACAGTAGTCGTATCTACCCTAGACCTCTACCTAGAGGGTAGTAGATATAATACTTAAGTCAAAGAAGAGGATCTTAACTTCTCCCATCACACCCATCTCCACCATGTCATGAACCTCCAATATCTGCCTCCAAGTGTCAGTAGTCTGCACTAGACGCACACATGCAGGTGGATACTGTGCAAGGGTGAGTATAATAACTCAGTAGGGGACCCCGAGACCCTAGAAGGTATCTTAGTAATCCACAAAAGAAACAACAAAAGAAATACCACAAAGGTAATATCACAAGAATGATCTAAATCATGAATCAAAAAGCAATAGAGACAGCTCACTCTAATAGTATAACTTCATGGTTACTAGGATAGGGATGACTAGTCATAAATCCAAATAATCCTATTTGTAGTAACTCTATTTTTGACCCATATAGGTCACTGTATGATTACCTATATTAGTCGCTAGATGTTGACCCGTACTGGTCCCTGGAGCTGACCAGTATTGGTCGCTGGTGCTGACCCATATTGGTCGATGGTGCTGACCCGTATTGGTCTCTGGTGCTGACCCATATTGGTCATTTTTGCTGACCCACATTGGTCTCTAGTATAAAGATAGGGATTATTAGTCGCACAACTAGATCATCTCACTCTTGGGTTTCTGATGTTGAACTGTATCAGTCGCTCGTCTTCTTTATGGCGCAGCTAGCCACTGGATTCTCTCTCATAGCATGCTTAATTATAGGAGAACCACTCCTCAAGTCATTAGTTGTATTTTAACTAGTACTGAGTCGCATGAATATGTAACTTGATTACCCATATCTTCATGAGGTTTATAACGTAATAGATGGAGAATCAACCGGATGCCTGGTCTGTAATTTATTAGCATTTTAGTGCTAAGGGCCTAGTTGGATTTGGAATCGATCCAATCCAGCCATTCTCCAACATTCTCCAAAACCCAACTGAAGTATTCAAAAAGAACCGTATATGTCCAAGGATCCCATTTCTATAGACGGTTCATCAAATTGACATTGGATTCGTAAGATATGGAAGTTTAAGCGTTTCTGGGCATGAGAGGGGTCTCGGTCCGGTCCGACCTGGTCGGACCGACCATACCCGACCCAATTTGGGCCAACCCAACCTAGTTCAGGTCGACCTGACCCAGTTTGGATCTATATTTTTTTGGACTGAACTGGCATGGGTCGGCCCGGTTGGGTTGGGCCACGGCAGGCTCGGCCCGTTGGGCCACGGACCAGTCAAGCCCACTAGGTGCCTCAGCCCGGCCTGGTGGAACACCCTGCTCAGGGAGTGCGGTCCACCTATCAAATAGCTCAAAGGATTCATTCGGTCCATTAAAAAAGTGGCACCATGTGGCATCACCACTTGGTCTACGGGACCTGCGGGATACAGGTTCCCCTACCTTTGTTGCGGCTTCATCAATTTGGAACGCAATAGAATGCCGCTTCCACCTCCATGTCCATCCATTTCTAGCCTCCTTGTCCAATCGTCGCAGTGTTGAGTGGTGTCGCGCTTCTCCACGGTTAGCAAGCGCCGGGCACCAGTCACCGATGTCATTCCAATGGAACTTCCACGGGGTTCTTGCGATGCCCCAAGAACTATGTTTCTATTTTTGCCTACACCTACATGCCTCTCGGACTGCCTCTGTCACAGCGTGGACCTCTATCTCACATTTCCATCAAATTTTGAAAACCATCCATGAAGAATGAAACAAAAAAAAGAAAGTGGTGTAGGGTCTTGGCCTTGTTCGTTTGGCCTTTGACCTATACATTAAAGTGATAACAAGAGAGAGAGATAAGTATTCATCACATTTTAATAATGTGAAAACCCATTCAAATCCCCCACAAAAACCTTCCGTAAATACAATAATTTGGAATAAAAATGAGGGAAATCATGAATTAAAAGACAACCCATACCACATTATTCGTTTGGGATGTCGCTGATTGTGGTTCCTCTACATTCAAGGGTATTGCAGACGAAAGAGATGGTTCGCATGCGTTGACATTCGTCGTCGATTTTCCTTCAGATTGATCCTGTAATGGGTGTCATCAATCCTCCATTCTCCATCGATGGAAGGTTTAGCATCACATAGTCTAGGATTCCTCGCTTTATGAAGATGTGGAAATCCCCACCGTGAGCTCCATTTAAATAGGAGGGGGAAAAGTGATCTACGCCTTGAGAAATTAAGTAGGTTCATTAATTGACGTAATTAATGTGCGTCATTAATTGATGTAATTAAAGTTCCTCATTAATTATGCGAGGGGTGGTTATACCACCAAAGTGTAACCGTGTAATTAAATGCCCATAATTAAAGGTCTGACCTGCTCTCTAGTTCCCGCCACCCCCGGTCAAATGGAGGTTGGAAAAAGAAAATTAAATAAAATAACAATTACATGTTATTTTACTTTTCTTTAAAAAGACCAAAATTCAACTTTTTCTCCGGACCAACTATAGTGGAAGTGAATATTCCCTTATGTGAATCACAAAACTGCATATTCAATGGTGCCCTTGGATTTTAAATCTGATCACCAGTTAAAAAGTTATCAAATGTCACCCGTGTGTTTACTAAAGTTACCCGAAAAAAGGTTCATAAATTCATTTCGGGCACATTGGGCCTCGTAATTACGCGCCATCAATTTTTACAGACTCGTAATAATCCCAAATAATATTAAAAAAATTGACATAAATTTTTTTGGGTCTTTACATAGAAAATGATAGGATCTTAAAAACTACACAACATATAATAACTCATCCCTATGATTCCTTAGAAATCATTGTGGGTTCTTTGAATTCAATTCTTACCATTATTATCACATATCACACTCCAAATCCCATGTCTTCACTTGAACACCCCTTGATGACACTACACTCTTACCAGAGGTATTGTTCTACCATAGAGGTATTTCCTACTATGGTCCACAATCCATTTAGAATGATCCTTAATGGATTCATCTACACTAAGATCGATATCCTCTATTTTTATTAAACTGGATGGGTCAGTATAATATCTCCAAATATGAAATATGTGAAACAAATCGTGTATAAAACTTTATAACTATGGAAGTGATAATTGGTATTCCATAGGATCGACCCTATCTCCTATCTCAAATGGCTTGCCAAACCTGGGCACTAGCTTAGCACGTTTTATAATACATTATTTCCCAAACCTAGGAACAACTAGAAGAAAAAAACTAAGTCTAATCTCAAACTCAAGATTTCATCTCTGATTTTCAGCATATGATCTCTCTCCACTCAATGAAGTCACCACATACCTCTTGAAAAATTGTACCTTCTCAGTCATCTCATGCATGAGACTAGTCCCAACAATCACTCACTCACATTCATTCATCCATGAAAGATGTGAAATAAATGGCTTTGAATTTGAATCCATGAAATTTTCCCTTCGGATCAATTCCTGGATGCTATTATATATGAAAGATCTTTCAGTGCCATGCGGTTCTCCCATAATACACCAAAATCCAAAACACACGCCCATAAAAATCATCTAGAACGTTAATAGTAAACTTCTATTGATAGTTATTTTGAGGGTGATTAGGTATAATAAAAAGAACATATAATCCTAGATCCTACTGAAGACCATTCCAAAAACATGATGTGAAACAAGGATATATGTATGAAATCATAATCCTTGTTTCATTGTGTAGCTGAACTATATAATGAATGAAGAGACTACTCATATCATCAATGATAAAGGTCCCCGTGATAGGCATGATGTGTGATACATTCATTATTAGATCCACGGTCATCCATATTTCATTATTCTTTTGGGTTTCCCTAGTTATTACTATAAAAAATACATATTGGCATCAACTCATTCTAGTCTGGAATGGAAAAAGGATTCAAAATCCCAAATGGCCTTTGATTCTCGATATTCACCTATGGAAATTTGAAACATCATTCCAAAAATCCCACTACCAGTTTCTTCATTCCTAAAAACCATTACTATATACATAGATCTTAATACATCTTTTTAAAACACATATTTAATGCCAATCTAGAATCATGAAAATCGCTTATCATCTCTTTACGTAAGATTGTAGAAATATATACTCAGCCACTAAAAATTAATATAATCTCTATATCCATGACACCATTATGATTTTTATTACCCACCATATAAATTTTCTCTTATAAATAATCCTTATATATCAGATAACTACTCGGCCCTGATACGATCTAAATGAATGTGTATAACAGATGCAAAAGTCATAGCTACCCAAACCTATTAATCCTAATCAACTAGAAGCATGTATAAAAATGGGTACATCATTCCCCACTTATAGCATGAATCCTACACTACTTATATATATGTCTTTCAGCTCAAAGAATCAGAAACAATGTTTCTCTTTCCTAGTTTATAATCCAACTCAATGTTGAAAGGATGTATATACTCATCCCACCTCCTCTGGTGGATATTCCAGTCCCAATCTAAAAAGATGTAATTGTGGATATTTTGGTATGTGTATACTGAAAACCAATTTCACATAAGTCATTTTCTATAAAATATCCTGGAATGTACAACTACTACCAACCCCATACCGTGAATAGGGTAATTACTCTAATGTGGTCTCATATATCTAGATAAATATGAAACCACTTCATCCTCCTACAACACACCTACATTGATTCCAAATATGGATTCATCAAAGTAACTAGTATATACATTACCCTTAATAGGTGAAGTGAGTTTTTTAATAATTACATACATCTATTTGAATTCTAAAAATATATCACAAAAGCATCTTGCCAAACATAGTTCACTCCCTTCTTGATCAGCCCAGACATCAAGGATTCAAGATAGAATATGTTCTGAATAAAGAGATGATAATATCCTGATAAAACCATAAAAAATATGATTCTTTAAGACAATATTGGGATTCTCCAAGGACACTAGGACTTTATACTTATTTGGGTACATTGAAACTCCTTCCACTAAAATAACATGGCCAAAGAAGTGTGATAATCAATCAAGAAACTGAAGTTGGCTATCTTGGCACAAATTTAAGGCTCTATAAATGCAATCAAGATGATTTAAATTTATTTAGAATGATCATCTACCATATTGGATTACTCTATGATGTCATTGAAAAAACCACAAAAAACAAGTCCATAAATTGATATACAGTCCGATTCATTATAGGCATGAATACCACTTTTGCATTGGTCAAACCAAATAGGATCACTGTGAACTAATACAATCCATTCCTTCTCCTTAAATAATTCCGAGGTATTTCTAATGGTATCACCACAACTAGTGGTATCCATATCTCTGGTATATCTTGTAAAATATCTTTTCACCTCTTAAAAATTCAAATAATTCATCGATACCTAGAATATGTTACGAGTTATTGACTTTCAACTATTTTAATATCCAATAATACACACATAACTACAATATACCATCCTCTGTATTGGTAAAGATAACTAAATAACCCCATAGATACATACTCGGCCACATGAAACATTTTCCATCCAAAATTTATATCTAACATTTTAACTATTGAATATCTTCTAGTTTCACTCTATAAGGTATAATAAAGAATATATTTTATCCTGGAACCAACATTATCATTAAATCGATCTCCCACTAGAGTGGTAATCCATATAAATCACTATGAAATACATGCAAAAAATGATTCACCACGAAAATGATTGTTATTTCATTCCACCATCATATAATGAAAGATCAACCATCTGAGTCGTGATAAAATCCAATTTTCACTGAATTGGTACTGCATGACCAGCCTAAAGATCCCCCTCACTATGGTGATAATATCTTTATCCTTCATGATAAGAAAATTTAGAATTCTCTAAGAAATAGTCAATAGAATAATGATATAGGACTAGCTAATACATACTACTAAAAAAATTAGAAACCTATCATTTCCAGCACCAAAATTTCCCAAAATAAATGGTAACCACCAATCTCTATTGGACACACCACACAACAATTGATATTCTCTAACCACACTCCAAATAGTTTAAAAATTGTCAAAACACCATCTAAAATTCCAACATTAAATATTATAATGTTTAAAAATGAGAGGATAAAAATGTATTTGATGATCCTATATAAAAGAATTATAACAAAAAAATTGTACATCTGATGAAAGATGGTCCTACATCCACACTATCCAGAGTATTCTATATAACATGAAACAAACTATCTCCTAATCCTTGGGATCAAATCTATCTCCCCAATGTTTTCTCATCATCATGAAACTATTGATCCTTTTATAGGGTACCATATCGTCTAACTCAACATGAAATTCTAATGTAACTCCAACGTCCAATCTATCTAGGAGTAGGGAAGTCCTCCTCATACTCTATTACATATCCCATACCCCTACAACAACTCTATTACTACATTCCCCTACAATGATTTCATAGGTGTATCATCCTACCAAGAGCATGATACTCTAAATAAGAGTATGGAAATTAAGTTCCCTTCTGGAAAATATTTCGACACTAAAAATACAACAAAGAAACATAGAAATTAGATGGATATGCACTATCCCAACTTATTTTCTCACGGTTTATTTAGATATAAAGATCATAGTGATGCTTCATTCCATCAAAATAAGACTCCACAATTCTACTTGATGAAATTTACTGGCCACTACAAGAGGGCCCTGTCATATTCCATTTATTAATGAGTTCAAGATTCATCATGTTGGAAAATATACCACGAATAGAAACATTAACCAATTACCAAATCACATAGAGAATCCAATCTGGAGAATTCTCTCCCTAGATATATCATTACCTGCCAATGATAGCTCAAATAACTGTAAAACGATGAAAAGATTATCATATTCTATCACTTATATAACCTCATATGTCAGATTCAGGAAATTAAGATCCTTCTCATCCCTCTATGTCTCTATATAGAATTATATTAAGGAATTTACATTGAATTTATCTAATATAACTCTTCCTACTTCCCAATATTCTCTAGAATATCCCAATAATTAATGGTAGGTCTATACAGAATAGGCATTGTAAGAATCACCGTCTTATATATCAGTGTATTAAGATTCATAAATATAGTTTTAACAAACTCAATATGGATCTAGGAAACCTAGGGGTGTCTCTCCCTAGTGAACATAGGTGGATGATGCATTGTCTCTCACATAAGGCCATACATTGAAGAAATGGTGTGAATAGTCTCACTTTCCATGGATTGGATGACCCTCAAGAATCTGTTATGAAGCTGAACAACCATCTAACCCTTAGGAGATAAATGAATATTTTTCTCATATTCCCTATGATATTAATGATTTTCACGCCCATTACACTCAATTAGAATATTAGGAGGAAATATTTTCTAGACTTGATAAAGACACTCCATAAAAACTATCTATTAAAAACGTTCATCCTCAACAGGTGGAAACAATAGGGAATTACAATTCATAGTATTTATAAACATGGATTATAAGTGTCATTTAATGACTTATTAGTCAATTTCATTTAATTTATCAGATATATTAAATCTACCATATCACATTTCTTATATGTAAGTATGTATCAAATGTAATAAATATATCCTTATCATGATCAATACATGATAATATCTATCCATATGTGTTGATTGTTATGCGTGAATATCCATCTTGTGCCAAACCAAGCCTTGAGTGGAAATATCAATAAATAATAACATCACATATAATGTGAATCTCTCATGGTAAAATTATATCAACTCTAACAAGATAAAAAAATTTACAATGATCACATCCCTATGAACTAGAATCTTTCCTCCTGCAAGTGTTAGCTACTCTCATGTAAAAGCTCATTGCATATCATGACACATACTAGTATCCTTATAACCTACCAAAATATTTAAAAAATGAAAAATAAAAAACAATATTCTCCATTGATACTACTTTTTAATTTCACCTAATCTAGAATTTTATGATGTGGCCAAAATGTGTTGGTTATGAGAACTCATGAATGCCTCCCCATACGCGAGAGGTTACTGACTAGAAGTGGGTGTGTGATGGTATAGTGGGGGTTAAAATAAACTTTCATATTAATTTAAATTTTATGTTTAAATAAATGTTCTAATTACTATAATATGATTAATAGACAATTTGAAACAATATTTAATTAAACTAGAAAATAATATGACGAAAAAATAATCCAATTATAATGAATCATGTAATGATATGATTAGATGTATCTAAATGTAAAACTAAAAACCATACAAATAAAATGATTAATAGATGCAATTTAAACCTAAAATACTCTAGTCTCATGCCCAATATTACTCCCACCTCCATGAACAATCCCAAACGGCAAGAAACAAAATCAATAACAATGTCTTTTTTACATTATCTAAACCTATATCCATATAATCTTGTCAGGTACTAAGCGATTCCTAAATAAGGATTGGGTATACACATAGTATGTTGACACCATTATTTATAAACATAACTAGTTTGATAAAAAATTTATGTGATAAGTTATAAAAATGTATATTAAATTATCAATTAGTACAATATAAAAATCAACCTCCTTCAGAACCATGCTGGAATATCTTTTATAATGTAATAGTATAGTTCCAATCATAACCATTTTACCATATAACCATTTCTACTTACATTCCAAAATTCCTCTAAACATAAAATATAACATTTTAAACCATAACCATATCTCTATGGTAAATCAAAAAAACATTTCCAATCCTTATATATATTCATTTCATCATGGGACTTGTAAAATCCTTCTCAATATAAAGACTACATCATGTGTTGAGGCATTGCTTAGTAAATAAACATTTCATCATGTGTTATGGGTAATAGACCACTATATATGAATTTTAGAATGTGTCAGAGTGTATCCTAGTATTTAATTATTTCATATTGTTTTAGGGGATATCCTTGTAAATAAGATTTTTAACATATGTTAGGGTATAGACCAATATATATTTATTTTGGCATGGGTCAGGGAATAACTTGGTACATAATCATTTCATAATGTTTTTGAGAATTTACACCTATATAATCATTTCACCTTGTATTAAATATTTCTAAAAGTATTGATATCACAATATTTCATTTTATGGATTAATGCTTAATTTTGGAAATTACCATCTATCATTCAATTTTACATTAATTATTTACCAATTTTTCAACTTCCATGTCAATAAAAAATAATTTCCATTCATGATTCCTTATAAATAAATAAAATGAATCTAATTTCATGATAAAAATACCTTAATCTGTTATCCCATTCATATGAATCAAGTATTTTCTTTCCCAATGGGTATCCTTAAGCATGGTCTAATCAACAATTGAATATAAATGGATCGATAAAATATTCGATTCCCTAATTTACCACATATACATTAATAAAATAATTAATGTTCATGATTAGTTAGTGAAAAGAAAATATTTCATACAATGTTAAATGGTCCATAGGTTTAGGTTAATACTCCCTACTTTTAACTACTGAATTAACAACACCATCATTGGAAACGATAACCAAAAATAAGGTGAGGGAGATCAAAAAATATAAAATTATACTATAAAATATATAAGATAAAATAGGACCAGTTGTGGTCCAATTATTCCTACTAAAATTATGGAAAAAGATAAAATATAATGAAACCCCAAAGTATATCAACTTACCTGAGATCAAATGCAAAAACAAAATTATCATAATAGATCGGAGAAGCCTGAAATAAATTAGATCGCCTTAGGTCTCGATAAGAAGAAGATATAAATTGAAAGAATGAAAAACATAAGCACACAAAACACTTAAAACAACAGGATCCATAGAATACATGATTTTTAATCCTTTCATTTTATGTATTTCATCCATTTTAAGTTACAGTTAAAAACACATTGACTGGGGTTAATATTTATCCTGAGCGACATTTACATGGCATGAATTAGGTTCATGATGTGTATCAACATAATTTAAAGAACAATTTCAAAAAATATTCATGGTGGTAGTTATAATTCATGTAACATGTACTATGTATTTAAATAACCTATAGGAAACTTTTATCCCAGAATCTACATAAGGACCTGAACAACCACCAAACCCTTCCCAAGCATGGAAAAACCTAATAAATCAATTTAACATTTTTATACTAAGAATACATTAATTAAAACAAACATTAATTCTTAATATTTATATAATCTCCTAAAAAAACCCTCCATATCTATGATAGAGACTCATCCAACAAGTTACAATGATAAAATCAAAGAGTGGAATGTACCTAGAAAAAGATGGGATCTTATACTACCCCTCATTTAAATTCCACCAACACACAACCACTTGATATTTTATCACATGTATAAATGATTAAAAATAACACAGAAAAATATATGATATATTTATTAAATTCATATTTTATTATATATAATGATAATATATTTTTCTTATTATTATGATGTTTCACTGAGGCACATTTTCAAATAACTCTGGATACTAGGATATTACATTAGAATATTTCTAACAATTCTACTCAAATTTATGTCCATGAATCCATGGTAGACATTCCAATGGTATTTTCAAACATTAAAAGACTTCTTAATCAATTATTAATTTATAATTGAGCATTACTCAAAGGAAAAAACATTATTGAACTTGATATCATTGAAATCAAACACAAGTATTTAGTCTCACTAATTATTCTAGTGATTATATATGAAAAGAAATCATGAATATCATTTTTTATTATTGGACCTAAAAGTTGATTTTTTTCTTATAAAACACTTTTATGGAAAAATTGTAAAACCAGAAAGTACAACCGAGAGCATCAAATGTCGTAACAGATGAAAAAGTTGTTAAATGTCAAATTAAAGTGAGAAGATGTATCATATCAATATAATATTCAAGAAAGAGATGATATCAGTTTTACTGGGTCATCCTTGATAAAATATTTAAATTGATCAGTCACCTTGTCCCATGCTTGTAAGAATTCTTCCACTATTAACTTCTTATCAATTAAGCCTCTGGTTAAGATTAAATGTTTCCAGATGATCCTATATTATTTCCCTTTGTTAGATCCACTTTACATGGTCTCTCATTTATCCTATATGCATCCTCCTTAGACGCTTGAATGATAATGCACTTCTCTAACATCTCTTACTCGAAATGCATATGAAGATCCCATGGGGGTTCAATAATATTTTTCTCAGTAGTCTGGTGTTATCCATCGGTATTAATTATTCGATCTTCTACAATGTCATACTCATTTCCTGACGACCCATGAGCCCCATTTAGAGGGGAACCAAGATCCATATCATCTTCTTGAAGATGATAACATTTGGTCATACCAAACATAATCCCTCATGATTAATCGTTAGAGGATCAGCTTTTTATTGTGCCACTCCCACTCACAGTTTTTATGTTTCCCTCCTTCATCTGTTCCATTTTGGAAGATTCCTGATTCATTACGTTGAGAACTCCTTTTTAAGTTGACATTGTCTCTATAGATCATAGAATATATGAATAATCCTTGTGACCTTTGGATTTCCCTCTCTTGCTCATAATGCAACTACCCAGATACCTTTTCTCTTGCTGTCCCTTCTTTATTCTTGGAATGTGGATCCTACTTCCACCCTTTGAGTTGTCCTCCAAAAGTTGTACATCACTCTCTCCACCCTTTGAATCTATCCCTGAGAACCACCTTGATCTCTTTGACTTATAATCAGGTGTATCAGAATATTTCACATATTAGATGAAAATTATTCCACCTAATATATTAAAATCTTAATACATCATGGAATGGTAAATATTGGTTAGTTCTATATCAATTATTGAGTATTTCATCCCATCAGGTCATAGCTAGAGTTACTTAAAGAGACAAAGATATCATATTGAATCAATATATCACTATAAAAAATCCTAGTGACATTAAAATATATAGTATTACATGTCTAAGGTTCCATCAGGTTCAAAAACAAAATTGGTAATAATTTATTTAACCTCCTCAAATGTGTCATTACACTTATCTGCCAACCAAAATGTCACCCGTTCATAGTCATGACATTTTAAGAATGAAAATGAGATTTATATTATGAATGAATCTTATATAATTATGATAAAATCAATTAAAATCATATTATTCAAAAATAATACATTATTCAAAACCAAGAAATCACATTCTCTATAATCTCTAAGAAGACTAAAATCTCACCCACTGATAAAATATATTTTATAACTAAAAACAGATTAATCAAAATAATAAACCATGAGAAATTTTCCTGTAATTGTTTTTCTAAGAATAATCCCTATGAATTCACTACATGAATTTTATGATTCTAAGAGTGATTTAATATATAATCAATTACTGTAATGTTAATATAGGAAATAAGTAGATAGAAGAAGTTGTTCAAGATAGCTATGAGCACAACTGGAAAAAATGTGACACTGAATGGAATCACTAAAAACGCATATATTCTATTCCTAATCCTATAAAATATATTTTATATATCCTATTTCCTAAATCATAACATTAGAAATCCCTATTTTCGATCAATATTAAATATTCAATAAGATCCATGGAACTGATCATTCATATTATCTATTCATGGTACTCGATAATGATTCTTTATTTTTACCTAATGTATCATTTATTACTTTATAAAAAACTCATTATATCAAAACCCTTACATAATAATAATATTACTACCCTATAATATTAGGTTTACAAAATGAAAACAAAATTCACCATAAGATCATTGAGTTGTACGTTTATTTATCCCAGATCAATTGATCCCATATAATAGTAATTCCACAATATGTGTTCTATAAAATATGTGATATCATTCATGATATTGATCTCCATATCTAGATAAAAAGTAGATATATATAACTACAGAATGCATTATATTATTATTCCTCTACTAGAGGGAATGTTGGTGTAACTACCTCCTCCCAAATAAAACTAAGCCAAGCAGATATATTGCTACCTCCCCTAATAGACTATTATCAGGTCTAAATCTACCTACTTTGGTATCTTATTCACCCAAAATCATATTACACATATTGTTAATTGAAATTAATAATACCCACCTTCTTTAGAAAAAATTATGGATCAAATCGATGAATGTCAATTCCTCATATAAATAGAAATAATAATTGTTATTTTGAGAAAAATGTCACCAACAATTGATAAGAGACATTGTCCACTATAAAACATCCATGAAATCTCCTCACTATGTTACTAATATTCTTTTAAGAGGTATCAAATAATTATATTCCATAGTATAATTCTATTACAATCCATAAATAATTACATAACACATAATAAATATGGAATGAGTTGCTCATATTTTTATAATTGAATAAAAAATAGAACAATCACAAAAACTAAACCCCCTTTGTAAAAAGATTATTTATAGAATCACCAATAAAATTTTCTAGGAAAACATTATATGGATACATATCCTTGATCCTATGATCCCTGATGTTCATGAGTAACTAAACCCTAATGCATTTACTGCTACTTCACTTAAAATCCTCACCATGAACAATTGGAAAAATTCGAGGTATCTATCAACTAAGTAACCGCTATAATACCCATGAATCATGTTCCTAGATTAATACTCATATTGAAACATGTTCGGGCATCCTCTAATAGAAATTATTCATTGAGATAATATCAAAACAAGCTAAATAGTCACACGATCAGTTATGAAATGAAAATAATAAATGAATTAACAACCTACATGGATAGAATACAACATAGGCATCCTATAGTTAGAAGAAATAAAACACCTCAATAGTAATATTTTCTATTTATTATATAATATATATTATCCTAACTCTTCTTTATAAAATAAAATGAGGAGCTAGAAGATCCACAATAAAGAACACACCCCCTACTGAAAATAGTAATGTTTTCTCATATATTATTTTCTACTACTATATTTTAAATAGTGAGGTAAATGATGAAAATGTCAGATCAATCTATCAAGTTAAACAACATAAATAGGATATAGAAATATATATAATCAATAATTACTAATATATATAGGAATTATTTAACTCGTTTTTACATAGTAATCAAGAAAGACACTACGAGATAGAGAAATAGGAAATACAATCATTCACTAATAGTACCCCTTGGTGAGTATCTATATAATCATATTCCCAACATAGTGTCAAAGAAATGGGGATTAAATATTTCAAAAATACTGTAAAAGACTCTTGGGAATATACCTCATATATCATACTCATAATAATCATAGTTATCCATCTCCTTTGTATTCTCTATATTATAAAATCTGCAAACATTACTAGTATGTTATCAATTCTCCCACCAAGATTAATGATCACATCAATGATATCAATCCATTACTATAAATCCTATGTACCTTATGAGCATTGGAATTATAGAGGATGTAAATATGGATATCTGAAGATAATTCTTCCTTATTTTCTTTACCCTAATGTGAACTTCTTCATCTAATTGGCACTGTACTGGAGACCCCATATTGCATGGGCTTAATAGATTTACCCAATAGACCATCCTATATAATATTATTTGACACCGCATCATAATCAAATTATGGTTTAATAATTGAATTCAAAAAATCAATTAAATATTTAACATTGTCCCTATGTTTCATTATATGATATCATCAATGTGGAATTTTTTGATATTCTGGAAAAAGATATAGAAACACTGTAAGTTTTTTAAGTCTTAACATAATTTAAGAACCAGTATAAACGCACACACACAAGACAACAAAAATATATATCCCCTTAATATACATCCAAGGGAAGACTAGAACCCCATGTATAACCTCCACCCAAATCCTAAACCCACAATACATGAACATATATATATAATACATATATATAAAATTTATTGAAAAATAAAATATCTATATACTAATAAATTTATTCCAAATTAATTCATAATTGAAAACCCAAAACTATTATTATATATTTATTATTTTGAACTAATATTTTTTGAAACTGTTTACAATCACAGATAAGGAGGTATATTTCTTGTGTCCCAATATGAAAATTCAGGATTCTTTAACTCACACTCCCTAACCACCCCATTTCAAATAAAAAATATAAAACAAGATAACATAATATATTATTAGGAAAACAAAAAACCATACCATCACATTTAAAAGTGAAACAACTTTACCCTAGAAGCTCATGTCTTTAATATATATCTTTGGGTCAATGATGATCATAGAATACTCTACAAGTCCAAACCATTACATTTATACTTTTGAAATTACCAAAATTAATATTAAGGAAAATGGGCCCTTTATCACTTTTTAATTTCTTATATGAGTTACCCATGCTTGAGTTGGGATAGAACATGGACCCATGTGAATTTATTTTTATGAAAGAGGTATCTGAGTGTTATAAGTGTTCCAAAATATATGTTATGGAAACTAACCACAATGTTTCTCATCAACCCAAAAAAAATGTGGACTTGATATTAATAAAACAACTAAATTCAAACTATTACTAAATGAAAACCATATATGTTAAATTACATGTAATAAAAATTAATCACATATCATTTTTTACATCATAAATCAAAATAATGATTCACTAACACAGTGGAAATCTTCTTAACTAGATTATAATAAATAGTGGGTACATGAAAAATATTTTTATCCATGAATGGTTTGATATATATGTCTATGATTATACTAGATTAAACGTATTCAAAACAAAAAATCAAAAATCCATGTCTGGTAATTATGAACCATTATAGTCGCCATTAATCAAATGTATACCTAATGCATTAAATGTTGGACAAATAGTGAAATTCAATAATTTTTTCCTCTTATATTATCTATCATAGGATATAGTTTTATAGGAAATTTTATACCAAAACTCTTTTATATGATGAAAAATCACATGAATATCGGAAATTTCTCATCGTTGTATCTTGATTTCATCTGTACAATAGAGAAACACATATAAAAATCACATAATGTTTCTATCCTCCAACCAAATGTGAAACAACACCCAAGACATTTTATGGTCACATTCCTAACTTGGATATTGTGGTGAGATGAATAGATAATAACAAGATAATATGTTATAAAGCCTCTCCAACAAGTGTAATTTATTTTAAAAAGGTTAATATATTTTTCAATGTTAATGATGGTATGATATGTAAATTCATAATTTTTTGAGATAATTATTGTTATTTGATTATAAATTAAATTAATGTTTGATATTTTAATAATAAATTTATTGGTTATAAATATTCAAGACAATATATGATTTAAAAGTGACTATTTATTTTTTATTTATCAAATTATTTACTCTTATTGATTATGTATGGTTTTTCAATAATATTGGTAAATGAGTTTAAAAGTTTCTAATAATATATAGAGTATTATTTGTTTTTAATTCTTGATAATACAACTACTAATTAATTCTAAGATATCAATCAATTAAAAAATAATTTCATGAAGTTTGAAGATGTTTTGAGTAATTTTATTTGGATTTATGATTAGTTGAATAACATATTATTTGAATTTAGTAAAGTATTAAATTATTATTTTGAAGATGAAATTATAAAAAATCCATATCCATATAAAAAAGACTTTCTAATATGTGTAGTCATCATAATTGATTTTTTAATCTACTGTTTCATCATCTTTTTAGTAGTAATACTTTGTAAGAATCATTACAAAACCAACATATTCATCATTTACATACACATCAGCATGATTATGCATAATTTTTGGAACTATATAGTCCTCATCAAGGAATACATAATCATAAACTACATAGGCCTAACCTATACATGCATCATATTATGAATCATTAGTTTTGTAAGTATCATGTATTTAGTGAAATTTCTAGGATACAACAGACTATAAATACATTCATTAGGTTAAATTCATGTTATAATTTTATTCATATTTAAAATAAGTATTTTAAATAAATCGATAAACAATTCAGTTAATTATTAGTGATATATTCTTTATGGGTTGAAAACTCATGATCAATTAAATGATTATGCTATAAAAAATATTAAGGATAAACAACGGAGGATATAAATTGATGTTTAGGGGATTCCACACTTCAAACAAAAAACATAATTTCATTTCCACGGGTTTATGAACATGTTCCTAGAAATTTTGAATTACATAATGAAATAGATTTTCTAGGAAGAATAATTCTATATTTTTCAAATGTCTCATAATGGAAAGTATCCCCAGTACTGTAAAAATTATGATAAAGTGAATCAACTAAATTTTTTATATTTATAGGTATAATTAATGCTGTAAACAAATATATTATTTAAACTAAACTATTTATTATTGATTAATACTTAATAGGGTCTCTATATATAGATGTTTTGAGTCATCAAACATATTGAATTGTCATTCACTAGTACTCAAATACCTGAGGTGGGCTTGTTTAAGTGATGAACTTGAGTGTTTAGAAAATGAGATGTTAATGTTTTGAGAAAGTAATGGATGTATAGAATATGGGTTGTGTATGATAAGATCATTTTAGAATACCTATTTTTTAGAATGATCACTCTTACAAGTGGTTTAGATGAAATAGGGAAAATGTATAGATCATTCTTATTATGATCCAAATATTTTAATACTTCATTGTAATGAATTAATACATTCATGTTGGACTAAATAGATAGATCA
This sequence comes from Viscum album, assembly GCA_963277665.1. Taxonomy (NCBI): domain Eukaryota; kingdom Viridiplantae; phylum Streptophyta; class Magnoliopsida; order Santalales; family Viscaceae; genus Viscum; species Viscum album. The sequence continues at coordinate 1,388,728,679 of OY728125.1, read as the reverse complement.
TAGTGTGACTGAATAGAGTAAATAATAAATATATTTGTTTTTAACTAGTTTTATTGAATGTGGATAATGTATGAATAGGGTTACTAATAAAACATATATAGAATTTTTCCTTTTTCCATACCATGTAAATCCTCAAATGCTGTACCTTAATTAAATACTTCAGTAGATGAGGTGAGGGTAAGATATAAAAATTATTTGATCAAAATAATATCAATCTTAAGAGGTTAATTAAAATAGATTTGTTCATTAATTGGAAGACCAAATTGTAATCCCAATACAAAATTAAAATAAAATAAAACAATGTTTTCCTGAGGTGTAATGAGAATACATAATCTAAGGAAACAATGACAATATACCATAATTGAAAAAAATATTAAAATAAATAAGGTATGACCCTATTTATTATTCCATTAATGATTTATTGTTTTATTTTGTCAATTATATTTATAAAAATCATCATAGGGAACTGAGTTTCATAATAGACTATAGAATTAAAACACTAGTTAAAAAATAGATGTACTTGAATTCTTAGAAGGATGGGAAACACCCTATATAAGAATAAATGAAATCTATATATGTGTAGGAGTCAAAATATTGTCATATGATATAATAAATGTTTATTTAAAAAAAATAAAAATTTAGTGCATTTTGTAATTTTCACATATAACATAATGAACAAATATTAATCTCTCAAAAAGGGAGAATCTCAATACAATTTAGACACTAATATATACATATGATCATATAAAAGTTTATATCCTAAAAAAGAATTTAGTATAGAACAAAATGTGGGGAAAGGATTCATATAATTCATATATTATAAGACTACAGATTAGAAACATCATTTTTTATAGCTTCAGCTAAGAAGTATCATTGTTACACCAGTAACTCGTCACCAAATTTTTCTCAACTACAAAAAAGTTAATAACCTTTCTATATAGATTAAAATTGTATTATGAAAAAAAAAATTGATCTATATATAATATATAATATTAATCATAAAATAAATATAATTTCAATAATTCATCGTGATAAATAATTAGAAATTAGATACGTAATAGAATATATTAATAATAATAAAATAATAAAATACATCACCCAACACATCCTTCATTATTCTATAGATACTACTGGGTTAAGAGAAAAAAAACCCAAATAGTTACATTAATGAGAGAAAAACTACTCCCATTGTTAGTTAAAGTATTCAAAATGATTATTTCTATTGATAACAAACTCATTTATAGAGAACATACACTTTATAACATCTATGTAATCTTCTAAATATATTTCCCCATTATTATATCTATGGAACATAAAAATTAATTATTATTTAAACCATATAGAAGTATTATACATAAATATCACTTAAATAATAGATTAATGGAATTATCTTGAAACTATCATGATCTCTTTCATTATAGAATGAAAAATTGTCACAAACCAACTCAACTCATACCTAAGTAGACACCCGTGAAAGCCCATTAAAAGGATCAAAGGGAATTCCAGATCCACATAGGCTAAAGAGAAGGTTATAAGCATGATGAACTACCTTTGGTAATTTTTTCCAATATTAAATAATTTTATCTATAGAAAGAATATATTAAAAAATTAAAAAATACCAATAAATTGTTAGAAAATTAAGAGAAAATAGTGCAATGTAATATAATTTACAATTCCAAAGGAAATGAACCAAAGTACATAAAAATATTCAACCCACCACCTTGTTATATTTGGATCAATATACCACTATGTCACCTATAAACTCCCACACACAACTAACATGGATAAATGACACCACTATGTAGTTTTTTGCCTTTACATATATCATATAAAATAAGATCCACACAAAAACAGAGGTATGTGTAGACTATGATAAAAATGAGAATAGTTGGATCCCACCAATTATTTACACGAATAACTTAATAAATAAACCAATTATTCTCACTCAATGAACTTATTGGTGTTAAAATAATTATTACACATTTTTCACTGAAACATTAAACTCATCCCATTATAAACTATTTTATAATGAATGAAAGAAAATAAATCATAAAATAATTAATAAATACACTACATCTCAATGTTTATATTAATAATTTATCCAAAATGGGAACTAATGAATGTAGTCCTTTGATAGGTTAGTTCATTGCTAGATAGGATCATTAAACCAAAGTGATTAAATGACTAGGTGTGAAAATCGTAAGAATATTTCACTAGGAATTTGATTACACAATTATAAGTGAACCTCCTATTATAAGAAAAAAATTATAGTTGTATTTTAAATCCATGATAGGTACCCACAAATTATCCTTGTTTTATTTTAAAAATTTCCCTCCATTATAAGTACCTCAGGTACCCACATGTCACATATCACACATAGAGACTTTAAATTTAACATATATACCACATTTTAAAGAATTCATTTTCATGGAATAAATCATTGAATAATAAATTTAAATATAAATAATAAATAATACCATGAAATTGAAAAAACATTATTTGAGGTAATGTTTCATTAAAAATGAATATCAAGAATGTCCATTTCATAAAATTATACAAAACTGCTATATTTGAAAAAATCATTATGTTTTCCATGAAACAAATCTTAATCCAATTTACATTGATAATTAGAGAAATTTTCACTAAGAAAATACTTCTAATTAAATCACATACCTTAAACACATTATATTCCCAAAAACCAAATTAGATCAATATTTCAATAGTTAGTAAGGCTCATAAGATTTAATAACAGGCTAAAAAATGGATCCCACGTTAACATATTAGTATTCCAAAATATCTAAATCCTTAGAGAAAAGGAAAATCATTTACAATGAAAATTCCAAATAAAGGGAAAAAATATATATTTAACTCATTTCTCTATATTCAAATATCAAAATATATATATAAGAAAAAACCATAATAATATGATACAAAATATTGATCTATCCAAAAAATCTCTTACTAATTGTTAATTATATTAAGTAGACTGAGTATCAATAATAACAATGATAAATAATAGGTAACATACTATTGTATTGAATTTCCTATATTTGGTGCCCCAATATTTATTGTAATTACTTTTTGAAAATGATTTTATCTACCAAATCTATAAAAATAATACCTATTTTTGATAGACTAATATATATAAAATATAATGTGGTTAATTGGTGACATTAAAGGTTCAAAAATAAATTTGTTTAATTAGTTAATTCCATCATATAGTTCATCTATATGGTATTTTAAACCATGCCCCAACCATATACGCCATTTTCACTATATAATACACATGGTTTGAAAATTTTACTACTATCAATGCTGAAAACCACTATCAAAAACTAAAATGAGACACTCTATTTCCTAGTAATTTTGTCTAGTTTGGGATAGTAATTAAAAAAATTATACACCATCCTAGAAAATCCCAATGTTTTTTAAAAATCATTTTGAATGACCTAAAAATGAAAAAAAAATAGAAAATGATAAAAAAATAATGTATATAACTAATTGTGACATAATGATGTAGTAGTAATTATTTTTATAATCATTTGGTCACTAATCAATATATTTTTTCACATCAATACAGATCCTTGAAGATTATATAAAAATAGTTTTTCCTATCATAGAACAATCCTAACACTTCATCATATCCATATGGTGAGGGGTGAAATATTCATCAATGTCCACCAATGGATTTATATCATTTTTACACTCTATTGAAAAAATATACTTTTATTAGACAATTTTATTCAATTAAAACATTAGTAATTTGTTAAATTAAATATTTCTATCTTGATCCCTCTCCAGATTAGTGGATTCACATTAAAGGTCTTAATATGTGACTCAAAGGAATAATGTTTAGTTTCTCACATTAGAAACATTTGATCATTATTAGGGTGATAAATTTTGACAGTATCTTGAGTACTAGAATAACCAGTCATGTAATTATTCCCTTAAATCTTTTAAGTAGAATGATTAATATTCTCTGTTATTGATCGAAAAAAACTTGTATAAAAGGATCATATACATTATATTCTTCACAGGGAAAAATTTATTTTCCCTTTCTATGCATTCTGAATTGATATGATTGTGTGGGAGAAGAACTGGTGGTGGGATACCAAAATCCATAAAAACATATACAATTATAAAACATTTATTAAGGTTTATTCTCATACACCATCACAGAAAAATAAACTAGAAAAGTTATTTTGAACCCAAATTGGTGACGGGATAGTTTATGAACCATACACATCAATAAAAAATAAAATCTAAAAATGTTCAAGAAATATTTTTTTTTTGTTGATTCCATCTTTAACCATTGGAAAATTAAAATAGAAATTATTAAACTAGCCATAGGCTTAAATTCATAGGGTAAAAATTCAACAAATTCTAACCAGATTATGAAAATATAGATATTCAAATGGTAAATTACATCTATAAAAAATATAAATACAACTAATTAAGTAATATATATTACAGGAAATCCAAAATTTATTTCTACAAGAGAATATTTGAAGAAATAGTAGTTGATAATAACGGGATCAAGTCATATAACCATAAAATGGAAAATGCGATTGTAGGAATATTTGTTGTTTCAGTGAAAAGATTGATGATTACAACATTTTTTAAACTCAATTGATAAAATTTATAGAGTGACTAGGTCTCAATATTTCAACATTTAATGGTTGAGATTACATTTTAATTATATGAGATTCGTGAAATGTTTATGATCCTAGGTTTGTATAAAGCTATAGATCCTAAACATTTTAGTATATTCATATTTTTTTTAACTAAGTGAAGGATCATAAAAGAGACATGGTGTTTATTGGATAGTTAAACTATGTTTTTTAGGATAGTGAAATGTTTTTTAAAGATACAGTTTGCGGTGTATGATTATTAATCCTCATTTTGCACTAAAAATATGTGGGTGCTACCCATTCCTCCAATTTAGATATTTTACAATATTTCTTTCATCAAAAATCTGAGAATCACGTTGAATAAATCTTGTTAAATATGACACTCTTTTTACATTTATACTTAGTTTTCATAGGTGTATTTGGCATTAACTCATATTAAGATAGTATTCCCTATTATCATGATGATTTTTTTCATTTTCCTTTTTCTATCATTGAAAAAAATATCTAAGGGTAATAAGGGTTGTGTTAGTCTTTAATTAAGCTATGGTAGGTTTTGTATTATATTTCAAATAATGTATTTAGGTTAATAACATTTTATCATGGGGTTTAATTACTAGTATTCCATGTGTTGTTCCAAATAAATGTATTCTTATATTTTATCATCTAAATGTGTTTATATAAGTTCTTTAAGGCTCCTAACACTAATGGAGGTTTCTAATGCCAATATGAACCACCCCCTCAAGGAGTATTAGTTTAATGTACTTGACAACCCTTTGCAAATTTCATCCAAAAGAACACTATGTTTTATTTTTCTTGATCCTTGTAAAATTAATATCCATAAAAGAGTTAATTATATGTCAAAATGTTTTTGATAAATTGAAGGGATATTTCAAATGGTCATTTGATCGATTTTTATAATATGATTACTTATTGTAAATGAATTGGATCACTATAAACACATATCATTATGTGAGATATGCTTGGATTTCTAACATAGAATGTGTTGGATAAACTCATAGGATGACAACATATTCATTGATTTAATTAATAAGAGAGATACCATACTTGGACTTCGTTAGTGTTTCATATTTTCAATTCTTCTGATTGATATTGATGATCCACCTTCATTTATGAACATAGAATGCCTCAAATATAACAACCCAAAACTCGAACTCATAAATCCTATACTAAAATAATGATATATTCATTTTTGTCTTTGGAGATGGTAATTGTGACACATTTTTTATATAAAATACGTACAACATAAATTGGAAAAATTGGATCATTTCAATTATCAGGAACCCTTCTGGTTTAGATTATTAGAAAATAAGACCAAATTATCTCAACTTGGACTCATAAATAATCGGTTAATACTAATGAACATCGTATCATATTATAACCATGCTTTCTTATTTCACATTTGGTCATCAACATCATACTTCTATAGTATTTTATAAAAAAATTATTAAATCTCATTATTTATAACCTTGTTAAAATGAATTGTAAGAAGATTGATCTATAATTATCCGTAATTTAAATCATAATAATTAACAATTAAATTTGATTAATGATCATAAGAGTGATTAATGGTATTAATAAATAATTAGAGTGCCTGAGCGAATCATAAAAGATATCATACCCATTAATATATGGATCCTACAAATTGAGAAACATATAAAAGATAAGGTTAATAAAAATAAATAATCATGATACATGTGATATCAAATTTGATCAAATAGAATCATAAAAAACATAAAAAAATTATAATTGTTTTTACTAAAATAGAGCATCGTATTACAAAAACATTTCAATATCCATTTAATTGAAACTACTATATGGTCAACATCCAATATAATCATTACCCAGTGCATTAGAGATCAATAATATGGATTACCTCTTATATAATCTATATTTGTCTCACCCAAGAGCAATAATGGGGATAAACACTTAATATAATAAATATCTTTTTCAACTATTTTTCATGATTTATAATGGGAAAAAAAGTATCATATAAACTGTATCGGGCTCACATGTGAGCTATAATTGGGCTCATCCTTTTCTATACGTTGTATTAGGATCACCTGTTTCATATAATTACTAGGAAAAATATCATTAATAAAACACATTCATCATTTTAATCAAAAAAATAGAAACTAAAGAAAAATAATTGGATTTTATATCAATATATTTTAAAAATAATTTACCGAAGGAAAAGAAGTCAGTTTCATAAAAAAAATCCTTGAACAAATACTACTCTATCCATAGAAATAATGAGGATGGTCTCACTAAAAAATATCCCTAATATTAGAATTGGTAACAACTAGGCTTTTTTCTTATGATGAATGGAAATAGAAATAAAATATCATTAAATAAATATTGAGGAAAATTCCCTACTCATTTTGAAAATCACTTTTCTTGACATAAACAGATGTAACAGTCCAAAATAGTACTTTAGACCTAACAGTCCTAAAAATATTTTTAATATTCAGGGGAAATATATTCATTATAAATGTTCAATTATTCCCGGATGTGATAAAATTATATATTAAATGACATTTAAATATTAATTTATAGAGGATAATTTTTAAGTGATTTTAAATCATTTATTGTAATGTCCCAGAATTTCCATGTATTTTTTTTAATATATCGGAATTTTATGAGTTCATGAAAATTGATGGCGCATGATTCCGAGGCCTGGTGGGAATGGAATGAATTGCTGAAAAAAATTCGGGTACATTTAGAAAATTTATGAGGGGGTTTTTGTATATTTTTAACCGATGCTCAGAATTAAAATCTGAGGGCGTTGTTGAACTCGATGCGCCGGTATTTTCTTAAGGAGACCTTCACCTCGACTGTAGTAGGTTGAGGGTAGAAGTTACATTTAAACATATTTGCGAAAAAATGAAATTGTGTACAATTTTATTTTCTTTTGAAACACCCAAGTGGATGTTAAGATTTTATGACCATGAGAACTAAACCTCCCATTTGAGTGTTGAGAGTTGGGGACCACCAGAACTAAACCTCCAATGTGAGGTTATGGAGGTGGGGACTACCAAACCTAAAACCCATGATTTGAATTTAACGTTGGGGACCACCTGAACACTCTTAATGTGAGAAACCTCTTGATATCCCTCTTTAATGAGGGAGGTTACTTTTAGGTTTCCCCAAAAAATATTATGCCAACCTCAATGTAATTATGATTCCAATTTAATTTGTGCCAATAATTAAATTGTGGAAACTTATCATATTGTCTACCTTTTATATTTGGTGGAATTGGGGAATGTGTTGGGAAATGGAAATTGGGAGAGGGATATTGGAGGATTATTATCTCCAATGAAGAATGTGTTCTCCAATGAAGAATGCGCTCCCCAACAAAGAATTATCTCGCCAGCGGGGGACGTCATCAGCGACAACAAATTAACGATCGAGGAAACGCTGACGTCACCGGCATCCGTCTGTCCCCAATGACATCGTCTACTTCCTTGTGACCTCTTTCGAGAAATCTCTGAGGTAGGGGTTTAATTTTTTGTGATTATTGTTTCCCATGTTCTTCCCCTCTAAAACAAATAACACATATCAACTCTCTAACTAGTTTATCTTCAGATGATTTCTTTTGCGGGTTTAGGAATAATCAATTGCGTGAGGTTTTAGGGTTTGATGTTCTACATTCAAGTTTTTATGGAGCCACCTTATACTTATCTAATGTGGAGGGTGCATGCTAAACAAACATGGCCCGACCCCTCCTCCGTTCTTCTTGAATGGTGGGTTCTTCGTAATGGATGAAGTCATCTTTGTGCCATGGCGACGAATGGATGTGGCGGTCGACACACCATCAGTCACGATGAAGGCGACAGCCATACAGCTCCTCACTGCCTCATGGCCCTCTGCACTTCCCTGTGGCCTCACAGAATTATTTCCCTACACGCCGCCCCACGGGACTCGTTTCTGCCCCATGGCCTTGCCGCCTAGTAGCCCCTATGGCCTTTGCCACCCCACTGCCTCGCTGACCCACGATTCTCTATGGACCCAGTGGCCCTCACCCCTCCCCCCCCATCATGGCCTCATTATACACTTGCGGCCTCTGCGCCGCCCAGCGCGGGCCAAGCCCAGTGGGCTGGGTCGGTCCAATCGGGTCGGACCAGACCCGAGCCAACATCAAACTTTTCTCTTTATCGGCAATAACTTTACCACCGGGTATCCATTTGACGAACCATTAGCGGTGATAAAAACCTTCTAGAAAGACGGTCCCTTTGATGTTACCCCACTATAGATTTGGGAAAATTTGAATTACAGTTGGGTTGGATAGAGAACGTATCTAACCGGGCCCTTGGGACTAAAAAGCTAATAACTCACACACCATGCATATAATTGACACACCGTCTATTACGTTGAGACCCCTATGGAATGGCGGTCCATTGTGATACTTATTCATGGGAATTCATGGAATTTTGTGTATTGACAAGTGGCATGAGGATCAAAACCTCCCAGAGAAAAGCGAGCTTATTCCGGGAACCCAGTAGCTGGTTGTGATGTGAATAATGAATAGAGATCTTGTGTGGGTCAGTACCTAGAGATCTTTTGTGGGTCAGAAATGAGGGAAAATGTGTGGGTTAGAATCATGTGATCTTGTGCGGGTCAGCACCAAGCGATCTTTTGTGGGTCATCACCTAGAAATCCTATGTGGGTCAGCACTGAGCGATCATGTGTGGGTCAGTAGCAGATCCTTTTAATAGTTAATGAATAATTAGTAGTTACGTCTAATCATCTCTATTATTGTACTTAAGTTATAGCAAGTGTGAGATGAGTTCATACCTATGTGGTATGTTCATTCATTGTAATACCTTGGTGGTATCCTTCTGTGTGTAATAACGATGTGGTATTTACCTTTGTGGTATTCCTTCCTTGTGGAACAATTGAGCTTTGGGATTTTGGGTTGGACCCTGTGTTTCCTCCTGATTGAGAAGGGTATACTTGATAACTTAGGTATATGTATGGGAATATACCTATGTAAGGTTGAAAATTGAATTCATGATTTTTGTTATATCCTTTGTGAATTTTGTGAGACCTTGAGGGTCTCGGGGTCCCTACTGAGTATCGTTATACTCACCCCTACACGGGTTATGCATGCATCTTGTTGTGTTTGGTGCAGATGACAAACAGTGCTGATTGAGGACGAGGTTACTAGGACTGGATGGTGCCTGGAGGTAGACCATACGACGTGTTTTTACGTAGAGGATACGGGAGAATATGGAGTGATGATGAGGTGATCTGTACCTACCCTTAAGGTAGGAACCTTTGAGGATAACCCAACAGCTTCTTTCCTTTTTCTTCAATTTTGTTTTTTTCAGTTTTACTTGTACTTTTAGTTTTGTGCTTGTATTCCAACGGCTTTTTACTTTCATCACTCTTTTTTTATTTAGTTGAATTGGGTTCATATCTTACTTTGTCTGTGGTTGTGTGTTTTTATAGGTTATAAAGTCAATTCCTTCTCGATTTTAGGGAATACTCCTTTGGGTGCTAGTCCCCAACCACTGGCCTATGGAGGGCGGGCTTAGGGTAGTCGTGGCACAGGCCCCAGGGGACAGGTTGTGACAAATTGGTATCAGAGGAGTCAGTTATACCATATAACATATGAATCTGGCCTTTCTTTTAACAACAATAGTGTTAAGTGTAGTGAGTGTTGTTATTATTTTAGGGAATCTAGTGTTGGTGCAGCGGCCAACATATCTATACACGAGGACCCTGACATCTGATTTTTGACACATTGAACTAAAACATTGATTTTGTGTGTGTTCTCAAGAGTCTTCTTTGTGGAAACATTTCTTCATATTTCTAGGTATAACTTATTGACTGTGGTGCACATGTTGGTTTTCAGGATTCCTCCACAAAAACAGCTAGCTAGGGTTCCGGATATAGTACGCACTGATATCCCACCGAGCGATAAGGCCTCGGTGTAGGGACCTCTTCTAGAAGAGGAAGTAGTGGAGGAACCAGTGATACCATTACCCATTGGTCCACCTATTCCACCTTCCCCAGCAGTAGAGGGTGCACACCACCTGAGCGCGTTGCACGGGTTCCAGCTCCAGAGGCCACCTGGGTTCGGGGTAGAGATGGACCCACAGGCGTCTGAGGATTGGTTGGAGGCCATGGTGAGTGTTTTCCAACAGGTAATGAAACCAGCTGATCTCATGGTGATCTTTTCCTCTATCCTTCTATAGGCTACAACAGGCAGATGGTGGAGATTTATCCTCCCGGTTCACGACGATATGATACTTCTCTGGGTAGACTTCAAGAGCCTATTTTGGGTAGAGTTTGTTCTAGTGACTCTTCATGCAGTGCGCATACAAGAGCTTATTCATCTATAGTAGGGTATCATGATTGTGTCTTAGTTGTCATTGAGCTTCACTGACCTCCCATGCTACTCCACTGATATGGTGCCGGACCCATTCTTCAGGTCCCGAACCTTCAACCAGGGGCTCTGGTGAGAGATCTGGGCTTCAATGATTTCTATCAGTATCCCGATGTAGGTGAGGGTGTTACAGAAAGCCATTTAAGTGGAGAGTTTTTTATTGATTAGTCTCCATTAGCGAGACCCCCCACCGTACGTCACGTAGAAGAGTATTCTACGGCTAGAAGAAGACAAATGTCGCAGAGGTCCTAGAGGACCAGTCCTATAGGTGGACGACCGCATGATTCAGGGTCGGTGGTGTGGGGATCTCAAGGAAAAGAAAGACAGTCCATGATCATGTAGTGTTACTCACACAGTGGGTAGGGTCACATGGCTCATGACTCTCCGACCTGTCGTACATATGATCAGCAGAAGGTCGAGGGACCGCCCAGGCAGAGATAGAGGTTTGAATAATGAGGTCTGCTGGGAGAAGAAGAATGTGGTAGAGGATCTGTCCGTGTAGCTGGTGGTGGGAGAAGATTCCAGACATTACTTCCACCACCACCAGGTGGTCCACCCTGACCCCAGGGAGTTTGGGGACTAGGGAGAGCTCAGCATCAGGCAGATGTGGTCTATGATCACGGCGCTCTAGAGATGATATGAGGTATGATCTGTGTCTACTCCACCTTAGTTGTAGTACATATAGAAATAGGTTACAGTCATTATTTTATTTCCACTACCCTAGTTTAGATCACAGAGATTCCGATGAAGCAATTGGCTCGATCATTATAGCTAGAGACTCCTACGGGAGTGGATTCGACGATTATGAACTAGTACCGACGATGTGAGCTTACTCTATGAATATGGCAGCATTGTTCCATGTGGACGAATGGATGCGGCGGCCGACACACCGCTGACCACGAAGAAGGCGATGGCCCCGCAGCTCATCGTTGCCTCGCGGCCCTCTACGCCGCCTTTCGGCCCTCCACGCCGCCCCGCAGCCCTCTGCACCACCATGTGGCCTCACTTTCCTGTAGCCCCTATGGCCTTCACCACACAACGGCCCTCCGTGGCCCCCGCATCCTCACCGCCTAGTGGCCCTTCTTCGCCCCCGCGGCCCCAATGTCCTCATCGTCCCACAACCCCCATGGCCTTCGCCGCCCCACGACCCTCACACCCCCCCCCCCCAATGGCCCTGTGCTGCCCTCATGGCCTCCCCACCACCCTTGGCCTTGTCCTACCTTCACGGCCTCCGCGCCACCCTGTGTGGGCCAGGCTGTGTCGACCCGAATCGGGTCGGGTCAACCTAGGCTGGGTTAGGCTGGGTCGGACCAGACATGGTCCAACTTCTAACTTTTGGCTCTATCAGCCATAACATTGGTGTCGTGCATCCATTTTATAAACCATCAACAGTGCTGGAAACCCTACAATGATATGGTCCCTTTGACTTTACCCCATTGGAGATTTGGATAAATTTGGATTATAGTCGGGTTGGATTGAGCACTAATCCAACTAGTCCCTCTAGATTAAAATGCTAATAACTCACAGACCAGGCATCTAATTGATGCATCATCAGTTTCATTGAGATCCCTATGGAGAGGTGGTATTTTGTGATACTTATTCATGGGACTTCAAGTTAGATGGAGTAACGACCAATGGATTGAGGAGTAGACCATCCCAGAAATGAGAAACCTTAGTGCGGAAACCCAGTAGCTAGCTATGAAGTGAAAATTGAATAGTGATCCTTTGTGGGTATACACCTAGCGATCCTGTGTGAGTTAGTATTGAGTGATCCTATGTGGGTGAACACAGAGCAATCCTATGTGGGTCAGCACTGAGCAATCCTATGTGGTTCAGTACCTAGTGATCCTCTATATATCAACACCGAGCGATCCTGTGTTGGCCAGCAATAGAGCCTCCTAATAGAGTAAGATGAATTAGTAGTTACATCTAATAATATCTACTATTTTACTTATGTTATACCTGGTGTGAGCTGATTTTTTACTTATGTGGTACTTTCTTTCGTGGTAATACCATGGTGGTATTCTTCTACGTCGCATACCTATTTCATACTTACCTTCGTGGTATTCCTTCGTTGTGGAACAGTTGATCTTTGGACTTTTGGGTTAGACCATGTGTTTCCTCTTGATTGAGATGGGTATACTTGATAACTTTGGTATTTGTATTGGAATATAGCTAAGTATGGTTGTAGTTGACTTCATGCATTTTGGTTTATCCTTTGTGGATTTTGTGAGACCTTGAGGGTCTCGGGATCCCTACTGAGCATCGTTATACTCACCCCTGTATGGGAAATGCCCGCAGCTTGTTGTGTTTGGTGCAAACGATGGACATCGCTGACTGAGGACGAGGTTACCAGGGCAGGACAGTTCCTGGAGGTGGACCATATGGCATGTCGGTACGTAGAGGAGATGAGCGAATGTGCAGTGCGGAGGATGTGATATGTACCTACCCTTCAGGTAGGAATCTCATAGGACGACCTAGTAGCTACTTTACTTTTACTCCTGTTGTATTTTTTTCAGTTGTACTTGTACATTTAATGTTAGGCTTGTATTCTGGCCCTTTTTTACTTTCAGTAATCTTTTTTCTATTCAGTTGACTTGTGTTCGTATCTTGTTGTGTGCATGGTTGTGTGTGTTTATATGTTATAAAGGCAATATCATCCCGGTTTTAGGGAATATGACTTTCAGTGCTATTCGCCAGCCCCTGGCTAGTGGAATGAGGTCATGGGTTAGTAACGACACCAGCCTTGGGGGACAGGTCCTAGAACATACTAAAATATCATTTATAATAAAAGAACATTAATTTTTATTTTGATAATATTAATTTAATTTGAATTTATAAACTAACAAGACAATAATAGAACTAAAATATATTAAGTTAACATTAGTTTATCATGATATATTTATCCACAAAATAATGGAATATAAAAAGTTGTTTTATTTACCTCACTTTTAGTATTTTAGTGGCAGTTATTTTATTTAAATATGAATTATATAATCAATGAGTCGGAATTTATTAAGAATTTAATGTAATTATATCATCACAAAAAATTAAAACAATTTTTTTATAACTTAATTTAATTTATCTTCCAAAATAATATTTATAATTGAACCTCTGAATTATTTCCTCATCTCCAAAGCCTTATTGAAACATAATGTAAGAATGGTACATTATTTTCTTTTTCATTATTTAACTTATTATATGTGTCACATTCAGGGAATGTTTTCCAAAACTCATAAACTTAGATAATATGGTCATAAGTGTATAAAGATGTTAATTAAATGGTTTTTTACATGTTTTGATCCACGTTTACATCTTATATTTTAGGATTAACCACTATATAAACTCGTTTGTACCTTATTCATTTTAATTAATTCTAAATGTTTTCACTAATAACTTTGTACAAAAAGAAAGGGTGACTTATTAGACATTATAAATTTTTCAAATTTTAAATATGGAAACCATTTTTCTAAATTAAACATAATGAAATGGAATAATTTAATTTAATATTAGTCACAATGAAGTGGCAATAAAGTAGTGTTTTAAAGTGAAAATGTTCTAATGGTTGAAATATTTTTATATCCAAATTAAATAAGAAAATATTTACAATTACCTAAAATTAATTGAAAGATTTATAATGTATATAATTTTACATTAAAATAAATTTAAAATACAATTTTACATTATCAATTATTTAGATGAAATGTTAGTTTTCAATTCAAAATAAGTATTTTTCACTATTAATCAAAAATAAAACCTCCCATAAAAAAAGTTCACCCTAAGATAATTTTTACATTAAAACTTAAAAAATGATGTTTTTTATCATATAAAATGAATAAATTTGACCAAATTCTATTTTAAAACAATATTTCCATTTAAATTTAGAAAAAAATTCGTTATAAAATATGGTTTTTTATGCGTAAAATATGATTTGTTCCTTTTTTAATACTATAAAATATATTGGATAAATTTAAAAAAACCACTGATTATATAATATAAAAATTTAATTAAGATCATTCACTAATAATAATTAATTTAATTTATTATAGTAAAACTATTTTGGCTTATGAAAATATTTTTTTATACAAACATTTTTTTATATTATTTTTTTTTCATATTCATTAGTTATTAATTTGTATGAAATGAATTCAAACATATATTTTCAAAAGTTATATAATCCTTTTTTTGACCACAAATTTATCATATAGGAGATAGTTTTTGTTTTAAATAATAATATCAATAGTATATTTTTTTTCGGTAAAACCTGGTCTTCTGTGTAACATATGTTGTTTAAGAAACTCATTATTGTGTGCTTCATATGATAAACAGAGTGTAGTTTGTAAAATAATATAGATTCAATGTCACATGGCCTATTCAATATTAAATATATTTTTTCTCTTTAAAAATAATAGGGTGTCACATCCTCCCCCCCATTTAAATAATTTCATCCTCCCAATTTCAGATTTTTCTCTGTAATCAAAGGATGGACAGTTAAAATTATTATTTTTTAAATCTAATCATAAAAATGGTTAGTAAAATATCCACTTAAAAAAATAAAGAATAAAATTTATATGGAATACCGCATAACTATATTTCAAAATATGTGAACATAGTTGGAAATGGATGAAAATGTAAATAATTATAGAGATCGATTGAGATAATTAATAAAAAATTTAGGAGTGGTCAATGAGAAGTTTAATGGATGAAAAACCATAAGTATGTGATGATCAAAAAAACCATCGATTTATCAGAAATTAAGGTACCATGGCAAAAAAATTTATAGATTATTTTCCTAGAGTAAAGGAATTCTCTCAACATCTAGACTAAAATATACATTACTGACAAGTAAAATTTCATCTTTTAACCAATTTCCACTACAATGACATTTTTTCTCTAGAAAATTAGTATTTAAGATGGATTTTTCAAACCTAAATCCCTAAAATAAAATTTTAAAGACCCCATAACCATAAAATTGTTAAAAATATATTCCTCATGCCAATAAAAATTAACCAATATCCAAATGGTTAGAATATGATAAGATAATTTCCAAATTGAATAAACATTCATATTATAATATATATTATATTTAATAATAATACCCAAAGATGAAACTAATTCATACCATAACTCTGTATCTTAAATAACCTTAATAAGCTCAAAACTATAAAATGTTCTATCCTAAATGGTTATCTTATACCATTTATATCCCAAGCCCAAAAATTTGGATATCATCTTTTGATGTACCATTAATCTCTTAGTCACCAAATCAATTTTCAATACTATGGATATTTATATGATAACACTTGTGTTCCCATAATTACTTTAATATACATGATAATATAGACTGTAAATGTTATCGATACTATAAATCTTATATCTAAAAACAGTAAGGGAATAAATCATATTAAAATGGAGTTTTACATGTACTTCACCCTAATAAAACATCTCCTAAGATATCATTAATAACCTAGAAAAATTATAAGTTAAAACCTAAAATAAGGTGTCTATGACATTGAACATATCATCACACATAGTCTCGTAGACCACTTATGGTATCCTTAACTCTTAATATTAAATCTAATAAAAAGATCATAATGTCCAAAGATATCTTAATTAACTTTTGATAATGATTGTAATATACCAATACCTATATAACTAGATCCTATGATGAAATAATGAACTTTAAATTTCAATCATTGATTCCAATAATTTGGATTAATTTTTTACAGAAAATTCATACAACAAAGAAAAGAAAATGTGGATCACTTACATTATTGAAGAACATTTAGGTTTACTTTTTTAGATAATTATAACTAACTCATATCAATATCGACAAATAAATAACTCGTTTATAATGTTTAACGTCATATCCGATTATAACCAAATTTTCTTTTTTCTCATTAGGTCACCAATATCATCCTTTTTAAAATATTTATAGAAGTATTTGGTGAAAAATAATTATTTATAACCTAAGGAAAAGTAACCATAAGAAGGGCCATATAAAATTCATAGTAAGGGTAAACATAAGTAATCATAATTAAATTTAATCAATGAGAATAAGAGTGCATAATGGGATGATGACATAATTAGAGCACATGAGTAAACCATAAAAAATCATACACATAAATACAATGATATTAGAATATGATAACATTTAAAAGTAAAGGTTAATTATAATTAATAATCATGATCCATGAGATTTAAATATTTAAAAAATGAAACATTGTAGACCCATTAAAAAATTAAACCCTTTACTTTAATATGGAGCATCATACTTATAAAACCCTTCCCAAACTGTTTTAATTAGAATAACCATATGGCCAACTGCCAAAAAAATCACTAACAATTTAATTATAGAATTATAATGGGTGTCACTATTTGTTTAAGCTATATTGGTCTCTCCCAAAATCTATAGTGGGGATCAACCCTTCGTATAATCTATATCAGGTTCAACCATTTTCATAATCTATAATTTCACTCAACCCTTCCAATAAGATGTACCGAGATCACTCATAGGCTATAATGGGGAAAAATCCTTCATAAAATATTTATTGGGATCAAATATTTCATATATTTCTCAAATAACATATAATGATTAAAATAATTTCATCATAAAACTAATATAAATTGATAAACTCATAGAAAAGAAATGGTCTTCATATCAATATATTTTTAATATAATTAACTCGTGGAAAATATATATATTTCATAAAACTCTCTTTAAAATAATACTAAACCATCAAGTGAAATAATTTTTATGGTATTGCTAAAAAATATCCTAACTCGTCATAAGTAACAAAAAGTTTTGTGGACATTAATGATTCAAAATGACCTTCAAATATCAATATATACATTTTTAGGAAAATATAATTTTTATTTTGAAAATCACTTTTTAGAACATAAAAATTTTTAAAACCATTTTTATTTTAAAATATACATTAAATATTATAGTGGAATATTTGGAAATAATATTAAACGCATTCATAACATAAAACATTTACGTAATCCTTTTAATTAAAAATTGGATTAAAATTTCATTTAAAAATATTTAGAAATCATTTTTATAAATAAATGGTTTGGAAGAATTTTTTTTTAAAAAAAGTTATAAATGAAGTTTTATTTTCTTAAAAACACTTTTCCATATATTTTATGTACCAAAGAGTGGGAAAATGGTAAAATTACTTGATATTATCAGGAATAACCATAGGGTAAGAGTGATAGAAGATGAGAATGTAACAACATAATCTTACAAATTTTATAACATTGAATCATAACAACAATGAAGGAATAATATTAAATTATAATTGTAATAACATGAAAAAATTGATATCCATTATAGATCATTTCAAAGGGAAGTATATACACCTTCTAAAAGAAGAAAGTTGTATAATATAACAAATATCTCAATAAAAGAAATTGTGATATGAATCCATTACTACTTATTAATAATGAAATTATAAACCCCATGAAAAAGATATCATGAAATGGGAATTTATATCCACATAAAATAAACAATAAAAATCATAAAATACACATATGGGAATTATATACACCACACAACAAAAATAATTCATGAACATGTAATGTATCTCTAAGGAAATAAAAGTTAAATGATAAACACCCTTACCAGATGCATTCAATTATTAGAATGTGATTTAACCTCATTTATAGTGTTTTTTAAAATTTTATTAACCTATTATAGAACTATATTTATATTTTTAATATCATATATTGTTATTTATTACCCCTTATTACCCATTTATAAAAAAATCATCTTAAATTTTTGTTATAAGTAATAAAAACTTTGTATTTTCTATGTTTGTTAACTAACGATTTTTCGTCTGATTAATATAGTAATAGTTTAATCATATCAATAATGTAAACAATGATATAAATATAATATATATTTCTTATATTTTTATTTATAGTAATTCATAACATCTAGTGATATGCAGTGAAATACATCATTCATATAGACGGTTGGCCATATGTACACGTGAATGGTGTTTAGATTTTCATATCCTGTTGAAGGAAATAAAATTCCATGATAAATATATATATATATATTATCATTATAGAATCATTTTTATGTCATATAAATCACATATGTTTATTAAAAACATTTTTAATATATTCCATGTAAAGTGTGAATTAATCACATTGCTTCGTGAGCCGATATTCCGCCGTACACAAAAATGATGTCATCATATTCATGAAAATTGGTAATCATGAAGATATGTGTTATATAATAATATAAAAAATCATAATAACATCATTAATATCATAATAATAATATATATGTTTTATTTTTATCAATATTTCCATCCATGAATGGTGGTAATGGAAACAACGACATCAGTTCGTGAAAAAGTTGTTCATCGTATACCCAAATCATGATTTCATAACCCATTTAATGCAATTGAATGGGATTTTAGGGTGAAAAATTGACATAAAAACATGTAATTATATTAAAGATAATTAGGATATTGTATAAAAATTATATAAAAACTATTTAATGACGTGTATAATGATATAAAATGAAAACTTTTTTCAGAAGAACGTTAACTATTCTTGAGAAATATGATTAGGTTTTAACTAATACCTTGAATGGTTTTATATATTCCTCATATAAGGATTCCTAGATGATAGGAGATAATTTGGGAGCTGATTTGATCGTTTTTTATTATCCAAATGTTTGTAGAGGTGTTATGATGTTGGGAGAGTGATAACATTTTTAAAGATTAGGTGGAGTGGCATTGTTATAAGTACTCAAAAATATTTACTATTGGGAAGTATCCCATACATCATGTTTTGAAAAAATTGAATATTAATTTGTGGGAGGTATTATTTGGTCAATAGAAACCTACACTACCAAAAATAAAAACATTTTTTATATATTTTATCCCTTAAATACTATGTTTCTTTATTTTTTTTATTTGGTTTCTTTATTAACCTATATTTTTTCTAACCTACATAATTCATCCATTATGACTAAATAGAAGTTAAATTTATTATTATATTTAGAACAATATATTTGAAATATTAAATCCAATTTGAAAAATAAAAAATCATTTTTTTAGAAATTAAGATTAATAGAAATGTATGAAATATACAAAGACGCTAAATTAACCCTAGCTGCAAAAACAATATTTTTACTATTTAGGGATCACTATGTTCATTATTAAAGACCAATTATTCCATGAATGGAAAAAAATTAATTATTAACATTTAGAAACAATTTTATAGAATATTGTATATTTCTTAATTTTAAATCATTTAATAAAACAATATTTATTATAAAGTAATATTAATATCAATTTTGAATTTATTTATCAAATTTGAATTTAAAAAATATCAAGAAAATATTGTAATTTGAATATACAAATTTTAAAGCTATTTATCAAGATATATTCATCTAAAAAGTAATTAAATATAAAAATTCATTCTATTTACCACAATTTTATTTTTTTCAGTATCATTTATTTTATTTAACTATTACCTAAAAAATCCATCGGTTTGTGTTTATTCAGAAATTAATATAGTTATATCATCCCTAAAAATTAATTATAAATTATTACAATAAAAATTCATTCATATTTTAAAATTTTATTTATAACCTAAGATATTCAGTTTTTACCTATCCTTGAATCTTTATAAAAATTTAAATAAATAAAGGAACATTTTTTTATATATTTAAATTATTATATGGGTCACATTAATCTATAAGTGTCTAATAAACTATTATATTTCAATAAAAAGGTCATAAGGGTCGAAATATATCTTTGAAATAGGTTTTCCACTTATATTGGGTCCTATGTACACCATATATTCTATGTTTAACCACTATGTAAACTCGTTTTTATCTTTATCATTGTAATTAATTTTTACCATTGTCACTAATCACTTTGGAAAGAAATTACATTATAAATTATTAGAAAATATAAATTATGATAATTCAAATATGGAATCTATTTTTCTAAATTTATCTCACATAAATGGATGAATTTAATTTAAAATTAGTCCAAAATAAGATACAATAAAGTCAGTTTTTAAAGTGGAAATGTTCAAAAGATTGATAAAATATATATATTTAAATTACAGATATAAATGATTACAATGAAAGAAATTTAATTTATAGATATATAATTGACCTGATTTTATATTAAACCAATTTAAAATATTTGTTAACATTATTAATTATTTAAATGAAAAGTTAGTTTTCTGTTAAAATTCATTATTTTTAATTATTCCTCAAATAATGAATATTCTTTGAAAAACACTAAACAAACACCCTAAGGAAATTTTCACATTTCAATTTTTTTTAAAATAAATTTATTTCTTCAAAGAAAATTTATAAGGGTTTCAAAATTTATTTTACAAAGTGCATCATTAAAAGGAGGAAAAAACATTATTTAGAAAAATACAACTGTTTATGCATAAATTGGGATATGTTCTTATTTAATGCCTAATAAATATACTAGATGAATTTAAAAAATTGATTGAGTTTATGTTATACAAATTTCATTAGGATATTTTGGTAATTGTAATTAATTTAAATTATTAGAATAAAACATGTTTGATATATAAATTTCTTTATAAAATATTTCCCTTTATATTCAATTGGTTCTAATTTTCATTTTTTTAATTAATTGGTAACCATTGAATTCAACCATATATTTTCATAATTTAATTAATCATATTAAAAACCTATAATTTAACTATTAGAAGATACTTTTTATTTTAAATAATTATATTAAAAGTATATTGTTTTTAGTAAAATGTTATCTTGTGTGTAATATAAGATACTAAAGAAACACATTTTTGTGTGTATTATTAGATAAACCAGGTGTTGTGTGTAACAAAAGTTAATATCGGGGCTTCACATACTTTACAGTATATAATATACTTTCCATTTTTTAATCATTGGGTGTTACATCAGATCATCTCCTCATATTCTCCATGATGACCTTTGACTCATACAACCATGAATTATCTCTATATTATCTTATCTAGTAAATCAATATATTCCATGGTCTTTTCCACTATCTATTTTAGAAAAATGTAAGGTAACATTCTATGGGGCTGTCCCTTGGATTACACTTATACCATTATCATATATTCTTAATTGATTACTGAGAGTTGGATCAACCTTCTATGGTCATATATGCTATGGGTTTTCCATAATTCACATTTGATTATTAATTTTACACAATGTCTATGTTTCATTAGTCCATGGAAAATTAATGGTCATATATCTAGAGATAACTATATTAGGTTGAAGAAATTAGGTTCGACCATGTATCCTAGTAGGATCCTGAATAGGAAATGAGTTATATTTATTTTACTACAATATTTATTATTCCTAAATATTTTTACATTTTAAATTCACAAAATATATTTTAATTAGATAATGACTGTAGTTTTCTATTTTGTTTTTCTCACACTGTGTTCAGGACACCATTTGGTACCCATATACAGTAACTGAATGCTTGTAAGGATAATTGGAAGCAATAATATTTGGATTCCTTCAATATCTTTTCATATAGGAGCTTGGGAGGAGATGAAATAGCTGGTGATTAGGATGATCATAGTGATTAATTTTAGGAATTTTTAAATATTTTTTTATATATTGGTATAGAATATTATGTTTTTTATTATGTCTACCAGATTTCATTTTTTTATCCTCATAAAATCATCTTTATATGATCCATTTATTTTTTATTTCAATTTTTAATTATTTTAACGATTTATTTTCATACCCATGTTATTATATTAAACTACCTTAAGTTATATTTATGATGATGTATGATTATTCATCACTTTACCACTCTTATAAAGTTCTTATAGTCTCCTCACCATACCATTATAAACTCACACAACATCTAAGAACCTATGTTTTTTAAAGAATAGAATAATATTTTTATTGGTGTTGAGGATATGAAACACAAATATTCCATGAGAATATAACACCATGATACGTTATGATATAAATATTTTTAAATAAATCTATTCTCTTCAATAGCATTAGTTACACGCAACCCAGAAACTTTTATATTCTAAAGCATATTCAATAGGCACATCAATCCTAAAAGACATATGATATTTAAAACAATTATAATGTAGACAATAAATTTGAGGAAAAGATAAGTTAAATCTAAATTTTGGAAATTTTATGGTTTAAACAGATTTAAAATGGTTATCTATTTAATTTATATAAAAAAAATAAAAATAAATAAAAATAAATTCTTTCTGAATAAGTGTATTTTTATATTAGACAGTTTAGTTATGCTTTGAACACATAATTTAAAATTAATGTTTTTCAATTTTAGAAATTTTATATAAAAACCCATAGTTTTTTATATTTTATTATCTAAATTTTATTAAGGTAAAGTTTTGGGTTCTTTCTGGATTTTCTCATTTTTCTTTAGGAGTTTTAAAAATAGAGAATTTAAATTGATAACCGCTTTATTGATTAAATTATTTATACCATTAAATCAGATTTTTAGTTGGTTTTAAAAGTAAAATTAGTCCTCTTATTTATAAATTAATCCAAGTTAGATAATCCGATTATTTTTCAATTAACGTTTAATATAAAAACACTATAAACTTGGGAACATTTTCTCTTTAAAAGAAGTTTTCTCCTCATGTCATTGAGACTACTTTTAATTTAAAATTATCATCTTTTTTGAATTGAAAATGGAAGAAATGATTTCTTATTTGAATAATAACTATCTATAATTTTTAATAAGTTCCAAATAATTTTTTACCAACATTAAAGGTAAATTTTTTTCCCTAATTAGGATAAAAATTGAATTACTATGGGTTAAACTAAAAAGATATGAGTGAAAATGACCAAAACCATTATATTAATTTATTTTTATGATTCTATTTTCACAATTCCCATTAATTTCCTTGATGTATTGAACATTCATGCCACTTACCTTTGATTATGAACCATATAATAAGTTAAGAAAATAAAATGAAAAAAAGAACCTTAGATGCTTTTAATAACAATAAAGCAATAGGATGTGTAAAAATAGCATATGTTCAGTTATGGAGGTTACGTTGATAGTTAAATGATTATTTTTATTATAATAATTTATCATTAGTTTTTATAGACAAAATAACTGATAAAAATAGTTATGAAATGACAATAAAGTGATTATTTAGTGAATAATTAAATAAAATATATGATTCAAAAATATCAAAAACGAAGTAAATTAAATGAATGATTCTATTTCATTAATTTTATAAATGAATATATAATTTCATAAATTTTTTAAAAATTTATATGAAAATTCCATAATTATTCTCATATTTGTAATTCAAAATCAAATGAATAATGTCAAAATTTGTATTTAATTTATTTTATATTATATAATATTTATTTAAATGATTTGAAATTTATTAAAATCTCATATTCTATTATGTGATTTTTAAATGTTTATAAATGTCAACTGCATTCTATTCAATAACCAATTATTCTTCTATAGTGATTATATTAAACCCTAAATATTCAAAAATCAATTAGCATTGTTAATGTAGAAATGATTTTTTGTGCGTTACACATGCTTGTGTTAAATTTAAATTTCAAAATACATCATAGTTTTTTATGTCATAAAATGGATTTTATATTTATAATAATTGGGTGAAAATATTCAATTATAGGTCATTTGATTTTAATATTAAATGATATATTTCACAGCATAGAAAATGAGTTATCGTGGTCAAAAAACAAAATGGTAAAAGTATAGAAACTTATAAGGTATTGAACAAAATGGTTAAAACGTGATTTTAATTGTGTTTTAGAGTCTTGGTTTGAATATATAATCCCTAAAAACCATTAATTATCAATTTTATATCCACATGGGGTAAGAGATACCTCCAAATAGTGAATACTTTTAGGTATTTGCAAACATACCACTCCCACTCAACTATAAAAGGTCACCCCTCACAACTTATTCTCATGTATAATTCAATTTTCCTTGCCAATAACATAAAATATAAATTACTAAATTACCTTACATTATCCTATAGTCCTTATATTTTTAATAAATCCAACATATAATGGATTTTGTCCAATTGAAATGAGGATACCTGAAGAAGAGGTAATGTTCCTCAATGGGTGTCCTTATTTTATTTCTTTCTCAACATCCATAATTTTTTGAAAAAATTATTATATAAAATCCTCAATATCTTAAATATACTGGAATTTTGTAATAATAGGTTCATTACCTACAAACTTCTCCACTTTTATCATATGGGCTATGAAATAATCATCTATGTGTACGGTAAACTACCGCCTAAAGAACCGATGTCATTTGTTCATCCAGTACCATTATACACAATTGGGTATGATGATGGATATAAAGTATATATATGATATTTATAACATATTAACACATTTTTGTCTTTATATATTATATTTATTTTATACCTTCGGTTCTATGTAAGATATGATAATGTCACTTGAATGTACAGTGGACTATATCCTCATGAAGTGATGTGATTCTTGTTTCAATAACGCTTCACATGAAAGCTGATAATGATTAACTTACTTATTATATGTGATATAAATGAAATTATTATGATGTTAATTATATGTATAAAAATTTAAAAATATAATATAGAATTTTATTTTTTTACAGTAATAATAAGACAACATCGTCCGTGTATGTGTGGACTATAGCCTTTATGAAGCAATGTGAAACTATTTGCATCACCACAACACATGGAAGACTTATATAAGTTTATTTAAATAAATAATATAGTATATATGTTATTATTATATTTCATTAAATTTTAAACCATACTTACTTCATTTCCATAATGATAATTCAAAAAGGGAAATGTTACTCATGCATATATACAACCTACCGTCTCAATGATCCTATAATACTTCATTTTTCTAAACCATCACTCACGATTTTTCATAAAATTTTAATTTATATATATAAATATAATAATTATTTTATGATTATTATTCTATATATTATATAAATTTATTATACGAACAATAGTTATAACATTTATTATAAATCGAAAAGGAGAAAACACGAAAATTAACACCCAAAAACAATGAAAATAATTAATGTTTATTAATAAAGGGTTGAAAAGATGTTTTAAAAGGATAATATATGATATTATAAATATTAAAATAAATCTTCAATAATATAATAACATTCTTAAAATCACTATACATGAGTTAATATCATGTTTAACCAAAAAAAACCTCTATGTAAGGGTTTTCTCTTCTAAATTTCTTTTCATTGAGATATATTCCATGTTCGACACCAATGAATGTATTTTATAATTATTATCCTTAAATTCGTGTTGACAAAATAATATCAATTTTATTATCTCACATTCATGGCTTTTATGGTTTCAATGTTACACTAGCAGAAAGGGATTTATGTCTCAATTTCACTTTTATGAGATGTATGTTATGTAACATACTTATATTATATTTTGAGGTGTTTATACTACCCCCTTTACATGTTATATAATCAATCTAATTATTTTTTTAATATATTCATTTAAATTGAATGAAAATTTAATTTTTATTAATCAAACACTTTTAAGGAAAAAGTGAGAAACTGTGAGTTCAACTACAAAATAAAATAGTAGATCCATTGAAGGATAATTTAATCCTACCAGAGTTAATATACCAAAGTAATTTACAAGGGATTTTTGCTACTTGGGTTCCTGGTTCCTCTATTCGAATACCTTCAAAATGAAATGCCAACATGTCTTAGTACTAGATGTACTCCTCGATTTAGATCTTTACACTATTGAATCCCCCAACAAGGATCAGGTTCTTCATTTCATCTAGTTATATTTATCCTCATTGAGATCCACCATTAATGACCTCTCTATAATTATGGAAGCTTCATATTTAGTAGAATTTAGTGAAAATCTCTGTTCAACCACTTCTTCTAAGCTCATAATAAATTCCAAGGATTTCTCAATAATATCACCTAACTTCTACTATTGGAATGTGGCATCAATTTCTATCTACTAGGCTTTCATCTTATTTACTGATCGTGTCTCCGTTATAGGTGTTAAAAAGGAGTAATTATTCCTCTCTATAAGGATGCCCTTCCAGCTTCTATTTTTCCTCAGGATTAGAGATCTATCTCTGAGAACCTCCTACTCTAATTTTTCTACACTGGATTCGCCCCCAAATACCTTCTTCCCATCCATTGATGACATGACAGGATAATACTCAAGCTCTTGGATCATATAATCTAATTGAAACTTTCCCATATGATTACCCAACTCAATTGATACCACCTCTATACTTTGATGTATTATAATAGAACACTCTGAGCATACCACCTTCACAAATTATGCTCCCTGAGGTGTCTTGGGAGGTTCCATATTCACTTTGGCATCCCCTTCATTAATAGGAGATGCTCATTCCATCTTATAGTGTGTTGGGTCTATTGTACCTACCTCCCTATCCACCATATAATGATTTTAATTTTCAACCCTTTTCATCCAAGAGCGAGTACCATCATCAGTATAAATTAAAACACCCATTCCCACTGCATTTCGTTGAGGATTCACTCCCACTAGAGGGTTTGTTCCATTAAGATCACCTAGTAATCTTCTAAAGATATCCTTGACCTTCATATCAGAAGGTAGAGGATTAGATTTGTTTAGCCTTACCTATGTAGCTCCATTAAAATTTTAAGTGACATCATTATAAATGATTCTAATAAAACATGTTTCATCCCACTTTGCATAAGATACATTGCACTAAGAATTCAACATTGAATTAGTACCATTTTTCTGACTAGTATGCTGATCAGAATCAGGCAGCTCACAACCCATGGTATACCAAATAAAATTCACACCCAAAAGGACTATATCTATCAAAAAGCACCCCATCTATGATTATCTTTGTCTGAGTAGGATTCAATCCATGATCCTTCCATATTTCACGCATGAATTCCTCTTCTCTATGTCCCAGCTTCTTACATAAGGAACAAAAATCATAAAAAGTTTCAAAAATAACTAATTTATTATACCTAAACTCTTCACCAACAAAGATATAAAAAATCAATGTATGTGGCTTCAATATATCTACCACAACACAGATTCTAGGAGACATTTGGTGACATATGGATAGAGTTCTACCATCTATGAAAATATAATGACATACGTGAATCCCTAGAATGAAAAGAAATAAAGGGCTATGAAAGGGTAGGGGGTGTTGCGGAATCCTTACCCCATCTCCCATGGATGAAAATTACCATTTAATATTATAGTTGTATGTCTATATGAATAGGAGATAACAATACTCATTATGGGAATGATTATCACTTGACCAAGACAATATTAGATCATCCTATGGAGAATACCTACTCATGTTGCTTTTGGATTCAAGAATCCCGATAGCCACATTCTCCTAAAGGACCTATGAATCAAAAAACAAGTGGTCAAAATCACACAATGATGGTCATAAAAGATTGAAAAGAGAATTCAACATCAGATGCTACAAAAAAGAATCATTGGTGAACTCATGATTCAAGATCAACAATTGTGGAGCTCCAAAAAAGACATCTAGAACTTTCAGGCTGAGATCAATCTGAGGGAAAGATGGCATTCAATCAGGGTTTGATAAAGGGGTAAATGATAGAGTTGGACCACCTTTTAATGACATCAGAGAACCCTCCCCCACCGAGATGGGAGGGTCTGGTGAAATGTTCACCGACTGCTAAGGCATGGACTACCAAGATAATCCCCCCCCCCTTACAACTATAGCAACATTGAAACTATATTTTGATTCATCAACATAAAAAAACTACTTATTCCCCATTTCATATATTTTTTAATGATACCATACTCATTATTTATATGGAATTATTAAGATTATTTCAAATAGATTGTTTTGAAACCCATTTATTTTCCATAGGTTAATCATGTTTCAAAGAGATTGTTATGGAACCCTTTTTTCAAAATTTTAATAATGATTCAAATATATTGGCATGAATCCCATTTATTTCCCATGGGTTAATCAGTTTGTACAATAATAATGATTTTTTCTATGATTTTTATGGTGAACTCACTGTGTACATTATTTTTGTTGTACTTCATGTACATTATATACGATGGGTGTTCCCATCTAGCATCGGGTTGTCCCATTATAGGTTATATGATAGGTGGGACCATATAACACTCCAATGCATTGGGTAATGAATATTTTATCTAAATAATTATATTGGATTTATATATTATATTTATTCCAATTATAAGTTTTTTGTAAGGGTTTTGTAATTGTTATACTAAGATAATGTCATAATCTAACAATACTCTTGGTATGTGATTTTTATGGGTTTATGATGATTTATTTGATCAGGATTGATATGACATGGCTCAAGATTATTGAATATTATGAATTTTCCATTATTAAATCCTTATTACAAGTTCTCAAGTTTGATGATCCCAATATTTATGAGTTTGAATATTCTTATGTTATACTCATGCACATTGATTTTTTCATCATATGCTTACTCAATTATTATGCTTACTGATAAAAATCAATTATTAATGCTTACCTTTTCCATTATTGAGAATTTTACCTCACACGTCTTACTCTTACTCTTCCACATTTTATAAAGAATAAGGTTGAATGAATTATATCTAGAAGTTAATTCATATGCATAATGATGATGACTTATGATGAAATAAATAATTTTGGTTACCAGGGAAAAATTATCCATTGACGACATGGGTATTGTTTATAAAGGATTTATTCTTAATTTTATTAATATAAAAACCTAAAATTTCCTCAATAATATAAGTGTTCTAATTGTTTATTTTCTATGTTTTATAGTTTGGATGGAAAAATATTTGGGTCACCTTTATTGGTATATATGTTTGAAAGGTAATTTTTTTAATTTTTTTACCAAATTCAGGAGGTTGGGTCTTGGTATACTATACATCTAGTTATAAATCTCTACCATATGTGTAGGGGCACTTATGTCCATGTATCCAACCTGTTTCGGTAACTTATTAGTGAAATGGGATTGATATGTCACAAAATTGTATTATAGCTATATGTTTTTTCCTTTTTGTTAATATTTTGGTATTGGTATATAAGAGGTTAGGATATTTTAAAATATGGTAATAGTTCATGCATTGAAATAGATTACATGTGTTCGAGGAAAAATTCATGTTATGAGGGAAGGGAATTTTTTTCTAGATTTTGCTTGTTACAGATATAATATCTCACCATACAGTGAAACACATGTTTTTTGATGTTATGTTTTTTGATTTGTACCCTTGGTCTAGTATTGGAGGTCTTTATATGGAATTTATAATCCATTCAATGAATATTACATTTCAGGGTTGCCTGTTTCCTATTGTGCATTCCTTGATTGTGATACCTATAAATTTATAACATTCCTTCTGAGAAAAATAAGGAAATAATTGGTAACATAAAGTATTTACATCATCCTAAAATTATTTTTCCAACATAACATGACTTTTTCATCTTAACTAACTATTTATACATGTTTATAAATATAACAATTAGGTACATGGGTTGAAACGGTAGCTGGATGCAATTAAATTGATTCAAAGGTGATTTATAATATTTTGCCTCTAGAAATTTTGAACTATGATCCATATAACTAAACCATAATACAAGAAATTTAAATATAATATGAACAAATATAAATATATAATTATATATTGTTAAATATAATTTCAACTGTGGCATTTTAATATTCAGATATTTTTAACAATAGAATGGAATTAAATCTATCTAAACTATTATAAATAATTTACAGAATTTTGACATATAAAAAAATTTATTTTCCTAATATGGTGGTACTAATTTCATCATAAAAATAATTTTCCACTATAACATTTAATTGATTCCCCATATAAAATAACCCTTTGTGAATAAAACATAAAGTTTAAACTCATAACATGATGTTAATAAGGGGTAGTTTGTTAGCATACCTCTTGTAGTTTAGCTATGAGTATGTCGTTGTTTTCCAATATATAATCCCTTATAATAAATATCTGTTCTAATGATATTTTTCGTCATTATAGAAATATAACTCAATAATTTCCTTAAGTCTAGTTTTAATAATATGGTTATGACTATTCTTCGAAAGGGGTGGGACCAGACCCTCTAGTTGTTCCACCAAGAGCAACACCTATATTACTAGAAGTTATACCATGACTAGTCATTGTTGATCATCCTAGAGATTGTTTCATATGACTAGTGGATTCAATGATTGGTTATCATTGACCATAAATTACTATGTGAAAGTTCATTCGGATGTTCTAACTACAGAACACATAAAATATTTCAAGAGAAGGTAGTCACCAGGCTAATGAATTATGGATTGAGGTTATACTTTCAATCATTGAGAATCAATAGATTCATCAAAAAGGTTGTTTAAACTCGTAGAATATATTATCTATGGTTTTAACAAGATATTATGGGATATTATAACATATAACTATCATCATTGGACTATAGTTTGGATGTTTTTATATACTACCATCTATGATTACTTTTCCTTGTAGATTGTGAGAGCTGATCATGCTTAATAATTCATACAATTAATGTAGGGAACTATATATGTTATGTATTATTAATAACATTTCATGGATATTGAATTATTTTTTATTACTTTTTATGGTGACTATATTTATAGGGTAAGAATTTTTGTGGATGGAATCAAGAATATAATATGGTATAGATGAACATATTCTGATTGATTATTATCTATAAGGTAGTGAACTATGACCATAACTCTGAGAATAATTTTAATGAAGATAAAGTTAAATAGAATGGTGTTTCATATTATAATATATTAAGTACTTCATTTAGTTATATGAAGGGGTGTATTGATGTTTCTAATGTAGGAAGTGGTAATATATTAAATGCATTGTATTTTTCATGATATGAAAACAGTGTGTAAGACTGGTTACATGATTCCATAGTGCGATAGAGATAGTATATTTTCAAGCCTTTATTAGTATGGGTGATCTCTAATGATTCAATTATACCTATTAAAGGTTAACAGTATAATATTATCTACACAATTTTAAAATTCATGAGTGGGAATAGTGTAAATTTACTTTTCCAAGAGCAAGATTATCATTTTCTATAAAATACAAGTAGGATGACAAGGTTGAGGAATCTAGATTTATATGCTCAGTCCTAATAGATCAAACCTTATTAGAGTAAATAGTTTATAGCTCTAGGATGGGGATAATTCTAGTTACATTGAGTACACCCTACACCTAAGTATTAGAGTGAAAGGACATCTATATTATGAAGTATGATAATAGTATCCTTGATTCTGTGATTTTTCACATTTTATATAGGTTCTTCATATTCATTCATTTATGTGGGTTTGATGGAATTTTATAGGCTCAAGATTGAGTATTTTTCTAGGGAAATGTATCATGATACCCCATTGGTAGTGAGGTCAAATTTAGTTTGATGATGTAACGAGTGACCCTTCAAGATAGGTTATTATCATTTTTTATGGGAACTTTTTGTCCTTGAGATGACAATCTCTGACATAATTCTCAAAATGGATTTTTTGGTCCCTTTCTAAGCCTATGTAAATAGTTATCATTAGAGTGTTTCCTTTTTATCACTTGAGGTTGGTATAAATGTCCATACAGTATAATGGAATGTCTAGGGAAGTTAAGATGGACCTGAAGGTCATGGGTAGGGTGATTTGTCAGAATAGAATGTCATCATTTGTCTTGATGATCATGGTTTAAAATTGGATGTTTTTTATTTGATTAGTGAACTTATTTAGATAATACTTCCGCCAATTACAATTTATGTCTACCGCATTAGGTATAAGAATATTTAACAGTTAGGCTAGCTTAATTAGAATATCAAATAACTATTCTTCCATAATGGATTTCTTCTACAGTTTTTCTAGATCTCAAGACATAGTTGATGGATCTAGAAGACAAAGTTTTTATATGTATTATTTCTTCTCCAGGGTGTTCACCACTATTTTTACCAAAATTTATAATTGAAAAATATGTATATATATTATGATTACTAGATGTTGAATCAACTTAATATTAAGAACCATTACCCACTAACTTTAATTAATGATATATTCAGCATCTTTTTAGAGCTGTAGTATTCAAAAATATTTATTTGATATTGGGATATCATTGTTTTAAAAATATTTGGTAGGATATAACACACTGATAATTTAAAATAAGATATTTCTTGTATAAGTAACATATAGTGTTATTCAATCCAATGAACCCATTTGTTATTTTCATGGACTTGATAAATCAAGTTTTCCACACATACATATATTTTTTTGATTTTAACTTTGTTGATATCTCAGTTACTCTAAAACTAATCAAGATCATTCCAATCAGGTTAAAATCATACTAATTAATCTAATAGGAAAATAAATATAAGATAAGATCAAAAACTTGATCTTTTATAGATTCAATGTTCAGATTGTGGGACCTACTAAATTAGATGAAGTAGTATTTTAAGATATATATACTGTGAATACCATTTTTTCTTAATAGTATACTATGAAAGAAAAATTATATATAAATTTTCATGGTGTTAGCTGGTTATTACTAGTGTTTCAATTGAAGTGCTACTTATAGTGAATCACTAATCATAGGCCTTGACAAGAACATTTTAAAATTTTCATGGAATGGAGATAGTAAAAATGCCATTGAAGAATTGAATTGATGGAGGAAATCTTCATTGATACTTATTTTACCTGATCATAGTAGAATATATAATTTCTATTTTTCTGCATAAGGTATTGGTATATGAACTATTTTTATCCTATAAAAATGATCCATGGTTTATGGATCTCATCAGTTGAGACCTCATGAGCATAGTTACATGAAACATGATCTCGATTAGGCATCTGTTTTTTGTTATTCATGTTGTAGAATAAATTAACATTTTGGGAAAAATTTCATGTTATTCATTAACCAACAATGACCTCAGTTAATGTTCTAGGAATATTGAAATGACCATGCACTTAACGTGGTGGGATCTTCTCTAACAATAGTACCAATTGCAGCACCTCTTATAGAACTATCCATTTGACCATGGTGGAGCATTTTTTCTCAACTCATGGAGGGTTTTCTATGAATAGTGTAGTTTATAGAGGAATAATCATGACCTAAAATGACTTTTTCAGAGTTTTTGAGGGTTTCCCAAATATAGAAAATGCGTTATTTTTCTAGTGAACGATGTTTCTAGGATACTAAATTAGGGCCTGATGCCAAATTTTTTATCTCTAAGAATATAAATATTCATCATAAAGGAGGTTAAAGATCATATGGTATATTTTTTGGGGATTTACCAAGAAATGGTGGGATGTCCTAACATATCCATATCAACATTGGGGTATGGTTTTTGAGTATTTGAAGAAAAATTTCTACGATTATTTTTTCTAGAAGATGTTTACGGAGGATCATGCTTGAGAATTCATGATCCTTCGGTATGACACTATTTCTGTTATGAATAATTCATCTCTTTTCACGGAGCATTAGTTATTTGTGATTTTTTTATTGTCTAGAGCTATCCAGTGAGAGATATTTTGGGGATGGGCTCAAGTATACATTTTTATCTCAAGTGAATATATTATGATCAACCACTATATCTAATGTTTTGAACCAAGACCTTCTCTTTGAGCATAATCTAAGGTAAGATGAAGTTGAAGATATAGTGTTTCAACTCTTACACTAGGTAGTATATCATTTTTTGATATGAAGCATTTTATTGAAGCTTGTCATTAGGTATGTGGTTGTAAGAGTTTGTGAGTTTTATGTTTAATGATGTACCATCATTGTGGAAGACCTGGTCATAGGAATCCTCATTGTGATTGTTGGGTCTTGAAATCACTGTAAATAAGGTTGAGAGAATACTATTAATTTGGTAGAAAACCTAAAGGAATATTAAAGAATATGGTCAAAGGGACAGGATCGTGTGGCAAGAATCCCATCACGGGCCACCACTCTGTATGGAGATACATGACTTTGTGAAGGACCCATGAATGAAAATAGTTTGGGGGAAAAATACAATGGTGCTAGCACCCGAAAAAGAATCCAAAGTTATTTTTGGGAGGGAGACATTGATTTACACCTCCGAAAATGAATATTTCTTTTGAAATAAACAGTTCATGGGATTAGGTGGTAATTTCATCTCTTGTAAACAAAACCTAATTCATTTTAGGTATGGTGTAATTTATGCCTCCATGAACAAACATTCTCCATGAAATATTTAGTTCGTGGGATATTGTGGTACCATCAATACACTCATATGAGATTAATTCCTTTGTGGAAGCGAGGTAGTAATTATTATCCCACAGATGAAATCCCCGCTGACAATGTAATTCATAGACCAAGTCATACTCCATGGGCTACAGCAAAAGAAGGACCACGACCCACTGTAGACGACTGACCATATGGGTTTCCAATCCCTCCTCTATTTTTTAAATAGACCCCTAAGGGGACCTAAATATGGGAGTGTGAAACCTAGATGTATGTACTAGATAAAGATAATGTAAGGCACTATTAAAACCACATTCCTTCGATGATTCCCTATCTATAAAAACCATCGCATAGAATTAGATAGGAAATAATAAATCATCTAGTGGTTTTTGAACCCAGATTCCCCTTGATGACACAATCCCATGAGATATAAAATGATAGATCTTTTGAGAATAGTTATCTTGTATAGTAAATCACAATGTGTTAGAAACCCTACTTCTCTTTGAAAAATTCTACATAGGAAGAATCGGACACCACATAGAAATATTTAATGCGGTCAGAACCTAGACCCGCATTGAAAAATTCTACGCGGTCCAAACCCAAGACCATATTGAAAAATTATAAACAGAAGATCCCCTTACCAACAAAAAAACATGCTATGAGAAGTGAACCCCATCATATTTTAGAAGCTTCTCCATAGAATAAGGCATCCTAGGGTGTTCTACTCTCTAGATCCCAAAATTCTCTTTTGTCAAATAATTAATCGATGTGTTGGCCCCTATGTGAACCAATCTACCAGCATCAAGCTAAGGCCCCTTCCAAATCCAACTGACATGTATGATAATATAATCAAGAACATAAGAGTTTTCTTTCATGTTTAAATACCCATAGAAATTGTATTCACGTGGGTGGCCACAGCAATAGGGTCGACCCTCTGAATTACATCAGGTTTACATTCCTATGGTAATGAGGGTTCCAACCATGGGACAATCATGTGAACCTCCATGATCCAGGGACTGAGATGAATTCTTGTAATTTTTCTTCGATGATGCAAGTTATATACATTCCAATATTTCCTAGAACCAATTTCCCAGAACTCCTTAGTAGGTAATCCCATAGCCATTCATCTAGAAGGTATCACTTTTTCTCTTTTTCACCTCTTCCTGGGACATATCCATATAGATAACTGATTGTGATTATCCTAGATATGAAAATAATAATGGATATGGACATACTCAAATATCTATCCCTCTCTATTTGGGCTCCAACACCATCCATCAATATAGATAGTGGGTTCTGTAATCTTCAGATCCACTACATCCACTGGTTTCTCACACCGAGAATGACCCATGTGGGCTTAGATGCAAGTGGAAATCATGAAACTTACATGATACCAAATCATGTCTATTGAAGCTTCCATGATTAATCCTTAACCATTTCCCTTCATTTTGGAAACATACAAGCATAATACCCAACCATGTACCTTCAAGTGGATAGCTTCCATGTGTAATCCCATACAACGTCCTTTTAACTGGGCATAATCCATGAGTAATCCAAAACCATGTCCTTTAAAATGGGAATCTTCCATGATTAAATGAAAAATCAAATTAAAATACAATGGTAATATCATGTTTTTAATCATGAATCATTCCCCTTAACTAGTCATCCACTAGGGTGTATATCCCCACCCATACTGAACTACGTGGTCTTGGATTCCCAACTAACTGGGATATGTACAAATCCTCCCTAAGGTGAAAACCATGCATCCACATCTATACTGATTTCATCCATACCATATCCCTAGTAATATCATACCCCTATCTAGGATAATATATCTCTTCAAGGCCCTTTTTGGTTCCTAGGAATTAGTACCTCACCATCCTTGACCAGTCACCCTTCGCATGGAAGTTCTTTCCATGTGACACTCATCATAATTACTTCATTTTTTATTGAGAAAAAAACACATTCCATACAAAAACTAATAGAAAAAAATAGAAACAAACTTCCTATGGGGGTCTGATGTAGTGAAAACCAAGGGCACCCGTTCTAATCAGATTGACCGCTTTCAGGCTTCAAAGAGAAATAATCATGCAGCCAGATGGGGTTAGAGCCCAGAACTTTCAATGAAGCAAGGTAATCTGATACTTGGTTACCCTCGTTCCATACATGACTGATTTTGGTACCATTAGACATCATACCTTTTCACTTTTTGATAATATAGAATATGGAGCAAGGAGGAGGACAAATGTCTTTGAGGGAATCATGAAGAATTTTTGAATCAGTTTCAACCTTAGAAATCTCAATATCCTTCTCGATGCAGAGGGTAGTACCTGTCAACATGGATTTGGCTTCTTCCTAGAGGGAGGATCCATACCCTAACCGAGAGGAGAAAGCCATAAAGACCGAGCCCCACAAGTACCGCACCACACCACCTCTGCTCAGGGCCCCTGATGAACAGGACCCGTCAGAATTGAGTGTGATCCCTCTCGAGGGTGGAGACTAGCAAACTTAAGAACCTCTAGAAACTATCCACTGGACTCCATGGGATTGTGATCGCATCCATCTAAAGGATGGAGCATCATGCCTGGAGGGAAAGAGGAAATACTGATCCAAAAGAATGCATTTCGATCTGCAGATGATGGATCTACCCGAGGCGTGGGTCCCTTCTAATCTCAGCTTATTTCTAGCTTTCCAGATCGCCCAACAACCAGGAGATAATATCATCACATGAGCCATTCTCTCTGGTCCTCTATCTCCCGAACCATGAAACAATCTCTCCAAGAATGAAAGACCTTCCAGAGAAGGAACAAAAATCCCTGTAAGAACCCCAATGCAACACCATACTGCCTGCACCAACTCCCCCAAGAAGAAAAGGTGATCTGCAGTTTCCTCCTATGAATCAGCACAATAAGAACACCTGGAAACCAGCAGAATGACACCGTGTTTAACGTTATCAACAGTGGGAATGGGATGATTCCTAATCATAAATAAATGAAAATTTAATTTTAATGGAACCACTTTAGACCACCGAAGCTCATTCCACCCATCTGACAGTATCGGGGGCTCCTAATACCACGAAAAACCCAAGAAGAATATGTCCCCGAAGAAGAAGCAGTGAAGACACAGCGATCAGGAGCCTGGGAAGTAGTGATGATATCATATAAGGCCTTCTTCTCCACATCCAGGACAATATTAATAAATCTCGGGTGCTAGATTGCCAACCGAAAAGAAATGAAGGGAACTGGACAGCCTGTAAATCCCAACACTTTTCATGCAAAGTTTTGATGCAATAATGAGATGGTACGCCTACCTATAATCCATTGCAAGTGTTCACGAAGCTTAGAGACAAGATTTACCAAATTAGGCCATACCATGGAAACACTTTCTTCCCCCGAGAGTTGGCCATGGATCAAAGAATGCATCATTTAGCCCCAAATAGTAGACTGATCCACAATTTTCCATGCCATTTTTGACTGCATACCACTAAGAGTATCAACTAGAATCCTCACATTAATACCTTCTTCCCTAGCAGGCCGGGCCACCTTACTCCAAGCAGCCCAATGTTTTTTCCGTCCCTATTGAGGATCCCAAATGAATCCATATAGAAGATTTTCCATGCTAGTAATGACACCCTTTGGAGCCGCAAACGCCGAAAGAGCATTAACTGGAGTCACCAAAAGCACGCTATTAATGAGAGAAATACGCCATTTGAAGGACAAGTATCTATTTTTACAGTTATGAATTTGGTCTGCAATCTTGGAAATAAGGAAGTCAAAATCTCGAATCCAGAGTCTACCAGTGGAAATCAGAGCCCCGAGATACTGCAAGGGAAAACATCCACGTTGCATTGCAAGATTACCTTGAATATAAGAAGTTTGATTCAGAGAGCATTTAGAAGATATGAAAAAAGATGTTTTCTCTTTATTTATAAGTTGACCACTCTAGTGGCATTACTCCTCCAGAAGCATGTTCAAACTACCAATAGACTTTTTCACAGCATTAAGAAACACAAGAGTATCGTCAGCGAAAATCATATGAGATATAGACTTATCTCTCATAGTCCTCCGATATGGAAGAATATCTCCATTGTGGATCTTCTGAAAATGAGCCTACTCAAAACTTCCAGAGTGATGATGGAGATACATGGGGATAAAGTATCCCTTTTGCGGAGGCCACAGGTGGCCTTAAAGAAACCATAAGACTTCCACAAAAAAGAAACCGCCATCCACTGGGAACTGAAACACATGAAAAGAAGATCAATATTCTAAGATGAAAAGCCCATATTAGCCAATACCTTATTAATGAATCCCCACTCCACATGATTGTAAGCTTTATTCATATCCAACTTGAGAAAAATATTAGATCCCCTTTTTTAAAGTTTATATACCTTATCAGTTCATGAGCAAGGGAAATTTCCCCTTGGATAGATCGAATCAAAAAACCATCCTTCTCCAATGAAATCCACCTAGGAAGATAAGCAGACAATCTGGCATTGATCACACTCGCAAGGATTTATTATGGGATGTTTCACATACTCACTGGTCTATACCTAAAAATGGAAGAGGGACTCTGGTGCTTTGGAATCATCATCATGGTCGTAGCATAAGCAACCCTCGGTAGGTAACCACCCCTAAAGAAATCCGGGATCCCTATAATAATATATGACTTCACCACCTCCCAAGATCCCCTGTAGAATGATCCCTGGAATCCATCCGGACTAGGAGAACTGTCTGGATAGAGGCTCATCAAGGTTGATATGATTTATTTTTCACCCAGGATATAACTCATCCTCTCATTCTCCTGAGATAGAACACATTTGGGAATCACATTAAAGAAATCATTATCTCCTCCATGATAACCATCGGGCATACGCACAATAGGACCAGCTAGAAATTCCTTAAAATAAGAGTAATCCATACTTCCAACCACATCGCGGTCATCCGTGTGAGACCCATCTTCCAACAATATATTAGGCTTCATAGGTCTCTTTCTTTATTGGATACAGGCATGAAAAAAGCATTATTTCTATCCCCTTCACTAGGACATTTACTCTTGGAAACATCCCTTGACTTCCTTTCCTGAGCAAGAAGCAAATCCACAAGATGGTATTTTTTGGTAGAGAGATCCTTGAAGAATTGGTCATTTCAATCTTCTTCCAAACTCACTTCAATGCTGTCAATTTCCCTAAAGACTCCATCAATTTTAGTATCAATCCGGGGGAGGACTTTTGCCCATGAAATCAGATGGATCATAAGGTGACAGAGTTAATCATGAAGGGAAGTCCTAGAATTCCCCTGACCCTAGAACTCCACATATCTCGGACCAACTCCTGATAACATGGCGTAGACACCCATTGCTGCCGAATGAAAAACCTCTCTCGATGGTCCTGCCCCGAGAAAACCAAAACCAAAAGAGGGGAATGGTCAGAGATACCTCGAGCTAGATGACTAACATTGGAGGAAGAGAAAGTAGAGATCGCTTCCATATTGTCTAGACATCTATCAAGATGGATCCACGAATGGTGAGGTCCCCTACTATTATTGCACTAGGTAAAGTCATCCCCTATGTAACCCAAATCAGACAAACCTTTACCCATCATAAACTGATTAACATCCCTTCTGGAATTTCTTTGAAATGGACCCCGGCCTTTCCTCTCATTTGGGGAAGCAAAAACATTGAAGTCCCCTAAAAAAACAAATGAGTGGTGCCCGGGTTAAAACCAGTCAGATCACTCCATAGCTTTACCCTATGAAGAGGGTCACAACTCCCATAAACACATGTCTAGAATAAAATGGTACCTCCTGATTTCAAATTTTATGTGATGAATTGATCCCCAGCATTCACCAACTCCACAGTCATGGATTGATTCCAAAAGATCCAAATATGCTTATTGTTAGAGTCATCCTAAATAAAACCTGACAACATGAACTTCCACATATAGTACCGGATCATTGCATGACTTTGTTTTGGTTCAAAGATAGCCACAACCACAACCTTGGGCTCCCTAATAATAGACACAATAAAATTTTCTTCACCCGAGCTCTGAAACCCCTATAATTCCATAGAATAATGGGAATCATTGAAAATTGAGGGCTCTATCTTTGGCCCTAGAAATAGTAGCCCACTGGAAATGAGAGATAGCCCTCTCCTTGAGTAACCTGACCTGTGAACGGGTATGAACACCCTCACTAGAAAATTTATTCACTTCAACCAATAGAATTGGGCACCATGGACATGATTTGTGTTCACATATAGGACAGGATAAATTCAGATGACAAACCTATAAAGACGAGGGAAGATGAGAAAGGCCACCCACCAACTGCTCTTGATGGACAACCAACTATTTCCTTAGATGAAGGCCATGGGGAAAACTCTCCATACTTGCACAACTAGTAGAATGAGGAACCACCACAACTTCTACTGAAATGGCCGGAAAACCCATAGGCAAAACATGGCTCAATGATGGCTGAAAATGAAGGTCAACAGAAAGAAAGAATACCCCATACAGACAAACATCCAGCAAAAAATGCTTCAAGCACGAGGTCGTACAAACAGAAGCAACAGAGAGCAAATCTTCCTGAAGAGAGATCCCACCTAAAAAATCACACAAATCTAAGTCCTTGTAGTGAGCCTCGACATCCTCATTAGTAGAGGACCTCACTAAAACATGCACCGGTGAGGGAGAAGACACATCGGATGAAACCATAGGGACCGTGGTGATCAACTACAGGTCCTCTGAAGGAGGTTGAGCCTGCACAGAAGCCCTAGAAGATTCTGC
This sequence comes from Viscum album, assembly GCA_963277665.1. Classification (NCBI taxonomy): domain Eukaryota; kingdom Viridiplantae; phylum Streptophyta; class Magnoliopsida; order Santalales; family Viscaceae; genus Viscum; species Viscum album. Next base: position 1,388,686,600 of record OY728125.1, on the reverse strand, counting down.
GGCGATGATTTTTCAGTGGCCCGCATTGGTGTCGAATTGGAATCTTCTCTTCCCCCACCCTACAAGATTCTTCTTCGAGATCAAGATGGTATCTCTTGGAATCAAGAGGTCCTCTATCATGTGTTTCCTCGGTTTTTCTCTCAATGTATGCCGCATGGACACTCTCTTCTATGTGACATTAAACTGTGTGGGTTGGTCCTTATCATACGACATTAAAAGGTTGTGTGTCTAGTTAAGTGCCACTGAACTACATGGTTTCTGATTCTTCTCATGAGGATACATAGGAATCCAATTTCATGGGTTAAATCCCAACATCAAAACCACTCTTGAACCCACTAGATAATAGTAAACTCCAGAGTTCCCCAACACACGTCTTAAAATCAGCATCATCCAAATAAACTGCCAAATAATCTGTGATCTACCACAAAATGGTAACACTGATTGAGAACCTCATATACATATAGATCCCTCCATTAATGGAAAACCTCATATACATATATATGGTTCTGAAACCATGCTTAGTCATAGTGGATCATTTCCTCTGGTTAATCCATTATATACACACTTGGGAATGAACCAAGTATTTGTGAACATATCATAAATCTATAAGGGAGCCCAGGAATAGGAAATAGTTCCCCCCAAAAGGGTTTGATGATCAAAACTTCACATCCTCTCAACCAATGTGAGTTATTAAGTTTTGTGGGTCAAGATAACCCATGAACACCTATATTTGGAATGTAGGTCCATGAATCATGGATATAAGAGATGTTGGAAATTATTGTTTTCACAATCAAACCATTTTCAGAACATTCAAAAAAAAAATATACATGAAATTAGTGATTTCATATCATTGAACCCCCTATAATCATTCAACCTAGGTGTAACCCCATCTTTTTAGAAAGAAAATGTTGAACCCAATATGAATCTTTAACCAAGGTGGGGATGTTACCCCACATTAGACCCCTTTCACATTCAAAATGGAAGAGGGTTAGGTGAGACCATCAATCTTAAATTCATTCCTGATATGATACTTTGAATAGTTTTTTTGTTTATTTCTATCACATATATTTCAATCACTCTTGAGAGCTTCCTTCAATATAATTACATCTCATAAGTTTTCACAGACACATGTGTTAGCTAGTGCATTATTCAGGTCCTCCGTGAAGTATAAAACTCCATCACCCATCCAACGACTTTAACGATGGGTCTCAAATGCACTCATTTTAGAGTATCACCAGAAGGGTACTCTCCCAACCTCAGAGGCATCTAAGTAGACCATACAAGACACGAAGTCCCACTATTCATCTTCCCAGTATTGGTCAATGGTCCAAAACCAGACAACACCAATATTTTTCTCTAACTGTTTCAAGAGCTTTCCCACGAAACGTGATAAAGAGTTCCTCCATTATCTTTGAGAGTCTAATAATGACATCACCAATGACTTCATCCTAGTTTCATAGGGGTCTCCCCCAAGGTCCCTTTTTATAAATCATCTCCACCAACTCCATGCAACCCATCAACCTCATCAAAAATAGAATACTACCTTGTGGTCTCTCAGTGAAGTCAAGAAGACCCATGTCCCCAAGGAGGCCCATATAGGCTGACAATTTAATAATCAATAATAGCTTATCATTCACATTCCAAAGAAATAATACCACCATGTAAATAATTTGGTAATCCACAAGAATACATATATTCCTACTCACCCCCATCAATTCCTTCAATAAAATGTGATGGAAAATTATTGGAAAACATATATTCATGTGAATTCCCCTGAATCCATCTATTTAAATAAAGTGGCACACAATCATATGAAAATATATTCTCATAAATATGAATTTCGTTGATAAAATATGGAAGAAATCTATTAGAAGTCTCAAATTTCTTCTAATGATCGACAAACACACCTTGCATGTAGGGAAGAAAATGACAGGAAGATGCATATTCCTGTAAATGAAAATGGAGTCCATAATTAATATACCATGGAAACAAAATACAATTAGATGAAAATTCCTATGGATGAAAATAAATCCCATAATTCAAATACAATGGTGACAAACGAGTAAATGAAAATACATACTCTCAAATTCTAATCCCTCCATTAAATATGATGGTAATTAGAAAAATTAACTATTATATCCTATTTATAATTCAGAGGTATACTCATATCTATGCAACTGCATAAGAGAACTATAAGCACATACTGAAAAAAATGGAGGATTGGAGGAACATATTCCTACTCTAATATCAGAATGGGTATATATTCTTATTTCATCAAAACAAATATACCAACACATCCTGGATGAGGTGAAGGATCAGACATAAATTCTTGACTGTATCTTAGAGAATTATGAAATTGTAAACATGTTTATGGAAATATCAAGGATTTAGGCCTAGAATCCTGCCACCCCAAGTGGGGTGACTCCTCTAGAAAATGATGTGGTTGTTTCGGAGAAGAAATGAAACCCCGATCACATCCAAGAGGTTAATCATCGATATCCCATGATAAATTGAAAATAGGATTGGTAAAAAATACTCATTCCAACTGGGGGACACTGGTCAACTTTGTTGACCACCCTAGGGTATAAATATATCCATACTAGAACTCATGTAGCATGTCATTATATCTTGAAAACACTATGGGATCCACTCAAACAAGAACTTGTATCTGAAGGTTGTAAACTACAGCAAGCCACCCCAATTACATGTAATATAGCACCCAAAAATATATCACTATAAAAGAGACTAGAAAATGAAGAGAATATTCATGACCCAACTCTACTAGAATATGGAGTTAATAATTCCATCAAACGCCTACCAATAGTGGATCTAGATCATTCTAATCTGTTACCAAATTATTGAAGTTGATGTAGATGTTTTTAAGGTCCTCCCTAAAATATTTTTACCAGCATCTCTAAAGGTCCCCCCCCAGAGCTCATACAATGATGGATTACTTTAGGGAAAAGAAATAATTAATCATAACATCGGATATTATGATGATTTTCATGGAATCCTCTTCATGGACTAAAGATAAAGCAGTAAGAAGGTGCTTCCCTTTATTTTGTCAACCTTGATGGTCCTCCCCATGGTATAAACTACAGAAATTATCACTACAGTTGATCATCAAGCTATGATGGTAACCCTCTCTATGAAGGAACCTACTATTATGGTCCTCCCAATAATCAAATTTCATATAATCAAGAAGGTACTCCCCTTGAAAAGTCAAATGAAATAAACACCTCATATTCTGAGTAACATGGAATGATGGGGGAGAAGATGTTAGATGCCTTTTCAATAAAAATTGACATCCTTTCTCCAATAGGAGACGGCCCAGGAAAACACTCATATTTTAATCCCCCCCTCCCCCATATCATCTACATATCAATAAGACCCCTACTAGATCTGCTACTTGTGACTAGATCATCAAGAGGTGTTCAAATTGGGTAGATCATGTAGAAGAGTCTCTGGTAAAAGAACAAGATGATATATTTCTCAAGAGAACAAAATTGTCCATAGATTACATAACAGTTATCTTTTGTCCCTCAACCAATTTTTAGTTTGACATTCAAAGGGAGTTTTCAAAAGAATGCATACATAATATTCATCACAATCTCTGGAAAACCCTCTACCACCTAAAAACAAAATTATTGTCCAACAATGGGTGTGAAGACCATGTTAAAATATTGGGATAGCTTCATTATCCAATCAACCTAGAATCCCTTATATATATGTGGTGACCAATATCATAGATAAAATATAAATATCTCCAACTAACCTTCCTCCATGAAATGCATAAGTTGAAATGTATAATCATAAAATCCCCATTAGGTGTTCATATTAGGGGATAGGGAGAGAAAGGAGCTTTTCATTTCACCCCATGTCCTGTTTAGTAGAACCCATTGAAAATGAAAAATTATAATTTTAGAATCCCAAGGCTGCAGTTAAATAAAATCCCGAAAAAGGAAAGGTGATATGCTAAATAAGAACTGGCTAGGAGTAAGTCTCAAAAGCATCAAACCCAATGATATCAAGCCATCTAAAAACTCATGAACTAGGAAACTAAGAATATTTAGAAGTTTTGTTGACTAAGGAAATCCCATCATCAATCACTATTAATTTCCTCATAAAAAATAGTTCCCTTGAAGGTCCAGTACCATACCTAACTCCTTCTTGAATGGAAATGTGTAAGATCAATAAATAGAAAAATGTGTTAGAAACCACCATAGTATGGGATCAACCCAAACCCATAGGGATGGGGGTAATTTTAACACCAAATTCCCTCACAAGACCAAAAAAATCTGGCCAAGGAATAATAACAAGATAATGGGAGTAACTTCATCCCATGGGGCTAGGGGAATTTATTCATCAACCACACACCTAGAGGAAATTAGTTGTTTCCCATTTAGGGAGGAAGAAAAGTAGAAATGAATCCTAGTTTATCCCATCTCATGACTCGTTTACCAAAAAAGGGTGGCATATGGAAATTCCCTATAGCAGAATACTGTGAGATTCTATTCACCAAGAATCTTAAAAAGGACTAATGGATGTCCGAGATCCAGCAAAGGACCCAAACAACCCTCTTACAATTCAGTAGTTTTTATGATATACACAATGTATTATACATCGATGAACATTTTGGATATAAATCCCATGGGTCACACTGAAAATGATTCACATGCAGAAGAATAAGGGGGGATTGTTCTTCCCAAAATATTATACACACTAATAATGAAGTTGTGCATACCTGAAAAAATATTATCTCCCTGAATATGGGTGTTCCTCTAATAAATCTACCACCACCTTCTCAATGAATCTCTTATAGAGCGTGAAATAAATATATGAGCTTGTATGACCTGCCTCCTCCTCTTGATAAGACTAGTCCCCTTATGCATAAATAAATATTAGCTCATATGTTAGAATAAAATAAATAGTTAAGGATAATTAACATTGACCTACTCTGATGTAGTAATAATATTGAATATTCTCCTTATGAAAAACATAAATGTACACTTCCAGTAGGTGTACCTCATCCATAAGGGTTTATACTGTAAAATGAAGCATGTCCATTAAATATTCCTAATATGTTACTTGGACTATCAGTCCATCTAGACCCAATCATGGATGAATATGAATATTTCCCTCCATTAAGAAGACGACTAGAACAGGTTCTATAAATACTAAAAAGATATCACTAGCCAGATATCTGCCTAAAGTACCAACAGAATTGGCATGTCAAATATTTTCATCCTCTATGCGTGTCCATGACCAGGTTCAATAGAGAACACATAAAGGTATTATCAATACCATTGGGTCATTATCATCTCAATTGGAATCCATAGTGGTGTAGCCTACACTTGTATAGCTATAGTAGAAACCTTACCCTAATTGGTTAATAGACACCCCACCGTAACCAAATTCCATGTGTTCAATGTTTCTAATATTCGATTGATTAGGTGACCCAAAACAACACCTGACATATTATTCATCTTATTGTGATACCATGATGGGAACCCCATGGAAACAAAAAGTGGTTAAACTCATATTATTAATACAAATCCTATCAGGGTTATGCTTTATATGGTATACCAATTCTCAAGCTCGGTTTATAACATGATGGGAGGTTCTCCCTCCGAAATCCCTCTTCTTGTTCAGCTCAACACTGCCAAATACAAACATCAACGACCTCACAAACTACAAATATAAGAATAATGAGAGAGTCTTACACTTTATTACTAGATAGATTGGTCTGACCTAATCTTTGAACAGGACACATCTCCCAGAGGAGATGCTTTCTATGTGAATTGATAACCTCTATGATGAGATGATAACATCATTCAGTCTAGTGAAGTATACAAGTGATTTATGGTATTTATCTGCTATTTCCTAAAGACCAAAATACTCAATATAGTGGACTAAACTCATGTCTCAAGTAACTCCACTAGTCCCAAGAAAAAGAGTGAGAAAAGCTGAAGCAGCCTCCATAACATTTAACCCATCCCCTACACCTGCTTCAGTTCAAAGGCATACACCGTATTGTGAAGTGTCCCCTATGCATAAAACCCCCCACCTAAACAATACTAGTGGTATAGAAATGGGAGAAATAAATTTGAGTAACTGAATAATAAATTTTACTCATTCTGATATGAACAATAATAGGGTTATTTTATATCCTATATTAACTATAATTTACTCTGGTTACTAGATTTGAAAAGGGCCAATGAGGCCTGTCTTGATGATCATCCATATTATTTCCCCTTTCACTAGATACTAGGACACACCATCCAAGAATGCTTCATCATTAAACTCTTTCTACAGAAAATGATTGATTCATGGAATGTAAAACTGGTACCGCTTTCCGCACATGTTGTGTATGTTTCCACTATTGACATAGATGAAAAGGGAGAGTGGTAATAAGTTTTTAATAGGAGAGCATAAAAGGATTATATTTTTATTTATCAAACAAGAATAAGAATTACTCATGGTATAATTTGATCACAGTTGAAGCTACCAATTTTCCCCACAGCTGCTCCTGTAGCAATGTAGTTGATGTCCTCAGCCCCACAACCCTCAAAAACTAGATCATCTAAAAATAAGTGTGACCAGAGAGGCGGTTGTAGGAAAACAAATCTTCTTGTAGTATAATGTCATCTTTTCCCTATAAGACTTAATGTTATCAGATCTAAAATAATGGGCATCAACCCTCCAAATGACTTCATCAGAAAAAAGTCAGTCAGGTAAATTCATTATCAAATGAGGAGTTGATCTTATGATCAATTAGTGTCATTCACCTAATTGATACCTTCTCTAATTATGAGTAAAACTATGACATTTTGTCCCACCACCTGGTTAGGGATCCAAAAAAATATTTCTCATGATCTTGGGATACCAAGGAAGGTAAAGGCATGGAAAAGTCAAATTTCTGACCACAAACCTGCTCAAACTGTCAATGTTGTAGAAAAATGTTGAACAACCCCTCAGCAGACCCAACATGATTAGAAAAATTCCCCTACACATTAAAAGATTCTCTACCCAACACATTATAGAATATCCAAGAAAATAGGAATAGATTTATAATCTCCCTCGGTGAGATGGAATACTATATAATCCCAACTCACTGAGAATAGGAACACCTCTAACTCAAGTCCTAAAGGCATGTCCATCTTCATCTAACACTCAAGAACTTAAAGTGACTATGAATGATCATCCACACACTCGGAATATCTAACCTTTATACTAAAAGTGTGATATTATGAAATAATTATCCTTGGTATCTTCTAAATTATCAATCCTATATGCCTTGAGTTTGTTGAACGACTTTAGCAAAGAACACATAGATTCTTTTCCATTCCCCCATGAGTTTGTAGTCGAAGTAGCCACCATTGAGGTCTATTTTAAAAAAATAGATTCTTCAAAATTCCATGTGATTATCTCCATTATAAACCAAGGTGAGATGATGTTAAAAAGGGAAACATGGTACCCTTTTATGTTTCCTTCAAGAGAAATCATGTTGTTTCCCATAAAATTATCAATGATAATGGATATGTAGTTAATCTCCTTCTAGTGTGAATACACCATCAACTATGATGCATTGAAAATACTATACTACTGTCCTCTATAACCCTGTAATTATATGAAAAGATTAAATATAATCCACTATTCCAAATAAAAATCAAAAACTAATTTGGAGTCCTCATATCTAACATGAAATTTCATCTAGTTCAGAAAAACATGACCTTCAATATCTATTTAGGAAGACCCTAGTTTTAAAAACATACAGCAAAGATGCCCTTCTTCCTTCAATGAATCAAATACTGCGTCATTGGAAAAATCAAGATGTTATATTCCAATAAGGTCCCATTCGAATCCTACGGGTCTCATTATATTAACACTGGATTCTATAAGGGAAAGGGAAATAACCCTTCGTAGAAGGTGTTGAATGGGTCACTGATCCAAATGAACTACAACTGATCCTAGATGACCCCTTTAGGTAGCTTGGTAATGAATATGTCCTACCTATCAACTAGATCATGCATATAATCCCACAGATAGGCTTATATTCAAATCCCATTATGATTTCATCTATTACCATTGAGTCCAATAGTGTTTCAAAATCTGTTGAATCAATAAATACAAGTAAAAGTTAGATGAGACTACATTACACTCATCTCTATAGCTACTAAAATCACTTACTCTCCCACTAGATAAAAATAGGATGTATTATCACCCAAAGAATATGAAGAAACGTTTCCATCCCTCACTCTATCCTCCCCAGAGTTTCAAGGGAATCCACCACATAAAACTGGGTTAGAGGAAGTCACTTCATATTCTTAATACCAAGATATTTATTCGTCTCCAAAATCTTGAGAAAAAAACTCTAGACTTGTTTCCACATAAGAAAAAGAGGTGGGAGTAGTATGAGTAATAGGTGGAGAAAGAGTACCTTAGGGACACCCATCCATTATTTGAGGAGAGAATCTTTACCACCATTGAAAAACATATCGAAATAAATCCAGGTACAGAAGAAGATTCACGAACTGCCGTGATTAGATAAACCATGGTATTAGAATAACAAAAGTTATGTACATTATTATTAATGAAACATAATGATTTATTCCCCTAGAACTACATAAGAAATTCAAGACCTCAATCTCGAGGTGGCTACTCACCACCTTCTCCTACAATAAAATAATTGGGGCTACAAGAAATATGTTATGAGGACTCACCTAACACTTGATAAAATGATAGACGATGAAGTTGATAATATCATCAGTGAAAAAAATGGTAGATTCAATTAACCATATTTACTACCAATATATTCCCTATCAATAACAAGAATGGGGAAATCAGAGTCTACATTGATTTTAGGGATCTCAACCAACACTGCCTGAAGCATGATTTCCCAATCTTGATCATAGAATAATCGATCAATGAAACAACTAGATACATGGATATCTCCTTTATAATTGGTTATTCAGGATAAAACAAAATTTTAATGGCCTAAGAAGATGATGAATCCACTACCTTCAGGTCCCCATGGAATATTTTCTATCAGGTAATACTCTTTGTCTTGAAAAAGTTTGGTGTTATATATCAACGTGTCATACATCTCATATTAAAACCCTTTTAGGGAAAGATCTTCGAATGCAATATTGATGACCAGATGATTAAATCATGAAAACTCTTGGACCACCTATAATATCTTTGAATTGTTTTCAACAAACTGTGAAAAAATAGTCTAAAAATGAAACCCTTGAATCTTCCTTCGGTGTTACCTCAAGAAATTTTCGTGGCTTCATCATATGTCATTGTGGCATCAGAGTTATCCCTGAGAAGAAACTGGATATCCTTGGCTTTTCACCTCCTTACAACCTCATGGATATGAGATGAAATCAAGTAAAAATATCGTATATTCAATGATTCATACCAAACCTTGTAGGATATTGTTTACCATTCACCAGGTTAATGAAAAAAGGGGTAACATATTAGAGGAATTATTATTTTTAGAAAGAATTTGACAATCTCCAGAAGTGTCTCTTAATCACGCCAATGAAAATTACACTTGTAAAAGGATGAACACTTATAATTTTTGTGACTTCTTTCATGATATCACTAGGGGCCATCCATGAACAATATAATGAAGTTTGCAGTGAAAAAATTCTTTATTATCTTAGCTGAACTATGATCGATGTTATGACTACATACTCAGATATTGAAAAGATATGTATGGCCATAATCTTTGTAGTCCAAAAAATGAGGCACTACTTGTAGCATCATGAGGTCCATTTGGTCTCTCAAAGAAAACAATAAAAATACATTCTCATTTGTTCAATATTAATAGATGTTTATCATGGTGGGAGGCCATCCTTTAGTAGTTTTAGATTTAGTTCATGCCTTATAAATTAGTCAATGGCCAGGAACTATCATATTTTTTATAAGGAAACCCCTCCAAAAAATGAATTTATTGGACATCAAGTTTCCTCAGGAAGATTTTTTCTCTATTCAAGATGAACCCAAAATATGGGAGATGAATTTTGAAGGTGCATCTAGAATCCCAATAGGAAAAATAATGGAAGAACCTAAACTAAAAAAAGTGGGGAATGGAGTCATTCTTGGATCTCTAGCAAAGTTAGTTATACCTTACAATTTCCTACTGTCGAAGGGGTGAACAAACAATGAAGAAGAATATCAATATTTCATTGTAGGGATAGAACTACCACTTTAGGTATAGGTTACACACTTGAAGATAAAAGATGACTTGAACAAGTCATCAAGAGGATATATATATGATAATTCTATCAAAAATGAGGATTCAATCCCCCTAATAAACCATGTTAAGTGACTAATGGCCAAATTATGCTTTGATCCAAAATTGAATCATCTCACACGATTTCAAAATTCTCAGGTTGATGATTTGGAAAATGCAGCCACAACTCTGTCTAATCTAGATCGATATGAAACATTAATTAACATTGGCCACTATTGGATATTATCAGTGTTAGTTCTGTCCAACACAGAAGAAATTGATGAGATTAGCCTCATCCCTAATCCATATGGACCTACCACTACCTGAATGTCATCCATTGTGAACTACCATTGTAAGGGAGAGCTCCCACTGGAAAGAAATTAAAGGGATAAAATATAGAGATAAGAAATTAAAAATGATCTACATGATGGAACAAAAAAAATGGCCCTTTAAAAGTGTAGCCTTGATGGGGTCCTTCTTGGGTGCATAAATGAAGAAGTGACCACTTCTATCATATAGGAAGTGCACAATGGAGCCTGTGGTGCCCACTAATCAGGATTCAAGATTTTCCATCAAATTCCAAGGAATGGATACTACTAGCCAACTTTAATGTAGGAATGTAATGCATTCACAAAACATTCCATTCCATTCTGGTTTAAGATAATTTCATCCACCAACCCGTAGAGTTACATTACACATCCAAGTACTATTAGCCATTCTCTATATGCGGTGTAGTCATTGTGGGAATGTATCCTCCCACTATATCTAAGAAATTCAAGTACATACTCATAGAAACAAACATATTTTTCAAATCGGAATACGTTTTAACCCAAAATGTGTTAAGGGAAAGAAACATTGTCAATATCCTGAAAAACAAACATTATCACTAGATTTGGTGTCCTTTTTATAATACTGATGAATAAGGACACTAATATATGTTCTGTATAATTATAGAAACTATATCAAGAATATGATATCAAGTCCAATCCTTCATCCCATTAGCATGCAACATTTAACATATAGATAGAAGCCTTTAATAATACTATATCAAATATACTCCAAAAGATAGTAGATAAGGATAAGAATTTAGGGCCAAAAAAACTTCTCCAAACATTGTGGACCTACCTAACCCTGAACCTCCTTTCCACCCTGGAAACCCTATATTCATTAGTATATAGGATGGGGGCGGTTCTTCCATTCAAATTCCAGCTACCCTCACTCTATGTTTCCATATGTGATAAGGTATCCATATATGAGAAAACCCAAAAATGGTTGTATGAATTGCAGAAATAAGATGAAAAGAAATGTCATTCCTTGAACCATTTAGAGGTTCAATAAAATGATATTTCATAAGACTTTAACAAAAAGATCTACTTCTAGTATTTCCTCATGGGATATATGTTATTGTTTCTCTAGAAACTGATGATACATGGAATGAATCCTCCAAATTTGGAACCAAAATGGAAGGGACCTTATCCCATACACAAAGTCTTATCTAATTGATATTATTCATTGACTTCGATGGATGGACAACTCATTACAGCTCCGACTAATGCACGGTTTTTGAAGAAGTATTTTGCATGACCTCATGATGCTTAATCCTAACCACATGACTTTAAATTATATAGATCTATTCTTCTCAACATGAAATTAAAATGTGTTGACATCATCCTAACCACATGATGATAAACTCTAAGGAGTCCGTCCCTACAATATGACTTTAAAATATTATGTCATTGTCTTGATTGCATGACATTAAACATCAGATAATCATGGTTCCAAACTCTATGACCATAAATTAGTAACTCATGTCTTCATTGTATGATGATAAACTACATGGTGATTATTATTTAAATCAAAAATTCATCACACATGAGCCATATCTGTGCAGGATAATGATGAAATGAAGTCATTTATGTATGATATCTAAATTTATATAGGAAATATCTTTCTCTAAAACTATGTGTGGATGGATTCCTGTCATCACAGGTTACATATTAACACCTAGACACTATGTCTTCATACAAACCATGAAAAATGGGAACAATTCCCTCTACTTCATAAGGGTCAGACCTATGTGGATAATTCCCATAGATAACTACATGTAGCTCGATTCATGCCATTACATGATATGTAGTGATGCCTAGACTCTGCATGTCTACCCCAGCTAGAAATTTTCCTCTATCATGGGATGGTTTTATTAAAATCCTATGACCTCATGGCCTCATTTTATGTTAGTATTATGACTCTTGCAGAACTAGAAACTCATCCTTCTCATATATCCTCATTGTATGTCATTAAACTACATGTCACTACAATTCCCTTATCCGATATGGAATCACCCTTATCATCATTCATCTACCATTCCACATTCATTAACTAAGTATGGACGGATTCCCATTCTAGGGGGTATATTATGACTCCTTGATGTCATATCTCGGGTCTATCCTCACCAAAAAAATGAAAAAGAAAAATTTACCCCTCTTTATGTATGTGCCAAATATATGCAGTGAGTTTATATATCATGAAATACATATGGATTGATTCCCATCAACATGGGATACATTGTGAAGCCTGGACACTTCATCTTTATTTCCAGTCATAAATTCATCAAACCCTCTATCCTCTTGGCCTGAGTTTCCTTTCGGAGTGTGTGGTGTGGCATAGGGACTCTTAGGTCCTCAGTCACATCAGGCTAAAATTAATACATCATGAACCTCCCATTGAAACCCTTATTCTCCAGTTATCATCACAGAATGATGTTAAACTTTTCTACAATACTTCATAGTCATACGATGATAAACTGCATAGCACCAGTTGTCCTAGTCATATGATGATAAATTGTGAAACAAACACCATCCTCACTACATAATGGTAAACCAAATTATGACATCAGAATTATGAAACCTAATAAGTCATCACCCCACCATCGTTCATCCACCATGCTATGTTCAAAGAACTATGTACATATTGATTCCTATTCACAAAGGATACGTAGTGACGTCTGGATCTATAATCCATAGTCCATCCGTGATAAAAAAAATTCATCCTCCATTGGTATGGGTCCAATATTCATAAGGATCCCCTTCCCCGATAACTATGTTTGGAATTCTTAATGTATTGACAAGATACATGGTGACTCCTATCCAACATTTCCAGGTCCCATCCATGAGTAAAAAATAAAATAAATGAAAAAAATACACATCTCCTTCTTGAAAATCTATGTTGGAGATCTAAAATTTTGATACCCCATTTTGATATCCATCACAGAAAAAGATATTATCTCTATGTATGATTAAAATATATACATGTAGTTCCCAAATCCATGGACAATCATTGGCTAAAAATTTCATACATCCCTTGAAACATCCCTTCATTTTATTCAGATCTATCACCTAGGCAATTTCAGATCTTCAAAAATGTCATTGACCGTCAATATTGGAGGTCCAGTGTCTTAAGGACGCCTTTGTTTGACTACTATTGATATTCCCTAATTAGATATATTTAATTTTCTTTAAAAAAGGAATATCAACCAATGAAAAATTCCTCCCCAAAAGATACTTTTCCAACCATTTTATGCCCTAATTCCTTTCATTCCCCATATCATTTCTTTTAATATGAGAATCCCTAGAATAATGATTTACACATTCATTACCCCTCAAGACCGAGGCATGTTAAAACATACCATATCTATTAGCCTCCATATTCTCATGGATTCTATAAAAATTGGTCTTAGACATATGACAGTAAACTCCAAGACCCCATGTTATCCTCAGAGTATGATATTGAACTGCATGACCCATGTCCTAGTCTCATGACCGAAAAATTTCATGATATTGAGAACTATGTGTTCCAGGATTCCTATCAGTACATGATATGTAGTGACACATACACCTTATATCTCAAGTCCAATAATGACAAGAAAATGTTCCCTCTTCTTATGTATGGGTTAAACCAGCATGATAAATTTCCCTAAATAGTAAACAATGTTTCCCCCCATGTTCTTATTAATGAAATATATCTTCATAGGAGAGTACTATATGAGATTATCCCCATTGGTGATCCCATATTAAAAAAATTCCCACTTCTATGAACGACCTCAATCTTAATAGAAGATATTAATATGATCCTAACCCTATTAATGGGATCATAACTGAAGAAAAATCTCCCATTATTCATACAATATTTTGATTAGAATGTGAGAGAACCTTACAAGAACTTTGTGTGGATTTATTCTTTCCATTGTGGGATACATAGTGATGCTTGAACCTATAGTTTTGGGCCCATCAACAACTTCCATTTTCCTTCATGTCAGGTGATCCATGTCTTTACTACAAGAGGTTAAAATGCTTGGCTAATTTCATTTTCCATGTGAAATTAAAAAACATGGGTTTTCAAGAACTACATAAAACATGATCCCCACACTTATAGAATAATTAGTGACACTCAGGACTCCTGTGTTGGGTCCAACCACAACTTCCCTTTTCCTTCATCTTGAGTGATCCATGTCCTTACTGCAGGACATTAAACTACACAGATAATTTCCTTTCCACATTACATTAAAATTAAAAGGTTTTATATAACTATGTATGTATTTATTAATTCCCATTTAAGATATATAGTGACACCTGGATCTTCAATAATGTTTCTAGACACAACAAAAAAATGTCTCCCTTCCCAATGAATGGGTCATAAATGTGCAGGGAATCCCCTCATATCTGTGTAGGGGGGACATCTCTACTTATTCCTATGAAATTGCGACTTGGAATTCCCCTTTATTTTTTATGAACCCTACTTTAAAAAAAAATATAATATCTATTTAGAATGTTATAGATACCCATAAACCTCATTGGATGTTGGAAATGGGGGGGCCAGTGTACTGGGGACACCTTTGTTTGACTATATTAAATATTACCCAGTTGGATTTGTATATTATTTACACAAAAGGCCTTTCAACTAGAGGGAAATTCCTCCTTAGGATATGATTTTCTTACATATATATTCCATAAATGAAATTTATATCCAACATCACTCCATTGATTCATATACCCCCATATTAAATTTTACACCATTTCCTTTATTTCATGCATAAATATGATATAACATTCCTAGTCTGACTACCAGGAAAGGGGAGAATTGTTTACCCCTTGGTCAGAGAAAAGTGGTCATTAATTTTCAATCTTAAAAATACTAGGAATTATATGTTAAACAATAACACCTAAGTCCTACTTTTAAAATGTTAAATTAAACCACACATCATCCCACCTTTACACAAGCCAATTTTATGTGAGATTGGTTTCTTATTTATTCTCAATGTCGATGTAGTTGCTCTCGTGGTTTTCAGACATCACACCCTTGACAAGCCACTCGTTGTGTTCTTGAAAAATATGAATATCCAAAAAATTACCTAGCCAATGGAAATTCAAGGTTAGTAACTTGAGGATAACATTTTTATACAATTTATAATACTCCCCACTTATCTCTACATAAGTTTCCCATAAAAAATTCCAAAAATCAGAGGAAAATTATTCCTTAGGACTAGTTATTCCTATATCTATATTCCCCATAAAAATAATTTTTTAAAAAATTATTATGGTTAATACTCTAACACCTTTCCGATATCAAGTCTTGAATTCATAAATCATAAAACCAGGGTCATGAAAAATAACTCATTCATGTCTAAAACTTATTGGGAAATTCTCAGCCAATAATCCTTATTGGGGCCCTTGCCCCATAATTCATGGTCAATGTTGTTCAGCCTAATATATCTGGGACATTAGTCAAATTTTAAAGACTCTATACTACCCATATATATAGGCAAACAAATCTCTAGCATGAAAAACTATAAAGGGAACCCTGGGAAAAAGTCAATTATCAGCTCGCTAGACCTATACTATGCATAGTATAGAAACAATATCAATAATTAAAAAAATTTAAAGAGGCACAAAACTTTTTTGGTAAAAACCCCACAAAGGGAGTCCTAAAAAGATTCAAGTTATACTTGATAATCTCACACCATATTGGACATAGGAAAACTTATGGTTATAATAGAAAAAAAACAATGTTTTTATGGTTTCTCATAAAACCATAAAAATAGACATGCTATGCTAGTTGAGTCCTCATCTGAGGAAAAAAATATATTATTATATGTTCATTCCAATTTGTTTATCCCATATCACGATTAAAATTGATACCTATTTGAGATTAAATTTCAAATCGCGATTAAATATCATAGTGTATAATTACATGGAAAGATAAATAACAATAACTGTAATGAAGACAGTTTTTCATTCCATTGAATAAAAAAATGAGTATCCACATCCTAGAATCTCCCCTAATTTTTGCAATAAAAATAGAATTTGTAACAGCCTAAATGGTTACAATGAATCTCAAAATTCATTAATAAGAAAATTGGTGATTATATAACGTGATCCAATGAGGGTATGTTCCAAAGTGGTCCTTTGATCTGCTTCATCTTCAGTTGTTATATGTATTTTTCTGATGATGCCCTTGAAGTATCAACACATTCTATTTTATGGATTAAAATTGTATCTTGTTGACGACAACAACACCTTTTTCCTAGATAGATGAACCGTGCACTCCTATAGGTCTTCAGTCTATGCAACCATTTAGTTATAAGAACATTCTCATTCAGCCACCAAGTATCTCAAGTAAGAAGTAATTTCATGTAAGGATTATGTTTGATGATTGGAGGTTTTAAACTGATAAAGTTCCCTTTTATGAGTGGATAGTTCTTCATGATATATGATATTCTGATGGATAATAATGTTCAGGTTCTGATATTCCATGTCTCTTGAGACTAAATAAATAAAAATTTGATGAAGGGTGTTCATCGTATTAGTAAAATCCCCCAAGGGGGATCTATAATGATGGGTTAGATTTGATTCCTTGCTATTCTCCACATAGACTAATGTTCTCTGAAAGCATCAGAACCCAATCCTTGTTTCTACTCCACCATAGGTATATAATCTAGGATTTTGATTAAGGTAGATATGTTTTCCTTAAATTGCGACACCCAAATGGGAAAATCCACCATATCATTAGGTGGTTTGATCTCATTAGCTATGAGTATAGGGTTTTCTACAATTTCAATAATTCTCAGTTTTTTTACTTGGACTAGCCATTGTGGGATTGTTGAGAGTGTCATTCAAGAATATAGGGTCTGATTCAATCTCCACCAAAAGAGTATGTGTGGATGAAGCTCCCTCTGAATTACTATAATGAATAAAAGAACATATTATTCCAATATTATGGGATAAATTAGACACATTAGAAAAAATAATGGATGCAACCAATGGGTCGTGAACTTATAAAACTGAGCACACTAGTACTCCATTAGGGTAGCAAGCCACCCACATCTGAGCATAATCCCACGATAAGTTATTCTAAGCTACTAGGACAGGAATAAGGATTCATATTCTATAATATTCACACATTATAATCAACCATAATTGGAGAATAATCACTATGTTATATTACCTATTGACGTGGGTAAGAGGTAAAAATGTGGCTTGTCTCATGAAACAAAATTTTCTAGCAAACCTATCAAGGGTATATGGATTTCAGATTGTTAACATATATATCTGAGTGGTTAAGATTCAATCTCTTAGCACAATAATATAGAAAAATTATTCTAATGAACCAATTCCATCATCATTCACTGCTACATGGGGTGAAGGGTATGGTGAGAAATTAAATTGATAAAAATAAATCGATAGTTCGACCGCAACATCGATGCTCAAGTATTAGGTGTGAATAGATATAATGTTGAGAAGGGAATGATGGATTTCAGAATGGGGAACTGTTGTAGTATGATGATACTTGTATCAATGATAATGCTCCACCATCTACCCAAAAAAATTGAAATGGCCCCCTAAAACAATGTTGGGATCTTCCCTCTTATATTTTACATAGTATTTCATAAATGAAAGCATGGGTTGGAACATCCATGTTGATGGGATTTCCATCTACCAATGTGACTACCATCATGAGGGTTCAAATTTAGACCCCAGTATAGGCTTCATGGGATGTAAAAATACATCCAATCATGAAAATTGAAAATAAACCATATATCCCGAGTTCCGGTAATATGTATAGATAGACTCTATAACCCCATGTGGTGTATCGACCCACCTCGAGGGTAGCATAGTAAAAACATGGGATGAGTCATGATTTTTGTGTTTGATGAGTATGGATATGGTAGAATTTTGTCTATGCACCATCAACCAATAAGAATAAATATATCCAATCTTTGAATGGAATGTGTGGGCAAGCATATAGGTTTTTACCAAGAAATCTCTCTGATAGGACCCACAGATCTATTGTTAATGGACGTACATTCATGGTATTATCCTAGTTGTTGGATGTGGGAAAATCATAAAAATTACCAAGGATGGGATTCCCCATACCTGGTAGATATCCTACAAGCTAATCCCCACATCTCTATACAGTAAGTGGAAGCTGTTAGTGCTCAAAAACTAGTGGTTGTGTAGTTTGTAATGAATTTCAATCGATGATTAAATAGAAAATTGATAAATCCACACTTATTGGAATAAATTGATATCCTTAAATTGCCTATGAAATTCCCAAGTAGTTTTGATGCACCAAGAATTATGAAAACCATTCATCTGAGAATCTTCCTTCAGACCATAGATACATTTTGAAACACCACCAGCCATTGGGATTACCCTGTGAGAGGATAAAAATATATTGATAATCATGGGTGACTGGTTCCATTGATGTTTCATAACTATGAAAATTAGTTTGTGTCGACCAAAATATTTTTAGAACAAATACATCCACTTAACCTAAATCAATCATGATTTCCCCTGTAGTAGAAATGTTCACTTGAAAATGATCTTGACACATCTCAGACCAAGTAGTAGAGAGATTTTGGTTGGCCATTGGAAGGGTAACATCATCTTTAATTCTGATGATATAGAGTGGTAATAGGCTAGACATCGTAAATGCCATATGTTTTGGTGGAAGGAGGATTTTCAGAACACCCTCTTGAGGGGTGATCTTAGATCAAATATTTTCCTCAATATTTACATCCATGGGTAATCATCTCCATGTCACATTTTTTAAGTGGAATTTATATTCATTTTTTTCCTACAATGAATTATTCAATGTATGATAAATTTATTTTAGGAAATTAGAAGAAATATATATTATATTATTCATGAAATTCCTCGACCACAAAACAATAGCTCACAAAGTCACCAACCTACGAGCCATTATTTTTTTCAAGTCATTGAATCCAATGAAAGGATTGTCCCATGAAGAAATATCCAGTGAAGTGATGGTTAATGGAAATTTTGAATTTTTTATATACCCATCCACTATGTAGAGTTCCAAATCATAACACCTTGGGATTTTTTGAAATTTTTTCTAATTAATTTAATCTAATAGATATTTTTTATTTCCATTAAACACTAAATTTAGTTTTTCTTTCCTTGTGAACAACATAATGTTATTTAGGTGTTACATGAAACACTTATATTATCTAATGGTACACATAACACTATGTTATATTGTAGTACATGCAGCACCATGTTTTCCACCATTTAATAGTGCATCAATGTTTTTAAATTTGTTTTTAAGAATTTTAAGAATTATATATATATATAAGAATAATTTTTTAATTTAAAATGTTTAAATTATCTTAGAGTGAATTTTTGGTTTTTTTGAGGAAATTCATTTTTTTGAATAGTGAATATTGTTGTATTTTAGATAAAAAATGCATATTCACTTAAATAATTATTAACATTAAATTATTTTTTAAAATTTGTATATAAATTTAAAATAGAAAAATTATATATATTAAAACAATTTAGCTCAATGTAATCATTTTTATATTCAAATTAGATATAAATAGTTATTGAATGTTTGAATGTTTTTACTTTAAAACCCTGCTTTCTTACCA
Source organism: Viscum album (assembly GCA_963277665.1). Taxonomy (NCBI): domain Eukaryota; kingdom Viridiplantae; phylum Streptophyta; class Magnoliopsida; order Santalales; family Viscaceae; genus Viscum; species Viscum album. The sequence goes on along the minus strand of OY728125.1, from coordinate 1,388,666,411 downwards.
TGTCTATAGGATTAGAATTAAACATAATTTTCGCACTAATGTTATTGGATTTTTTTTAAAGGACATAAATGGTTTCAATAATTATAATATTTTTGTTACAATAATATAAACTTAATTTTTTTACCAAAATATTAGTGGAAGTGGTTAAAATTAATTATAGTGATTAAGGTAAATTTATGCTTAATTAGGGACTAAAGCTTAATATTAAGGAACACAATGACATAGAAACTTATCCAAAGTAAATTGGATGCCAATAATTATATCATATCCCCTATTGATTCTAAATTTATGGGTTATTCTTATATTATTAAATGGATGTGCCCTATATAAAAGGTTATGTAAGGAAAAAAAAATAAAACATATCATTCCTTATATTTAACATTTACAAAATATTGAGATATGTAAAAGACATAATTTTTTTGTTATAAATATAATTTTTAAATATAAATGGATTATTTATATCATAATAATTTATCATTAATTATTTTGAGAAGAATTAGTTACACAAAATTCTAAAGAAAGGCCAATGTAGTGATTATTTTGTTAATAATTAACTAAAATAAATGGCACTATAAATATTAAAAGTTAAGTAAATTGATTGATGTTTTTTATATAATTATTTTTATAGATGAATATATCTCGTTACAAAGCTTTGAAGTTAATATATTTTAATTCCAATATTTTTTTGATATTTTAAAATTAATGTTAAAAAAATTATGTCAACATTGATATTACTGTTATTTTACAATAAATGATATTTTATTAACTAATTTAAAATTAAAAAAATACTATATTCATAAATGTTATTTTTAATAGTTAATAAATATAAAATATTATCTATTAATGGACCAATATAACTTCTATAATTATCATATTGGCCCATAGATTTTAAAAACATTTTCAGCATGTTATGGGTTTAAGTAGTGTTTTTCCAGGTCACATGCAATTGATTTAGAATTAATTTCCAGAAGACTTTTGGTTTTAATTTTTAAAATATGTATCATATTTATAATTAAGTTTCTATATATTTTTTAAAAAAATCACTTTAATCTAGATCTAATGTCTAAACTACATAAGTTATAAAACTACTGTCTTTAATAAAAACCAAAAATGATAAAATTGTGAAAACATAGATGTCAAGGAACAAAATTATAAAAATAACCTTATTTTTATGTGTGGGAGGTTTTTTGTGACCATTATTCAAATTATATCGAATATTTTTACATTTGTGAGGAACATTATGTAAGTTATAGCTCCCATTAATGTATACATTTTGGTATTTACAAGAGTTCCACTCCCCTTCCACTATAAAAGGTAAGTACTCTCCCACTTCCTCAAACCACTAAAACCACATAGGTTTGGCCATGGTATGACTAATAAACTCAAAAAAATCTATCCATTACTGCTTGAATAATCCCTTTTGGGAGAAATAAATCCAATTAATCCCTTCAGTGAAAATAAAAAGGAGATACACAAAGAATATGCAACATCATCCCTCAAACTCCATTATCTTATTTTTATTTTCCATCCACTCCACTCTACTTATTCCATGATTATAAAATAAAAAAATTATCATAAATATACTAATATTTTGTTGTGATGAGGGTTAGACCTATATATACACACACTTCCTTCTAATGGGTAACAAATATATTGTTTATGTCTACAGTAAACTATCGCCTAACGAAACTATGATTATTTGATTCCCTTTACTGCCTTTCATGGTTGTGGATTATGATGGAGACTGTATTTAAATATGACATATATAATAAATATTACATCATTAATATTTTCTATTTATTTTACCACACATATCGTTATGCTCTTTATTTTCTGTAAATATCATAACGTTGTTTAAGGAAGTGTGGACTACCGCCCCCACAAAACGATTTGATCCGTTCACACAATACATGGAATGTATTACGGGTGTTTTTAGTGAAATTATGTGTTATATATGAAATTATAATGGTAATTTAATAATATTATGTACATATATACATATATTTCAATTTTTTTATTTCTATCAACATACTAATGAGACGGAAATAATATTCATGAGTACGTATGGCCTACCGTCCTCATGAACGGTGTATTCCATTTAATAATTCTATATTATATAGATTATTATAATAAATATATAAATGATATTTATATCATTGTTTAAATTTTAGAAATCATGATATATGTATAAGCACCAAACATATTACAAATTTAGATAACTTGGAAAAAGAAATTGAATATTACTCGAAGCATAACCCTAACATGAAATTGTTATCAAGAGGATAATATAAAGTCATAATAAAACCATATATGGTATTATATAAAATAATATGGTTCTATAATATATTTATAATAAACTTATATTTATTATTAATGAATCTTTAATGAGTATGATGATATTCAATACACAAGGTATGGAAATTTCATCTCACTTTTTTATTTTTATGAGATTCATGCCTTATTCCCCACTCATTTAATTTTTGGAGTGTTAATGAATCCAATTAGTGTACTCAATGAATATTATTATTAAATATATTGGAATTTAAATATTCATTATATGATCATTAATTCATTGGGTGAATGTTTCAAAAGTTACCAAATCATTAAGACTGTTTTGTCTCAATTTTCCTTCTTTGAGACACATGTTTTGTTATGCACCAACATTAATTTTTGAGGTCTGTATAATTACATTTGAAATGTTATAAAATGGATACAATTAATTTAATTATATTTTAAGCTCCATTTAATTTTATTTTATTACATGGGGAGTATGATTAAAAGTTACCAAGGGGTAATAGTTTATTGAAATAATCTAATCATTTGTCATGATTTTTTGCGATTATGCTTTCATTGATGAAATGTTATAATCTATCTATAATAAACTCTGAATAATTATCTAAAAATATATTTATATATGGTTTATATAAGTAATGGTACCATTTTCCTACTCTTTGGTACATAATATAATCATGAAAGTGTTTTTAAAAAAGTCAGAATTTACACGTCTCTTTAGTCGAAAATCTATGTTCTTAAAAACAATACTTTAAAAGAGGTTTACAAAACAATTATTCTATTCACATAAGATATTTTAATGAAAGTTTTACCCATGTTTTAACTTTTAAAAATAAAAGGTTTTTTAAAAGGTAATCTTCTTTTCGTTTTCTGATTGAGCCAGTTTTAAAAAAAATTATAGTGTAAAAGGAATGTTAGCCACATACAGATTTTTTTTCCATCATGACTATCATTCCATTATATCTTACTTTAATATATTAAAAAGATATATTTTTAAAGACATTTTTTCCTAATATTATAGATATTATTATTTTAATTAGTTTTTAATAGTATGTTTTTCCAAAAGAAATAATCTTATTTGTTATTTTTTAATAGAAAAAGGGTTTTAAAAACATTTTTCGGATTCTTTCTTATGTTTTCAAGTATATGGGTTTTCAAAAAAATTCAAGATTTATTTATAATTTTTCAAATTATTTTGAATGAAATTATTTTCAAAACATTTTCAGGTTTTCTTTATATTTTTTCAATTTATTTTTAATTAATTTGGTTTCAAAACATATTTAATGTTTCATATTAAGTATTCAAGAATTTTTCAAAGGAAAAGGTTTTCAAAGGGTTTTAAAATATTCCTTTATAAATTTTTGTGTTTATTTTCATGAAAATGGTTTTTAAAAAGTTTTATGTTTTAAAAAAAATTTTCCAAATAAGAACGAATATTTTCTTCCTGAAATTTATTTAAAAGATATTTTTAAATTATTTCCCTTCTATGTCAAGACTCTTCCCCCATGGCCCATGTCGTGATTACCCCAAGCCCACCTTCCATAGGCCAAGGGTTGACAACTAGCACCGAAAGGTGTATTCTCTAAAATAGGGAAGGCATTTCCTTTATAACATATAATCACATGCAACCAAGCACACAACAAGATATGAACACAAGTCAACTTTATAGAAAAAAGAGTGCTGAATGTAAAAAGGGGCCAAAATATAAGCCCAACAACAAAGGTACAAATACAACTGAAAAACAATAAAACTGAAGAAAAGGGAATGCAGTTATTGGGCCATCCTCCAAGGTTCCTACCTGAAGGGTGGGTACAGATTTCCTCCTCAGCACTCGATGTCCACCCATCTCCTCTACATACCGACATATTTTATGGTCCACCTTCGGGCCCCGTCTAGTCCTGGTGCCCTTAGACTTGGTTAGTGTTGTCCGTCATCTACACCAAACACAACAATGTGTGGGCGTAGCCTGTGCAGGGGGTGAGTATAATGATACTCAGTAGGGACCCTGAGACACTCAATATCTCACAAAATCCATAATGGATAAACCTCAAATCATGATGTCAACTGACAACCCTACTTAGGTATATGCTCATACATAAACCTAAGTTTTCAAGTATGCCCATCTCAATCATGAGGAAAACAATGGGTCTAACTCAAAATCCAAAGCTCAAATATTCCACAAAATAAGGAATTCCACTAAGGTAAGTACCACACATGTACAGACTCATGGCACAATAGGTATAACTTAGGTACAGTAATAGAGATTATTAGATGTAACTACTAAATCGTCTTACATTATTAAGAGGCTCTGCTGCTGACCCACATAGGATCTCTTGGTGCTGACCCACACAGGATCGCTCAGTGCTGATCCACACAGGATCTCTCGGTGCTGACCCACACAGGATCTCTAGGTGCTGACCCACACAGGGTCGCTCGGTGCTGACCCACACAGGATCCCTCGTTGCTGACCAACACATGATCACTAGGTGATGACCCACATAGTATCTCTTGTTGTTGACCCACAGAGGATCTCTTGGTACTGACCCACACAGGATCTCTAGGTGCTGACTCACACAGGATCACTCAGTGCTGACCCACATAGGATCACCAGTTTCTGACCCACACAGGATCGCTTGGTGCTGACCCACACAAGATCGCTAGTTACATCGTCAAAACCACATAGGATCCTAGTAAATCTTCAGTACATTTTCTTACCCATATAGGATTCAAGTACATATCAAGTATGTCATTATACCCACACAGGACCCCAGTACATCTCAATTATGTTGATATTCTTCACGTCACATCCAGCTATAGGGTTCCCGCACTATGCTCACTTTTCTCCGAGAGGTTTCTCCCCTCAAGAAACTGGTCGATACTCAACCTTCCATGAATTCCAATGAAGAAGTATCCCAAAGGACCGCCATGTCATAGGGGTCTTAATGCAACAGACGATGCATAAAACATATGCCCGGTCTGTGAGTTATTGGCCTTTTAGTCCCGAGGGCCCGGTTGGATTTGAGAGCAATCCAACCCGACGGTATCCCAACATTATCCAAATCTCAAGTGGGGTATACCAAAGGGACAATATCTCTCCAGGTTTTACAGCTCCGTTTACAGTTTTTCAAACGGACGACTGGTGCCAATGTTATGGCCAAAAGAGAAAAAATGAGTCGAAGTGGGTCCAGGTCTAGTACGACTCAGTCCGACTGACCTGGCCTGGGCTAACCCGGTTTGGGTCGGACCGACCCATCTCGCTAGTTCTGGCCCGGCCCGCACTTGGTCCATCCTGGCCCGCGCTAGGCGGCCCGGCCTGGCGGCATTGGGTGGTGTAGAGGTTGTGTGGGCCGCGAAGGCCATGGGGGCCGCAGGTGCCGCAAGGCAGTGGAGGCTGCGGAGTGGCGTGAGGCCACAGGTGCGGAGGGGCAGTGTGAGGCCATGGGTGATGTTGGACGACGATGTCCGCAGGGCGGCACTAGGACGCGGGTTCCACAGGGCGGCAGAGTCTGCGGTGGTGTAGTGGTCGTGGGGCGGGGGAGTCTGTGTGGCGATGGAGCTCCGCGAGGCAAGGAGGCCGCAGGTGGTGGAGCACCATGTGGCACGGAGGCCACGGGTAGAGGAGCGCCACGGGGTGGGGAAGCTGCGGGCAGTGGAGCACCACGAGGCGCAGAGCGCCATGCCTTCACTGGTGGCAGGTTTGACCAGCCACCCTTCGTGCAACACCTTTGTAGCGGTTCTCGAGTTCCACCAGTACCAACCATTGGCACCAGTCTCCGACACCATCGTGAAGATCACACAAAATATCCACAAGATTTACGGACGGGTCATGCCTTGTTTTTTGGCTCGTACCCTCCATGTTAGTGTGGTAGCATACGTCTCAAGGAAGAGGATTCATTGTGAGATTGTATTTAACATTGATCAAATTTAAACACACCCATACCTCGATTGTTCATTGACATTTTCATGAGAAAGAATTCGAAGAAGGAAGAAAGGGTTCCAACAATCATTTCTTCTGAAACCTTGCTACGATGACGGGACCGAACGACGTGCTCTTCCTTGATTTCTGAAGAACGTTCTTCAATGGAGTTCTTCGCTGGAAACTTTCTCCCACCAAGGAACTTCTTTTCCAACCAAAAGTCATCCTCGAACTAAGAGGTGCCAATATAATTAAATTAAGTAAATCAATTATGTTAGCGCGTTGGCATAATTAATTGTCACAATTAATGAATGTTGTTGTCAAAATTAAAAGTTATAAGGAGTCCATGGGTTATCTCTCATTCAGAGGGAGTTAAAGGGGGTTTTAGTCTCGGGTGGTCCCCACCACCATAACCTCACATGGGAGGTTTAGTTTTGGTGGTTCCCACCTCCATAACCTCACATGGGAGGTTTAGTTCTAGTGGTCCCTACCTCTCAACTTCCACATGGGAGTTCCAAAGAAAATAAAATGTTACAAAATTTTATTTTATTTAATTCTTTCACAAAAACCCAAATTCTAACTTTCACCATCGACCAACTGCGGTCGAGGTGAAGGTCTCCTTAAGTGAATATTGGTGTTGTGAGTTCAACGGTGCCCTCAAATTTTAATTCTAAGCACCGGTTCAAATGTAAAAAACCCAGCTCGCACGTTTTCTAAGCGTACCTGAAATAATGTTTGGACATTCATTCTGGGTACTTTGGGCCTCGGAATCACCTATCATCAATTTTTACGGACATGTAAAATTCCCATATAATTAAAAAAATACATTAAATTTCTAGGCCGTTACAATATACGATGTCATCTTTTGGTACTACTCATTTCTTTTTGAGAAAAAATTCAATGTTTCAGTCCATATTTTTTCTCTGAATGGTTTAAGTTTTTATGGAATTATTTTTATGAAACTTTATTCTATTTCATAGGTTATATGATTTTGGAAGTCAATTCTCGTGACAAATTATGGTTTTGAATGAACTAATTATGAAACCTTTCTCTTTTCCATTGGTTATGATATGATTTCATGTTTATGATACCCATTTGATTCCATAGGTTATGTTATGATTGGTTTTAATCTTTTGTCACATGTAAGTATAATTTCATTATGGGACTGGTGGGACCTTTATCTCCCTCCAATGCATTGGGTAAATATTTATATTTCATGAGATATAAAAATATATTCTTGATAGTGAACCTTCACTACTAAGATGTCCATGGGAGTGAACCATGACTACCAAGATGGTATTAGGATTGAACTCATGCTACTAATATGGCTATGGGAGTGTACCATTTCTACAAAATGGTATAAGGATCATTCTACTGATATGGACATGGGAGTGAACCATGACTACAATGATAGTATGGGGACTGAACACATTCTACTAAGATGTCCTTGGATGAAATTACTTGAATACTTTGGAAATCATTTTATAAGATTATGTGTTTTACACAATTCCATGTTGTATGCCTTTGTTTTTCTTTCACAACTTATGTTATTTACATCCTTGTGATTCATTTATTATTCAATTCGATGATTTATGCCTTGATTCATGTTTATTATCTTTGATATGTAGGGTATGAAATTTTAATGTTATTATCACATTATCATACCCATATTATCGTGTTTATGCTTACATTAATCCAATTTTTACCCAAACTAGGCATCTTAGATCACCCCTTTTTATGGTTCATTCCCCTAGTTATGAACATATGCATTAAAAATGATGGTTCTATGAAGGGATCTAGTAATGATGAACCTATTGGTAGATAATGTATCTCAATCATGTATCAGTGTTAATGTTTCCATGTTTCTAAAGGAACAAAACTAATATAATCTTTGGTAATCTATTTGTGTAATGTTTTAATTATTCTACAAATGTAATGTAATTTCTATATATATTAAGTGAGGGTATCTATAGTTGGTATTAGAGAAAAGGTTTAGTTATCCTTTGTAAACTAGGATGAGAAAAGTGTAGTGATATTCCTTGTCATATTTCTAATGATATGTCTTGGTATGTCCATAAGGATAAGTATAATAATGAGTTAACATTTTTGGAAAATGTCTTAGAATTTTGGTAAATGATAGAGTTATTGGTTTCCGAGAAATACATCCATGTATGGATACTATAAGTGGGTGTGGTTCTAGAATAGATATACATAAGTGTAGAAACTCTGACAAGGTGTTTCAAGCCAGGCTCTGTCTAACCGAGTACATGAATGTGGGCCTTACTGCGAACCTAGTTTAACACTCCTGAGGGATATGCTTTGAAAATTAAAATAAAATCTTCATGAACAATTTGATGGATTTAAATGTAATTTGATTATGAATAACCTAGGATAACCCTTGGTTGTCATTGATTAAAGAATGTGTCATTATATAGATATCCTATAAGTAATTTTTTCAGATTATGTGGTTTTCTTCTATGATATATTCTTCTCAACCTGTGCTTTTTGGTTTTAGTCGATGAAGAGAAATAGAAGAAACATGATTAAAATTGAATATTTTAGATTTGGAAGGTATGGTCATTATGAAAATATATTTTAAAATTGCAAATCTATAAAGAGAATAGGAAGGTGGTATGATTTTTGGTTATTCTTCTTAGGAATAATATACTATAATCAACATGTTCAAGTTATGTGATATTATTCTAGTACTATTTACATTTTACATAAGATGCTTGATTATATTAAGGTTTTTGAACCTCAACACATGATTCATATTTCATATTATAGGAAATATGTATCAAGTAAACAGTTAATGAATCATGGGTAATGGTTTAAGAATAATATTGGATGAGTGAAGTATTTATGTTTTTAAATTCAAAGATTATGTTATATGAATCATGAAACATATAATTATTTTCAGTATAAGTTATCATTAAGGATTGGAAGGGGTATTTTGAATGCTGAAAAAGACATAGAAAAGTGATATTTTGATTATGAGGAGGTAAATCCTAATGTGATCAAAACATTTATGAAATTGTGTTTAGCTTGAATAATGATATTATTGATTTTAATAGAGTAAATTTTATAGTACTGATTTCCTTGGATATGATTATTTATTTGTTGAAAAAGCGGTCTATGTCATCATAGATGACGTTTATAACTTCTTGGATTTAAGGAATTTATCAAGTAACCTTTGGAATAAGGTATCATGTATGTTTTATAAAATTATTTATGGGAATTATGGTCATTATTATATTTTAAGAGAATACTTGATGAAGTTATTCACATGTTTTGAATTTTATAGCCAAGATCTAATTCATGATATATGGTGGATCATTATTAATCTTATTTTCATCATTTAGATGGGTTATAAATTTAACCATTTATGGAATTATTTTGTTAAAATTTGGATGAAGTTTTTAAGATTAAATTATTCTCTCACCACATGAGGATTTATATATATTGGATAACCTACTCTAACAACATTGTGTTGATGGTAACTGAAGAGATATGGGAAGACTTATCTTGGATATCATGATCTGTTAGTGCTTCAAGAATAAAAAATTCACCTTCCTTTTTGGAGAAATTAGTGAAGTGGAAATCGGTCAAGACATGAAGAAAATGTGAGATTTTAATTATAAAATGAAATGAAATCAATTAAGTATAACTTCTTATGAAAATTACTCAACTCTAGGAAAAGAATCTTCAAACCAAAAAGGTTATCCAAGTAGCATTTTTTCTAAAGAATCAAATGGCCTCTTAGATAATCACAGATTTATGGATTTTTTATTATTAAATTTATCCTGACCAATTTTTCTATCACTCTCTTCCAAAACATGATAGTTATATTTATCTTATATGTCCATGTTTTCAATTGCATCTTATCTTCTCCTATATGGATACTCAGATATGAGTTACTCTTATTAACCATTATGGTTCAAACATTACATTATAAAGGATTTTTTAGTATCCATTTTTACATTTTTGGTTTCTATTAAAGAAACATAAAAATATTAAACTGTAGATAACCTAGATGCATTTAGATGGATAAATTCATTTTAAGGGAGGTAGAATATAACACCCTGAGATTCTGTGGAATTTTTATGAAATAATTTAATCTTTTTTATATTTTTTGATTTAATGAAAAACCAAATTTATTTTGGAATTAATTATGCACTAATCCATTTTAGGATTCCTCTACACTCAACACTTATATATGTTAGCAGTAAAAACAACACTGAGTTAAATTATGGTGCATTCAAGGATGAATTTTACTTCCTTTTAATAGCGTGCCTATTTTTTTAAACTAAATTTTGACAATTTTTAAAAAATTATTTGTAATAATAAACATCATTTTTTAATTCAAAATTTTGAAATTATATTAGGTTGAATTTTTTTTATTTTTCTAAGAAACATCATCTTTTGATGAATACGGAAAAATACTCTATTTTAGTTAAAAAATTTCACTTTAATTAAATAATTATTAATGGTAAATTATATATTAAATTAGTTTATAAAGAAAAAAAGATCAATTGTACATATAATTATCCAATTGAGGTCATTTTAATTTTTTTTCTGAAATTATATAGAGAAATTTATTGAACTTTTGAATGTTTTTACTTTAAAACACATCTTTCTCGCCATGTCTATAAGATTAGTGTTTTTCATTATTTTCCCACTTCTATGATCATAATATTGAAAAATGGACATACATAGGTGCAATAATTATAATATTTTTGGTATAATAACATCAAATTATTTTTTGAAGAAAAATATTAATGACAATGATTAAAATTAATTATTGTGATTAAGGTAAATTTTAGGTTAATAAGGACTAAAACATAATATTAAGGACCAAAATGACCATGGAAGTAGTCCAAATTAAATTTTATGACAATAATTAGACCATTTCCCATCATGGTTCTAATTTTATAGGTAATAGTTATATTATTAAATGGAAGTTCCCTATATAAAGTATTAGGTAAGGAGAACGACAAAAATAGAACTTTCCTTACCAATAAAATTTATGAAACTTTTATACATTGATAAACAAAATATTTCTTGTTATAAATAAAATTATGAAATATAAATGGGTTTTTATATCATAATAATTTTTTTTATTTTTTGTAGATGATTTAGTTACATAAATTTCTTAATAAATGCCAATATAATGATTATTTAGTTATAAATTAAATAAAACCAATGACACTACAAATATTAAAAGTGAAGTAAGTTGATTGAATTTTTACCTATAATTATTTTTCTATATGAATAAATCATATTACATAGATATGAAATTAATTTATTTTAAATCCAACATTTTTTTATATTTAAAAATTAAAATTAATTAAATAATGTTAAAATTTACATTAATGTTATTTTACAATAAATGATATTTTATTAAATATTTTTAAATTAAGAAAAATATGATATTCTTACAGGTTATTTTTAATAGTTAATAAATATTAAATATCATTTATTAATGGACCAATTATCCTTTTATAATTAACATATTGACCCACAGATTTTAAATACATTTTTAGTACAGTCCGGGATAAAGTTTTGTGTTTGCGCGTCACGTGTGCTTGTTTTAAAATTAACTTCCAAAAAAATTAGTTTTTAATTTTTGAAAATATATGTTATATTTATAGTTAATTGGTTATATATTTTCAAAAAAAATATCACTTTAATATTTTCATAACTTTTCAACTACATATGTTAAAAAATATGTGTCTTTAATAAAAACCAAAATGATAAAATTGGGGAATCTTAAAAGTTAAGGAACCAAATTATTAAAATACACATATTTTGTGTGGTAGAAGTTTTTGAAGACTATTATTCCAATTTACAACATTATTTTCCCATTTCATTAGAACATTATGTTAGTTATACCTCCCATTAATGAATACGTTTTGGTATTTACAAAATTATCACTCCCTTCCACTATAAAAAAGAAAATCACTCTCCCACTTCCACACACCTATGGAACCACTTAGATTCATCTATGATCATCCCAATACACTCCAAAAAATCGATAAATTCCTAATTTAATCATCACTATGGTCATAAATAAAACCATGTAATCCCCTTTGTGAAAACTAAAAAGAGTTCCCAAAGAAGATGTTACATCTTCCCTCAAACTCCTTTATTGTATTTTCATTGTCCACCCCCTCTACTCAACTTATTCCATGATAATACAACAACAAAAATATACTCAATATACTGATATGATTTTATGATAATTTTTAAACCTCATAATACACACACTTCTATATAATGGGGAATGGACATACTGTTTCTTTCTACGAAGAACTACCACCTCATGATAAGATGATTTTTCATTTTCCATTACCAACATTCATGGTAGGGATTTATGATGGACACACTATTTATATATGATAAATATAATAAATATTGAATCTTTAAGATTTTTTAATTATGTTACCACATATATCTTTATACTTTCCTCTTTTTGTAAATACTATAATTTTGTTTGGGGAAGTATGGACTACTGCCCCCTCATTGTGATGTGATTCTTTCAGACACTAAATGGAATGTATAAAGGATGGTTTTGGTGAAATTATATTATATATAAGAAATAATAATTCTACTAAAATTATATTATATACCTATATACATATATTTAATTTTATTTCTTTCATAAAATATGACAATAAGATAGAAACAGAGTTCAAGCATATGTACGAAAAACTGTCTCCATGAAAAGTGTATTTCATTTCTTAATTATATATTATATAGATTATTATAATAAAAATTTACTGAATATAAGTTATATTTATATCATTTTTTAAATTTTTTAAATCATTATATATGTGTGAGGACCAAATATATAACCAATTGAGACACATAAAAAAACAAAATGATTATTACCTGAAGCGTAAACTTAACATGATATTGTTAACAAATATGGTAATATAAAGTCATAATAAAACTATATATAAAATTATACATAATAATATAGTTCTATGATACATGTATAGTAAACTTATATTTATTATATATGAATTTTTAATGAGTATGATGAGATTCAAGACACAATATAAGGGTATTTCATCTCACTTTTTTTCATGAGATTTAAGCCTTATTCAGTAGTCATTTAATTTGTGTGGTATTTATAATTCCCATGAATATATTCTATGAATATTATAATTAAATATATGGTTATTGAAATTTTGTTTCTATTATCTTGGTTTCATGGGGTGAATGTTTCAGAGGTTACCAAATTAGTAAAACAGATTTTGCTTAATTTTCATTATTTAAGAAACATGTTTTGTTCTGCACCAACATTTTTTTCAAGGTGTATGTAATTTAATATGAAATTTTATATCATTAATTACCTTATTGTCATTATATTTTAAGCTTCATGTAATTTTATTTTCATACATGGTTATTATGAATCTAAGTTACCAAGTGTAAAGTGTTTATTAAAACAATCACATAGTTTAATGATATTGTTTTTTATTGTGATTTAATTGATGAAATATTATGATACACATACCAAGAAATTCAAATAATATTATTACCCAGAATTTATTAAAGTTATATCCATGTAATTTTAAAAAAATTTAATTTTTTTACATAATATGATCAAGAAAGTGTTTTTAAGAAACATCGAATTTACCTCTCTCTTCGATCAAAAATCTATACTCCATCAAAACCATATTTTCTAAAAGGTTACCAAAAAATTATACTATTATCATATAGTATTTGTTTGAAATTTTTACACATGTTTTTCCTTTTAAAAAATGGTTTTTAAAAAATAATCTTTTTTTCATTTTCTGGTTGTGCTGCTTTTCTAATCTTTTTACGGTGAAAAAATAATGTTCTACTTGTATAGATTTACCCGAAATCATGAAAATCATTCCATTGTTACTTTATTTACAAGATTAAAAATTGTTTTTTTAAATGAAATTTTTTCCTGATATTATTTAAATTCATTTTTTTAAAGTATTTTCAATAATATGGGTTTCAAAAGTTTTCAGGCTTATTGTATACGTTTCAAAGGAAAAGGGTCATAAAAACGTTTTCAAATATCATTTGTAAGTTTTAAATTAAAAAGTTTTTCAAAATATTTTCAATATTTCATTTTATGATTTTTTAGTATTTTCAAAGAAAATTGTTTCAATTTATTTTTAATCCTTCTTTATAAGTTTTCAGAAAAAATGAAATGGTTTTAAAAACGTTTTCAATATTTCATTATAATTTTTCAAGTTGTTTTCATAGGAAATGGTTTTCAAATAGTTTTTAATGATTAATTTATAAGTTTTCATGTTTATTTTCATTAAAATGGGGTTCAAAGGGTTTTATTCTTCAAGAAATACTAAATAAGAAATGAAATTATCCTTAAGAAGTTTTTTTAAATGATCTTTGAAAATTATTTCCCATCTAAAATGTCATTTGTTGGTATTACTCATGCCATTATAGGGAAATTATTCAATGTTTCCACACATATTCTTCTCTTAATGGTTTGTTTTTTAATGCAATTATTTTTATGAAACTTATTTTACTTTCACAGATTATATTCTTTTTAAACCCACTTCATTTCATGGGTTATGGGTTTGAATTAAATGATTATGAAACATGTCTCTTTTCCACATGTTAGGATATAATTAAATTTTTATGATACCTGTTTCATTTCATGGGTTATGTTATGATTATTGTATCCAATGTGTAACATCCTATTGCATTTTTAGGTATTCCTAAACCATCTTGTTATAAGTTGTTAATATTTTAATTAAGTGTGAAAAAAAACTGTTTTTATTGGAAGATTTTTTATAAAAATGTTAATGTACTTAAATTCTAGTGTAAATTTTGGAATGTTCAACTAAATATTTTTGGAGTTCAATGCTAAGTTATTGTAATGGTTCAAGGCCTATAAAGAAACTACTAAGACTATATAAAAAGTTTAATTATAATATATTAAGTGTGAACATTTTGTTCAAAATAACTGAATAAATAAAAAAAGTGCATCATCTGGGAAGTATGAGACCACTGTTGTGTCTGAAATATGGTGTTTTCCCTATGAGGGTTATAACCTTTAAAGATTCCAGACATTTTGATTCCTTACTCATGAGATAAAGTTATTAAATTATGTTTGATATATTTTTTTAATTAGTTAAATACGACCCAAAATGTGCGACATATGGGAAATTTGTGGCCACTGATGGGTACGAAATCAGGGTTTGACCTTACATGGGGTGTAATATTTGTATGCTTTGAGTGTTTGGATTCCTCACTCACAAAAAAATAACCCTTTTATTTTAAATAATTTATTATTTAGTCTTTTTATACGAAATCATTATTATATCTCAAATAGTTCATTGTTTGAGAAATCAGATACCACTGTTGGGTCTGGAATGGGGTATTTACCCTAGATGAGACATAAATTGTATTCTAAATGAGAATTTGATGTTATTTATTTTTTTAATGTGAAATAATTAATTTTAATTAATAAAAAATTAGTTTATCTATTGTTAAATAATGCTTCTTCTCCACCATTATGCAAAACTCCATTGTTGTCAATAGACTGATCCATAACCTTCAAATTTCAATGTTTTTGATCTGTTTCCGTTTGTAATGCATTAATAAACCCAAACTACTTACTACCCCATCAATTATCAGGTGAAATATTGATCAAATGGAGTGTTATAAAATGGGATTAGGTGTGTTGTGTTTATAGGGCTCTTAAAATCACAATACACCTTGGTCTTCCATGTTGGTTGATCTTGTTGGATTCAGAAGATCTCAAAACACTTTTCAGAGCAATCATTGAACTATCTAATGGTTCAGTGATAGATTGTAGTGGTCTGCCCGGCTCTTTCCGATATGATGCATGAAGATGGAAAGGTGAGTTTTCTTTTATTTTTTTTATTATTATTTATTTAACTGTTTCATCAAAAAATCATGAAAAAATTGTTAAATTTAATATCATAAAGCATTGAGTTTTTTAGAATATTTCTTATAAAAATTATCAAATCAAAATTAACAAATATATAAATATATAAATATATATATATTTATTTATATTTAAACCAAAATTATATCAAAATAGTTCATGTGAATTTATAAAATGACATTTTTAAAATAAATTCTCAGAAGAGATGTATTAATATGCATACATAAATATTGATAATCTCATCATCTATTTTAGGATAATTTATTTAGATAATTTATAAAGGTATAATTTCATGAATTATCAAATATTAAAATTTTAATTTATTTATCACATGGATTGATTATTAATATTATAATAGGATAATTATGTGGATTAAAAAATGATAATTATTAATATTATAAAATTATAATTTCTTAAAATTGTCATAGGATAGTAATTGATGAATTTGTCACTAGATATATGCAAAGTTTTATTAAACGATAATTGCATTATCAAAGGAATTTTTGATATATATATATATATATACAGATGTATATATATATATATAATTATACGGAATACCACCTCTTTTCTCTAATTAATTTAGTGAAATAAATTATCAAATGAAGTTTAAAATTATTCTTGCTGATAATTCTTGGGATTACATGCATTTCCATAAAAGGATAATCCATATATTATATATGAGAGTTAAAATGTTATAACATATGATATTTTATTTCCTTGTGATATAAAATAGTTTTTTTGGTTATAATAATCCTTGATGAATGTCTATTGTTGTTGTGTCGATGCTTACGATAATAAGACCGCGAGGAGGTGTATTGAACAACACCAGGTAGTTTATCATTTCTAATAACAACGATGACCTTAAGGTAGGTGGTTCCATCATGATGCATAATCTATATTAACCATAATTTATCTGTTTAAATTTCAATTGTTTTTATTAAAATGTAATTTTTTTAATCTGAATCTTATATCATTAAATTTATCTATTAGAAAAAAACCAACTCTAATGAATTGGGGTATTTAAAAAAATAGTTATTTGGCAAGGAAATTTGGTTTATTTTAGTAGTTTAATTTAAATTATGGATTGATGGAAATGATTTCAAATAAATTTTTGAATTTAATTGTAGAAAAAGAAATGTGAAATTGATTTATTTAGTTTTGAATGGATTTCAAACATTTTTAAATGGATTAAAATGTTTCGATAAAAACCTAGTGGTTTTATCATGGAAAAAGGAATGTTACTGAATAAAAAATGTTTTGGTTTTAAATGGAAAATTGTAATTTAAATGGAAGAATGCGATTAATTGTATTTTAACTAGTCTTAAAATAAATATCTCCTCATAGATTGTTTAAGAACACATGCAACTCTTAGGTAGTCTATGAGTTATTTAGAGACACTCTATCATTGTTACAACGTTCAAAAACATACATGCAGCAATTTAGATCCCATAGGAAATGGTGGTGAGTCCTCTCTGGCCACTTTCCAGAGGATATATGTGTACACATATTGTCCTGATCACATATAGAGTGAAGAGGTCTATATTAGGAAGTACTATTATACCTATTTGGCAGATGACCATGTTTCTCACTTTTTATTTATATTTGAGATATAAATATATGCCAGTTCTTTTAGACGATTATACATGCCTACTAAATTTACATAAACTGTGTTATGTAACTATTTTATATAATCCATTGTTTTATAAATATTATATAATTTTAAAAGACATTGAATAAAGTATTTTTCCATCATTTTGAAAATGAATAACATGTTTTGTTTAAATACTTTTTTGAATTTCCAAACCAGTTTATCATTAAAAATTGAAATATTTTCTTTGGATAATCTATTTTTAGTATCTGTTGTAGAATTTTTTGTGGTGTCTTACTTGGATTAGGCTCACACCCTACTTTTCCCTTCAGGTTTTTGTAGACTTTCTTCTTCAATGTTCGAGAAAAGGGACATGATCTCTTGAAGGTGGACCCAGCTTTTGAGATTTGGTCTTGGTAAGTTTTGTCCTTGGGGAATTTGGGGATATTTTCTTGTTTTAGTACTTTGGTTGTAGTGATTTGTGTTGGTTTATTCCTTGTTGACTTATGGTACATTACTCCTAGAGGAGTTTATTTTTTATTCATACTATGTTGTTTCTTTTCATCCACATTGTTGGTGGAAAAATCATTCACACTTTCATATTTTGTGACTCTAGGTGATAGTCTCCAACCCATGGGGATCATGAACACCCTACGGTCTATATTTAAGGTGGGTTTAGTTATCAGGTTACAAGGGTATTCAGGTTGGTTGGTGAAAAAATAGTATCAGAGGGAGGTTGAGATTTTGTCTTTAAGTTAGTATACATTTATTAAATCTTTTCATTTCATAGGAGGTAGTTTCGATTGATTGTTCGGTCATCTATCAACATAATAAACCATAAGTAAATTGGGGTGGCCAGGGAAAGTCGTCTTATAAATTAGTTCTAGTCTTTTCCCTGTTTTGATTTAGATGGAGTGATATCCAAATCTTGTCTATTCTATTGGTCCTAATTAAGTTTCATCCATTTCCATATATAATCATTGTCTAATTCCTTCCTTGTTGTTTAATAATGTTTTGTAACAACATGCCTCTGACAATAATTGTTAGTTGAATCAAGGTAGAGACTATTTCTAAACCTCAACGAGTGAATCCTATTATAGATTTGAATCTATATGAGGTGATCATGTTTTTTTCATGATTTGGGTTAGGCACCCCCACCAATCCCCATTTAAGAACCATTTATGAATCATTATGGGGTTGTTCTTATAAATTGTACTGAAGAGTTACTCTAAAGAAAAGTGGAAGTGTAATGACTCTCGTAGTGGTTCTCAACAGCAGGGTCATTTTCAACCTCCTATAGTGCCTTCAAGAAACCCTTTGATATGCTACTTATGTGGTCACATAGGGCATTCAAAGAGGGTTTACACTATGTCTCCAATGAATTTTGTCTCTTTAGAACGTTTAAAGATCTTTAATAAGTTATATAAAAAAATTCCACTCTATGCAGGGGAACAAGATCATCAGCACCTCCAAAAACACTTTGGAGCAATCAAATGCTTCACGACCAAATGGGTTCCAACCATAGGCATCTAGAACGAAGCTTCTAAATGTAGTGGAAGATCCTACAGAGAAATATTATATGGGTCCAATGATCGTAAGAGGTACCATTACTATATCTTTATCTTTAGTGACTTCTCTATTTGATATTAGTGTATCTTACTCTATTATTTCAACCCATACCATTAAAATTTTTAATATTCCAATAGATATTCTTTCTTGTGCAATGGATATTAATACACACATTTGAACAAAAAGAGTGAAGGGTCTTCATAGTCCCACTTGTATCTTCTCGCTAACAAATGTAGATCTTTCATAGAGTTTTCTATTACTCAAAATAGAATATCATGATGTCACATTCAGGATGGATTGGGTTACTTCCAATAAATCCTAGATTAATTGTTATTATCAACGGGTATACCATACTACACCTAGTGTTGTGCCTCTTGTCATTCAAGGAGAATGAAACCTAAGGTCAAGAAGATTCGGACCTTCTTATCTAGAGTTGGGGAAAGAGATATTAGTGTTTACATTTGATCTAGAGCGAGATTAATTGGGTGGTAATCTCCCCCCAGTTGTTGTTTTTGAGTTTCACTCTATGTTTTCTTCTAACATTTATGGTTTATAGCTGGTAATAGAGGTTGAGTTTTTCATCAAATTTATGCCAGGTAATCAACCAGTTTCAATTCCTTCTTACCACATGGTGCTGTCTAAACTGAAATAGTTGATGTCCCAATTGGACAATCTTCTTGAGGTTATGCTTTTTTCTTGTGTTCTCGATATTTGTGGGGATTGGGATGATAATCTGGGGATGGATTTGTTTTCTTATAACAACAGTTACCAGCCCACAATAAGAATGGATCCTTTGAGGTCTTGTGTGGACATCCTTGTAAATCTTTATTGTGTTAGTTAGAGATTGGGGAAAGATCCTTAATTAAACTGAGTTTGTTATAAGATACGAGAGCTAATATTCAATTTATTTGTCAGAAAATGTTGCCAGCACAAATCCAATATAAGTCATATCATGATTATCACCATAGTACATTGGAATTTTCAGTTAGTGACCATGTATTCTTGAATGTTTCACATCGGTAGGGTCACTGATCGCTTGGGAGGAAAGGGAAACTTACTCCTTGTTTTTTGGGACTTTTCATGGTTTTTTATCAGTTGGGGAATGTGTTTTACCCTTTAGCACTACCACAGCTGTGAATGTCAATACACAACATATTCCATGTAACGAAGCTATGAAAGTATCCATCTGATCCATCCCATGTTTTGAGATAGAGTGATCTTGAGATTGAACCTGTTTTAGCTGTGACTAAATGACCAGTCAGGGTTTTTGATTTTGAGACCAAGGTATTTCATGGGAGGAAGATACCCTTGGTTAGTGTGTTATGAAAACATGGTTTGGATTATCATGAGAGGTGGAGAGAGGGACACTGATGAGAAAGAAGTGACCTCATTTTTTTATGTGGAGGCTTGTTTTTAAGATTTCTAGGGATATAAATTTTCTATGGGGGGGAGGTTGTAACATATCATTATAATTTTGGGTATTCTCAAACCCTCATGTTTTAAATTTTTATTATCATAATTATGTGGGAAAGAAACAATATGTTTTTCTAGTGAATTTTTAATAAATGTGTTAAGATCCTTAATTTCTAGTAAACAACATGGAATGTTCAATTAAATTTTTTTTGAGATAGACAAAAAATTATTGTGATGTTTCAGGGCTTAAAAAGCCTTGAGATAGTCTGAATGAAAATACTAATTATATTATATGAATCCTGCACTTTTTGTTCGAAATAATTGAATAACTCCAAAATAGTGCGTCTTATAATATATCTGAGACCACTATTGTGTCTGAAATATTGAGTTTACCCTAGGAGGGTTTTAACATTCAAAGATGCTTGACATTTGGATATCTTGCTAGTGAGATATAGTTATTAAATAATATTTAATATATTATTCAATAAAAATAAATAAATATCTCCCAAACCGTGCGACATATGAGAAATATGAGACCAAAAATGAGTCAATAATTTGGGTTTTAGCCTATAAATGATATAACATTAGTAATAATCAATCTTTTGGATGTCTCACACAAAAAAATAACCCTATTTATTTTAATTAATTTCTATTTCATTTTTTAAATATTAAATCATTAATATCTCTCAAATCGTTTATCATTTGAGAAATTTGAGACCACTGTTGGGTCGAGAATGGGGTGTTTACCCTATACAATACATAACTTTTATTCTTAATAATTTTTTGAAGTTATTCAATTTTTTATGTTAAATAGTTAGTTTTAATTAATTAAAAACGTGTTTATCTATTATCAAATAACGCTTCTTCTCCACCGTTACACAAAACCCCATTTTTACCAACAGACCAATCCATAGCCACTGAATTTCAATATTTTTGATCTGTTTCAGTTTCTAACACATTATTTAACCAAAACTAATGACTCCTCTGTCAATTATCATGTGAAAATAATGATAAAAATAGGTGTTTTAAAATGGGGTTAGGTGTGCTATGTTTTTAGGGTTCTTAAAATCAAAAAATGTAACAACCTATGATTTTATATTATGGTATCTATTTAATGAAATTTAATAGCTTATATTGCACGCAGAATTGACTTGTCTTGCATTATATGCAAGATTGAGTTTATGGGAAACAACACATTAGTATTATAATTATTTAAACAATATATTTGTTTATCGTGAAAATATTCTAATATGAATAGTAAAAAAATAAATTTTAAATGTTATTTATAATGTTTCCATATAAATAAAACATATTTACAATGAAATTTATATGTTTTGATAAAATAATTATATATTTAGAAAAAACTATTTTCTTAAAAGAGCTCCTTTTTATGTCTTTTGTGAACAATAATAAAACTAATTTTAGACACTCCTAAAAATTTATTTTGGTAAAATAAACTTCATTTTTTATTTTTTAAATATCAAAATTATCATTGGGTTATTTTTTTGTTACAATTTTGATAACTCTCGTATTTTGATGAATAGTGAATAATACTAAATTTTAATTAAAAAAACTTTTTAATAGAAATAATTTATAGTGGAAATTATATATTTGAGTGATTTTAAAGTATTATTAGATTATAATTTTATCATTTAAAATAATCTATTTCATTGGATGTAATTTCACATTTAAATGGCACATAAACACATGTTAATATTTTGATAGTTTTTACTTCTTAAAAACCCGCTTTTTTATTTTGACAACAGAAATTAATTTTAAATTAATTTTTGAAACTTATATGTTTTGAATTTAGAAAAATGAATTCCATATTTTGAATTAAGAGGTTCAAATTTTTTAATATGTAACTTTTATTTTTTGACATTATGAATAGTAACTTTATTATATATTTTACGTACCTTGGTTAAAGGGTAAATCGGGTAAATAAGGGTAAAAAATAACATTATAACAATATTAAATTACCCTACCACATGTCCTAAAACTATTTTATTGTATATTTCTGACCATGGTCATCCTTGGGTATATTCTAGGACTAGATGCAGCTACTTATAAGTGAAAATGACACTTTATAAAAATTAATTTTAAGATAAGGAAAATATAACATAAACATATATCTTTTAGTAAAACAATTTTTATATGGGGTTATATAAGTGATATTTTAGACTATAAATATTAATTATAAATATAATATTATTTCTTATATAATTATATTTTATTTATAATTTTTAGACATAAAATAAGTTTATTTATTTATGACAGAATAATGATGTAATTTTTCCTTATTAATGAAGGTATAAAATAAAGGATATTATAAATTTTAAAATAAATTTTATTTGAATGTTTTGATACTATACACAAATTTTCTAGAAGAATATGACATGTTAGGGTTGATTAAATTTAATTATTTATAATTAATCAAGTTTTAATGACTTTCACAAAAACCAAATACTAAATAATGTAAAAATTGACATAAATGAGTTTTAAAAAAAATATTATTTTATTAAATGATATAATATCCTTAAAATATAATATTCACCCAAAAGACTTAGATAAGGTTATTTATGTCATTAATGAGCCAATTGATGTTCACTTGGCATTATTTAATATGTTTATTAATCATATAATATAAAAATACAAGAAGACATGGTAAATATGAAACTATTTAACTTAGAGTTAAATCTAAAAGACAAGGTTAATATGTTGATCGAAATTTTTCTACAACCTATTGGTTGAGAATATATCTTGAATACCGACATAATACATGAAATAAACCTATTTTTAGCAATTAAAAACCAAAAATTATTTTATAATAAATTAATATTTCAAACTCTTCCTAAAGTTCCCCACACATCTCTTATAAAAGGGTACTTACCAATCTCTAAAATTCACACCTCCAAATCCATTTTTCTCGGCCAAAACCTACTCAAATATCCTCCCAAAAACCCTCACTTTATCTTAGAGTCATTATTTTGATCATAAATCCAACCTACATAGCCCTTTTTTCAAATTAAAAGGAGCACTCTAAGAAGAGGTAATTATTTCATCACCTCTTTCAAAGTTTTTTTCTTCTTCCACTTCATCTTTCTTTGTTGTTTACATACCAAAATAATAACATTATTACATTATAAATATTATTATATTATTATAAATATGGTACAATCATATTAATTATTCTATCTATCCTATTAATGACAAAGACACCATACGTGCATACACACGACTTACCATCTCCACGTCGTGGTGTAGTTTGTTATTTAATGTTTCGTTATTTGGATGCGTATAATAATGAATATAATTGATTTAAATAATAAATATAAAATTTCATTGATACTTTATAAATAATATTTCATCCAATTACATACTATTCCACCATCTATAGAATGATATCGTTGCTTGTGCGTACCTACGGCTTACCGTCCCCACGATGCGATGAGATTCATTTCCACGCTCACCATTCAACATGATTATAAAAATATATATAATTAATAAGTATGTAATATATGACATAATAATTCTACTGGAAATATATATATATTTATATATATCTCAATTTCTTACTTCTGTTCAATGCGATATGAAAATGGAAACAGTTTTTATACATACATACGTTCTAGCGTATCCATAAACGGTGTTTTCCATTTCATATATCTATCTATTATTAATATTTATATTATGAATATATATGATACATAAATATTTTTTTATATTCTGGAAGAAATTAAATAATGATATAAGCGCTACGATAAAGAATAACAAGTTAAAACACATACAAAAAAGAATGCGATTATTACCGGAAATGTTATTTTAACATGGAAATTATTATTAAATAAGAAGTATAAATTCATAAATTAATCAAGTATTAAATCATAAATATGAATATGGTTATGCTATAATAACATAATATGGTCCTTTTTTAGAAGTTTAAACGTACCCTCGGCCAAAGGAAAGTAAAAGGTAAGGGTTATTTCCTCAATAACATTATTATATGCGCTTGTTTATCTATAAGTATATATTGGGACATATTTTTCATCTATGTCCATTTTTCACTAAATGTTTCAAAAAAGTATTATTTTAATGTTTTATGGAAGGAGATTTTTAACTATATCATCATTTTAAAAAAATTTAATGATTTATTTTTCTATATATTTTTAATTAATGTCCATGTTTTCAAAATGATTTGAAGGATTTATTTACATGGACATGATTTTTTTAATGTGTTAATTTCATTCAAAAGATTCAAAGCGGTATGGGAATCATTGATTCAAAAATATCCTTTAAATAAATTCCTTTATAAATTATGAGACTTTTAAATGATTTTAGGAAAAGGATTATGTCTCTAAAGAAGTTTTATTGATTATTTTCAACTATGTCAAGATCCTTTATTGGAAATTATTCTTGATTGTGGTTGATTTACTAAAATACAATCTTCTATATTGTATTGAATGAGTTATGATATTTTTGACTATGGATGTGCTATTTTTATACCGTTCATGGTTTACGGTTAATGTATTGAAATTTTTTATGCTAGTTTTAGTATGAATGTTTATGTTATGTTTCACCCTTTTTCAAATGAGGAATGCATTGGACATTGTAAGTGATCAGAGGGACCCTCTATATCCCCTCAATGCATCAATATGTCTCATGAGAAAAGTTATGGTCTTGGAGAAAGGACTTGACAAAATTTTTATTTCTAGTCTGGGCACGAGGCCATAACTATGTGGTTATGATGTCCGACAGTATGCATTACCTCATTATAAAATTAGTTATTACATGTGATTATTCTACTAGTAGAATATACATGTGCATGTTTATGTGGTAATTTTTTTTATTTTTTCCATATTATGTTAATTTTTTTGTTTAAAATGTTGTTGTTTTTATTATATATCTTACCTTAAAATTTTATAGCTTCTACAAAATTATTTACCCTTACTTAGCATCTGAGATCACCCCTTTCTTATGTTTAATTTTTTCCAAGATGTGAAGAAGTATATTATGATTGACCTATAAGATATTCTATGGTAACAATGGCATTCTAAAAGTATTATTTATTTATTTTTTGAATTTGTAATATAACATTCATGTATGTAATCTATTTTCCAAGACTGTTAAACTGGTCGGTTCTTCGGGACATGATTTCTTGTAATAAGGAAAATGTATTAAAATAATGCGTCATCTCTGGTTAATAGGGGTCAGGGCATTATAGTTGGTATGAGAGAAAGTTTAGAAACAACCTTGGAAATAGATTTAGTTAAACAATTATGTGGAAACATTACCCTAAGATTGACTTTTAGGATTAGTATAGAAGAACATCCAATAAAATTGGTAAGGTAGATATTATGTGGGTTTTCCAAGAAATACATCCCTGACTAGATACTATAAGTGGAAGTGGTTCTAGTACAGGTGTAACTCGGAGTGAAAACTCCAATAATGAGTTTTGGTCTTGACCTGGGGTATCCTGGTACACGAAAACCGAACTTACAGTGCACCATGTTTGACACTCCTGCGAGATATACTATGGATAATTCATTTTTTATTTAAAAACAATTATAAAAGATTTATGTGTAAATATGTTGGAAAAGAAACCAATGTTATTATTATGAGACTATATGTGTGTAAGTCTTCAATTAATGTTGATAATTGTTCTAGTTTTTGGATTATACATTATGATATGATCTATCATAGTGTATGTCTTCATTTAGAAATGGTGCTCAGTAGAAGGAATGAGAATTCCTACAATAGAAATGATGCAAAGAGTAAGAAGGATCATATATTTCATAGTATTAAGACATCATTTATAAGGTAAATAGTCTCCCATGTATCAGTATCATATGAAGAAATAATATCATGTGTTAATAAGATAAGTAATAAATTCTCTTAGTCATGTGGAATTGAAGGGATGCAAGAGAAGAATATGATGGAAGATAAAAATATGGATAAAGGGAAGAAAGAAAATAAGGATTTTCCCACATGTGATAATTGTGGAAATAATCACCCTGGTAAATGCTTGAATGTAATGGGAGTATGTTATATGTGTGGAGAAAAATGACACCACGTTTGTGATTGAAAGAGTAATAAAAAGGTTCCATATGTAAAATGCTTCATCTACAATGAGTTGGTACACTAAGAGAATCAATGACCGAATCATCGGAGTTTTCACCAAATGATATTTTCGAATAGTAATCAAGTTATGATACTACTGCATATGAAGAGTAATGACTAGTGTTCTTATATTGTTATTAACTAATTATTTCATTTGAGTGTGGTATCAACGATATACTGGTTATATGAATTATCGAAATAAATAAGGATTATGCAGTAATACTATTTCATTCAGGATTTGAGATTATATGGTTCTAAGAAAATGTACTCAATAACAAGTTAAATTTTTTGTAAATTAAATAGTTGAAGGAATGATAAACTTTAATATGGTTATAATAATTAGGTAGTGAATTTGGAATAAGATATGATTTATTTGGATAAATTATATTGGATATTCTTGAGTACCTTGAAACTAATTAGTGATTTGTATATTCCATCATTGTTGGCTTTTACAACATTTATATATTTAAGGAGTATATCTAGTATTCTGTGTTTTACTGAAGGAATAAAGAATATACATACATATTCATATATGTTTTATGGTAATTTAAGTTGTTACCATGTTTAAAAAAAAATACATGATGAAGAGATTCACATGTTGATCTTCATTATGTTATGTTAACCTTCCATATAAATTTTTGGACTATGAGATTGTACTCAAGTATTTTGGATAAGTCTAAAGGATTGAATTTAGTATGTTGAACACTTTATTTTTTTGTATGAGGTTAAAGTATAATTTGTTGGAAACTTTGACCTAACCTTTTTCTTTTCAGAAAATCTTTTGAAAATTAAGGGAATACTTGTGGATGTGAAAATTTATAAAGTTCACTTAATGTGTAACTTTATTTATTTATTTATTTATTGAACATTCATTTCCTAGTGTAAGGTTTAAATTAAAAATAGATCTAAGTATAACCAAATGATGAGATTATTATTATGACAGGTAATGAAATCAAGAATGTTTCTTGAGTTATTATCTCGATAGTAAATTATCCCCTCTTAAAAAAACGTATCTAAAAAATGTATTATCCTAATACCTTATGTTTTTTATGAACTGATGATATTTTAAGTCATCATATATTTATGGCTTTGACGCACTCAATATTACATTTATTGTTCAATTTTTTGTGATTGATGACCTAAATCACTCCCTATAAAAAATTTTGTTTTTCTTTTAATTATGTGTCTCTAATTTCCATTAATGTTCTACTATTTTAAATCCTAATTTAGTGGTGACTTTTTCATTTCCCTTCTCCTCTTATTAAGACTAAATTTTATTAACCTATTTCTGATGTGGGTTTTCCACAATGGTATTTTCTATTTTCAACCTTTTATTTTCGAAGAACAATTTCAAATTGTGAGGATGAAATTTATTGAAGGAGGGGAGAATGTAACAACCCTAGATTTTATAGTTTTTTATCTATTTAAAGTAATTTAATAGATTATATTGCATTCAGCACCGACTTGGCTTTCATTATACTCATGATTGAGTTTATGTGAAACAACACATTAGTATTAAAATTTTTAAACGATATATATTTTTATCAATTAAATATTGTGATATGAATTGTGAAAAATAAATTTTAAATTTTATTTATAATGTTTTCACATAAATAAAACATATATATAATGAAATTTATATGTTTTTTTTAAAATAGATATATATTTAAAAAAACTATTTTCTTAAAAGAATTACTTTTTATGTCCTTTTGCGAACCATAATAAAATTAATTTCAGACTCTCCTGAAAATTTAATTTGTTAAAATAGACTTCATTTTTTATTTCATAATATCAAAATTAGATTAGGGTGAATTTTTGGTACTTTTTTGATAACTTTCATATTTTGATGAATAGTAAAAATAATAATTTTTAATTAAAGACAACTATTTTATTCAAAATAATTTATAGTGTTAAATAATGAATTTTGGTGGTTTTAAAGTATAATTAGATTATATTTTTTATCATTTAATATAATTTAAGTCATTATATGTAATTTTACATTTTAATTGTACACAAACACATGTTAATCTTTTGATAGTTTTCACTTCTTAAAATCCTGCTTATTGGTTTTGATAAAAGAAATGAATTTTAAATTAATTTCTGCAAATTATGCCTTTTGAATTTGGAAAAATGGTTTCATATTTGGAATTATGAGGTCCATATTCTGAGTTTTTTATAATAATTCTTAAGAAAATTATCAACTCATAATTAATAAATAAATATATATATATATAAACCAAAATTATCTCAAAATAGTTCATGTGAAATTATAAAAAGATAATTTTAAAATAAATTATCGATATATATATATATATATATTGATAAAATCATTATATGTTTAGGGATGATTTATTGATCTAAATTTATTAATATATAATTTCATAAATTATCAAAGGATGATTTTAATGTAATTATCACATGGCTTTATTATCAAAATTATCATAGGATAATTATATGGATTAATAAATGATAATTATTAATATTATAAAATGATATTTTCATGAAATTATAAAATGATAGTTATTGGAGAATTTTTTACTAGACAATTGCAAAGTTTGATTAAATGATAATTGCATTATCAAAGGATTTTTTGATATATATATATATATATAAAAGAATAATTATGTGGAATAATAACTTTTTTCTCTAATTAATTCAGTGATATAATCTATCAAATGAGGTTAAAAATTATTCTTGGTGATAATTCATGGGATTACATGCGTTGAAATAAAATGATTATTCATAGATTATCCAGGAGAGACAAAATGTCATGGCATGTGATAATTTATTTCCTTATGAAATAAAATCGTTGTTCTGTTTCTAGGAAACCTTAATGAACATACACTATTGTTTTTTTACTCCTATAATAATAAGATCATGAAGAGGTGTGTTGAACAACACATGGTGGTTTATCTTTGCTACTGACATCGACGACCTTGAGGTAGGTGGTTCCATCAGGATGCCAAATTTATATTAACCCATATTTCATTATTAAAATTTTTATTGATTGAATTGAATGGAAATTGTTTAAATCTAAATCTTATACCTTTCAATTTATTTTTTGGAAAAACCCATTTCCATTGAATTGGTGTTTTTTTAGAAAAATGAGTTTTTGGAATGGGAATTTGGTTAATTTAATTTTTTTTTTAATTTAAACTATGGATTGATGGAAATCATTTCTATTAAATTTTAGAATTTAATTAGGGAAAATAACTGTGAAATTGATCGAATTGGTTTTGAATTGATTTAAAACTTGTGAAAATGGATTAAAATGTTTTTATAGAACCCAGTGGTTTTATCATAGAAAAAGGCATGTTACTGATTAAAACATGTTTTGGATTTAAATAGAAAAAGGGAAATTAAATAGAAGAATGGGGTTAATTTTTTATCATTCTTAAAATAAATATTTCATAATTTATTGTGTAAGAGAAAATTCAAAACATAAGTAGTTGGTGAGTTATTTGGACACACTTTATGGTTACTAAAACATTCTAAAACATACATGAATTAGGTCACATCCCTTAGGCAATGGTGAATAGTCCTCTATAACTAGTGTCTATAGGATGTATGTGTACACTTATTGTCATGATCACTTAGAGAGTGCAGAGTCCTATAGATGGAAGTATTATCATACCTATTTAGAACATGACCATGTTTCTCACTTTTTATTTATATTTGAGATATAAATATATGCCAATGCTTTTGAGCTGCTTTACATGCCTACTGAATTTACAAAAACTATTTTATGTAAATATTTTATTTAAGACATTGCATTAAAAATATTCCATAATTTCTAAATCCTTTGCATAAAGTATTTTTTCATCATTTTATAAATTTATAGAAATTTTTTTTAAATATTATTTAGAATTTCCAAACCTATTTAACTTTAAAAATAGAAAAATTTTCTTTAGATAATCTATTTTTGGATTTTTTTTATGGAATCTATGGGGGTATCAAATTTGGATTAGGCTCACATCCTACTTTTTCAATCAAGTGTTTGTAGAATTTATTCTTCTAGGTTAGATCAAAGGGAAGGGATCTTTGTGAGGTGGATGTAGTTGTTAATATTTGGTCTTGGTGAGTTGTGTACTTTGGGACCTTGGGGTTGTTTTTATATTTTAGTGATTTGGTTGTAGTGATTTTGGATAGTTTATACCTTTTTGACTTTTGGTACATTACACCCAATGGAGTTTCTTTTGTTATAAATATTGTCTTGTTTCTTTTCTTCTACATTTTTCGGGGAAAAATCATTCCACTTTCATTTTTTTATACCAAGTGCTAGTCACCAAACTATAGGGATCAAGAATTCCCTTTGGGCTATGTTTGGGGCTAACTCAGTCATCAGGTTACCAAGATACTTGGGTTGGTTTGTGAAATTGTGGAACATGTATGTTTTATTTCATTATGAGATGGGTGGGATCTATATCTCCCTAAAATATATTGGGTAAAGATTTAAATCTCATGAGATAGAATAATATGGTCTTGGGAGTGAAGCATAACTACTAGGATGACCATTGGAGTGAACTATGACTACCAAGATGGTATGAGGAGTTATCTCGTGCTATTATGATGGTCATGGGATTAAACCATCACTGTCAATATGGTAAGAGGAGTGAACACATGATACTAGGATATCCATGGGAGTAAACAGTGACTACCATGATGGTATGGGGAGTGAATCCATTCTACTCAGATTACCTTGGAAGAAATACCTTGAATATTATAGAAATCATATTATATACTTATGTGTTTTCAACAATTCCATGTTTTATGCTTATGTTATGCTATGATGGATTATGATATTTATTTCTTTATGATTCGTTTCTTATGAACTACCATGATTTATGCCATGATCATTTTTAAGATCTTTGATATTAAGGGTATGATCTTCTAATTGTTTTATCATGTTATCATACCCTTATGCTCATATTTATTCTTACATGTCTATCTTGTTTACCCGTACTACGAATCTAATATCAACCCTTATTTCCTTTCCCAGGTTATGAATATATGTATTAAGTATAATTTTTTTAGGAAGGGAGTTATTCATGAATAACCTAGTAAAAGATATAGTATCTCACCCATGTACTAGTGTTTATGTTTCCATCTTTCCAAGGGAACTAAAATAATATTATATTTAGGTGTTTATTTTTTTAATTTTTTAAGTATTCTAAAAAAATTATTTAATTTCTATATATTAAAAAGTTAGGGTCACTATACAGACATACCATTTGAGGGTAGTGGTTTCAATTCATGGGTGATGAAAATTAGTTCAAAGAAAAGGAGGTCATAAAGGAGATAATATGAAAAAGAAAAGGTGATCGAGAGGGTTTGCAGGAGAACCTAGTTTACTGAGAGAATCAGTAAATAAAAATGAGTTGGGACACCTATATATAGGTGTGGTCCCCTTCTTCTGGTCCATTCATATACAATAAAATCATTCAAAATAGGAATGCTTTCTTTATCTGAATAGCCTCATCATTTTTTTTAAATCGGAACTCATTCTAATGGGGGAAATTTGTTGGGTCTTGAAATATCCACATATAAGATTGAGATAGTTCCATTAATTTGGTATAAAAACCTAAGGTATATTGAAGGAAATCATCTAAGGGACACAATTTTGAAACAAAAATCCCTTCATGAACCACTGTTCAGCATGGTTCTCTTCAACTTCATGAATCACCCATGAATGAAAATAGTTTACTAGATAAAGATGGTCGTGAGAGTTCCCACAAATGAAGAAAACGTTATTTTTCAAGGGAGTCGATTATTTTATCCCCTAAAAAAATATACCTCACAAAATAAATATTTATTAGGATGATAATTTAGCTTAGGATTCCAGTAAATGAACCCTATGTTGTGTTTGGGATAGAGGTGGTGATCTACACCTCCATGTATGAACATTCCCTATAAACTAAATAGTTCAAAGGACACGGTGGTATTGTTAGTCCCCATAAATTCTATAAATTAATTTACAAAACTAATTTGGTCATTTAATCCCCTAAAAACAACATCCCCACTAACTAATTCATTCACGTGTTGGTTCATCCTATGTGGGATCCTGTAAAAGAAGCCATGTAGCCCACCGCGGATGATCATCCATGCTAGTATCTGGTACGTCTGATAGTCTACAAATATTCTCCTAGGGGACATGAATAATGGATGAGATACTCAAACGTACTAACTAGAGAGATCCAAAGTAAGTCACTATGAAAACCAGATTCCTTTAACCATTCCCATAATTTAAAACCCACCGCATATCATTAAAGATGAAATAATAATCATCTGGTAGTACACAAAACCAGATTCCTCTTGGGTACACAATTCCACGAGGTAAAAACAGATATCCCCTCTATGAATAGGTATTCTGTATAGAAATGTTATGTGTTGGAGGAACCCTTCCCCATGTAAAAAACACTATGTAGGAGGAATCCAACCCTGCATAGAAAAATGCTCATCAGGAGGAACCTGGAACCACAAATTGAAATGCTACTTAAACCAAACCATGGATCATATATCACAAATATACATGAATGGTACCCTTAACTATATAATATGTTATATGTAGGTAACCCCATCCATTTTAAGAATATTATATGTGGAATAATTCATGCTAGGGTGTTCAACACTCCAACTCACACCATTCTCTTTTATTGTATCACAATCCCCATGTTGGACCTTCCATGGACCACTCTACCGGCATCTAGATAATACCCCTTACAAATACCCCTAAAACGTATGGTATGATCATCGGGCACATTTGTGTGTCCTTTTATGTTTAAATACCCATGATAATTGGAGTCATGTGGGAGACCCTAGTAATAGGGCAGACCCTTGTAATGATCTCTGGTTTACATTCTCATGGTAATGAGGGTTTTGACCATGAGATTCTCACATTAACCTTATATTTATGGGAATGGATGGGAACTATTGGATTTTACCATTGATGATATATAGTGTTAGACATTCCTCTCTTTCTTAAAACCAATTTTAGGCCACTCCTCATATGGTAGTCTCCTAGCCTTTATTAGTGGAGACTGAACATTTTATTCTATTTTCCACTACCAAGGATGTATCAAGATATATCATGGAATGTTACTATCACTGATATAAAAACAAGAGGGTAGATGTACATACTCACTCCATATCCCTCTCCTTTGGGATCGAACACCATCTATCAGCTGATAGAGTATGACATGATATCTTTAGATCCACTGCATCCTCTTATTTATCACACTGAGAATTACTCACATGGGATTAGGGGTTAGTGGAAATAATGATATCTATATGATCCAAAATCATATCACGGGTAGCTTCCATGCATAATCCCCAACCATTCCCCTTTAAGTGGGAAGCATCCATGCGTAATCCCCTACCATGTCCCTTCATGTTGGCATATTACATATATAAGGCCCTACAATGTCCCTTAAGGTGGGAAGATTCCATTAAAAAACCCTAATAATTTCCCATAAAATGAGAGGCTTTCATATTTATTCCCTAGAATGCTTCAATCTAAATAGTAACTTCCCATTTGTAAGTCCCAACTATCTTCAAATCCAATGGGCAGCTCCCATGCATATGCCCTAATTATTCCCCCATAATGTGGTCTCTTTTAAGGAGTACGTCCCAACTTATATCAAACTATGTGGGCTCTGATTCCTAACTAACTTTGATATATTAGAAATCCTTCTTGAGGTCTAAACCCAACATCCACATCTTCCTTGGTTTTCTTCAGACCATTTCCATAGTAAGATCATTCCCCTACATCTCTTTTGTGCCCTTTTGTCCACCTCGACATAAGTATCACACGATCCTTGCCTAGGTACCCTTATCCTAAAAATAACTATCATGTGAAATTAAATAGCATGGTTGGGTCCTTTTCATATGACCTTAAAAGGTGAGGTTTCTAGTTATGTGGCCTCGAACTATGTGTGTTATGATTTCTCTCATGAGGATACGTAGGAAGCATATTTCATGGGTTTGATCCCAACATCAAAATAACACTATCCCCCAAGATGATGGTAAACTCTACATTACCCCGTCACTCGGCTTAAAACTATAATCATGCTAATAATTAACCAAATAATCCATGATCTGTCTAAAAAGGGTAACAAGGATGGAGAACCTCATATATATAAAGATCTCTCAATTGATTGATAACCTCAGATACATAGAGATGATTCTGAACCCATGCGTATTCATAATAGATCATTTCCTCGAGTTAATATGTAATATACCCACATGGGAATGAATGAACAAATCATGAACAAATCATAAATCTATAAGAGAGTCCCAGAACATGAAATAGGTCCCCACAAAAGTTTGTGTGTGCCCGACATTCCAACCTATTGAGCACTATGAGGTCATAAGTTTCATTGGTCAAGATAACCAATGAATATCTACCTTTGGAAATTAGGTCCATGAATTATTTATTTTAGAGTCGTTTGGAGTTTCTGGCCCTATGAACAAACCGAAAGGGTACCATTAAAAGTCATTATACCTAACATCAGTAATTTTATATCATTTAACCCATTACAATCAATCTAGATGGTTATAAACCTATCTTCATCAGAAATAGTGATAGATATCCAGTAGATTGTAGAGCCTATATCATAATGGAATGTCTCTAATGATTCTACAAGACCTCTCAATGGCTAAAAATAGGAGAGTATTTGCACCATTTCTGAATTATTGAATGGGAATAGTGGAAGGATTCTAGGGAGGGAGATGGATTTACACCGGCTATACAGGATAAGATAGAGGAAAATGTTGAGGAATCCATATTTGTTATGTTCAGTACCAATAAGACAAACCATCTCAAGGTGTATATATTGTATCTCAAGGATGGTGATCCTGCTAGTTATATTTAGTGCACCATGTATTTAAGGATCATAGTTCTAGGGAATCTACAGTATGAAGTACGATCATAGTATCCTTGAATATACTATTTTCCTTTTCTAATATTGGTTCTTCACACTGATTCACATCTATGTGTTCAATGGAAATCATTAGTTCTTATATTGAGTAATGTTTTTCCTTAATGCCCCTTCATACAACATTTAGAGGGAATATGGGATGTAATTGAAAAGGTTTGTAGTATCCCCTCAGGATCAGTGATCATCAATTCTTATAGAAAATATTGGTCCTCAATATTAAAATCTCTGACGTAATTGTTAGAATGGATAGTTTAGTCCCTTATCAATCCCATTTGTTTTTTTTATCATGGGAGGGTGCCATTTTTATCCCTTGAGGTTGGTATTTATTTTCATAAGGTAAAATTGGATGTTTAGGTAATCCAAGAAAAAACTAAAGGTCATAGGCTAGGAGAAGTGTCAACAATGATTTCCATCCTTTATCTTGATGATCAAGAAGTATGATATGATGTTTTTTCTCTAGTGGTGAACTGATTCATGGATTAATTACCTAATGAAATTTCTAGTAAACCTCCTCTAAGAGGGCTATATTTAACTATTGATCTTATTAAATGATAATAAGAAATACTTATTCATTTATATTGGATGTATCCTACCATGTTTTGGGATCTTAAGATGTATTTTTTGGACCTGAAATCCAAACTGTTTATCTAGCCATGTAATTTTATTGGGGTTATCCACAATTTTCTATAAGATATTGGATGGAAAAACAATTCTATTTGAGGATTATCAGTAGTTTAATAAAATTACTCTTAAAAGCCATTACCCATATACTCGAATATAGGATCTCTTTGATTCTCTCTAAGGAGAAATCATCATTTTAAATAATAATTAATGATTAGGAAATCAATAGGCTATAGTTAGACTATTTGATATATAACATAGGGAACTAAAAAGAGGTAAGACTTTTATGAGTATCTTGTAATATTATTTGATCTAATAAACTCACCTATTGTTTTCATGGACATGATGAATAATGTTTTCCACCTGCACCAGGATTTTTTGTTTATTTTTAGGGATGATATATTAGTAATTCTTACATTCAACATGATAATTCCTAACATCATGAAATCTTACTTATTACACTAAGAGATACCTATATATATGATAAAATCACAAAATTCAAATTTTTTATTGATAATGGTTACATCATGGGTTAAACTCTATTATATGTTAGGGTGTCTATGGATCTAGATATTGTGATATATATTGCCTCCTAAAAGAATCCCCAAAAAAATTTGATATACATATTTTCTTGGAGATATATAGTTACTATTGGTGTTTAATTCTAAATTTTAACAACCATGTTGAACCAATCACATTATTCAATAATAAAGGATGACATTTTTTCATGTTTTGAATATTTTTAGAAGGACTTTTTTGGAATTGGATTGAAGACTAACATCATCACAAATATTTATTTTATATAATCCTGGAAGTGTATTCACATTTTCTTCTGATGCATTAGGAATTATGATAGGGTATATTTTTATCCAATTAATATGAGTTGTGTTGTTTGGTTCTCATCCATTGACACCACATGATCATAATTACATGACACTTGATATTTAGTTTTTCCTTTGTTGTTCATGATTAATTTTTATGGAAGCATTACCAACTGGGGGGAATAGTTCATAGTATATAAATTCTTTAATAATCTAAAATATATATTCACAAAGAATAATATGAACTTACAAAAACGAATATGGGTTTAATACATTAAATATTGTGACCTTGAAGTTTTTTATAAACTTTGTAAGGTAAATGTAGTTACTGAAACTATAAGATGAAAGACTAATACTCAATATATTAAAAAATCATATAGTGAATTGATGTTAATAGATTTTATCTATTAGATTATTGGGGATGTTTAATAGTACCACATTCAACCATTTTTCAAGGATTTAATAGTGACCTAATCACCTCTTGATCGATTGAGGTGGAGGAAAAAAATCATATTTTGTATTCTTTGTCCTAAGGGAATGTGTTTGTGGTGTAGGCCGAAAACCTCATTGGATTATTAATTGGGATTGTATACAACATGTCAATGGGTATGTTTGGTTAACTATAGTCATTATAGGTGAGTTGATGTTTGAATATCGAGATTTCAAATGGGTAGTAAATACCCGACATACCATGAAGTACCATGAAATTATTTGTTAGTATTGGAATCCTAAGACGAAGAAGGAAATTGTATGTCATATAACTAGGTTTTATACATGAATGAAACTGAAATCAGAACACTAGAATCCACTTACACTATTGTATCCATTACCTATTCTAATGTGTAGGTGGGATGATGCCCATATTGAATTTGTGTTGTGCTTACCAAATTCTCCTCTACAAGGGGTCATGGTTTCAGTGATTTTGGATTCCTTAATGTAGTACAAGTAAATTTTAGTTACGTTTAAAATTATTGATAAATGCCTTATATATCTTCAAAACCAATCACTAAATTACTGGTTTCAGTATTTATCAAATAATAAAACTCGCATCTAATTTATTTCCACTTTTGGATCTGTATTCCTTGAAAAGTGAAGTTAATTTTACATAATGTTTTGAATATTTTCAAAGGTTACACCACTTTGACTTATAAATGGATTTATTAATTGCCCCATATATCTATATATAATAAGGCTTTGAGGCCCAAAAATTGCACCTCATATACCTTCCCAACTAGGTATCTCATGATCTATATGTGTTAGTCTCACCAAAATACCATTTTAAAAATATCAAGAATATTTCAAGTGGGGTGACGTAAAAACTCTAAATAACAATGTTAATTCATGTTTTTCATTATTCTTATAAATATAATAATTTTATTATAGAAATGATAATATAATTACATTGGTTCTATAATTATATATATATATATATATATTGTAATTAGAAAATTCATTTTCTACCTTCATTGTAGTCATTCCAAAAATGAAAATGTCACTCGTATTTCTATTCATAATACCACTTCCATGAAGTGTGATTTTTTACATTTCATCATGTACGTTCATGGTTTTTTATAAGAGTGTGTTTAATTAAAAAATATTATATTTTTAAAATAATTATTATTTAAAAATATTATACCATTACTTAACATCATTTATTTATATCAATTGAAAAAATTAAAATTCCACCATTGTGTATGTATGGATTCACATCTACTTTAATGATGTGTCTAGTTTATCTTTCCCATATTATATGAATATCTATAAATTATATTTAATTAATATATATGATTTTAAGGATTAATATATTTCATGAAAAATAATATGGAAGGATAAGACAAGAAAAAAAAATATTTATAATATAACCTGTCATGTTCCCAAAACAAGATCACCATGGATTCCATTTTTACAATCCATTCCCTTTACATCAATAAAAAAATATTGAATCATTAATTATTTAAGAAAAAATATTATAATATCATTAATAATCATAGATGGGTAAAATATGTATCTATAAACAATAAAAAATATCTCAATTATGAAACATCATCAAAATAAGAAAATTTATAAACAAAATATGATGAAAATAAATTATCACTAACTAATATATATATATATATATTAGTAATAGATGAATATTATAAAATAAAATATATATGAGGTCAATTCATATATGACCTAAATTGAATCCATTATAAGGTTTTTCTCATCTCAATTCTCATTCATTAGGGAGTATGTTATATTCACAATATAATTTTTTATTTTTTATATACTAACAAATAGATTCCTTTTTTATAAAATTTGAAAAAAATACGGTATTTAAAAATCCATGTAACTTTATTTCATTAATATTTATTTGAATCATAGGTTACTAATTTTTGAAGTTATTTTCAACTCAATTTACATTCATTGAATTATGATTCCACGTATTAATCATTATTATTAAAAAAAATTACAATATTTTCTATGATTGAATTATATTATTATTAATCTCATGATTCTTGGAATTTTGGCCAATGGTGTAGTTGAGTGGTACTCAACACATCCCCAAATCTAGATGGTCTAGGGTTCAAACCCCTGCCTGCTCATTTTACCTACGGGTAAGAGTTTCTTGGTAGGGAGACATGAAATGGGGGTGGTATGCACGGTGGAGTAGTGTTTCTAGGAGAACAACGACATAGGTAGTTGATAACACTATTGTAGTGTGGGGATAGGGAAACTCATGAATTACAATAAGACAGTTGTGTGGCTTTGATAAAGGGTGATGGTGGACCACCTAAAAAGTGGCAGTGTTGTTTTGGAGTGGTTATAGCCGGTGATGTGCAAGAAGTGATGTTGGATCTCTATCGTGGATGGCGGAGGAAGTCAATGAAGGGAAACAACAGACTACCCAGACATTTTTTGGGTGGATTGGAAATCATGATTCGATGGGATAGCGGTGTGGTGTAGCTCTAATGATGGGTTAGACTATGTGGAGGTGAATGTAAAGTTATCACCTATAGGTTCGAGTGAGTTCTATGAAAAAATACCAGGCAGAGGTGAGTAATATGTAATATTGGGCCTTGGGGTAGTAAAAAATGGTTCTCCTACCCACTGGGCCTTTATACCATCAATATATTAAAATAAATAATCCTTTATTTATGGTTAATCTTCATAGGGGTTTCTGGTCTGCATTTATGACCTATGTGTCTGGTGTATAAGTGTTTGATGTAATTGTACCCCCAATAACCTAATATATATGAATCTCGGGATTTTTTTCATAATCATGAAGTATGGTTCTAATAGTTTTTAACTCAATTTTAATTTATTAATAGGCTTCCATCATCATAAAAATTTAATTTTGTTATGAAAAATTTTTATTTTTATTTATGATAATTTCACCTTCATGCATGTGTTCTTTCGTTCCCCAAATGAATTTATTATTATTTTGAAACACAAATATTTAATATATCTTTTTATAATATAATATCTCTAAATTTATTTAAAAATTATAATCCTTTTTGTTATGTGAGTTTCAATAAAGTTATTTTGAAATGTTAAAAAAAGATTTTCCATTCACAGTCAACTATTTTTTATCCCATTACACTATTTTTCTACATTTCCCTTATTTCTTCTCAAAATATGTTTTTATCATAATAAATTATGTGTTAAAACCTTTTTTACTCATCTTTATGAAAAAATATTTTTAAATATGAAATGTGATGTAATTTTTTTATTAACATTGACATTCTTTTGAAAATGATAAAGTAACCTTATTTTAATCATTTTATAAATAAATTTATTTTTCCCACCATCATTGTTAATTATATTTTGGGAAAAATACCCTCTTTTTTATAGAATTATACAAAATATTTATTTTTATATTTTCTCTTAAAATATTTTCTTATCAGTATATAAAAATGTAATGTTGTATTTATTCTTCTCTCTCCAAGTGAATTTTTAATACTCTATTAAAAGTGAATTTATTAAATTTCATAGTGTTTCATATTTATTCTTGTTTAATAGGAATACACTCTAATTTTCAAATCCTCTTTCTTTATTATAATGTTTTATTAGAATGTAATTCTATTTATTAACAAAAAAAATTATTTTCATCTCAAATGTTTGATGTTTATTGATTATTATATTAAGTGTATCATGTATTTTTTTCATCATTCAATGGTGAAGGCATTACATAGGTGTAAGTGATCGGTGAGGAACAATTTTATATAAACATTCATGTATGATTTATAATATTAATAAAACTAATTGTGTAATTTCAGT
This sequence comes from Viscum album, assembly GCA_963277665.1. Lineage (NCBI taxonomy): Eukaryota > Viridiplantae > Streptophyta > Magnoliopsida > Santalales > Viscaceae > Viscum > Viscum album. The sequence continues at coordinate 1,388,624,959 of OY728125.1, read as the reverse complement.
AATCCCACCCACTAATGAATAATGTATTAGTTGTGGTAATTACTATAATAATAATGTTCTGGTTATAATCATGATAGTAGAAAAAATGTATTTTCTATGGTCATGAAGATAAAAATATTGATTTTTTTGTCCTAATGGTTTTAAAAATACCATCATTATTGTGATAATGAAACCAGTAATGTCTTGGTTTTGGTAATTTCACTAAAATAATGTATTTGTTATAGACATATCAGTTGAAAAATATTTTCACTACAGTCATGATGGAATAAATAATAGACATCATTAAAAGATTAATATAGTCGAAATTATGTATTTCATCCCCAATAAATAAATTATTATTATCCATGTGATTATTTGTATTTTTATGTCATCCGTGGATTTATTTCATGATAATGTGATCAATTGTATTAAATTATTTAATTTATTTATTATTTCTATATTACTCTTTTCATTCTTATTAAAATATTTCATTCAATGTACATTACACTTTACAATGTTTTTATGTCACCAATCACATGTTACCATTTACCAATGATATGAATAAGAGTAGTAAATATGACATATAAAGAAGGATAAAATGTGTGGTGAATTTAGTAGGAGTTACTTAAAAAATATTATTAAAAATGGTTTTTATTTTTATATTTGGAAAACGTTTCACTATATAGGAACGCTGAAGATTTTTTTTGTTAATTTTTTTCCAAAAAACACAAAATATAAACATAATTTTGGTTTGGTGTATATGTGACTCAATATTATTTTTTCATAATTATAGATGTTTTTTATTTTTTCTATTATACTATTTTCGTTGATGGCTTTTAATTAATGTTTTTATGAACATTGGATACAAATAGTGTGAGTCTAGTGAATCACTTAGAAAAGAAAAAAATTTGGAGACCCTCATTTATATGAATTGGAGAGAAAATTATCACAAGGTTTTACATTCCCCTTCAAAAGGTAAACATTGGTGTCAAATAGTATTGATATATCAGTAATATGGATTTATCTAGAATCACTTTAAGAGACATAAATTTTAAGATCCTATTGGTGATATTAGTTTTATGGACATAAATTAAATTATTATTGATTTAAAAAGTAATTTCATGGAATGGGGAAGTAGTATAATGTCATTTTTTATATCTTTTGAAGGTACATTTTTATATGATGAAAATTGGTTTTATAATGAAATAATTATATTAAAAAAAAAATTATTTGTATTTATTAATGAAAATATAATATTATTTGATAAAAATGATCACAAATATAATACATGTATAACTAAGATCCCTATAGAAACACTATATGCTAAAAAGGTGAAAAACATAAAAAAATATAATTGAAGAAAATCTTTTCAATTTTGGGGATTCAAAGAAAGAAATAATGATCAGAAAAATAGTTGATATTCCCAAGAAATAATTTATAATAATGTTTATTGATTAACTATCACTATATAAATAGTAAATGAATGTAAAAAATAAGTGCAAGCCATAAATAACAGTAATTAGTTACACATGTTGAGATCAAATTTGATGAGAAGGTATCCACAATTTGTGATATAAAAATTAATGGAAATTTTTTTGAATTATGTGGATATATTGAATATTGTATAAATTAGTGTGTTGTAATTTTACCACCCCATGAAGAGTCCTTGTGAAAAATAATGTTCATAAAAGTTATTGAAGTGTTTATGGACACTTACATAAAGATAAAGGTCAAACATATGAGGATAAATCATAGAAGAAAACATAAGAAAAAAATATTAATATTGTTGACATGAAATATTTTAATGAGTTTTAATTAAAATAAAATCCTCGATTCATAGAAATCTCTAATCCATAGTGGTACATGTGTTAATAATAAAGACCCTCTATATTATGCATAACTTCTTTTTAAATAATCTAAAATAGATAAAACTAAATAAGAGAAATGAATGTTTCACACACTTTAAGGGAAATAATATTAGTATCATGAAATAATCTTTCTACTATGAAGAGGAGGATTTAATTTTATACCATGAGGTGTGTAAAAATTAGATGAAGCATTCATGGAGTAAATTAGGAAATTCTATATATTCATAAAAATATAGAAAGTGGAATCCCAGTTACACTTACAACCATTACTATAGATTATATAACCAATATATATATAATGGTAGTGTATTTGTTGATGATAAAAAGACATAAATGGGAGAGTTTTAAGTCATTCACCTAATATATGTTGATTAAGATTTTGATATTCTCATAGGTTGCAAATGGTTATTGATAAATAATTTATTTTAATGCCTCAAGGATGAGATATTAGTTATTGCCACATGTGTGTGATATTATAGATGAATTGAAAAACTTATTTATATCAAACATATAATATACACTAAAATTGATAATATATACATAGAGTGTACTAAATAAAATTGAATTTCCAAGTAAATCATGATATTTTATCCTTATCTCGCAAGGGTTTGAATCTTTTTTTAAAATGAAAAAATATGATGATGTCTTTAATGTATGATAAGAAATATATTGATTTGAGATGACTCGTACAGACCCATTTCATATATTTTAATTATCTTAGAGGTGAATTTATTTGTATTTATAGATTATGGAAGTGTTATTGATTAGAAAATACACATTAGGATATTGATGTTTTAAAATTAACAAGTTAAATTTTTTATTAATAAGGGTGTTAGATGTAATGCCAATGTGTGTTGAGATAATAAAAGATTTATTATGAAATATATTAATATTATTTCAGGCTACAAGGTTGAAGTTATTTCATAGTTAAATAAAATAAAGTATATCGTTTATGAAAAAATAATTTTAGTGTTTTTATTTTAAGTGAGATACTTGTATAAATGCTAAATGTATTGTATATAATATTGATAAATGTTTTTGAAAGCTTTGTGCTATTGGTTTAGTTGGAAATGGATATGATTATTGATAAGAATTTTTTTTAGTAATTTATATATATCCATCTCTATAAGGAATTCCATTAGATGGTGTTTTTTGTTTCTTTGAGTAGTTTTATAAGTCATGAAGATTGTTTAAATGAAATATAGGTCCAGTTTAGTAATTTATATTATTATATATTAGAAGTTGAAAATTTTAAAATGTCATGGTTTTTAAAATTTAGTTTTCCTAATTATGAGGAAATTATCCATGAGCATAAAATCTATATATCTATAATTTGTAAATTATTTTCTCTATGTAAATATCATTTATGGTGATGTGTCAACATCATCTCTATACACATCTATTTTCATAGGCATTATTTATGGAACCACATATGTATCACCTCAGAAATTTTTATTCTACATAACATCATCATCGTAGTAATGATCTACATAGGAAAAATATTTATATGTGCGAGTTCCATAAGAATCATGTATATAGTTAATTTCTAAGAAAACATCTTACTTAGAAAACTTCATAAGGTGTAATTTTAGGTGAAAATATACATAATATTAATAAAATATTCTCTCTATAATTAAAGAACAATTTCATTGAATTAAAATTCTATTTTCAATCATGGATTAAAAATATCTTGTTATATTAAATGATAATGATCCACTATGAATATGGAGGGAAACCACCCAATGATGTAGTTGGATGTTTAGTTGAGTTATACAATATATATAAATACATTCATGTTTTCATAATGGTTTTATTCACATGTGGATGAAAATTTATAGTGACTAAATAGTGTATATTATTTATGAATAAGAATAGCATTAAATTTAAATATTTCATGAACGAGTGTTCTCTAGGATTTAGGTAATTTAAACCGAAATATTTGGATGATATTTGAGAAATTTAGAATAAAAAATCACACTAGGAATATCTTGCACATTTAAAAGATATTTCATGATAATTAATACTTGAGGTAGTTTTTATATTCGAAAATATGGAAAAATATTAATTAATTTTTTACAATAAAATATAAAAATAGAAGAATAAAATTATAGTGGTTATTGAGAAACATGGGAAAACTATTTTTTAGTGTTATGAATGTCTAATAGATCACCAAAATGATGAATGAATATGGAGATATATGTTATAATTCATTAAATATAAATGATACCTATTGTGACTTTAAATTTATAGAATAAAAGAACATATGTTCATGTGATGAATTAGAGAGATAAGAAACTGTAATTCTCAGGTTCTAATGAAGGATTACTTGTAAATACATGGAATTGTATAGGGGAAGACCATATGATCTATATTTTTTATAGAGTAAGATCATTATTATAAGTGGTGTAGAAGAAATCGGGTGATTATATATAACTTTATTACAATGGACTATAAATTATAATACTATAGTATGAAGCTAAAAGAAACTTATTTGGTAAATAAAAATTGAAAACTAGTATGAAATTGTGTTGATTATACTAGGATGGAATATAATTTTTTCTCTAGTGTATATAATAGAAAATATTTTATTTAAGGTACTAACCATTCAAGGACATCAATATTATTTTACACGGATGATTTAAAATCCTTTTGTGTTGTGCCTTCATTATATCTTGTTATATATGCGGTAAAATTTGGAGATAATATTCTATAGATCACAACATTTACAAGATCATAATTTTCAATTAAAAATAGAATTTTAAAATTAGTATCACTTATTCCTTCCCCCTCTCCATGGTTATTCATCTTGGAGCATCACAAAAACAAAAGGACACATTAAATTTATTATCCCATTGATGATATTTATCTAATTAACTCATATAACAATAAGAAAAGTTAGAATCAACAAAATAATAATAATAAATGTTAAATTGGTTCCTATTACACCATTATAATCATAATAACATGAAGGAGTTTCACATTGGATTCTATACTAACTCAATCCACTTAAATAATAGAATACAATCTATTTTATAAACAAAACCACTTTTAGTTGTTACAAGTTATAGACCACAACCAAAGTCAATGGGACCAGATATGTGGTAGCATAAAAGATCAATAGAAGATCACTCAATATTTAACTAACCAAGTTGAAAACCCCTATGATGTTAAAATATCAACACTACCACTAGGGTATAGTCAAACTAAATCACACATAACTACCTCTAATGGGTTCAATTCAATCAAATTCACCCCTGATTGATCACATTCATACCTTAGTTAATTAAAAATCATTTTCACTAACATGCCATCCTTTTGAAATTTAATAGCATGGTAAGAACCAATTACCAGAATCCTGAGAGAGAAAACATTCAATGAGGCATCACTCAGTACAATATAGATCTCTGGAATCCCAAAAATATACAGGGAACCATTATAAATTGTACATAACTGGTATGTTGAATAATATATAATAAAAATTGACACATGTCTCATACACAGAGATTAACAAACCAATAGTAAATTAACATAACTGATGGGAGTTTAATGGATATGGAGGTGAGGATGAATAAGGCATTGGATAAAAGGATATAATATAAAGGGGTATTAGAATGTATTCTGGTGGATGAATATTGAATACATGCATTCAATTTAACTTCAAAACAAATATAGGAATTTTCATAATAAAACAACAATGTTTATTCTTGGTTAATAGGTCAATTGATTCTAAGAACATGACACTTAATTAACCAACTAGTTTTATCTAACCATTTCAATGTTTGGCTCTAAAGTCTATATGACTCCTTGACATAAAAATGTGTTCCTTAGGCTACTATATTATGTACCCTATACCAACCTATTTTTTCAAAAGTGGTACCCAAACTGTCCATAAGAAAATTCTTCGAACATGTGAACCCTTACAATAATGTTTCAAATACCCAAGATAAATAATTATTATACAAAAAATGAGATATAACTATCCAATTAATATTTAAATTTTTTTATATAATATCTATAAGGATTATAAAAAATGATCAGGATCTAAATTAATGAACACAAAACACTCAAGAAATATATTAAAAACTATAATTGGGTAAGCTATAACATAAACAATGAAAATAAAAATCAATATAATCATTTAACTATACCATATAATTAAGTATCATTATACGATCATGTATAATAATCTCAAGGACAAATAAATTTCATGATATTTATACATTAATAATAATAATGTTTCAAGAAGTACATTAAACTCTTTATTCCATATTTACTATGAGAAGTGTCCCAATGTTCATTTTATCTACAATACATTCTACACTAAAATTAAATATAACTAAAAATATTAATGATATTAAAGATTAATAAATACTCATATCTAATGTATATGTGATCATAGAAGAATAAATAAGTATATTTCTTTATACAGTTGTAAGAAATGTATCTAATTCATCTAGATCATGTTCTATCTGAATTATCTATACAAAGTTCTACAATATTTTTTCGTGTATTGAGTTACCACTTTTCATCTGATTTAAATAATATATAAAATTTTATTCTTTTGATTTGAATAATTGGTCCCAAAATCATAATATAAGTTCCACTATATGATTCCAAGGAAATGTTTCTTATATATCCATGTTGATCACAATGATTGCATTCCATTTATTATTAAGGAATCCCCAGCATAAATATATTCATGCTACCTAATTGATAATGAATTATGAACCAATTACCTTATGATTAATTTTAGCCATTCAAATTCATAAATTTTATATATTAAAGGGAGTAATATTGTTATATTATTTTCATCCAAAAAAATAATTACATTGACTGTGTCTAGAAATAATATAATTTTTACCTTCTATCTTAAATCATATACATTCAATTAATTTCCACATTAATCACCAAATCAACAATGATTCCTTGATCTAATAATATAGTCTTTAAATTAATATTTAAAATACATATCAGGAATCTCATAATCATAATATTTTTACTTATACTAATATTTTTTATAATATGTATTATATCTATGAAATTATTTTTTGTATTCTAAAGATATTATATTCAATTTCTATTACGCAAGAATAACTCATGATTTTATTTAACAACACATTATATATTTATAAATACTAACTGAATTTCCTTAAATATCCATCCCAATACAAATCATCAAGAATATATTCTATTATAAATACTTTCCACCATATAAAATATTCTCCCCGATCATATTGATAAAAAATTACACAATTGATGTATTAGGAGTAAAATAAAATAAAATTGTTTTTTATTATCCCTAATATATATTTTTCTTCCTAAAACTGACCATCTCCCAATATAATAGAACAATTTTTATTAAATAATTCCAAAGGTGGGTTTATTTGGTTAAAACTATATTTTTTGTTCCTCTTTCTCACAGATAATTCACATGGAATAAAAATCCATAATTTATGGATCACCCTTCATGTTCTATGAATGAGGCATAAGAATATGGTGAAAATGCGAAATAATTGGGATATTTTATAAAAACCAATTATTACCACAATAATACTAATAAACCATATATTCTCATGAAACATGAGTTTGGAAAACATTGTCCAAAGAAATCCATTGAAATTGTAATGGTAGTATTTAGATTTCATCAATTAATTCCATCTATGTTCACATGGGTAAACCACATAGAATATAAACCAAATTCCTTTCTAATTAAAAATATTTCAAAAAAATAATTTTTTAAAAACAATTCTGAGGGAAAAATAATTTTTGAAAATCATTTCATATATATTATAGCTTTGTAGAGTCCTAATATGATGCAACAGTATACCCATCATCCAAAAATATTTTTATTATAGATAACTACTGGGAATAACATTCTAAAAGAGATATATGTTTTTTTTCATAAATAAAATACATGGAAATACATTTTTTTTAAATAAATCATTTAGTAATGTCCTTTCATGGGTATGACATGAGTTTGAGCTATTATAATAACCATGCTTAACTTATATTTCATAATTTGACACTAAAACCATGTTCTGATACAATCATATAATGACCCAATGAAAATTACCACGTCATCAAACTCAAGATCAACCAACACATGGATTCATAATTATTTGATGATTTATATAAGAAATAAAAATATTTCATGGGATATAATAGTATTTTTTGTGAAATATTTCACCTAGTAAAATGAATTAATAAATTAGGAAAGATTTTATTTTATTCTAAAACATATTATAAATTAAAATTAATTTATCAATCTTAATATAAAAAATATATATAATAGGAAAACTAAAAAACATCACAACCAATGTTGACGGCTAACAGATATCCATCAAAGATAACTATTTTCCTTCCAAAAAATGCACTACCAAACCAATTCAAGTCCCTTTTTGGACACATCACATATATTCCAAAATTTATTGATAACAATTCCTGTCATTTTATTTATATCATATAAAAAATCAAAATATAAAATAATATGTATATGTGTAGGGGTGAGAAACAATATACTCAATTGTTATATCACGACCTATCCCCCGGGGCCCGTATAGTGACTACCCCAAGCCCGTATTCCATAGGCCAGGGGCTGGCGACTAGCACTAAAAGAATATTTCCCTACAACTAGGAATGCATTGCCTTTATAAAATGTGAACACACAACCAGAGTACAAGAGGAAGGAAACACTAAGAAAAACTATATACAGAAGATGTGCTAGAAAGTAAAAGGGGTGAGAATACAAGCCCAACTATGAATTACAAATACAAATGAAACCAAGTACAACTAAAAAGGGAAAAATAACTGGAAGGTGGAAGTAGCTCCTAGATCATCCTCTGGGGTTCCTACCTGAAGGGTAGGTATAGATGGCCTCCTCAGCACTCCTCGTCCTTCAGACTCCACCGTGTACCGAAACGTCGTAAGATCCACTATCGGGTACCATTCAGTCCTAGTGCTCTCGGCCTCTGTTTGCACTGTCTGTCATCTGCATCCAACACAACGAGGTGCGAGCGTAGCCTGTGTAGGGGTGAGTATAATGACATTCAGTAGGGACCCTGATACCCTCAAGGTCTCACAAAATCCAACAAGGATAAACCATAATGTATTATTTCAGTAGTTAACCCTTATATAGGTATATGCCCATACATATACCCAAGTTATCAAGTAACTATCTCAATCACGGGGAAAACACAAAAGGTCATTGACAAAGATCAAACCTGGATTATCATTAATGAAACCAAAGCTGCTCGAGAACACATCCTCTGTCGAGTACAGTGGTCCAGTCGTGACTCTGAGGTGCTACTCACTAACCTTAGACTACAGAGGTATTCCTCCTGTCGAGTACCATGGGTCTACCACCTCACATAGTAGCGCTCCCCCTAATATCCTACAGAGATACTCCTCCTGTCGAGTACTGTGCTTCTTCCTCCTTACACAATAGCGCTCCTCCACTATGGGTTTGTCGCCTCACATAATAGTGCTCCCCACTAGGCTAGTCAAGTCACTCAGAAATGAATCGGACAAGCAGTCATCAGGTCTCAGCCAGCTTCTAGGTCTCTGTACTCTACTTGCTCTTCTCTGGGAGGGTCCAATCCACGAGCTACAAGAAGATACTTCAAGTGTCATTAACTCTCACGAAGAATTATCTCAAAGGTATGCCACGTCAAAGGGGTCTCAACGCAACAGACGGTGCATCAATCAAACTCACGGTTTGTGAGTTATTAGCATTTTGTCTCGGGGGCCCGGTTGGTTTCGTGTACGAACCAAACCGATCATATCTCAACTATACCCCAAACTCCCATGTGGTATTTTTGAAGAGACCTTTTCTCAAAGAGATTACCAGCTCCACTGACGGTTCATCAAACGGACGTCTGGTGCCTAAGATATGGCCAAAGTAAGTGACTTGTCATTAGTGGGCATGGGTCCGGTCCGACCCGGTCTGACTGACTCGGACCAACCCAGTCTGGGTCAACCCGGTCAGACTTGCTGGGTCAGACTTGGCCCGTTGGGTGGGTCAGCCTTCTAAGTTTGTCCTAGACTGTGGGGCATGGCCCAGCGGACTGTGTGGACAGTTCGGGTCGAAGTCGCCTTGTGGGCGACTCGGCCCTAATGATAGTGGCAGGTTCGGTCGTCACTGTGAGGGAAACGACTTGAGGGGCACGGACCAAGAGTCCAATGGTGGGCCACGTGGGGCACGGGCAGGCCGCGGGTGTGGCAGGAAGGGAGCGAGGCGCGCGGGGAAGCCGGCCAGGTCGTCAGGCAGAAGCCGGGGGGAGGCTTGGGTTCCAGGAAGGCGTAGGGAGGGCTTTGGGCAGGCGGCCTGGGTGCCGGGGGCGCTGGGCTGGCATCTCGGGCACCGGGCAGGCGCCGGAAGGCTGTCGGGGCACCGGGTAGGCGCTAAGAGGGCAGTTGGCAGGCAGCCTGGGCGCCGGGGGGTGCCGGGCAGGCGCCCGGCGCGCGACCTGGGCACCGGGTAGGCGCCGGGACGGCGGCCTGGTCGCCGGGGGGCGCAGGGCAGGCGTGGGGTGTGCCGGTAGGGTGCTGGCGGCCGGGCTGGGCGTGGTTTCGGCCGGGGTGCGCACCGGGTAGCGCATGGGTAAACTGGTCTGGCACGGCCTGGCCGGCGATGCGGTTCGTAGAGGATTCGGGTAGTGTGACCTCTATTTACCATTTTTGTCATCGTTTCCACGTTTCCATGCCGCTGCTACTTTGATGTCGATCCAAGGTTCTGAAACCATAATGGTTGCGGAGGGGTCAGGTTGTGTTCATTTGGCCTAAACCATCCATGTTATAACGATAGAATGTAGCTCATAGAGTTGATTTAACGAGAGAAGATTAAGAGTTAAACAACTTAAAACACACCCCTACCTTTTTAATCGACAGGCGTTCGTTCATTGTGGGGGAAGATGATGTTGACGTCTTTCGTCTTACGCTTCCACTTTCGATTTCATGCATCGTTCCGTTTCCGACAAAGAGGAAGGATGAAGGATCGTCAAAGAGATCCCACGTCTGAAGGGGGTTCTGAAGAACAAGACGAAGAAGAATTTGTTGTCGCTGCCATCTTCACATTCTTCGTTGGAGAATTCTATTCTAACAATCTCTTTACTAAAGGGAGAAAAAACATGCAAAAATAATAGATTTTAATTTATTATGTTTGATGGAGTCAATTAATTAAGTGGGCCCCACTTAATTTAGTTCACACTGGCACAAATTCGAAATTCAAAAAAAAAGAGAAGTGGATCCACCAAAATAATTACATGAGTGGTTGGAATAATAAAAATTGGGGAGTTCCAAGGGGGGTTTGAGGCCCGTGTAGTCCCCAACTTTTTAATCGTGAAGAGGGTCAAGGGGGTTCCCTTCCATTAATTTGGGGATTTGAGGAGGTTTTATTCTTCTTTATTAAGAGATGAGTAAGAGACCAAGAGGCTCTCCCTCATTAAAGAGGTAGAGTTGGGAGGTTTCCTCCCCGTTCATTAAATGGGGGGTTAAGCCCCGTGTGGACCACTCATCATAACCTCTCACGGGCAGTTATGCTTCTTGGGTGGTTCCCACGCCAATTATCCTCCCATGGGAGGTTGGGGTGTGGCAGTCCCACCACTAACTCCCATGTGAAGATTTTAACCAAACTTATCCACATGGCGTGGGTTCAAAAAAAATAAAATAACTTGTCACTTATTTTATTTTATTAATCCATTTGATACTCAAAAACCAATTCTCATACCTGATCATTTGCCATCGAGGTGAAAGTCTTCTTAAGAGAAAACTGGCACAGGAAGTTCAACGGTGCCCTCGGATTTCAATTCCATGAATCCATTCAAAAGATAGAAAATCCCACACGTACGTTTACTGAACGTACCTGAACAAAACTTCAAAAATTTATTCCGGGCACACCGGGCCTCAGAATCAAGCGCCGTCATAAATTGAAGACTCGTAAAATTCCAAATAATTTAATAAAAAGAATCCCTTGAAATTTTCGGGTCTTTACATTACCCCCACCTCACGTCTTTATGTCCTCGTAAAGCTACAACGCAAACTAGGGATACAAAAGGGGGTACTGAGAACACATCTGAGCCTCCCACTCCCATGTGCTATTCTGGAGGTTCCTGTGACACCAGCAAATGAGCACCAGAGGAATCAAACATCTATGAAAGACTCGCTCCTGTGGAACCTCACTCTCCACTGAGACCTCCATGAAATTCGTCTCATTATCAATGTCTAGATACCTGTGGTCAATGATGTGGTACAGGTTGTGCACATATCTTCTCAGCTGAGATACGTGGAAGACGTCATGTATCCGATGAAACTAAGGTGGAAGGGTCAGGCGGTAATCCAAATCACCTACTCTTATGAGGACCTAGAACAACCTGATGAAACATAGGGAGTTTCGAGGGGGTAAGAGGCTCAGTTGGTCCCCACCTATTTAATAATGAATAGGGTCAAGGGGCTTCCCTACCATTAATTTGGGGTTTTGAGGAGGTTTTATTCTCATTCATTAAGAGAGGAGTTAGAGATCAAGAGTCCCTCCCTTATTAATGAGGGAGATTTGTGAGGTTTTCTCCCCTTCCATTTAATGGGGGTTAATCCCCGTGTGGACCCCTCATTATAACCTCTCGCAGGCGGTTATGCTACTCGGGTGGTCCCCACACCAATTATGCTCCCATGGGAGGCTGGGGTGTGGCGGTCCCACCACCAACTCCCATGTGTATCCTTTAACCAATATTATCCACATGGCGTGGGTTCAACAAAAATAAAAATAGTTATCACTTATTTTATTTTATTAATCCATGTGAAACTCAAAAACCAACTCTCATACCTGATCATTTTCTATTGAGGTGAAAGTCTTATTAAGAGAAAATCGGCGTTGTGAGTTCAACTGTTCCCTCATATTTCAATTTTGAGCATCCATTAAAAATATAGAAAAACCCACACGTACGTTTACTGAACGTACCAGAAAAAAATCATAAATTGATTACAGGCACACCAGGCCTCAGAATCAGGCGCCGTAAGAAACTGCGGACTCGTAAAATTCCAAAAAATTTATTAAAAAAATTTCCCTGAAATTTTCGGGTCTTTTCATGTTATCATCTAAATCACTCTTATAATCCATATATATGCTTTATTATGATTCAAATAATGAATTATTTTTTTAAAAAATAGTGATTTTACATTTTAATAATTTATAAAAAATCAATAATGAATATTATAATATAAATTTCGTACAGTTTAATCCATACATATCATCAAAAAAAATTCCTTATTCATTTTTCTGAAAATTGAAATATATAATTAAAGAAAAAATGATGAGTATGAAAAATATAAATCCAAACAAAATATTATTTTTGTGAATCTACAGATAATCATCATTAAAATATATAATCTTGGAAGTATATGTATATACCAAGGATATTATATTTTACCATTACATTATTATTATGACTTATAATGAAACCCATAAGGGAACATTGCCAATAAAATTTCCAAAATAAAACTTTATCATTCAAAAATAATATATAATTTCAATTTTATAAAATAACAATATAAAAATTTAGAATTAAAATATAAAATGATAACATTTTATTTGAAAAATAGAATATAAGATTTCTCAAAATTGACTATCATGGTTTTCATCAATATAAACGTTCTCTAACGAAACATGTTAAACAAGCACTTTTGTTAAATATATTTCAAAAAATATATTTTAAAAAAATATATTATTTTAATTAAATTATTGAAAATAAAATCATTTATAACCCAATTATTCTTCAATATCATGGATAGATGATATTTCGACAACCTCAATTTATCTCTTATGAAATTTCTATATGATATCAAGTCAACTACCTTAAAGTAACAACCCACTATGTCCTACTTGGAAAATTCTATCATATAACATATTATATAACCAAAATTATTTACACTAATCATTTTAAATATGTTATCATAAATTGAAAAAATTATTAACGGCCCCTTGCTGAATCTGTGTACCATATGTTGAATTGGAAAATCCCAAATGTAACTCATAAGATCAACATAAACTACATTAAATGAGGAGAACCCCCCCACCCACCCCCTTAATGACACTAATTCTACTTGGAATAGCCTTGTATAATTTATTGTGTTTTATAATATAAAAATTGGGTTTGAATAAAAAAAATAAAAGACTATCATACAAAAGAGAAATTTTCAATGGACATATATCTGTAATAATAATTACCTAGTAATCAATTTTTTGGAGGGAAAACTGTAATAATATTATTCAGACTATGGATTGATTATACCATAATTAAAAAAATTTAGTAATATGTCATTTTTGTATAACATAAATTGCCAATCTACCAATAATTATTCAAACCACTATCCTTTTATTACTCAACCCCTAGGATACAAATATCATTAATGGAAAATATATGGAAATATAAAAAAGAAAAATATACAGATTGATACATTTGTTTATACAAAAAAATATTATGTTTCATGAGATAAATTTTCCTTATAATAAGGCATACAATAAATAATTCAAACCACATTAATTCCCCATCATCAGAATATATATCATTTTTAAATGTCATCAATGTTAGACATCCTTTATTATTCTCATCCCACATAACATATCATGAATTTTAATGCTTGTAACTCTTACAAATACACAAATTTAATTAAATTATTTCCCTATATTCATATATAATCAAAACAACCAATTAATTTACTTAGTAAAATCAATACCAAAATTTATATAAATACAATATCATCAAAATAATTATTATAGTATTCATCATGTTAATAAGTAATATCCTTATATTTAAATGCATGGATGAAAATATATCCTAACTAAATAATCAAATAAATTTTAGGATAATTCCATATAAAATCAAAAACATTTATATTAACTAAATTAAAAAGTATCTCTAGGTTATGTAATTATACTTATAAAACAAATTATGTTATAATTATTGTTTCATTAAAGCAGGACAAATAATTGTTGAATAAACTGTACCATTTTTCTTGTTTTTTAAAATGGTGTTAAAAAATATTCAAAAAATATTATAAACTATATTGGTGTCCAATCACTATATTAGTGAATTATTTTTCTTTATGGTGTCCTTAAATATTTGATAAAATGTATCTAACTATAAATTTATGGTTTTATCTTCCATTGAGTAACTCAATGTCAATATATATGGTTTTTTTCATTTATTTATAATAAAATTACTATGTGTGTATGTGTGTGTCCTCAACTTTCCCATGTGGGTTGATAAGTAAACATAATATTAAATTTTTTGGGTTATTTATACTTATGATATCTCATTAATTGATTATGTACCATTAGGTATCCTAAATAATACTTGGAAATGAGTTTATTATAATTGTAATATCCTGATATTTTTTTTAAATGGCTATGTTCAATAGTATACAATATATAGTTCATCGAGCTTAAAATGATCAATGAATTATTATTATTTAAATGTGTCTATTATGTCCTAACCATTAAATTAGATGGAATGAATATTATTAACCACATTATGAAATATATAATGGCATTAATGATTTTTAATGGATTAATTAATACTTTGAAAATAGGGAATCAATTTTTAGTAATGTCATTTTATTCATTAAAGGTACATTTTCTTCAAAAATAGCCTTTATTGGTATTTGTGAACAAATGATATTTTTAATTTCTAGAGATATTTTATATGATGTTTTATAAAATGAATATTATTTTTTAAATAAGTATACTAAAATTATCTTAGGAAATTTTTTTAAAATTTTACTAAAATGTTTTTTTTCACTAAATAGTGAAAAATACTATTTTTTTTCAAATGTGTTAAACATTTATAGTATTTACAAAGTTAAATTATATATATTATTAATTTTAAATTTTATTTAGTTCTTTTTTATATAAATTATTTCAATCGCGTATTTTAAAAAAGAATTTTACGCTTTATTTTATTATAAAATTATTTTTAAACATTAATGGGGGTTCTTCTACAAAAATGTTTCCATTAATTTTTCTGGTTTAATTAAAAATTAAATTCATGAACTTATATATTTTAAATTTTGAAAATTTTAATCAATATTTGGAATTAAGTGGTTCAAAGTTAAAAAATGGGTCACTTTAATTATTTTAATAATAATAGTGACCATAGTGATTTTTTTACCACAGTATAGGGTAAATCATGTAATTAGTGTTAAAAATAAAATGATAAGGACTATAAAATGGCCAATCAACTTACCTAATTTTATTTTGGATGATTCCATTTCTTTCATAGTCTTTATTATTTCTCTAATATTGGTTTTTGTTCTATTTTTGATTGACTATAACCTTTAAAATATTTTGTATAATGAAAATTAAAAAATACCAGACTCTGGTTTTGAATAAATATAATATATTTAACATTGGAAAAAATATAGGGTATGATTAGTTATAAATATTAATTTGAAATAATTTTTTTAAATATTTATCATGTATGTTTAATTTAACTTTTTTTCAATAAGTAATTTTCTTAAAATTCATAAACAATGTTTTCATAATAATTATTCAATTAATGTAAAATCAAATAAATTATAATTAAAATAATTAAAGATATATAATATGATATAATTATTGAGATATTTGAGTTATATATACTAACCTTAAATTTTATAAATATAATAAAATATTTAGTTCTAATATTACTTGTTTTTATGGTGTTATTAAAATAATGTTAATAAATAGTTAAAAATTGTCATTTATTATATTTTATAATAAATAATATTTTAGAAAATGATATAAAATTCCTAAATAATTATTTAATAAAATGATTAGGATATATTTTTTAATATCATCGATTGTCTATTTATGTTTTTCCCCATTTATGGTAACCATATTTACACTCAAAGAGTAGAATTCATTATTGTCATTACATGTTTAAAAATGGTTAATGAGAGGTTAAAACTGAATTATAAGTGTGCAATTTTTGTCTAAAATAGTAAAATAATTATTATAAGACTTAAATACTACCAATAATCATCCTATAATTTAAATAAATCTATTTGGATCAATTTTTAATTAAAAGATAAATTTTATTAACTTAATATTTTTGAGAAATTCCAAGACTACCCCTCCCCTCTCTTATAAAAGGGAAAATCATCATCTCATTCCATCACACAAAAAAAACACATTTGGTTCCTCCATGACAAACCAAAATACCCTCATATAATCTATCACCTCATTCTATTGGTATTTTATTAAACATAATAGCAACCTTATAGTTCCTAATGTGCTCATCAAAGGACACATTCCTAGAAAGGGGTATAGTTTTTAACATCATTTTTAGTTTTGTTTCTTCTTCTGACTCTATAAAATATTCCTTAACCATGATTATATAAAAAAATATTAAATGTAATTTATTTTTTTATGTTAATTTAACAATCTATATAATTCCCATATTCTATCTAATGTGAAATGAAGATGGTGTCCCTGTTTAAGGAGAACTACCACCTCGCAAACCAATGAGATTCATTTTCCATCACCACCTACTATGACTAGCTATACTGATAGAAGAAATGTTTATATATTATGTTAATTATTTATTTATTATTATAAATATAATATATATCATTTAATTTTTTTCATTTCCATTCAATAGAAAATTATACATTTTTTCATTCTTAATTATTGGCAACCACCTCTATAAAGCGATGTGATTTAGTTTTCATGACCGCATCAGATAAATGGTATATGTAAGTAAATTTAAATATTATATATGAAATTTATGATATTATTATCATTATGAGATTATAATTTTACTCTTTACTTATTTCAATATTTATTGTTTAAAACTAGATATGTTACCCACGTGTACGTATGGCCTTCTGTCTCTTGGATTGTAACATCATTTATTTTTTATAAAGTTATTTCAGGATATGTTTTAAATGTATAATAGAGATTTCAAAATGATAATTATTTCATAAATATTATTCTTTAGATGATTAAATTTTTAACTCATTGACCATATTCAACATACTAAAATCATTATGGACTTATATATCGAATATTGTCAAAAACATCCAATATGAACTAAAATATTTATATAATTATATATAACATGGTAATAATTTATATAAAATTAATATAAAAAGAAATTTTTTATTATGAAGTTAAATAATTAACATTTTGTTACTATTCCTGATGATAAATAATGTATTTGATAAGTTTGACTCAATGTATTAGATCTTATTTTAAAAATTATCCTTTAAATTTTCTCTTTAATAACTTTTTAAAAATTCAAAAAGAATGTATTTGTTATAATGTACAGTCTAAATGGAATTTTCCTTCAACGTCATTCCACAATTCATTGATGTAACCTATTACAAACCAAATCTAGTCACCACCAAAACCAGCACCTGAAAAGGTCTGTGACAAGTCCCTAAGGGCGTTCCCGATCCCCACATGTTGGAACAAGTGTCCGAGTATCATAAAAAGAAAATTGGGAATGATTTACCTGAATTTATAAACATAAAACAACAAACTAAACCAAGAAACCAAGTCTATATTTTTCAATCCAAAAACATTTTTACTAAAATTCAGAACTGAATTACACAATTTAAAACAATATTTAAAGACCATTAAAAAGGTAAATAACCAAAAAAAAACAGCCCAAGTACCTCCACATTGCAAGAGTCACCACCCTCAAGCCATCTCCACAGCACCTCATCATGATGGACTACTAAAACCCAAACCATTGGAACAAAGGTCGTACCCAAACTTGTGAAAAAAATAACCAAGTATACTTACACCCATATGTGTAAGTAGGGTGTGATCCAAAGACCCGTAGGATACCACCACTAAGAGATTCTATATGATAAACATTCAAATATAAAAATCTTTCAAATTTTGTAAACAAGAAATGTTAGTTACAATTTCTAAAGGATGCAACATTATATAAAAACAGTTTTCAAGTAGGCTATTTTAAGGAATCATCACTTTTAAATAAAATATAAAATCTCCTAAAATTTCCATCCAAACATACCATATGTTTATGGTAAACAAAAATCATCCAATTAGAATAAGCAATAGAAATATCCCCTAGGTACTAGCTCATTGTGGGTCCCAGGTACCTCTTATCTCGGTGAGAGTAACCGTCACAATATTTGTTCCCATGAATACGATCCACTATTAGGGATAATAACCACAACCTAGTGGTTCTCCAATATCATCATCATAATATTTTTTTTAGTGTTGTTATCATCAACCTTGCTATGTGAAACTGAGGCCAAACCCCACATGATCACTAGAATACTAGTATACGTCCACCCACCTAGATACCTAGGTTTCCCTCTTGGGATAAAAAACGTCAAAATTCCAGGAAATAAAATTTTTAAATGAAAATACCACTTCCACATCACACATTCACCAAACATCCCACACATATATCACACAATTCACATAATCCCATTTTTCATTCAAACTCATTTTGAAATCACACTCACCAAAAATATTCCACAACACTTTTCAGATTTCATTAACACTTCCACAAATAAATTAAAAAATTTATAAAACCTTTCCAAGATAGCACACTCACATAACAGCTAACACATATATCAAATAATACTTCTTTCATCAACAAAACTCATTTTTCACATCACACTCACACAAAACAGCCCAAAAACATGTTTCACACCTCTCTTTCCAATTGATAAAACATTTCAGTAATTTATAAAAAAATCTTAAAATGTTTCCCATCTTAAATCACCACTTTACCTTTCAAAACCTCATATTAGGTGAACACACTCACCCAAATAGTACATTTACACCCTTTTCCCATTTGGTTTAACCAAATAAAACATTTACAATTTTCACAAAACAATCCCAAAGGGTATAACCATGTTTTGCGCACAAAACCCTTTTCAAAACCCTATTTCAAGGTCAAAATCACAACAAGACCCTACCAAAGAAGAATTATAATCCCTT
The DNA here is from genome assembly GCA_963277665.1 of Viscum album. NCBI lineage: Eukaryota > Viridiplantae > Streptophyta > Magnoliopsida > Santalales > Viscaceae > Viscum > Viscum album. The sequence continues at coordinate 1,388,605,159 of OY728125.1, read as the reverse complement.
TAGACAATTATTAAACCATTCTCAAGTGCTATAAAATTACCCCAACTAATACCACAAAATATACATTCAAAAAATACACATTTTCATAAAACCCTTTTAAGGGGTGAAAGAAGGTTTTATACATAACACCCATTAAAAAAACCCCATTGAGGACCACATGAAACTAAAAAATTAATGAACCAAAATTTTCATCCCCTTTCAAAAACTAATAAATCCATTTCACATTTTATAAAACTACTACAAGAGATAACATGTGAGTTACATTTGAAAAATACTAACATAAAACAAAAATGTAACTTTAATACAAAATGATTTTATATGGCTACCAAAAAATGGTTTTTCCACCACACAATAGATTTGAAAAATTCTAAATTAATAAACAAAGAAAGCTAACTCATCAATAATTTCATACACATGTAATCACTTACCTTTTGTGTCAAAACCCCCATATCATGGTGTGAAACATCAACCATATCACTGTCGCACTACAAGTGATTGAAATCGATACCTATACCACAATATTTGACCAAAAAATGCCAAATAAAACCCAAGGTATGAACCCTAACATTTATACATTAGTAACATCAAGGAATATGAAATTAAAATAAAGGAAGATGGAAGAAACCAAGAAAGAATTCACTTATATGAAAGATCTTGAGGTTTCTTGGCAAAATCCTCCATCAAAAATAAGTTCCATGCGATTTTTGAAGATGTTAGAGGCCTCCCATGGCTTCTAGGGTTGAATGGGGGGTGAATGGAGCAGATTATATTTATTTACGAGATGGAAACTTTTAATTTTAAAATTATTTTTAATGACCTATACACCTTCCACGGTTTGGCGACACAGTTTACTAAAACATGCAGCCAAACCGTGTAGGTTGTTCTAGATACTCAAAAACCATCCATTCTTCTTCAATTGTAGGGCGTACAAAAGGGAAAACTAAGATGGAAAGATAGGCCAAGGATAGGGAATAAAATTCCAAAAAAAATAACTATTTTCAACCCAAGACTCCCCCAACTCATGGGTACAAACAACCTCGACAATATACCCAAAAAGTGGTGCCACTAGAAGTGTCACAAATCCAACCAAAAAACAGAATAACCTCACACCATCCCCTTGGAAAAAGAAGAGTCCAACTACCCTCAAAGACCCTGAAGACTATGTTCAATTATCAATAACATAAGAGGAATCAAAATTATAAACCCTGAACACCTGAAAACCAAGATAAATCCAAGAACCAAAAAAGGGTTTGAAATAACTAATGGAATTGAAAATCTGGGTGTGAAAATTCACCCCACCATAAATCTTTCCACCTCTAGATATCCACAGAAAGGCCAAATAAAAAACCAAGCCCAACTGATAAACCACGATGTACTCCCTTTCCATGATTCTCCCCCAAAGTCCCAAACACCTCTAGTGATCAATTAAGGAAAGAATACTCTCACAAACTAAAACATACACCACTTTACTAAAATGATCAAGTAAATTCAGAATTTATCCCAAAATAAAACACTTCAAGAATTATCGAAAAAAGACTCAATCAATTCACCCAAACAAACGAAAACATCGAAGAAGGTTACATTAACCTTACTTTAACTAAACCATTGTGTGCTCTCTAATCCCAACATTTACCCAAGGATGATGTTGGTAGTTAGATAGCTCTGAACGAATCTACCTACTACCCATCCAAGGCCAAGGACAAATTTGAGTTACTATAATGGGTACACACAAATGGTCTCGCCACTATAAGGGACAACATAAATTTTTCCCGAAACAAAATCAGGACACTAACAGGGTGTGGCCCGAACGGACTCCTCGGTAAAAGGGGTAGACTTAAATTTGACCATTCCAAAATAACTTACATAAAACTTGTAGTGGGTATCCCCACCATAATAACCAACCATATTAATCGTCGAGAACTGGCTGACCCAAAATGACCCCACACTTTAAAGAGTTGAGACTGCCGCACATTTATTCCCCACAGCTTGGGAAACCATGATCTAACTGTGGGGATCATTCTATCTACATGAATTCCTAGCACACAGACACTACTAATCATGAACAAAAATTTTTCTCAACCTTTATTTCCAAATTCTCAATTATACTCCAAAAACTCAATTGAAATAAAAGGGGAAAATAATGACATTGGGTGATAATATGGTCATGAGTCCCTCTACCGATTTCAACCGAACAGTAACAACATAAGCAAGATGATGACACCAGAGGTTTAAACTATCCCAATATTTTATACTAACTATAGGACTTTGTACAAGGGTTTGATCCACATTTGGATTTCCCCTCACTACGTACCAGATTCACTCTATGACATATGGATGGAGATAAAATGATTGAATCATATTCGGCCTCGTAGTTAGGCTTTGGAAACCCCATGAACGGATCTTTTCCTTTTAATATCATGAAAAACATTCCCTAATCCAAAATGGGTTCACCATGACATAACACATTCCAAACTCACTTTACACTAAACTGACATTTCACTAAAACAAGGTCCTATAACTTTTAAGCACATCACACCTTTTTTCATATGGTGAGAAACAACAGAAGGGAAGGACACATATAATCACCCTTTTTAAAAACTAATGATATTGAAGTTTTCCAAAGGGAGACATACTACCAACATAATAGAGACTCTCAAATGATTTCATGACCTTTACCTTTACAGTCAAATGAGCACACAATATCACAAGGCATCACCAAACATTGACATTGTGACTTATAGAAACAATACATTGATGGGGACCGTATGAAACATCCCCAAACGTCACACAATTCCAGAAATTGGCCATAAAAGCCTCTCATGACCATATATCCCACACTGGTGGTTTAACATGGACTCCAACTTTGAAGAGACTAAGAAGGACCCAGATTCCCTCTTATACACCATCCACACTGATAACCCCATGCTACTTTCACCATCAATGAATATGGTAACTTATGAAACTGAGGTCTCTTTCAACCTTCCATGAGAACTCTCCTTCTATAAGAGGTTCCACAAAACAATATAGTAAATTGTGTAGACTCGCTATACAAATCATAAAAAATGATTCATTATGTTGATTAACTAGATGATCTTCCAATGGTGAAACAAACAAGGTTGCACTTTAGTTGTTCACTAACCCATAATTGGGGTATACCTTATCCAACAAGAGAACTCAGGGACCCAACCAAGCTAGCCCATTGGTCAAAACGTTCCAAAATATATCCACACACGTGAATGGAACAACCTTAAAGGAATCCTGAAACATTTTTCATAAGGAGACCACTAACCAGCCCTTCAACCCATCTTACCAACAAAACACAAACCCAAAACACCATTCAACCAAGAGGGGTTCTTGGATAGAAAGCATCCTACAACAAAATTCTCAAAAACACATAAGATACACCATCCCAAACCAGTAATCAAGACATCATGTTTTCCTTTTAAAATAAGTCACTTCATTGAGAATAAATTGGGTGGTGGTTAGCGTACCCACTAATGGTACCCCATGGGCCTCACACAAGCATGTTTTCATGCCACACCCGGAACCCTTTTCATATCCATCCTAGCACTCATCTAGTCATTCCATTTACCATCCATCATCCCATATAACACTATCCATGTGGTCAATGATAGAAATAGAAAATGTTTAAATGAAAATTCTTTCCACTTTTCAAAACCAAAAGAGTCAACTGATACTTCTTTTTTCTCAAGACCACTAATCTCTAAATCAAAATCCCAATTTACAACTTACAAAACATTTTAGAAAGCCACAATAATTCAGATAATAACTCACATTCAATTTATTCACATTAATTTCAAAACATCTCATCCCATTAAAACTCTTTTAAATAGTTTAAAAAAATCTAATGGAAACACATTTTCAAAACAAACATTAACCTCGTTCCTGCTTTCAAAATACGTGTAATCACACCATTTTCCATTTCAAAACAATTCTGAAATCATAGTTCCACCATTTCACAAATAAAAAAATTCCCTATTTATTAGAAAAAATATTCCGAAAAACGTTATGCTTCTTAAAACCAGTTCATTTTGCTTTAAAAGCAAATTTAAAAGATTTCAAAACTAAAGGACACAAGACAATTCGAGAGGAAACTAGTTTTTGGTGGGTGACTTAGACATATGGTTGGAGGTCATACGAAAATCACTTCACCATCATAAATAATGTTGTATTCAATTATCCACAGCTACACATGGATTTCCAATCCCTAAGAGCTCACTAAGACCATTGACCCAAATCTCTTTTCATTTCCCCAAATCATCATCAAACTAAGAAAACCAAAGTACTCAAAAAAAATCTTGACTTACCATCACAACTCGAATCCTCTAGTGAGGTGTGCTATCCAAGAACACTACCCATAAGTAGAATGTCATGTACCGACAGTCCTAGCTCCATACTATCCTGAATCATCCCCAAACTCGACACCACCTGAAGAAGACACCCAATATTTCTGGACATAGTTTTTAACTTAACATGATCCAAAAATTGAGTCATGATGGTCCCATTCCACAATCAACCCTCTAATACACACCCAAAACACTCAAAGAACCCAGCCAGTTAAACCCGAGTCAATGCTCATTGTTATAGTCAAATCCCCAAAATGGTTCTTACTTGAATCCCTTCAAGTAAAAAAACAGGTCACATCATCCAATGACCACCTTCCAAAAATGGTGATCCCCACAACACAATTTATCTTCCCCCATCACATTATATTGGTTGTAATATCTAATATTGAAAAAGGATACCGGGACACCAACTCAACTTCCACAACATACCTGACGCATTCCCAATTCACCATGTCTGAACGTCCATAAGAACATTACCCTATATTGGCATCCATACATTCCATAGAACCACTTGGTATCATATACATATACCATCCATTCATAGACTAATAAAAAATTTACCTCACTCATGTTTTCCTTTATTCTCAAAAGGCCTTTTCCACTACAAACAGTAACCCAGATATGGGTCACAACTTATCACACCCATTATTTTTACCCAAAAATCTCAAACCACACACAACTAGCTTCTCCAAAAACATCCATATTATACCATTGGTACTATACCACATTTCTATCTTTCTAATGCACTTACTAACTTGAGGCCTATCACCATCATCCAAGGCACCTACTACGGTTGTTTCCAGATTTCCGATAGAACTCTACCATCACGGTATTCACTATCCTACATTCCATCATCATGCTCCACCACACATATACAAATTCCCATCATAAGAAATAATATCATTCTTATACTGACTAAATACTCATAAGATCTTATGTAAATCTACTTCAAAATTTGTAACATGATTTTTTAATCAATACACCTACCAAATGTTGTCCAAGACTTACAACATTTTTCCCTCACTCCTATATTAGTTAATCTATCCCCATTTAACTCATCCATGAAACTATTAGTATCACTATTTGAAAGAAAATACATATAATTACCAAGGTGCCTTCACACATTAATACATTCCAATTTCACCCAAATACACCTACCTGAGTTTATGTACAATTCTTGATGAAGTTTTAGAACCTAACCACTCTTTCCAAAAACTATTTTCATGTCTCAGCACACCATTTGACAACTTTTATATAGGCATATTAAATTTCAATTAGAACCACCCTTATCCCAAATCTGATGCATGTCATAATAAACCATTATAATAAATCCCTACCAAGACTCTTTGAGAGAACTAGTGTGCACCACACATGTTCTTCATTTTCAACTTGATTACACTACATAAATTCTCCACACTACTCTATTCATCCATGACTGACTTATTACTCCCTATATTAGGGGTGTTGTTAATATTAAATTCCTCATGGTATTAAAACCACCATAGTTCACACTTTGATCATAGGATAAACCCCATATATTGGATGTGTCCATATAGATTTCCCTAGAACAATAGAAAAAATTCACTTGATACTCATTCCCAGCTTTAGAGAATGGCACTTACATTGTTCATCAATACACAGTACATCTCGAGGACCTCACCCATAAAGTATCAATGATGTAAATCCATTCATAAAACTCCACATATACTTCTTCATGAACATAACTCCACAATTTACTAAATCTTGAAAAAAACACTCCCATGTCTCTTGGTATAAATCCACAGATTTCTTAGTATGTCTGAGATGATGTCAAGATGTTGGGAATGATCGTCACTAGCTAAAAGTATGCATAAAAGTTCTCAATGAAAACCACCATAACTTATCCATCAATGATGTCACCTCCCAATATGGGACACCATTATATGAAACGCATTTCAAGTTTCCCTACCCACACACCTCACATCAACACTTAACCACGACAACTCAGACATGATTTCCAACCAAGTCTCACCACTACACAATGATCATCCTCCATGAAGATGTAAACCAACATTTAATTTAGTACTTCTACCACTACACCAAAAGAGTTATTATAATATGAACCTAGTAGTTAGAGATCAAGGAAAAATTCTCAACAATAACAATAAAAACCAATAGTCTCTCACATAGCAACACTTCCCACTTTTGTTTCATAGTTATCTTGAGTCACTTGTTTTCCCATCCTGATTAGAATTGAACTTTACTAGAAAGTTACCAAATCTATAACTCATAAAATCCTCGAAGGTCTCACACTTTACGATGTCCACAAACTTAATATGACATTATTTTTTATAATAAAACCACTTCCATAGCCTAGCACAATGCCTACATACTCCCCTGACCATGCCTCTTGGTCCATTATCCTCATTGGCCTTAAGGTAACCTAGTCATATCACAAAAAAATCAAAACATTCAAACAGATAATATAAACCATGTGACTACCCTCGCCTATTTTGTAACCTTCATAATGAAATCATATAACCATGCTTCAGTCACAATTGTCTCTTCTTCTTGAAATTAAAATCAAGGACACCATTAATCGTCATCTAAACAGATGGATCAGGCACCTAAATGATAAAACCCATTAAAAATATACTTAAAACCAACCATAATCACTTATGGTCCATTATAAAATTTCCATGTCACAAAAATAACATTTATTTAAACTTGATAGTTCTCATTAAGCATCTATTCCACCACATATGAATCTCCCATGCCCTAGATTCCAAGGCACTTGTCAACTAATTTCCACAACTTGAGCCGCGTCTCTTAGAACCATTGGAAATCCCACTTATCCCTCTCAGAAAATCGTCACTTTTCCAAAACTAAATCATCCACTTATTCCTCAATCACCCTAGATCTATGAAAAAATAGTCTACCACTCTCACAAGTTGCCCATGAGGATCGAACAATACCAACTTCCCAACTAGGGATAATGATAAAAAGTCATTATCCCCACTCTCTGGTCCACATAATTCAAACTTACAACAATTTAACAGTCATTAGTGGCTCTCTTACCCTTATTCTAGAACACTCAATCAAATTTTACTTGTTAAACATTCACTCTAGGATTCACACTAAGCATAATTTCACATATATGTTAGCACCAAAAGCCAAATCCCCCACTCTAGGGTCTAGAATAGAACTCGTATTGTCTGAAAGAATATAGGTCACTACACCTACAACAAGACACCCATTACTAATTATTCCAAAACCAAGAAAATCATTCTTAAGTCCAATGTACAACCTACATAATTACAACCTAAAAGGATTACCACTTTCACATTATCAGAACATCTTAAAACCACAAGGTCGCCTCCCTACTAAATGCCTAAGGAACACCCATTTATCCACACACACTCACTATGGTTCCCCAACATATAATTGAGAACTCATTCTAGGGTATTCTTACTACCAAAACCACCCATAATAAGGCCAAATAAATAGTGAAATGAATAAAATTTATCATTCTACACTGAATATTCCATCATTACAGACACTCTTATAATTAAATTCACCATTTTAAAACCCCAAAGGTTCACACTTTAAAACATTATATTCACCCAAGATTTCAAAAATCCATACTTATTCATATTTATATTTTAAAACATTTTCATCACAACCATTTCAAGAACATTCCCATTGGTATAGGCCAAATTGAAAAATGAATTACCTTCCATAATCATCCCACTCCACATACATTTTCCCAATGGATGTGATCTCATATAAAATAATAAACTAAACCATTCCTACCATGGTTCATGGTAAAAATTCGATATTCCAACCAATATGGATACAAGTCTTCATTAGACACCTTATTTTAGAACTATTTCCAATTTCTCAATGAAAATATTTACCCTTTAGGCGCCTATCCTATTTTCAACTTGTTATAACCAATATTTTAACTCATTCACAACCTTCATTAATCACAATTCATTAACCATTTTACCATCAAAATATAAATAATTCTCTTTTATTCACCATGCTATCTTTACAATTTTATAAAAAACTAAAAATTTAACCCATTTATAAAATTTATTTAAGATTACAATTCTTTAACCATTCATTTAAATTCTTTAAAATTACCATTTTTAATCATATTTATTAGAAAAAAATTTATTCAATTTATAATGAAGGTAAAATGAACCGTACCCTTTATGTACCACACACCCATCATGTGTGTGCCTATCATGAAGTATGCCACCCATATCCCGTGGTTCTTGTAATGATTCATGAATGCATAACCTCGTGTCATTTCATCTATGATCAAAATATCAAAAAATTATTACATCACACAACATGTGAATCATTTAATGATGAAATATTATTCACATCTAACAGCACATATCTAGAATAAGAATTCCCACCCTAGGTACTTTGGTTTTTCCTCGTATATGGGTTAGCTAGTCCCATGAACATGCTCATTACCAAGGACCAACACCTTCTATTATTCCTTATACCATAAAAAAATTGTAATACCTTAGAAAATTACCACTCTAATACCACTTTTTAACATCCCTAACGTAGAAACCACTAAACTAGTGCCCCATTCTGAGTCTCCACTAGACCTCAACCATGCCTCCTCATACGCCAGAGGTTAACGACTAGAATAAAGGGTCTAATAGATCACACGGAGAGTATATAACCTATTAAATAGAGTAATACATAATAGATAACATATGTAATAAAGGAAAAAATAAAAATAAACTATAAAAATTCAATACTAACTATTTTATAAATAGGGTCTAATATTCCATGTCATGCTAAAATTCCAAGGGTAATGGAAAATAAAAAAATAAAGAAAAAATTATGATTTTAGAAAAAGGTCCCTGAATCCATGTATGGATCCTCATCAATACACATCCCATGACCAACTCAAATCAACACCCAATCCTAAGGCCTTTTCCCTTATCCTCACCTCCAACCATGAAATCTTCTCAGGTACTCAACGGTAGCCCATGTAGGGTGTGAGTACAACTCATTAAGGCACCACTAACAGTGTATACAAAATATCCATTCTAAAAAGATAGTGCAAGAAAGAACTAAATGAATGGGAATGTAAAAAAAAAAATAAAACTTGGGTTCCATTAGTTATGAATATTCACTTAGACCATTTCCATCATTATTTCCAATTCCATCGCTTATATCATCTTCATCACTAGATTAATTTTCATCACATGTTATATGGGATATGAATTTATTAATTTACACAATGGCATAATCCATTAAATTTCTATGCAAAAGAGAATAATTAAAGTTCCCTATCTCACTAGGGATAAAAATATCATAACAAGTAAAACACACTCACCTCAGAGCCTCTGTCTAGGTGGAATCATATAATGATACTATTAGGGTAATAAAACCTCAATACCCTTCCTGGACCTATAAATTATGGGGTGGGGTTTAGATCATAAATCTAACCCAATATATGGTGTAGATCCTTAAGTAAAAAACCCACAACTACCAAAACAGTTGCACGTGATTATTTGTCCAATCTCCACATATACTATTTCACAAACCATTCACAAATCAATACAAAAACAATAATAATCCATAACTAGTCAACATGTGAATTAATATCATGCCATGACCCATTTTTATGTTTCTATTTACATTAGAATTTCCATTTAACCCATTTCTCTTTCTCATGATTTAACCCATTAAAAATCATCAATAATTTTTTTACATTATCCCATTTAACATATTCATCATTTCATATGATTTAAATCATTTATACACATTCATAATTTTACATTAATTAACACACTTATGAATTTCAATTACAATTCATATGATATTATTCACATTTCCAATAACCTAATTAACCCATTTGCAAACCATGTCGAATAATCCCTTATCCCATTATCATAGTATAGATACAACAATCATTATTACCATTTTAACTCAACTCACATAATGACATGTTCATCATGGGATCTACTTTATTACAAGTCAATTCCATGATTAACAGTACCATTTTCCATGTTTTGGAAATTTAGTATACCCCATTGGTTGACCTAAACTAGTCTAATCATCCTCAATGCATTCCATGGGTATCATGAGGGTTTCAATTCATCATTTGTACATCCATTTTATGAAATCTTACTAATTGAATCAAATATAGAATAATATAGAACCATTAACACAACCATACATGCACAAATAAATTTCAAAACTATGGGGTATAACTAGTAGACCACCTACCTAGAATCTGATGATGAAGGCACCCTTAACCTTGACCATAGATTCATATTCAAGAACCATTTTAAGAACCATCATAATAAGTGGGTTTTTGGACTTTGGGAAAATAAAAATGAAACTAAAACCCTAATTCCAAAAATATAAGAAAGAGGAGTGTTAGTCTTATAGGGAGACTTGATCTGGAACCAATGGCACTCTAAACAACCTATAATCGAATGAGATCAACCCTTGTAAATATTTGGGAGATTTTGATCATAAGTAGTACTGTAGGAGGATGAAATGAGAGTAAAATTAGATGAAGATCTTAAAATAATGAGTGGTAATTTGGTAAATTATACTTTTCAATGGGCTATACGGTTTGGCTGCCTGATTTGGAAAATTGTGTTCCTGCCTCTGTAAATGAGGGTCTAAGTGGAATAGTTACAAGGGGATTAGGAACGACTTGATTAACCATGCACCACTCATTTGAAATTCATTTATCCAAGGTTACATGGTTTCACCTCACCCCTTGAATGGTTTTCACTAACCATGAACCAACCATGCAACATGCATAGGATGACCCAATGCCACATTCATTCATGTCACAGAACCCCATAACACCCCAATATACCTCATAAATCCAATAAAAATTTAATTATATAACTTTAATAGATTAAAACCAAAATTTAAACAGGTACATACCTCCATAAGTTTTGGGATCTTACACATACAAGGATTCTAACAACTTTTTGTTTATATATGACATACATAAATATTACAAGAAAAAAAATCACATTCTATACACCAATATAAATTTATTTGTTCTATTTGGGAATAATTACATTATTTTATGTACATGAAGTGTCAATTTTTAAATTTCGGGTTTTTTATTTAGAATGTTGTTTCAAAAGTTGGGATATCAGTTGATCTGGAAAATATTGATATAGTTATGTATTGGGAACAAAATAAACATGTGTTAAATATATGGGGTTTTTAAAATTTCCAGGATACTAAATTATATTATTTAAGGTATTATCCCACATGTTATTTTCTATTAATGTGCTCACTATGAATGGACCAGATCAGTTGTACAAATTAATGTGAAATTTACTTCTTAGAAATAATGAAGAGGTTAACATAATCCAAGATCTTGATTCTTCTTAAACAAGGAGTTCACTATATTTTTCAATAAAACACTTTTGGGATTTTTCTGGGAGTGGTTTTGATGCATAATGATAATTTAGTCTCTTATGGGTCTCATTAACTGTGACCACATGAAAGGAAATACTTACCCAGGACATGGAGTTAGTGGTGATGATCCATGAACAATTATTTTTTTGAAAGTACCTATACATAGACATATTTCATAGGTATACAAACCAAAATAATCTATGGTATATAATCCCCTAATGTTAACTAAATCTTCATTAGTTCCATTGTTTATAATATTTGAAAATGTTTTACATGATTTTGGAATATTCTCCCAAGAAAGTTAATGTAGTTACATATGCACTAAGTATAAAAATATATGAAGTGGGTGAATACAATTTTTAAGATACATAGAATCTCATATATTTTTTGGTAGACTTGACAATTAGATTTCTTATGATTTAGGATTTGTATTTTTGTGCACTATTTGTGATCACATCCTTATTTAAAAATTAAGTGGAAGACTGTTAGGATCATGATCTAGAGTGTGGGTTGATGTACGAGTGGGGGTAAATAAGTGGTTTTTTTCAACTTGGATTTATATTTAAATAGAATGAACCAAGTTTACTATGGGGTGATGGTTCAATAATACATGAGAGATGAGCTGATGAGACCATCTTCTTCTTCATAGTGGGTAGTGCACCAAAGGATGACTATGATGTATCTTGATGTTAAGAGGTTGTTCTAGTGATTTTACATGACGAGAGAAATTCAAGGTTTTATCTCCCATTATATAAATTATTATATAGTCTAGAATAAACATTAGATATCTGGAAGGTTAATATATCCACTTCTATTGCCTATAAAGAAATGGGGTGAGTTTTCCAGGGATATCATGATAAGTTTTCCTCAAACCCTGAGCTGCAATGAAGCAATTTGGTTTATAGTGGATTAGATGGCTATGGTGGTTCATGTCCTACCAATAATGACAATTAACTAGTGGATGACCTAGTATATCACTATATTTGATAGATCATGTGGCATCAGGGAGTCTCATAGAAATTATTATCTATTAGAAATTCATGGTTTACCTAAATTTTTTGGAAAGGTTTATATATGGAGATGGGTACCTAGTTGAATCCTAGTATCCCCATTCATCCTCAAACAAATGGCTAGTTAAAAACAAAGATCTAGAATATATAGGATATGATTTCATGGTGTATTTTATAATTTTTATTTCTGGTGAATTTTACTTGGATCTGGTGGAGTTCACATACAATATCTTCATACAGTCTTCGATTAAAATTATTCCAATTATGGCACTATATGTGAAGCCAAGTTATTTACCTCTAAAATGGAATAAGGTAGGTGAATAATTATTTTTTGTCCCATGTATAGAGCAGGAAAACATGGGGAAGGTAAATTTGTTTTAGAACTGACATGTTATGGCCTAGAATAGGTAAAAGTATTATAAAGATGGAATTAGATGACCCCTGGAGTCTATGGTGTGAGAAAATGTTTTCTTGAGTGTGTCCCCATTATTGGGGAATATACGTCCCCAAAGATAATGAATGTTGTCACTGTGTAAAATCCAACAATTGTATATCTTTAAGAAAATAAATATGTTTCCCTATCAGTTATACCTTTCATATAGGTATGAAGGTATTCCCAATAAATTCCTTATGTTACCGATTTAAAACTATGATCCTGATCTAGTTTATGTTATTCAATGTGGGGATGTTTAGTTGGAATGTGATTCATAATTTATAGAGAGAAATATTAATATAGTGTACTTAAGTGACAAGGTGATGTGTTTAAGTACCATTCCACTTGGTTTGAGTTCTATGGGAGTATGTAAATTTTTAAGAATAAACATTGAAACTTAAACAATCATTCAGGGAAATAATTGTTTCTTTTGTTAATCATGGATCATGTCATCACCAACTACATTATTCTAATATAAATTATCATTATTTTTTTGTAATGTTCTTATATGAATCCCCACATACATGAACATTTTAAAATAACATGATATATATATATAATATTTCATTACATTCTATCTAAATAACTTTTTTGCGTTTTAGAGGGTTTAGATAAAAAACTAATAAAACCCATGACTTTTTAATCAAATAAATATTTATCCAACTATATATGAAACAAATTAATCCATAACATGTCTTAAAAAATTCTCACAGTGTACTTAGACACATGTTATTTATTACATATCTTCAAAACCTTGGTAAATGAAAACATAATAAATTGGTTCACTAAAACATTCAGTAAGGGTAAGGATAAGAAATAACCTTAAAATATCATAAGTGAGTATAAGATGAAAAAAATGATATGATGATATAGTCAAGTAAAAAAAATCTACAAAAAATAATTCATAAAAAATAAATCAAATAGGCATAATACAAGAATCGGTGAATTCTACTTTTATTTTAAGGAAATATTTTTAACAGGATCAATAAATCATACATAAAATAGTGGGCATATCATAAGAACATGAACCTAAAAACATAATTCATTGCATTATGGTTTTGATTTAAACTAATAATGATACATTCACAATTATATAAAAAATTAACATTGAAGGTGTTGAAAAATATTATTACAATTGTTATTCACAAATGAATCATAAAACATTACAAAGGAATACAACCAAGCTATCATGAACATGAGATATATAGAGATTAATTATTTACCCAATAAATTATATTTATACTAGATAAATCCTTAAATATTACCAAGGTTGTTCGTAAATCTATCATAAAAGATTTTCAAGGTGTGCGACTAAGAAATCATGATCATTTTTTCTCTACAGATTACTTTTTTAACCAATTCAATGCATCCCTATCAAAGTGAACCCTTTATATATCTATTATTATGTATACCTCAATAATAAAATTTCTTAAAAATAATTTTTAACCCAATAAAATGGAATTTGGGATCCAAAATCTATATTATAATTTTACATCTCATTATACACCCTTTAATTATAATAGAGTTGTGTATTCTATAGATTATGATTTGTGATGGAAAATAAACTAATGATATCAGAAGTATGATGGAATTAAAAAATCTGATAGAATGATTTTATAAGATATAATGATAGTATCTCATAAATAAAGACTTAATTGGATAGTAAAATATTGATTATAATTTCATGTGAAAATAATCACATGGAAATAAAATGGTATGAAATATGAAAGTGTGATATAGAAAATCGAGGAGTGACTTTAAAAACATTTCATAGATATAAAATGGATTATGGAATGGGATTAATATATAATAAATGGAGTATATCATTAACAATAAATCAGTATAAAATTAAAATAATGATTATGATTTTGTAGAATAATAATTTCACAGAAATAAAAAGGCACTAAAAAATGAATTTAATTAATTGAAAAATGAGGTAGAGAATCATGAAGTTATTTTTACAACAAGATGACTATACCTGATGGATTATAAATTAGGATTAAAGTGTTTGATTAGTTGTGTCTCAAAAATACTACGAAATTTGGATAGTAAATTATTCATTATAAACACTTATATTTATATTAAAATGAAATTCTAAATGGATTTCCCAAAAAATGTACTTGAATTAAAAGTAGGAGGAGGTAAATCCTTACCATTCAAAGTAGCTTCTAAAAGTTTTACAGGACTCCAAAGAACCATATGAACATATTGTAATGGATTTATAGAAGGGTTTTGAAGGTAAATTATTGATCAATTCCATTTGGGTAGATGGGGATGATTTAATGGGTTGGAGTGAGTTCCATCTATAGTTGAAATGTATGGGATTTTCGATGGAACCTCATTTTTGGTAATGGGTATGAATGATATCACATGCAGATTAAGTGGGTTTGTTGAATTAGTTGAATTGGTTCATTAAAGGTTGTTGAATAATGTAAATATAATTTTACATATCAATAACACTGTTATAAAAGGTATATATGTAAAATTGATTTAGTAAATTTCAATCCACATTAGATTTCTAATTTTAACATTATTAATATTGATTAAATAACAATTATGTTTAATATTTTAACACTAAAAAATATGATGACCCATCATACAAAATTTCAATAGGATAAATATTTATTTGGAATTAATTTAACCAAAATCAATATCTATATATGATATAATTTATTTTTTTAATTAAAACATATAATTTTAAGAAAACCATTTTTTTAAAAAGATGGTTTTTGGATTATTATGTGTGATTAATCTTATTCAACATTACTTTAAAAAAATTTGTGTTAATTTATTTATAATATATATATAAACATTATAAAATTTTTGATTTAACTTTGATGAATTTAATATATGAGGTAAAAAAAATTTATAAAAGAATCAATTTTCTTGAAAACAAGGGTTTTATCATGGTAACTAATTATAAATTTTGAAACATAATTTTATGCCCAAAAAAATTAAATTTTTCATATTAAATAATTTAATTATTCTTGTAAACAATAATAAAAATAATTTTATTTGATTCAATTTATAAATTATATTAATAAAAATTATTTTTATTATTGTTGTATTTAACATGAATAATAAGTTTTTTAAAGTTTATTATTTTGTATAAAATATATATGATTTATAAAATTTTTATAGTCATATTTATTTATATAAATTTTTTATGTAAAAATAATAAAAGTTATCGGGATTTTAAATCAATCCCAACCATAATTTTTTCCAAATAAAATTTAATTAATATAAAAATCCAAAAAAAATTAATGTATCTAAAACTATTACTTATGTAAATAAAATGATAAACTAGTTTTAAAGTAGTTAAAATTTGAATATTTCCCCAAAAACACAAACTTGATTAATTAAAAAGGTTATAAAAATAAATTTTCTCCTTATATAATAAATGTTATAGTTTTGGTAAATGATTTTCTTATTCACTATTCACCTAAAATGACTATTTTAGAAACAATCATAAAATTCATACTAATTTTTTTTAAATATAAATTATGAAAGAATGTTCATCTTATCTATTTCAAATTCTAAAATTTAAAAAAACTAAGTGAAAATAAAAAATATAAAGAATATCTACATTTATTAAAATAAAATTTACTTTACACATTTTTTAAATATTATTCATATCAATTCCTAATTAAAATATTAGTATATAATATTGAAAAAGTGTTCAATTTAAATTATTAAGATAATATATAAAAAACACGAAGAAAAATAGTTCGATTAGAAAATTACATTAATCATATTTCATTATATTCAAGAAATTTAAATCTAAAAATATGTTTATATTGACTTCATTCATGGAATTTTATAAATAAAATAAATGTAATATATTAAAAATTACAATTCTAATAGTTATATATAACACATAAATTTATATACTTGTATATTTATAATAATTTATTTTTAAACCTTTATTTAATTTTAATATTATTTTTAATATATTATTATATAATTTTAATGATAGTACCTCAATATACATAATAGATAAATATATATCGAATTACCACATTTCCAACAATCATATTTCAAATGGTCATATATATAAGGACGATATTTATTATCATTCATATTTTATTCCTATATAAAACCTTACTAATGTCATTCATTCCATTATCAAATTTTGAGTCACACTTTTTATTTTTATAGTCTTCATATTAATGCTCATTATATTTTTTTCATTCATGATGTTCATCATTATTATAGGTTTTCATTTTCTAATTTTGACCCTCCTAGATGAAGATAATCCAGGAGATCTCCTTGTATTGATGATTATATGCTTTTGTTTCTATTTTCATCATTTAATTTTTTTTCACTTTTAAAGGATGTAATAATCCATGGTGAGTAATAATTCATGGTATGAATACATAGTTTCAGGTGTTTATGTTGTAATGATATAATATGAATGAATAATTTATTTATGGTTAATTCCTATGTTATTTTAATTATTTACTAGTCTATTATAATTCCTTTGATGAAACGAAAAAAGAAAACGAGTGTTTTGAATAATAAAAATATAATTTTATGAAATAATATAATTTCAAAAAAATAATAGGCGCTTCATTTTAATGTGAATAAATAGTTTCACAACAATTTTAATTGTCAATCAGTAATTAAATCTTATAAGTGAATCCAAAATATATGTATTACTCATGAAATTTTTACAAATGTGGTGTTTAGCCTAGTATTATATATAAAACAACGAAAAAATATCTTCAATTTATCACATTATTTTTTAAACACAAGGCTAATTGTCGCCTATCTACCAGCCAATGTTTTGGTGCTCTGCTAATGTGTATAACAACACTCAGGTTTAATCCTCGGTGATGATACTTTGAAATAGTCATTTGTTTTTAGTTGATTGTAATTTGATTAGGAGGGGTTTGTTTAAATATCTTAATTGAAATGATTGATTGTATATAATTGATTTACAAAATTGATAAATATTGGGGTGAGTTCATCATTAGGTAGTTAAGCTTGTGATATCCTTGAGCTTTGATTTATATTGCATCTAAATTTACACCCACTTCACAAGTTGACGTCGATTAGAATTACTAAGTGTTTAAGATTTAATACAAGACTTAAATTAATAAGGATTCTAATATCAATCAGTACATGTTTATGGTAGTGTATTTTTGGTTCCAATAATCCATGGAAACCACACGCTGAACAAAATATGTCATTAATCCATGAAATATTAAATCTAACATACACAATGTTAAATTAATGAATACTCATCGAGAAAATAATGTCAATCACTTAACATCTCTAAATTATAACTCACCCCAAATAGATATTTACTCATACATTTGGGTTTTTAATATTCTCGTTATAATAATTATTATGATAAATTAAGAATAGAAGAAAACAAAAGGGATTATAAAAGAGTGGTACGTCGAACACACACACACGAACAATGATGATAATTAAAAACAGATTTTCGATTGAATGAGGAAGCAAAATAAGGGAAGGGGATTCAACTGAATTTAAACTATGTAAAGAATATTAATATTAAACTACAGAAGGTGGATGAGAATAAGATATATTGAAGAAGAAACTTGCATTAAAACAGAATTACAAAAGAATGGACATAAAAATTACAAAATCAAAGAACACGAAAGTAAGTTAAAACAAAGAGAAGAGGAAATGCCTCTCAAGTAAAAACATGAGTATGGAAGATCCTCCCAAGGCTTTGGCAAGGCTTTGGTCGTGCCAATATGTTCTCCTCTCTTCTGAAATTCCAACCCCTCTCAAGGAGATAAGGAGAGAGTATTTATAGCCCAAGGAGTGGACTGTTTGCATTCCCAATATGTCCCTCCACTTTCATCGCCAATTTTGCTATATAGAAAGATGAATCTCTGAATATCTTCTTCTAAAAATTTGTCGATAATTCAGTTCGCCGACTACTGTCAAATTTTGGGGGCATTTGGACAAGTGGAGCCAAAGTTATGGCGGTTTTAGTAAATAAAGGTAAACTGTCCATTTCTATCCATGCATTTTCGAAGGCCAAAATGTGAATGGATTTTAGAGCAGGAGGATGCCTTCAAATCTGAATGACTTCTTCAACAAAGCCGGCCACCTATATCTCCTCTTTCACGCTGAAACCTCTCAGCTCGCTTTGATGCTTACATCATGAGATATCTCATGAATACTATACGAATTTTATTTCTCGACAGAATGGTGGGATGGATTTCAAAGCTTCATTTGGGCCCCTTGTACTTGAATTCGGGCCTTTAAATTTTTATCCAAGATGAAATGTAGTGTCCCCAGAACTATGGTAGAGAATAATGGAATTTGGACTTCTTTATTTAGCCCAATAAATCAATCTTCATGAATAGTCCAGTTTCTTTACAGATTCTTTGGTCTTCTTTGTGAGGACCATATGACCCCCCAAATTGAAGAATTGGCTCATGGTACCTTCTAATGAAATGTTTTATATTGAAATTAGAATCCTAAAAAACATGAACCACAAAATTTGTATCATTATAGTGTTAGTTATTATTAACACAATAAACCATCTCAATTGGACTACTTCTAAAAATGCTCAAAAATTATACTAAATATTAAAACATTAATATTTCACACAAATTATGAACATTTAATATAAAATCAGTAAAGGGAGTATATAATAAGACATGAAAATGTTAAAATTACCAACTTCCCCACACTTAGTCTTGTGCATGTCCTCATGTTCAACAAATATAAAAACATAACAAAATCATTTTCACTCACCAACAACTATTAATTTTTTTTTCTCCAATCAGGGGAGGTTTAGACTATTTTACTCATCAATTCTGAATTACAACACAAGATGTTACAGAAACAATGTTCCAAAACTAATTCATTTTTTCATACTCGAATTTAAAAATGGAAAATGTGGACACTCAGAACTCACACCACTCAAGATGATAATATTCCTTAGTGGAGGTTCACTCTTTCACCAACCAAAAGTGAAAATCATAGAGTTTGTAAGAGCTCTCATCTCCCAATACCTATCCAAAGTGCAAAAGAATCAAGAAGACTTTTTAAGGGGTTTTTCTGTGGTTATGGGATGGAAGTAATATAATGTCTAAGAGAGAAGATGGGTAAAACACCAACATAGAAAAACAATGCACATTTTTTTTGAAATAAAACGTGGAAGGGAATGAAAACAAATATTTACAAGGCAATGATTGTGTGAAGAAAGACACAATTGAGGATGAGAATTTGAAGGGGATGAGAAGATGAAGTATTTACAAACCACAAAACTTCTCCCAATAAGAATATAATAGAAGTGTTTTCTTTTTTTCCTTTTTTCTCTTTCTTTTTTAGAAAGTTGACCTTGAAACAGATCACACACTCATATCCCAACCCATGTTTGATATCCTCATGACACTAATTGTATTAGTTATAACAAGATAAAAGGCTGAGAAATAGTGAATTTTGACCTACCCAAGAGACAACCCATTTTTTCTTTTTTTTTTCTTGATTTTTTTAATCATTTTTTATTTTTTTAACACTTGTCAATAACATTTACAAAATTACAAAAATGGGAGTACACTACATTCCCCAAAACAAACTGAATGATAACCTATCCCCCGCACTGAAATGGATGCATGCCTTCAAGCATATGATAACATGGTGAAATAAACAGAGGGTACCCAAAATGAAATCCTTCCCCCCCACACTTAAATTTCGGAAAATTATGAAATGAAAATCCATGTTGATATTGGGTGGGAAAAGGTATTGAGCTTGTAATGTGGATATCAAAGAAAGGGTTTTCATAGGCTCTAAGGGGCTTTCAAAAGGAGGATTAATGTATGGGAAATGGGAGGATATTTGGCTATTGTGATTATCATGTGGCTCAGAAAATGCCTCTATCATATTAATGCACACTAAGGAAGGAATCTCAGCTCGAAGGTCCACAAACTCAATACTCACAAATGAGGGTGAAAACACAATTTTTTAAATGATGGCCTTAAGTGGCCTTGGCATGAAAGTAAATGTTTTTCCTCACGGTTTGGGAAAATCATTTTCCAAATCAAAAATTGAGCATTCAAAATGTGTTGGTTTTGACACAAAATTATCTATCCAAATTCATAATGAAAATAAAGAATTTTTGAGATGAAAATAATCATGTTGTCTCCCCAAAAAAGTTGGACAAAATTTCAAAACTCAATAGTGAGTAAGAATGACTCTTGATTTTTTTGTATTTTTTTTATGTTATTTTTTTTTTGTTTTTTTGTTCTTTTAGGTTTTTATTTTTGTTTTTTATAAAGGCACGCCCACACAAAAGGGAGTGAAAAAAAAGGTTTTCAAAAAAAAATTGGTAAAAAAATTAATGAGAGAGGAAGAAGAAGAATGAGGTAGATAGAGGAAGAGATAGAGAGAGAGTTAAAGGGAAAGAGGTGCCCCTGGTTTGGATTTGGCGGGTCACCATCTCCATCTAGTGGTTAGTCGAGTACAAAAGTTGGGGATCCAATGGAAATCGATGTTGATCCACGATTGTGGGATGTTACCTGAAAATGAGAAATCATTATTCATAAAATGAAAAACTAAAAAGAAATAGAAATTTCACAAAAGTAAAAGAAAACATGGGTTGCCTCCCAAGAAGATCTACATTTATTTTTCTACAGTTAGACAGTTGCAGTGGACTTCCCATAGTCTGACGGTGGCCATCGTATTTTCTCAACTCTAGTGTGATTCCAGGAACACTTCTCCTCTTGGAGGCCTGATGATTCATTGGATAATTTCTTCCCATCCTTGTTGGTGTGCTTGAAATTCAATGTGGGTGGAAAGAGAATATGACTATCCTCCCTTTGGTCTTCAATGTGAGGAATGATTTTATCCACAAAGTGATGATTTTCAATTCATGGAAATTTATAAAGATGTCTCAATTCTGATGGTTCATTTATGTAAGGTTCAGATAACACGAAAGCAGAGTATGAGATCCCAATTGTTTTTGACTCATTTATTTCATCACTTACCGATGTAGAGTAATGGGGATCATTGGAGTCATAAGACTGAATACAATTTTTAATATCCTTTATTTCAATGTTGTTCACTAATGAATGGTCAATTTCAACCTCACCAGTGATCACTTTATTAATTAGGGTACAAATATCACAAACATAACTACTATCGGAACAATATAAACACATTGGTTCAGGGTTCACTTCACATATAACAGAATTTTCAGAATCATGGATAGGAAATGATGAATGTGGGAAAATCATATTTGAATCAACAAATTAGCATTCATGTTCATTTTCATTATTACCATTCATGTTTTAGAATTGGGGGTCAGGGGTGAGATGAGATTCCAAAGAGTTTTCAAGATCTTTTAGGTCAATGGAGTTTTCATTTGTAAAATCAACATCAACTTTTCCATTTATTACTTGGTTAATGAGGATTCAATATTCACAAACTACTTTATTAGTAGAAAATGAATAACATGATGGATTGGGATTCAATACCCTCTCAGAGGGAGTATCATAAGAATAGAGAGATAATACAGATTCATTCTCTGATGGGTATCACATGGATTGAAAAATGTTGAACTTTACTAGTTGGTCACCAAATTACATGGATATAATGCCAGAATGGACATAAATTTTGGTTTTAGATGTCATGAAGAAAGGTATTCCTAGAATTAAGGGATATCGAGAAGATCTTGTCTCACCTTCCATGTCAAGTACATAGAAATCCACATGGAAGATAAGATCATTCACACGAACAAGGGCATCTTCAATTATTCCCTCAGGACTGGATGTGATTCGATTAGCTAACTGAATGACAATACCTGTTGGACATTAAGGTACCTAGACCAAGGTTGGAGAATATGGATTTGGGGATGACATTAATTGAGTCTCCTAGGTCTATGAGTGCATCATCAAAGTAGGAACTTCCAATTTGGCATGGAACCGTAAAGCTCCCTAGATCCTTGCACGTTATGGGAATATACTGTTGGGTGGAAACATTTTCGAAGGTTCTATGTTGCCTCTTGTGGGTACACTATTCCTTGAGAAACTTGGCATAATTAGGAATTTTTTTATGGCATCTAAGAGTGGAATGTTGACTTCAACACGTCTAAACATGTCGATCATTTCAGGATCAGGTTCAAAGGACTTCCTTGGTTTAGAAACAGCTTCAGGAAAAGGAATTGGATTCCTAAGTGGAATGGAAGGAGGTGAGGGAATGGTTTCAGGTTCTTTTCCAAGGTTCTTTTTCTTTTCATTTTCAAGGTCAACATTCAAAGGAGGGATAGAGGACTTATCATGAGGTGTAGCAAGTTGATTTCCTGATCTAAGTGCAATTTCACATACATTACCCATGGGGTTGGGTAATGGTTGAGCTGGGAGTTGGGAAGTATTTGATTATTGTTGATGGCTTAGGTGGGATGCAAGTTGACCTATTTGAGTTTCAATGTTTTTAAGGCAAGAACGGGTGATGGAGGCAAGATCTTCAGCAACACTTTCCCATGGTTTCTTGGAAGAAGAGGCTTGTCCCAGATTGGGATTGCCTTGATTTTTTTTTGGGAAATCGATTGAATTGGTTTGGGAATTGTGAAGGCTCACTAGAATTGTGGAATCCAGGGGGAGGAATAGGAGGATTGATCCTTTGAGGTTGAGGGACAAAAGGGTAAGGTTGTTGGAAGTTACCAATACCTTTTCTGTATTGAAACTGGTTTGGGTTTTGAGGAGGGAATTGAGGGGGATGAGAGACGGGATTACCATACCTCAGGCATTGATTATAGGAAGAAGAGAAGGGCTCAGAGTGAGGTTGGTTGATGTTTCTAACAAACTGACCTGATAGTTGAGGATTGGTGTTCCACTGAGCATATGCTGTATTGAGCTCCATTGGTCCAGATGAATCAGATTGATCCTCTTGAAGTTGTGGACATGTGTTAGTTGGATGAGATGGAGGGTTGCAGATTCCACAGTTTTTGATAGGTACAGGAAACATTTATTGTGGAGAAGACGGGGTTGGGGATTTGGTAGCCACAACTAGTTGTCGCACAAGACCTATAAGTTCACTCATCCACTCGTTCATTTTGTTCGGCTCAATTGATTGATTATCTTGGGCTTGTTTGACTTGAGCATGTGCTTGAGTATGGAATTGTTATGTGTTTGCATACATGTTACTTTTGAGATCTCTTGCTGCTGCAAGAGTTTTATCAACCAGAGCACCACCACTTTCGGCATCAATGAGAGTTCTCTCCATAGCAAATAACCCCTCATAAAATTGTTGGATCAAGAGTTGTTCAGGGATTTGATGATGTGGGATGGTTGCAACAAGATTTTTGAACCTCTCCCATTACTCATGGATTTATTCACTTGGGAATAGACGAATACCACTTATTATATTTAGAATAAAAGTAGTATGAGAAGCTGGAAAAAATTTCTCTAAGAATAGTCGCTTCATGTTATTCCATGTGGTTATGGAACCAGGAGGAATGTATTAGATCCATGACTTAGCAGGGTTATCTAGGTATAAAGGGAATGCTCAAAGTTTTATTTGTTCCTCAGAAACCCCTTAAGGCTTCATGGTAGATCACACCACTTGGAACAATTTAAGGTGGAGATGTGGATCCTCACCATCTAGCCCGTGGAAATGAGGAAGAAGATGAATCAAACCCGATTTGAGTTCATAGTCAGCCTCTATGTTTGGATATTGAATACCAAGAGGTTGGTAATTCATATCAGTGGCAGAAAGTTCTTTAAGGGTTTGTTCCCTAGGATTGGCTATTTCTAATTCAACTGGTTGGACAAGGATTGGTTCTTGAATTATTTGATTATCTCTTATATTCCTGTAACATCCTGAGATTTTATGAAAAATATTCTTTTTAATTTCTTTAATGTCTTGTGTTTTACGCTACACCAAAAGGAGATTTCTCAACATGAATCCTTGACTTGCCTTGTATTACACGCAATCACGACCTTCCTTGGTAGCGTGTGTAGTACGCAATACCGAGTTTCACTAAACAACGATATGCTAATAAAATATTATTAAAACTAGCCGTTATAAATAGTAATAACCACTTTTTGAAATTTTATAAATTTTATTTTTCAAAATGGACTTCATTTTTTGATTCTTAATATTGAAATTAGTCTAGAGTGAAATTTTGGTATTTTTCTGAAAAATTTCAATTTTTGATTAATAGTGAAACCATTAAGTGGTAGTTAAAAAAATGAATTTTTCATAAAACTTAATTTTACCGATTCTGTGAGTGGATTTTCGAAAATCCGAGAGACACGGTTAATATCAAGGATTAAAATGTGATTCAATGAGATGAAAATAATTTTTGGTGAATAGTAACTTTTTACTTTTTTTACCACGGTTAAAAGTAAATAGGGTAATTTAGGGTAAAAATGACATTAATATTACCCTAACACATGTCCTAATTCAATTGGACAAGTTTGTTTCGACCAAAAACAACCTTAGGAATAAAATATGACCATTTAGGCCCACTTGGATTAGATTAGGACATTTATTATTAATTTATTTAAAGAAGGGTTAAAATAGTTAAAATCAAAGTTTAATAAGTAAAGAATTTTTAATATGGGGTTATACATAAGATAAATTCAACTATAAATGTTCATTAGAAAGATAAACCGATTTCCTACATAATGTTATTTTATTTGTAATTTTAAGACTTTAAATAATTTAATTTATTTATGACACAATGATGATGTTGTAATTACCATAATAGTGAAAAATTAGAATAATTGATATTATAAATACCTAAATAAGTATAATTTGAGACTTTTTATGAATTAAACTAATTTTATAGGTTAATATGACATGTTAGGATTAATTTAATTAACTTTTGTCGAAGTAATAATTCTTTTATTAGTTTCAAAAAAATCAACTATTGAATAGTGTCAAAATTGACATAAAAGAGTTTTTAAAAACAAATTATATTATTAATTGTTATTTTATTCCTAAAAATCTAAGGTTCGGTAAAATTATTTCTATAAGGTTATATATATTAATAAAACACTACTTGGGGGTCTCTTGGATGTATATGGTATGTTTATTAACTATATAATATAAAAATACAAAGTGACATGGTAAATTTCAGTCTAATTAACTAAGACTTAAAACTAAAATATAAGGTTACTATAATGACCTAAAATTGTCTAAATTCTATTGGATGATAGGATTTAAACCCATCCCAACCTTATCTTCTAAATAACGCAATTTGGTTCTATTTAAAACCAAATTTTACTTTATAATAAAATAATAGTTTAGTTATTCCAACGGTGCCACTCTCCTCCCTTATAAAGGGCACCCCCTCCCTCTCTTCCTCACACCACATTGAGCCTTCAATCTCGCCCAACCCCTGCCAAATTATCTTCTCCACATCCCTAGAAACATCGTAGAGGTTCTGGTCTTCCTCAAAGACCAATTTTAGTACCCTAAGTGGAGGACTCAAAGAGGCACTTCAAAGAAGAGGTAATGTCCGTTACCGATTCTTTCAACTTTATTTCATCTTCCACTTCTTATTCTTAGGTTGTTTCATTATGAAGTAATAAAATTAGTATAAATCATATACTGATATGTTATTATAAGTATGAAACAACCCTATTTCACCAACTATCCATCCAACGAAAAATGAAATCACCACGCGTGCGTACGTACAGAATACCGTCTCCACGACGTGGTGTAATCTATTTTCCACCACCAACATACTTGGATGGGTATAATGTTGTAAATAATAACTATATATGATTATTTTAAAGTGATATTGATTCTTAAATAGTATACATACACTACAATACAATTCAATTATCATGATAACGATATCATCACTCGTGCGTACGTACGGACTACCGTCTCCATGACGCGATGAGATTCATTTTCCACGTTAACCATTCATGAATGATTATAAATTATATATAATAAGTAGTCATGAAATATATGAAATAATAATACTATTGTATTTATTTATATATATATATATATGTCATCTACTTAATTCCACTCAATTCAATAAGGAAACGAAAACAACGTTCATGCGTACGTACGGCCTACCGTCTCCATGAACAGTGTATTTCTTTCCATTTATCGATCCATTATATATATGTATATTCTGAATATATATTATATATAAATAATGTTTTATATTATGGAATTAAGTAAACATGATCTAAGTAATCATATGAATAATTACAAGTTAAAACACAAATGACAAATGAGACGATTATACCCAAAACGCCACTTTAACATGAATTTACAAAAGAATAGATAATATAAAGTCATAACTGAACCATATATGATATAATAACAATGAATATGATTCTTTAATAAGTAAATGACATTAATTAAATCATTATACAGGATTTTCGGACACTTACGAAGCAAATCATACCTAAGGTAAGGGAAATATCACAATCTTATTTTTATCCGAGTTTGTTTATACTTTGGTATTTACTGGGGTGTATTTTATCATACATACCCATGTTTCCCCAATATGTAATATTATTTCCATCCACATAAAATTGTTTAAATCCAATTTTACCCTTCGTTGATTTTTTAGTAAAGGATATGAAAGGAATCTATGGTCGTTTTTCGTACAAGGTACTTTGTGACTTTTCCGACAAAAGTACGAATATTTTTTTTTAACTTATACGACATGATTGTATTTTTAAAACATTATTTCCAAGAATATTCCTTTACAAGTTTTCATGTTTATTTTTAATCAAAATTGTATAGTTTAAAATTGTATGTTTTTTGATGTAGAAAGTATATTTTCCTCAATAATGGAGTTCAAGTGATTTATCAAAATTATTTTCCATCTATTATAATATATGGTTCTGTTTATATCCCTATTATTACATTGATTTGATTATGTTGTGAAGGAATTATTTTTAGGAATTCATTTACCTTATATGAATTGTTTTATGATTTCATGTTGTTTTAGAATCCCATTTTTATTACATGGGTTATGCAATGATGTATGATTTAAGATTTTGTGGCACACATAAGAATAGTAACATTATGAGATGGATGGGACCAATATCTCCCTCCAATTCATTGGGTAATGATTTTATATCTCATGAGATACACATGGCTGGAATGGTAGGTTATACCAGTTCAGTGAAACAGGACTAAAACGAGGGTGACTCGGTTCAAAAATGGACTTTGTCCAATAAGATAGTCTTAGCAATGAGTCTTGACTGATTAGATATGATTCTCTATGATTATTTGTGTATTCCACAAAGTTTCATGTTTTACGTTATGATTATTGGGATTTCATTTCTCTACTATGATTTATCCCATGTTATGAAATTATGCTCTCTTTTGGAGGTTAATATTTCCAAAATGTTATGTACTTATGAATATGATGTGATTGATATTTCTTTTGTTTACCCTTACTGAGCATTTGATCTCACACTTTTATGTTTTCTTTTCCCCAAGATATAAACAAATGTTTTAGGTAAAAAAGGAAGATCATTTTGGGAGATGTTGAAGATCTTTCACCATGATTAGAAGATTATATTCCGTGTTTACAAAGACACTAAACTATTACGATCCTTGTGTGTGTGTTTTTGTTATGTACTATGTATTCCGCAAAAGTAATGTAATGTCCATGTATGTCAAGCTTCGGGTCTCTACAGTTCTTCCTAAGTTGGTGAAGTGTTCGCTCAATTTCAGGGTCAAACAAATCCGTGGGATTGTTTGGAAGGCTACAGACCATTCAGAGAGATTTTGGAATAAATACGAAGATGGGTTTTTCTTTGTATTTTTTCTGTTTATGATTTTATTGAGAAGACGGGTTTTTCATTGTGTATTTTTTTAAATTTCTTTTTAATTTTTTTTGTTTTTTTATTAAAATAACCAGAAACTAACGAATAATTAAAGAACCATCCCCGGAAACGGTACCATTTGAAATGCACGACCGATTGTCGCCTATAGACCGGTCAAAGTTCTGGTGCCCTGCTAATGTTTATAGAAGCACTCAGGTCGAATCCTCGGCGATGATACTTTGAAATAGTCATTTGTTTTTAGTTGATTGTATTTTGATTTGGGGGTTTGTTTGCAGAGCTTAATTTAAATGATTTATTTTATATAATTGATTTAACAAATTGAGAAATATTTGGGTGAGCTCATCATTAGGTAGTTATTCTTGTGATATCCTTGAGCTCTTCTTTATATTGCATTTAAATTAACACCCACTTCACAAGTTGATGTCGATTATAATTCCTAATTGTTAAAGCTTTAATCCAAGATTTAACTTAATCAGGATTCTAATATCAATCAGCACATGTTTATGGTAGTGTATTTGTGGTTCCAATAATCCATGGAAACCACATGCTAAACAAAATATGTCATTAATCCATGAAATATTAAGTCCAACATACACAATGTTAAATTAACGAATACTCATCGAACAAATACTCTCAATCACTTAACATATCTAAATTATAACTCACAATAATGAGATATTTACTCAGACATTTCGGTTTTTAATATTCTGGTTATAATAATTATGATGATAAATTAAGAATAGAAGAAAAATAAGGGGATTAGAAAAGAGTGGTACGTCGAACACACACACATGAACAGTGATGATAATTGAAAACTGATTTTCGATTGAATGAGGAAGAAAAATAAGGGAAGGGGATTAAACTAAATTTAAACTATGTTAAGAACATTAATATTAATCTACAGAAGTTGGATGAGAATAAGATATATTTAAGAAGAAACTTGCATTAAAATGGAATTACAAAATAAAGGACTTACAAAATTACAAAAACAAAGAACAGGAAAGTAAGTGAAAACAAAGTGAGGAGGAAAGGTCTCTCAAGAGAAAACATGAGTATGGAATATCCTCCCAAGCATTTGGAAAGGCCTTGGTCATGCCAATATGTTCTCCTATCTTCTGAAATGCCAACCCCTCTCAAGGAGATAAGGGGAGAGTATTTATAGCCCAAGGAGTGGACTGTTTGCATTCCCAATATGTTCCTCCATTTGCATCACCAATTTGGCTATACAGACAGACGAATATCCAAATATATTATTCTTCATCGTTTTAGATAATAAATTTGGCCGACTACTGTCAAATTTGGAGCCATTTGGACAAGTGGATCCAAAGTTATGGTGGTTTTATTAAAAAAAAGGTAAACTATCCATTTCTATCCATGCTTTTTCGATGGCCAAAATGTGAATGGATTTTGGAATAAGAGGATTCCATAAAATCCAAATGACTTCTTCAAAAAATTTGGCCAACTATATCTCCACTTTCACACTGAAAACCTCATCTCTCTTTGATGCTTACATCATGAGAGATGTCATGAATACTATACTAATTTTATTTCTCGTCCAGAATCATGGGCTGGATTTCAAAGCTTCATTTGGGCCCGTTGTACATGAATTTGGGCATTTAAATTTTTATAAAATATGACATGCAGTGTACCCTAAACTATGGTAGAGAATAATGGAATTTGGACTTCTGTATTTAGCCCAGTAAATCAATCTTTACGAATAGTCCGGTTTTTTCACAGATTCATTGGTCTTGTTTATGAGGACCATATGACCTCTCAAATGGAAGATTTGGCTCATGGTACCTTCTAATGAAATGTTGTATATTGAAATTAGAATCCTAAAAAACAAGAACCACACAATTTTGACCCGTATAGTGATAGTTATTATGAACACAGTATACTGACTCAATTGGACTACTTCTAAAAATGCTCAAAAATTATATCTAATATTAAAACATTAATATTTCACACAAATTATGCACATTTAATATAAAATCAGTAAAGAGAGTATATAATAAGACATGAAAATATTAAAAATATAAATTTCTCCACACTTAGTCTTGTCCATGTACGCATGTTCAACAAATATAAAAACATAACAAAATCATTTTCACTCACCAACAAATATTAAAATTTTGTTTTCTCCAATCAGGGGAGGTTTAGACTATTTCACTTATCCATTTTGAATTACACCACAAGTTGTTATAGAAAAAATGTTCCAAAACTAATTCATTTTTTCATGCTCAAATTTAGAAATGGAAAATGTGGACACTCAGAACTCACACCTCTCAAGATGATAAAATTAATTTGTGGAGGTTCACTCTTTCACCAACCAAAAGTGAAAATCATAGAGTTTGTAAGACCTATCAGATTCCAATCCCTATACAAAGTGAAAAATAATAAAGAGGTATTTTTAATGGGTTTTTCTATGGCTATGGGACAGTATGAATATAATGTAGAAGAGAAAAGAAGATGGTTAAAACACCAACATAGAAAAACAATGCACTTTTTTTTTGAAATAAAATGTGGAAGGGAATGAAAACACATATTTACAAGGGAATGATTGTGTGAAGAAAGACACAATAGAGAATGATAATTTGAAGGGGATGAGAAGATGAAGTATTTAAAAACCACAAAACCTCTCCCAATTAGAATATAATACAACTGTTTTCTTTTTTTTCTTTTTTTCTCTTAGTTTTTTATAAAGTTGACCTTGAAACAGATCTCACACTAATATCCCAACCCATGTTTGATCTCCTCACGAAACTAATTATAATAGTTATAACAAGATAAAAGGCTAACAAATAGTTATTTTGACCTACCCAAGCCACAACCCATTTTTTCATATTTTTCTTTATTTTTTTCATCATTTTTGATTTTTTTGAACACTTTTCAATAACATTTTTAAAATTACATAAATGGGAGTACATTACATTCCCCAAATCAAACTGAATGATAACCTATCCCCACACTAAAATGGATGCTTTCCCTCAAGCATATGATAACATGGTGAAATCAACAAAGGGTACCCAAAATGAAATCCATCCCTCCCACACTTAAATTTCAAAAAATTATGCAATGAAAAACCATGTTGATATTGGGTGGGAAACGTTATTGGGCTTGTGATGTGGCTATCAAAGAAAAAGTTTTCATAGGCTCGAATGGGATTTCAAAAGAAGGATTAATGTAAGGGAAATGTGAGGCTATTTGGATATTGTGATTCTCATGTGGTTCAGAAAATGCCTCTATCATATTAATGCACACTAAGGCAGGAAATTCAACTAGAAGGTTCAAAAACTCAGGACTCATAAATGGGCATGAAAACACACATTTTTAAAAGATGGCCATAATTGGCCTTGGCATGAAAGCAAATGTTGTTCCTCACATTTTGGGAAAATCATTTTCCAATTCAAAAATTGAGCATTCAAAATGTGTTAGTTTTGACACAAAATTCTTTATCCAAATTCATAATGAAAATAAAAAAAATTTGAGATGAAAACAATCCTGTTGACTCCCAATAAATGTTGGAAAAAATTTCAAAACTCATTGGTGAGTAAGCATGACTCTTGATTTTTTTGTATTTTTTTAGTGATTGTTTTTTTGTTTTTCTTTCTTTTAAGTTTTTATTTTTGTCTTTTATAAAGATACACCCACACAAAAGAGAAAGTGAAAAAAGGTTTTGAAAATGAAAGTGGTAAAAAAATTAAAGAGAGAGGAAGAAGAAGAAAGAGGTAGAGAGAGGAAAAGATAGAGAGAGAGTTAAAGGGAAATATGTGCCCCCTAGTTTGGATTTGGCGGGTCACCATCGCCATCTAGTGGTTGGTCGAGTACAGAAGTTGGGGATCCAATGGAAATCGATGTTGATCCAAGATTGTGGGATGTTACCTGAAAATGAAAAATCATTATTCATATAATGAAAAACTAAAAAGAAATTGAAATTTCACAAAAGTTAAAGAAAACATGGGTTTCTCCCAATAATCACTGCATTTATTTGTCTACAGCTAGACAATTGTATTGGACTAACCATAGTCTGACGGTGGCTATTGTATTTTCTTAACACTAGTGTGCTTCCAAAAAAACTTCTCCTCTGGGAGGCCTGATGATTCATGGGATAATTGATTCACATCCTTGTTGGTGTGCTTGCAATTCAATGTGGGTGGAAAGAGAATATGACTATCCTCCCTTTGGTCTTCAATGTGAGGAATGATTTTTTCCAAAAAGTGATGATTTTCTATTCTTGGAAATTCAGGA
Organism: Viscum album; assembly: GCA_963277665.1. Classification (NCBI taxonomy): domain Eukaryota; kingdom Viridiplantae; phylum Streptophyta; class Magnoliopsida; order Santalales; family Viscaceae; genus Viscum; species Viscum album. The sequence continues at coordinate 1,388,571,930 of OY728125.1, read as the reverse complement.
AGATGTCTCAATTCTGATGGTTCATTTATGTAAGGTTCAGATAACCTGAAATCAGAGTGTGAGATCCCAATTGTTTTTGACTCATTTATTTCATCACTTACCAATGTATAGTAATGGGGATCACTGGAGACATAATACTGAATAAAATTTTCAATATCCTTTATTTAAATGTTGTTCACCAAATAATGGTCAATTTCAACCTCACTAGTGATCACTTTATTAATTAGGGTACAAATATCACAAACCTCACTACCATTAGGACAATATAAACACATTGGTTCAGGGTTCACTTCACATATAACAGAATTTTCAGAATCATGGATAGGAAAGGATGAATGTGGGATAATCA